>JAQPZY010001621.1:4478333-5737500 GCA_029931535.1 Margaritifera margaritifera | reverse complement strand
TACTCTCTTATATATATAAAAACCTAACCTAGCCAGTGCCAAGGTTTCTGATAGACGGATAATGTATATATATATAGTTTCGAGTGTGTCTTCTCGTTCTAGCACGTGTAAAAGCGGCTATGAAGCATCATTTTTTGGTGATGTGGGGTAGCCGTAACGTTATGCGTGCTGGAACGAGAGGGCAGACGGAGTTGTCTTATCTCGACTATAATAAGGAGTTCTTTATGTTCGAGTCCCGTAACCAATTCAAAAAAAAAAAAAAAAAAAAAAAAATTAATAAATATCTTTCCTAATATTTACATAAGATCCTAGTCTGCAGAGTAATTCTCCTTAGGCCAGTGCATGGAGTAATGAAATATTAATCTCATATATATAAAAACCTAACCCCTAACCCTAACCCTAATCCTAACCTACATTATATGGTTAGTTTGTCACTCAAAGATACTGATTGGTGTCACTGAAGTGAATGTTATCTTGTGAGCTTCTGATTACTAACAAGTAAAATTCACTAGTGAACTCTAGTTTCTATCTGTACTATTTCACCAAATTCAGTATGTAAAAAAGATGGAGCAAAATCTGAACAACACAACTAACTGGCACAACTAACGAGTCCTAACTGTCTCTGGTCCTATGCTAATACAATTCCTTTCCAATTTTATTGTATTTAGTATTTTAATTTTAGAGATGAAGACAACTTTAATTAATTTTGACATAAATGCACCTTTAAAAACAGGCTGTTGTATTTCAAAATTAATTTGAATGGGATTGTATTTCATGGCATAGATTTTTGTGCAGATTTTGATGCGAATTTTTACCCCGTCTCTAAATTTCTGGCATGCTTTATAATGTTCAAAGAATGAAAGGTTTAATAAAATTTTGTAACTTCATAAATTTTTCAATTTCTATAAGGAGTTTCCTAGTTGTCTCAGAAACTTGTTAAAAATGGGAAAGAGGAAAAGGGTATATTATTTGATGAAATCTGATGTGTTTAGTTTCCTCAGAAATGATTTTCAAGCATTACTCTTGACACATTAAGAACTCTAATGGATCTCATACAGTTTTACTTAACATAAATTGACACACATAACAAATTTAATTTTTGAGACTCTTGTTCATGTCAAAAACAATAATTTTTCGTCTACTATAAATCGTGCATAATTTAAAAAAAATGTAATATCTTTGTTAAATCTTTAGCACTATCTTCGCTGATAATATAATAAAAACATGTTAAATATTTATTGATGTCAGTCCTGATTCCATCTTTACCATCAAATAAATAGATACAAGGCTCATCCTTTTCATCTGAATGATTGATTTCAATAAGTTACCCGAAAGCTTTTACCTTCAAACCTATGAAGAACCCCCCCCCCAAAAAAAAAAAAAAAAAAAAAAACCACCTACTAGCAACAGCATCATCATCAACAGTTGAGTTGGATGGTGGTAGTGGTGGTCCTCTAACTTACAGAATATATTTGTGCACCCACACAATCCATGATAAGGACGTATTAACCTATGAAGTCTGTGCTCCCCTTTGACAAGTCCCTTTTCGGATGGTGAGAGTAATGGTTGGCAGTGTTGTGCCAAGATCGATCCCAGAGAACATTTGTCCACCATTAGGTGCCTGTGTCCATCAGAATTTGATAAATTCACTTTGTTTGTTAAATGCAATGGGACAGAAGTCCAAAAATGCATCCGGACACATAAACCTAGGCACAAGTCTGGGGGACATATATTATGGTGTGGAATAAACTGGCCAGGAACAGGTTCTTTGTTGGAATTCAGGTCGCATACCCCTATAAAAAATTATGTTGCAAGCATCCCCTTAAGTCAATTAACCTATCCAGTGCCAGCTTGCATATGTACGATGATAGTACAACCATTCACAAGCCTTTCATCAAAACCGATATTTGCATTACCGGTATGTCAAAAGTATGTTTCCATTCAGAAACACTTGAATCATTCTATGACTGAAAAATTCTAATCATGCCTGACAGATGTGCTTCAGAATTTGCCCATTCACAGCCCTTTTGATACAACTGCTTTTTATATAAGCCATCTATCACATTAAACTTGAGATGTGCTTGTGAAAGAAATGCCAAGCATGTACTGGGAGCGATGAAACCACTGTCATCTTCTCTCTCTCTCTCTCAAGCAAATAGATTAGTCAGCCTCTTTGTAGACCTCAGAACCCTCCCAATGGGTATTGCACTTGCTACATCAAAAGAAGCTCTATTTTCGTGTTGAACCCCCTCTTCTGACGTGCTGCAGTCCTGTCTGATAAAATCAAGGAGTGGTTTTCCAAAAATGTCAGGAACCATATGGTTTAATACCATTGATCAATTAAAAAACAATGCAATAACCTCGGAAGTGGTTCAGTTTCAAGTTCACTTCAGTTTTTCAATACAGAATAACTTTAACATTTATGCTCATGAAAGATTCCATGTATGATTCAGTTTTAGAAAAAGACTTATTTTTCTTGTGCTCATTCCTATTTATCATTTAAAACTTTATTTCAACTGAAGTACACAAAGTTATTACCTTTTCTTTTCTGTTCAGTGCCCTTTGTTTTGTTTTTTTCTATTGCAATTTTATTTTATTTTTTAAATTCAAAGAAGAAATATTTCAAAATTTTAATGTATCTACAAGAGATCAAAGTCTGCATAAAAAAAAAAATATTCTACTTTCATTCTTGGTTCCGTGAAAACTTAAATTTTAAAGTAGTTCTAATTAAAGACCACTGGCCTAATTAATTAATCTGAAGTACCAACCAACTATGAATGTTTTCATGGGAAATTCTTTTCATTCGTTTTGTCGGCTTGTGTTGTAGCATGCTAGTTTTCCCCTGTGTGAGTAGTTGTTGAGGTTTTATATCTTGTGTTGTAGCATGTTAGTTTTCCCGTGCGAGTACTTGTTGATGTTTTATATCTTGTGTTGTAGCATGCTAGTTTTCCCCTGTGTGAGTACTTGTTGATGTTTTATATCTTGTGTTGTAGCATGTTAGTTTTCCCGTGTGAGTACTTGTTGGTGTTTTATATTAAGGACCAACTATTGACTTTATTTTATTTTTTTTTTGTATCGTGGGTGGGATCTTTTGAAATGCAAATTTTCAGCCCTCGAACAGCTTGGAGAAAAACAAATTCATGCTCTGATTTATAGAAAAAATGAACATAATATTAGTAGGAAAAATATTTTTATCAAGGTAAAAAATATCCAGGAAACGGAAATCCCTGACCCCCAACCTGAATGGTCAGTTCCTCATTTTACATTGGATTCAGCCAACATACATGGCACAATGTCAACAATATAAATGGCAAGTGAGGTACACTATCTTGATCTTTAGCGTCTTCTCAGTATTAACAATATAAATGGCAAGTGAGGTACACTATCTTGATCTTTAGCGTCTTCTCAGTATTAACAATATAAATGGCAAGCGAGGTACACTATCTTGATCTTTAGCGTCTTCTCAGTATTAACATTATAAATGGCAAGTGAGGTACACTATCTTGATCTTTAGCGTCTTCTCAGTATTAAAATAATATTGAGTACTGGTATATATAGAACAGAGGGGTTGTTTACACATCATGGTGGCCATATCAAACAGCAAATCGGCATCATAAGAGCAAAATTGAAAGGGTTCCAAGCTGGAATGCTTTCTGATTTTGATCAAATATTGTTGAGCAGCTTTTGAAAACAAAAGGTGTTGAATGGCAGCCCTAATTAACAATGGATTGGTGTAATTTGTAAACCTCCACCCCCACCACGGATAAAAATGAAAGGTCATAATGATAATGCATTCATTTCATCTAATTCGGCTGTACAATTTCTAAGAATAAAGTGTTAACTTTTTTTTTCCTTCTTCCCCTACTCTTAGTAACAGCAGCCATATTTAATGGTGGATCACCATCATTTCTATGAATTGTAAAGGTCTTCATTGCAGCAATGCTTTTAGTCACATTTGGTAAAATTTGAAACAAATCATTTATTTAATGCCCGACACACTGGGAAGTGGATGGGGACCATTTGTTCAAATTTGAAAGCTTTAATGCCAGAATACTGTCAAATTTTGGTTGAATTCTGTTGTGTAAAGTAACAGTGGCCATATATTAATGGCAGCTTCAAAGGTCCTTATACATTAATGCTATGGGCAAAATTTGAGTGAAATTAGTTCAGTGGTTTCTCCGAAGCATAGACATAACATGTCTTTGGTTTTTTGAGAAGTTGAGAATAGCCATTATTGAAGGATGGCAAACAACACACTGCCAGTTGCAGGGTCACATCACAAGCTCACTTGACCTTAAGACTAGACCAGTTACAAAGGAAGACGTGTGTAATTGATATTTATTTCTTTTAATAATGTCTCCTGTAGGCAAATGTACATGTACATACTTGGCACAAGTATTGTGCCTTTTTATTCCATAAAGATATTCTGTACAGCAGTACAAAATGTAATCACGCAAACCCATCATCAAATTGGAGTAACAATAAAAAATATCCTCTGTAAAGTATAGATTTGTATAGAACATTCATAAACAAAAGGTGTGTCGGGTAGCATAACAAGACTTGAAAAGAATGCACATCTCACTGCCAGCGTCTAACCAGAGGTTTACAAAAGATGATAGCTGAAGTAAATCATAGCCTATAAATTTTTTATATATGGTATAAATTATGGTCTGGAGAAGCTTTGTACCTTTGTGCAACTCTGAGCTAAGTTTTAGTTAAACATATAATGGGGTATAAATATGTATATTAAAATTAACATAAAGATGAGAGAGAGAGAGTACGATCGACATGTGACAACCATGGTAAAAAAGAATAAAGCCAAACTTCATGTCCCGATGAAAAAATCTTATTCAATAAATATGTCTAGTGAGCCAAACATAAACGTAATAAAAACAAAATATAGTTCTTAAGAGCAAACCGTCCTATATTATTTCCCTCTCCCATTGAGAAGATTAACGTTGCGATCACCTTTCACAGGTGTTTCTATTTTAATAGTTTTTTGTGTATTCATTTTCATTTTGAAATTTTTGTCTGGATTGTCATTACCCTTTTACAGATGTTGAAAAGCAGTGCATTCTTTGTGAAGTTTACTTTTCTGTTCCGTTTCTTTTTTCTTCACTTGATCTGTAAAATAGATCACTTGTAAATCTCGTGATGCAGATATTTTTTAAAATAAAATTTCTGGATTTTATCTAAATTAGTTTTTTTCTTGTAATTGCACCCTTTCATCCCTCTGATGAAGTGTTTGTTTAGCCTGCAACATTGGAAAAACTGATCTGTTCCCATGTCATTACCAATTTTTGTATATATATATATATATATATGTATGTCATGTCTAAACAGTGTGAAAGATGTTTATGTAACCTTTAGCTTGGGTCTCAAGTTATCAAATCCAAATGATACGAGTTTCTAATAATTAACAATCTTAAATTTGAAGTCTTGTGAGGGTTATCAGGCTTAAGTGATACCCATTTACACATGAAAGGTCCTGCACATTTTGAGTGTCAATAGCTGTCCTGAGCTTCATCATATACTTTCTACTGTTGGTGAGGCCTTCCCTTCACAATATTTTAATCTTTACAAGGCAACAAATGTTGACACCTTTATTTTCTTGCAACAATCTGTCAAAAAATCTAATGTAAATGTGAGAGAAAACAACATGTCTAAAAATATTTTTACACTGTCTGACTGCCTCCACTCTTCTTTATTATAGTAGTTTTCTATAACCCTGATTTTGCTCACATTAAAACCTAAAAATGTGAAAAGATTTGCAAAAACCATCTTGGTAAAATTCTTCTTGTCTCTTAAGAAAAGAAAAGAACAAAAAATCCCCCACCCTAACATAGAATATACACAAGGACCCTTTAAGGGTATGCATATGCATACATGGATGATAGGCAGGGCTTGAAGTGCATTTATTCCAGTTATCATAATGGCAAGTGACCCTTGCTCATTTTATGAAGCTGGGAGTTTTTGATTCTACTAAAAATACATATAAATGTATATCATTACCAAATGAAAATGTACAGTTTATTTGCAAGAAATTACTACAACTACATGCCCTATGATGCAGAGTTATTCATCTCAAATGAAATACATGATTATTGGTTTCTCAAAAGATAATGGATGTTTATTAATAACACTGGTTTATTAATACACTTTTTGTACTATCAACATTCAGATGCAAATGCAAATGCCTCAAATACTTTAATGATAAAATTAGAAAAGTGCCTGCCTTTCAACGCATTTCCAAAATGAAGAACAATGGAGATGGCATGAAAAGCAGGTTATCATGACATGTTTAGGTTGCTGTGTCAACCTGATCACCAAAGATGCACCATCATGGAAAGAACATCTTCACTAGAAATATGTCTGTCTGACAGGAGTACCTTCACCAGAAGCATTTGAAATGTAGGTCAGAGTAACCTATTTGGAGGTAAAGATGCTGTGGTAACTGTGATATATTCCCAAAAGGAAACTTCTTCATTTGTTTGCATACAGATTTTTAAAAAAGTTTTAAAATAAAAAAAAGCTAACCATGACCTGCATGTTGAGTTCATTCCTGAGCCTTTTGGTCAACTAGTGTTGCACACATCAAGATGTACATGTATCTAAACAAAGTTATATGACTGCAGTTAACTGTACATGAAAAAATTACCATACAATTTGTTTTTTAACACCAGTTAATCTAGGGCATGGACTCCAAGTGAGCAGTGTCAAACTTCTGCCAAGGTGGAATTGACAATAAAATAAGTCTGACCAAAACCACTAAACTATTCGTCACAGTGATCTGGTGGGTAATTAAGGTTAAACTATTGATCACAGTGACCTGATGGGTAATTAAAGTTCTTTCATCATAAAGACAAAGTCCTCTCATCAAGTCTCCTGGCTCTAACTCGAATGGTAAAAAAGAAATGAGCCTTAACCCCCCCCCCAAAAAAAAAAAAAATTCTTAAGATGTATGATAACCCACATGAAACTAAAATCACTGACAAAGCATTAAATTACACATGTAATGAAACATGTCGTGATAGTTTACCTTTGCATACTGAGATCTAACATTGATGTGTAATGACCGTGGTCACTGTAACCAAGCAAGTTCATTCTTTTAAAGTGATCCTGAAAAGTTCACAAGTCTAAATGTCAGTAAATGTAACGATCTGCAAATTCACTTACTGTTACCTGACATACAGAGATGAGAACTAATTGTGGTAATTGAAACAGTTGCTATTTCAATTTTGTCACACATGTAAGGTAATTTCAACTGAAATAAATAATTGCCGAAGTTGTTCAAAATAATAATGTTATGTCACAGAAAACAGACCACATAAGCAATTCACAGTAAGAAATTTAAGGTAACAAAGACGACAACTTTGACACTGAAAGTATATGGCAATCTGTCCTTTAATAACAAGCAGGAAAGATAAAAATGTATTCTTGTCATGTGTCTTGGTAAGCTATTAGTAATATGAAAATAATATTACACATGTATAACATCTGTATTTCCAAGAGGTACACAACAAAACATCAAAAATGTAAATAATACATCATGATATTATCAACTGGCTTACTAATGACTTGGATTATAGGATTACACAGAATTATAGATGTATTATCAAAGCTTACAAAGTAGTAAATAAATGAAATATTTCTTGAAAGTATGAACACATACAAGTGAACAGACTCACACATGTGAATATTGTTACATTGATAAGTAGTTGGTTCAGTACACGAGTAACAGCTTGACAACAGTCATTATGTACAGTTATTATTTATGCTATTATGTACATTGTAAAAGAGAATGGAAATCACAAGTACGCTGGGTTCTTTGCAAATATACAAGATAAATGGTATAGCAATTCTCTGAACAGCATATTTAGATGTAGACATATTTTACAACAACCACAGTTTAATACATGTATGGGGCATATACATCATGGAAAAATATAGTTTACTCTGCTTGAAATTCTAGCCTTTTACAATATGAACCAATGAGAGTATGAGACAAATTTCCTACATATTGAGCTAAAATGTATATATTCATACAGCAAAAAAATCCAGAATTCGACCTTACTAAAATTATACCCAACTGAGTGAGCCAATGGATCTTTAACCTTTCAAGAACTATATTATAATGATGACAGCGGAGTCTTAATACAGAAGTGTAGGGTACAAATCCATAAGCATATGCAACTTTTAATTCAAGAAACAAAATACCATCGTTACATGCGTATAAGCCAATACCAACTGCAAACTGCATAGACCCAGATCTGCCATCGCATAATGCGCTGGCAGATCTGGGTTTATGCAGTTTTTAAGGACTAGTCAGTAGAACAAACAACAAAGACCCTGATCTGCCGGCGCATTATACAACAGCAGATCAGGGTCTATGTTGTTTGCATTTGGACCTGGCTTGTACTCGAGTACAGATGTTAATCTTTCAAGATTTGTTTTAAAAATGGTGCATATTTCTCTGAATTTGCCATCATATTCTGCTAAATAAACATCATAGTATTCCATATTGCATTGATGCTAAGAATGTTATCATAAGGCAAACATGTCAAGTTCTATTGATTATGTATATGTAACAAAATTTTGATATACATTATTTACTATTTTCCTAAGAGATTCATTTTCAATGTACTGGTAGTAAAAATGACAAAGATTGGTGAAAATGTAGATTAAAGTTTCATCAGCAACAAACAGTTTAAATTCAGCACCAGGAACATTAAATCTGATTGAAACTAAGCACCAGATATAGAATTCATTACTATTTTATCAATGGGAAGTGATGGTGAATAAAAAAAAACCCCGACCCCCATCAGCTAATAAAAAAATATGCAACGATTACTAGACTAAAACAACTGACCCAGTCTGAGCTGGAACAAGTGTAAACAGTCTTTGTTTTTCCAAACAGACACTTAGCTTTCCAATATAATGTTCATTATTATTTATAATTGTGCAATGCTTTCTCCTTTATGAGGCCACTCTCAAAAGAGAGGCATCCCCCCTTCTGCCAAAAAGCTCTTAAGTTGTACACTTTTATTGTGTTCCCTCACAAAAGGGTTCTTCCGAAACTGCAGTGAACACCCGCTATAGCATGCTTTGTTATAATGAATTTGGATATAACATGATGGTGGCATGGTTCCTGAAATTTTACAATAATTTTACTGATTTACTGAAATAATAGAAAGTTTAGTGCTAAAACAAAAACGAGTTTGATTTATAATTTGGCAAGATGTGTTGTGTTCTTGTAGAAAAAATGTATTGTCACGGTCTTTCTTTATATGAATAAAGATGTGAAAAGTTTCTGTTTGTGAATATTCATTTCAATTGTGTCAATAGTCAGTCACTGTACATTGATCTTAGCTTGTTTATGAAAGATGTCAGTGCTTTAGAAAGCTGACAAGTGTTAAACTTAATATTACTGACTCATGAACTATAAAGCCATTAAGTCTTCTTTGTGTCTGTCTTCAATTTATTTCTGTGTACAATTGTTTCTCAAACAATAGCTGACAGATGTTTGCTCATTCAACTGGCATACACAACCAAGTACCAAACAATGCAGTGGTTGATAAAAAAATTCTCACCTGAATTTATAAATCAATTAATTTAAGTAACTGCTAATCATCAAAGTCAATCTCACAGCTAAAGATTGTTCAAATTATGGGGCAATGATTTATATAAACATAAAAAAATGGAAACTGCCAACATTTTCACGTGGCTTGGCAGTGTTGTGAAACAATCATCATGCAATTAGTTGACCAGTAAATAATATTGTCCATTCCCTATAGAAATGAGCCATTCTTCATTAACAATTATTCTTGCTGTAGTCGTTCAAGCAAAGAGGTGTCAAAGTCTTAATTAGTGGGTATTTACAAAGCTTTTACTATGTGCGATAAGATGGATGTTGACTGTTTGAATTCCTCAGTTGCAGAATATGACTGACTTTGCTAAAAGCAAACGTGACTAGCAGGAAGTAGCTTAAAATCAATCAATTCTTCAAAAAACAATAAAGTATTCTGATTCATAGCAGAGAAAATTCTAGGGGTAGAAAAACTTTTACAGACACTGTTTAATGACCTTGTAACATACATGTGCATACATACTGAACAGTACATGTGCTTCATCTTTCCCTATGTAATTTATTTACATTAAATTCAGACACATAATCATCTATGACAAAATGACTAAATATTATACTTCTGTGTGCATATTACTGATAGAAATATTATGGAATCAGTCTTATGGATGCAATGAGATCAGTTGGCGAATACACGTGTTGATACTTTATACAGCAGACATGTACATATTGATGTACCGACGCATGGTTCTCTGAACAAAGTAAAATATTATAAGTGCAATCTCTGTTTTCACTACATGTATTTCTCATTTAAAATGCATTGATTTAAGATGGTAGCTGAGCCAATGAAGCACGTAGTTTTGTGCCCACTTCTATTACTCCTGCCCGCCCCCCCTTGTTGTTGTTGCATGCACCATTTTTTTTAGTTAACTGACATGGTTGCTTATAGCACGATCTGGTATATAGCTTGATGAGTCTGTGGACCTTGACCATCGTGTTATAGCGGGGTTCACTGTATTTTGTAACTGCTAACTGATGGACTCCATGAAATTGCTGATCCATACTAAAATTAAAATATAAAGTGAAAAGGCAGATTATTAAATTCCTAGGCTGCAATAACAATTTTTGGAACATGATGAGGGGTATTTAAATAAATGATGACTAACTTGCACAAAAGACCATCTCTGAGACCTTCACCTTTGACCTTTTGGCCCATTAAACAATACATCTAATTAAGATCTACTTGGGTATATCCTCAAAATGACCCTTAAAAATCTGTAACTTTACTTTAACATTTGATTCTTTGACTGTTCTCCAACCATATAGTTATAGTGGTCATATTGGATGATGATTGGTATTTGAATGAACTAATCTGAAAGGCCTTCATGCCAGAATGCTTCCCGTTATTCCAATGGTGCTTCTTTAGGTGGTTATAAATAATTTGTTACTTCCTAGCAAATGACTACATAATGTAAATACAATTTGCATTCACTTATTTCAATGTTATCCACATATTTATTTCATTATTTGCTGCTAGAAATATAATTTACCAAGAGATTCTTTTTAGATGTTAACCTTCAAAAACTAATACATTGATTTTTAGAATGAAAACAATTGTTTCAAGGTTGCACTCGTTTGTATACCTTCATCCATATCTGATGGCACATCAACATCATTTGTCAAATATTTAAAGACCTCTATGAGAGGATACTTTATGTCCGAGTTGGTCAAAGTCTGTTCAGCAGTTTTATGAACTGTATAAATGTGTTCTATTTTTAGTAATGGAAGCCATATTTGATGGTGGATCAGCATCATTTCTATAATATAAAAGACCTTTAAGCTAGGTCACTTTCTTTCAGATTTGTTCAAATTCTGTTAAGTACTGGTAGCTTTTTTTGAAGAAATTATTAAAAGTGTTCTATTTTTAGTAGCAGCAACATATTTAATGGTGAATTGGCATTAAGTAAAAACTGAAAGCCATTAATGTGAGAATGTTTTATTTCAAATTTGGTCAAATTCTTTTCAAATGGTTTTTGAGAAGGAAGTTGTTTTCAGTTTTCCTGTTTTTATTAATGGTGGCCATATTTGACAGTGGTTTGGCATCATTTTTACAATTTGAAAGCCATCCAAGCCAGGAGGCTTTCTGTCAAATTTGGTATAATTCCACCTAGTAGTTTTTGGGAAGTCATTTACAGGTTTTCCTATTTTTAGTAATTGTGGTCATCTTGGATGATGAATGGCATCCACTGATGGCAGATCTTGATCACTAGTATAAATGGCTATTCCAGCATACTGTCAAATTTGGTAAAATTCTGTTCAGCAATTTATGACAAGAAGTTCAATAGTTTTTCTATTTTTATAAACAGCAGCCTTACCTGATGGTAGGTCACCATCATATGAACAAATTTTAAAGGCCTAAATGCAAGGATGTTTTCGGACGAATTTTAAAGGCCTAAATGCAAGGATGTTTTCGGACGAATATGGTTAATTTCTGTTGAGCCATTATTGAGAAGCTGTTGTTTAAAGGTTTTTCTATTTTCATTAATAGTGGTCATATTGGATGATGATTGGTATCAAATAAACTAATCTGAAAGGCCTTCCTGCCAGAATGCTTCCTTTAAAATTCACGCATACTGATTAAGTGGTTTCTGAGAAGAAGTTGTAAATAATAATTTTGAACAGACACATGATGGACAAAAGACCATGCCATCAACTTACTTGGCCTTATGTCTCTGTGAGCTAAAATGCAAAAAGCATAATCATGAAAATCTGTGGATGAAATTCAAATTATTGCCTGTCTAATTATGATACCTGACAACAGAATCCATACAAAAAGACAAAAAAAATATATTAGTTTTTTTTTCATGAATGATAAAAAAACTATTTGCATAGATTTACCAGCTTTGTAAAGAAAACAGAGGATGGGTTTACTTGTCTAGGTTTACAATGGGAATTTAAGAGTATTAACCTTTACTGTTAAAATAACCACTGCAGATATACTGTACTGTTACAGTTTTTTAACTTCCGATTGCTTTTAATATAGCAGCATAAAAAACTATGCATGTCCTGGTTTATAGTTTACATTCTTTACATCAAACGTAACTAAGAATTTTTCGATAAACTAAAGATAATTGTATGCAAAAGGGCAGGTCATCATGACAAAACAATCGTCTTCACCTAGGAGTAACACAATTTCTTCAACAATCAACAGTCTTCAAGTGGCACCTGTACCAAAATATACAATGACAGCACTGTGCAAAAATATTCCTACATTTGGTGATATAGAATATGTACACATATTTGTTGCAAAATATAAAAACCTAATGAACAGTATATTGCACTTTTAAACTTAAGATCAACTACAAGCTGAATGAACAAAAGACTCCATGTTCACAATATATGCAGCATCATGACAGCTTTTCACATGCTGAAGATTAAAATATATTGTACAGCATTATTTTTCAGAAAAGAAAATTTTTTCAGTTTTTTTCCACACAATATGTATATTAAATATTGGCAAGAAATATCTTACCAAATGCAAATCTAGGGGGGGGGGGGTAATTTATAAGATGATATGTTCTGACAGGATTTAATTTTGCAATCTCATTTTCAGACCACCAAACTGCCCATTTATCCACTGCTAAAAATAACCACTATATAGTAAATCTAAACAGACTTTACTCAGAGTCTTTCTTTTCTTAGCCTCGCAAGAAATGTACATTTTTATATGATTTCTCGAAGCTTTTTTTTTTTTTTTTTTTTATACATACAGTTGGCCTTATTATTGAGGTAAAGTTCTGTAAAATATATTTGGATGCGAACTGTTTCCTATAAAGATTTAGTACATGGCATGATTAAGTGGTGTGACCAAAGTTATGGAGAATCTAAAATGGGGGTTGTGTAATGAAATCCGAGCTTAACGATGCAGTTCTTGTGAAGTACCCTGATGCTTATCTGGTGATAAAGAAGGTTTCTTTCAAAATTAGATTTCAAAGCCACTATTATTGACTAATTCTTGACATTCCTTGTATACCAGTCCTGTGACTGTTCATACTGGTTGTCAAATACATAGGTGTTAGTGACCAGCAGTACTCGGATAAAGAACATCGTTATTATAACATGCAATTATAAACATACAGCTATACATACACATATATTTATACAAATTATGTCTTGATAAACTAACTTTATATTACATAAAACTCAGCATCATACATATTTGATCTGCAATGTAACAAACAGGTGCTTTGATTACAAAGATGATCAAAAATGTACATTTAACTACGTTTCTAGCTTAAACCGTGCAAATCTATGATCTACAAGCACTCGGCTCCAATTATGTAGAAACAAATAATGAAATATAAGAGCAAGTATTCATCGACAACAAGGGCTCTCAATTCATTTCTACCACTAGGAATGTTTTGTGTTGAAAAGCTGTATTGAAAAGCTGTATTTATTTGCTTTACTTAAAATCTACATATCAATGATCCTTAGTCGAGAGTACTTCAACTGTACAGATCCACAAAGATCTTTGCTCTCAAAACCATGATCCTATGAAGGACTATAGCAAGAATAAATGGGATACAGGTTTTTAATTTGTCATTTGAAACAACAGATGACAGGCAGAAATAAATAAAATCTCTGCTAATTTACAATGTTATCTCACTGGAAGCCCATTTGGAATTTCTAGTATCCAGATTCTAAACATCTAGAGGAGTTAGAGGCACTTAAATTCATTTTAATATAAATTGTAATTTATTGAAGAAATAAAAATAAATGCAAGAGTGTATACTTTTTATCTAGAACGGCATAATGTTGGTCAACAAATTCTTAAACACTTACTGCTCCAAATATTAACTGTGACAAAAGTTTGGGACTAGTTCAAGTTATAGAAATCAGGTCTAATACATAAACTTTACAATAATAATAATAATAATAATATCAATTTTAAATCCCTGAAGATAATAATTTATGCTGATTAAAGCATAACACTCCTTCATCAACTCTAGTTTTCAAAGAAAAATTTATTTTGCTAGGGATTAATTACATTTTTGGCCTTCCAATTTTTAATCGGGGAAAATCCCACCAGTTGATACACCCCCACCCAACCACTACAGAAAGAAACTATACATGCAATCTCCAAAATATGCAAGGAATTCCAACAAAATCATAACATGTTTTTACCTTGTGTGTACACAGTCCCAACAAAATGTACAATTTTTGTAAAGGAATAGGTCCATGCACATTTTCTGATTAAAGGTAAAAATGTTGATCTCTTTTGCAATTCTTTGCAACCTGTACTCGTATTTGTAACATGAGGTAAAGCATAGCATATAGCATTACAATATAGAAATGTGTCCATAGGACATGGATGCCCCTGACAACAGCATGCAGTGTGCCTAGTTAGATCATTAAGGCCAAGTAAAATCACCATCTCTGTCAGCATCACATTATCTAAGAAGTTTAAGCACAATTATCAAAAGATGCAAAAGGTGTTATGCACTAATGATTTTGTGATGAACAGACACAAAAAATGAAAAGATGGATAGACTGTCAGTGCTAATACTATATGTTCCTGGTCAGTATCATGGTGAGGGTATAAAAAGGCTCAGTAAAATTTAGTTTAAATTCTGCTCTATAAAAATTATGTAAATTTACCACATCAGAAATTACTTTAAAAACCATAATATATCTAGCACTTTTAATGCATGGAATGTAGAAAATCTGCACCTACAAAAAAGCTTCCTTAACAAACAGAAAGTATGAACACACAATTCAATAAAGGTTTAAAAAATATTTTATTATTAACAAAAACAAGGACATACCTCTCTATTTGCAATCAAAGTATTTAGAATACTGATTACAGGTTCACGTAATATGATACATTAAACAGGATCAAAGGTATGAACATTAATTGTGAGAGATTGATAATCGTTTACCTTATTTTATGATCAAATGCAAATAGCAATATCACTTTCAAATTATGAAATTAGAATTTTTAAACGATTTAGGTTTTAGATATCTCTCAACAAACAATTTATTAAAAGATTCATAAAACATTTTTATAGAAATACTGAAGCAATTACCATTTATGAGCATTTTCTATAAAAATAATTTTGTATTGTTTAAAATGCTACACAGAAGCTGTTAAAATCTCTAGGGAGGTAACCACTTTGCATCTAATTATTTCTTCACAGGATTAAAAGTCAGCTAAATACAGAAAGGTGACTATATTTAGAAACACAGACTATTCTTAGTAACAGAGCAGATAATACACCATAGGCTTTGGAGTGACTGAAATCTCTCCAAGACAAAAATGCTTCTCTGATATTATTTTATCACTATCATTTGCCTTTGCAATTATTTTAGGCAGGCTTCTGAATGTAGAATGAGGCTTGTGATGATGTTCCTGCTGAAAAGGTCTTGAACTTTTAAAAGTGTACAATTTATATAAATAATCTGACTTTGTATTTAAAGGACTTTACTTTTTTTTGCTGTTCTCTTTGTTTCGTATGCCTTTTTCGCATACTTAAACTTACTTGGCACTATACAACTAGGATTGTGCTGAAGGTCCAATACATCCAAAACATACATGTTTTATAAACTACTCTCCCTTTTCAGTTATGACCAGTAATCTAGTGCAAATCTCTGAAAAATCATCAGAATCGTTTTTTCTTACACAAATCTTATAGCAATGAAATAAATTGAAAGACTTTAACAATTTTCTCAAATAATTGTATTATTCTTAAAAATAAAACTGATGCCATCTGACTGCCTTGATAAAAAACATTGCCATCTTACTGCCCTTGACAAAAACAACTTCAATCCCCCTCCACCCTTCTAAAATAAATCCAGCTGCAAACTCAAGCTATATTAAAAGTTTCATAAACTTTACATGTTCTCATTTTGTTGGCTCTGTGAACTATCCTGAAAATTTGTCAGTGTGACCTATTTTTTACCCAATACAAGTCAACAATAGGTTTTAAATATCAGGTATGACTATTAGACTGGACATCTTGTGATAGCTCATTATGTATATTGAACTTTGGTCTTTACATTGTAAGTTAAAGTTCCCTCCCTAATCCTTTCTACCTCTAAATGAGATAATGGAACCAGCCACTGTAAATATTAAAAAATGCCCATGACAATTAATGCTTGTCAAACATGTCCTGGCAAGCTCGTTAAAATTACAATTTCAAAAATTCATTCAAAACAATGACTTTGGAGATATGAATGTCAATTTAAAAATAAGGTACATGTTGAGCACTCATTTGGTGAATATCCTGGAAAAACTGCAGTGGTACAAGAATTCAATTTTTGCAGCAAAATATGCTTCTTTGATAATACTTACCCAATCATAATACATTTGGAGCACAACCTCTACCTTTCAAATCAAGCCCTCCCAAACTTGTTTTTAGCAACAAAACTGCAAAACATCAATTGCCCACATAGTGAAAGTCAGACAAAAGTGATCTCCCCTTAGGCAGAGGGACTGGCACCAAAATGTGTATCTACTGGGGTGAATGTATAAATGCAGAATAAGGGAGGGTGTGCCTGTATAAAGATCAGGTAAATATTATTGAAGAAACATATTTTACTCCCAAAAATTGATTTATTCTTCAAATACATTCTTCGAATATAATACATTAGAAGAACAGGAAAGAGGTGGAAGCAGTAACATCCCCTTAAACCCCAAGAAGGCCCAAGCTCCGGACCCATAATGTACATAAGCAGCTTCAACACTCCAAAGCAATACGGGTAACAGCTTCAACATTCCAAAGCAATACTAGGGTTAGCATGTGGATATGCCTGGATGTTGCTTATTGAGAAATTTCCCTCCTGCAAGTCAGCGAAGTAGAGTGACCATGCCTTTGAGATGCAGCTGGATGAGCTAGGAAGGTAGCCTGGTGTGCTGCTGCAATAGGTTCCACCAGGTCAAACCGAGTCCTTTGGGATGAATGGTCTCTGAGGTAAAAGATAAAGAAAGTCATCTCTGATCATGATCCAATGGCTTGAATATTGTAAGTTAGGGAACAGTTACGCTTGAATGCTATGCTAGTGACTACTGCCTTGATCTTGTGAATCAATATGAACAAGAAACTCGTTTGACATTGGTTAATTCTCTACATGCAGATCAGATAACTCGTCATATCCAGGACCATAGAGCTAACTCGTCATATCCAGGACAATAGAGCTAGAGCTAAGATATAGTCCTTTCCTTCTTTTAGTGGTAAAAATAAACAAGATCTTCCTCTTTTAACAGTTTGCTGGGATGTTTTCAAAAAAGGCAGTGTGAGCATGGTGTCATTTTCTACAATATGGAGGGTGATGGGGAGAGAAACTTGGATAGAAGCAATCCTCATCTCCCACATTTTGTCATCTGTGGGCCTTGGAAACTGAGTTTTCATCTGAGGAAAGGGCTTGTAGAATTGTTTGCCCATTTGGCATGACCTATCGGAATCCTTCCCATTTCACTGATCTCTCCTCTGAAATGATGGTTTGGTTTAATGGGTTTAACGCCATTTTTCAACACATAATAGGCTATACATGGCGGCCAATATATATGGTGGAGGAAGAACCCGGGAAAATCCCGGGAAGAACCACCAACCCACGGGAAACTACTGGCAAGCTTTCTCACATAACCAAATTGGCCGAGCCCGAAACGCGAACCCACGCGGACAGAGGTGAGATGGCAGTGATCGGTAAAGGCGAGTGCCTTAGACCACTCAGCCACCCGGGGCCCCCAACCTCCTCTGAAACGAGGGCAGAGCTCTATGATGTTGGGCCTGTGAGAGGTCTGCCTCTTTGGTGACCTGTTTTCAGACTTCCTCTTCATGATCGTGAAAAAGCAGGATGGATGATAGTGGCTGTGATCTAAGTTTGGCATTATAGTGTTCCTTAAGGAATACAGATGTGGAGAGAAAGGCATCTGTTTAACGCAAGCTGCAAATTCACTGACACAGCCATGGCACTGAAAAGTGTGTGTTGTGCTGCTCGGTTCAGAAACATGTGCCATCCATGAGACTGACTCCCATGCATAACCAGCTTAATTATCAACAGAAGAGTCTAGGCTGTGTTCAGATTGCTGAAATACAGTCATGGAACCCAGATCAAGCATAGATCCCACCACAATGACATTTAAATCAGTTGTTTAGTGTCGAGGAAGGACTTCCAGTCCATATGAACAGAGGAGGGTCTTGACAGTCCCAGGGACAAGTCTTGTAAAAAGTCCTGCAAAAATCTGATCAAAGTTGTTGCTGTAAAAAGAAAGGTCTGTTGAGTCTTGAAGCTACCTCTTTAAACAATATAATAAACCAGCAACTCAACCAGACTGTGCAGCTGTTTGAATGCCAACTGATTTTTCTTGGCCAATACATAGACAGATGCAGGCACTTTGTGGTTGCCAATGATGGAGTAGGTGGCTGTGAATTTCTTCAATTGATGCATGGAAGGCTGAGTCTTTTCTGAACATTGTTGAATGAAGCACGAAAGATGGCGCTTGGAAGCACGAGTTGTCCATACATTTTCTGACCACTGTGTGCATACATCGCAAGTATGGCTCGAGTTGCGCTCCATACAACTGAGACAGGTATCATGGTTATTGTCCACCAGTTTAAAATGTTTGCATTTCGTGCACTCAGTCCTGTCCATTTATGTCAACACCTGTAATTATACAACTAAACCAAGGCATATAAAGGTGAAATCAATCAAGCATTGCATGAACTTACTGTGAGGAGGATGCTAATGAAATAATTGCCTAATATTATTATGTTAACAACCTTACGGCATGTAATAATAGGCAAATACTTTACAGAATTCACATACCAGGTTGTTTACTGAGATGAATTACTATGGACCTTAAGGCAGGCAATTAAAATGGCACAGACATGAATATTATAAGAGGAAGCTAGACAAATAAAGTGTGAATTCTTTGTCTATGATATAAATACAGCAAGAAATATAAATATAGCTGCAGTATACTTCCCTGTTGTGAGAAAACTCCACAGAATAGCTCTAATGATAAAAAGGCACAAGTAGATAAAATTTTTCAAAAAAAGAGCACTCTTCCTAGCACGAACGTAAGTACCGTATATACTCGCGGAAAAATCGAGTCCAAATGCAAACAACATGGACCCTTTTCTGACATCGCATAATGCGCCGGCAGATCAAGGTCTATGTTGCTTGTTCTACTGATTAGTCCTTAAAAACTGCATAGACCCAGATCTGCTGGCGCATTATGATACGGCAGATCTGCGCCTATGCAGTTTGCAGTTGCAATCGGCTTTTACACGAGTATATATGGTTGTAACTAGCATATGAATGGAATTTGGCGCCAAAACCTCAAGCCAAGGGAAGATCCCTCTTGTCTAACTTCCACCTAGATGGCCTGGGAACTTTTAGCAATCTGGTTGCTAAAAACAAGCTTGGGAGGGCTGGATTTGCATGGTGGTGATTGTATTCCTAATGTATTATGATCAGGTAACGTATTTCAAAAAGTCGCTCAGCATGTATGAACCGGATGTACCAGAACACATTTCATGTCTGCATCATGGCATTTGGAGATTAAGGATTATTCAATGTTCTGCTAATCAAAATAACCAGGGTTGCATACCATACTTCATGTAATTTTTCGAACACCAAAAACTAATCATTTTTTTCAAAGCACAAAAAAATAATGGACCTGACACTGATGAGGTCTCCAAACATCTCTGTGATTGTCCATACTAAATTTATATGCATCCAACATAAATGCATTAAAAGCATCATCCATTAGTACAATGTGTTGTATGAATTTGCTAACATGTGTATATTGCATAAGATAAGTTCAAAAATAGCTATGACATGGACATATGTATCCCATTATCACACCTCTATTCTTATACTCCTTGTGATCCAGGAAAATTATACCCCACTGACCCATTAGGACATAAATCCAAATGATAAAATGAAGTTTATTTGCTTTTGTATAAGAGGGAGAGAGAAATTTCAAACCTTTTTCACACCACTTTGCTCAATATACCTTACTTTTAAGTGTCCCCATTTAGATAATGTTTTTGTTAAAGAGAAAACATCAAACAAACTGTAAATGGAAATTATGAAAAAATATGTAACATATTCCTTCACTTTTAAAAATATATATTTAGGATTTAAACATTCACAATATTTATATCCATACGTACTCGTTCAGTTTAAATCCCAAGAAGGATTATATACACTGTAAAATTAGTTACCTCAACATTTAGCATGCTGTGTTGTTTTCTCTGTAAGTGAAACGTCAACATTCACACCAAAATAGGAGGACCTTTATCAGTACATGCTTGTGCAATTCCTGTAGTTAGGTGGCATTAAGCTTCTCATTTCTACTCCCGTCAAGTGTTGTTACTTTGTACTCAAAGAATGTACTCCTATGTTGGCAAATACAAAGGTGTCACTGGTCCGTTATGAAATGTACAATAGCAAAATTGGTATACACATACCTGTACATTAACACAGACTTGCATCATTTAAATGAATCAAATAAAGATTGAATATGTATCCCAAGCATCACATGTCCAAAAAACTAATTTAAAAAAAAATAAATACCTTGATTAGTAAACCGTGTTAACCGTCTTAAGAGGCAGCCCTTGGAATAGAATGGGGACCCTTTTACAGAGATTGAATGAATTTTTAGGACACCAACAGTATTTAAAACAAGAATCTTGAGATCGCAGATTTAAACTGTTGTTATGATAAATTCACACAAGCTTTATGTATTTATACTAAAAAATCACCAAACAGTACAAGCTTGTTCATTAAGTCCTAAATGTTTTTCTGACAGCGGGCTTTGATTTCTATAATTCAAAGGTCATATATAGAGAATCTCAAATTGCAAAAAACAACAGAAAGACTGACTTGTTTATGATAAAGGAGACTACTTCATTATAATTTACTAAATGGAATACATGCATTGCTGCAAATATTTTTCAACATTTCATCCAAATTTAGCTCTCTTTGAAGGATGCTGGTATGTATTTTTTTAAAATATGATTGGAAAAATCAATATCTGATGATTCAGATGTACAAAAAGGCCAAAGCTTTTGTAATTTCAGTTTCATGTACATAAAACTGAAAATAGTACCTTTTTACACACTGCTCCTTGTGAGAATTTCTTAAAATAAATGTATAAAATGTCAGGTAATAAATAAGCAAAGTATATAATAGATTTTCAGTAAACATTGTCTTTATTTCTGACATTTTAATTTTCAAACACACTGATCTTCTGATTTTAAACTTCACTTGTATGAAAATTAGATTTTTCAATATTAAAAAAACTTCTATGTATGAAAAGTTTTAGTACACAAAATATGATTCTTATGGATCAACTGTGCATGAAAAATTACACAAATTATGGTACTTCAGTATGCTTATAACATTAAAGGCAATGATGCAGTATACATCACTGGATGAGACTAAAAGATTAAACTGATTAATACGAAAATATCAAACAGGATTCTTTAAGCAGTACCAGTTTTGCACGCACTGCAATGTGGCAAAGAAAATGTATTTCTTATCATAGAAAAAATATATGACTGAAGCCAAACCAATGCCATCTTGAAAAACTTTTAAAAAATGAAGGGGAGATAAAGAAAGTCTGCTTGAAACTATTAAACCTGGTGGTCACTTGAAAACTAAAACCTGTATTGAAAGACCACACCTGCCAAAAATATCATGGTCTCTCAAGACAGGTCATAACACTGTATAATCAATAAATCTGTGCATGCAGAATCTGGTCTGTCAAGATAGGTGGTCTCTCCTGTATAGCTGTCCTCCTTTCTTATAATAGGTAAAAATCCTGTATAGAATATGTGAAAGTGAGAGACATACATTAAAAATAAACATTCCTAAGAGTGATTGTTGTTGCATTGGTTAATGTAAATTGTTGTACATTGTATTGTTCTATCAACAAGGCATTATATGTATAGGAGTTCTTGCAAATGTAACTGATATATAGAGGATCTTCCATTTGTGCTCATTTCAAGTTAAATTTATAAGTCATTGAATAATTTTCAATCTTTTGCTCATAAAGGTGAGCTAAAGATTGAAATTATTTGATAATTTTCATAAATTTCATTTGAAATCAGCACAAATGTAAGATTCTATTTACCGCATAATGAAAAATACTGACTTGACCAAACCACAGAATAGTGTAGTGAAATGACCAATGCCTTGGTCATTACGCATTTCCTTTGCATAACGTTATGATGTGTTATTACATGTTACATATATAACATAACGGTATGGGTATATTAACACAAATAACACAGTACTCAAGTGATACATTTTTAACTTAAGTGTCTACTGAAAAATATCCATAAAATCCTTGGTAAGCTTGGCTAGTATTAGGTGACAGAAGATTTGACAAATTTTAAGTGATACAAGATTGGGATTTGCTGTAGACTGTGGCTAGTATTAGGTGACAGAAGATTTGACAAATTTTAAGTGATACAAGATTGGGATTTGCTGTAGACTGTGGCATGCCAATTGGAATGATGAGTCTTTCTGCCCATTGGGACACTGTGACCTGTATTTGATGACTATCTTGTTGATGTAGAACACGTTTTAGTCCACATTATGGGCAAATGATGAACATTCACCTGTCCAAAACTTGTATATGATGTACTGATGATCAGACAGGCCTACTATTGGGAGGGAGTGTGGCTGACTGCCATGGAATGCCCGGTCTTTGCTGTGCTCCAAAGGATGAGTATTGTTTTGTACCACGTGCTGAACCCATACTGAAATACAGAAAACTGATTACATTACATGGACAGCTATTTTTTTTATAGCTAAATCAACAGTAAAAATGCAGAAAGATGATTATGTTACACCACACTTTCTTTCACCTGAAAAAAATCACAAGACACATATGTACAGCACAAATTCTAAATGAATTTATTTCATATGATAACATGCAAAATGAATTTAGCACACTATGAGAGTATGCTAAAGAGGTAATACCTGTGCCTGCATTTATTGGCTGACATAATTTTTATTTCCAAGTTGTTCTCTAAATGTTACAAACTTTGGGCCTTTCTAGATTATAGAATAAAAAGGCATTAAATTTTGTTAAAATATTTTTTGTCAACCCAAAGAAAAATACCCAATTTCCTTCTCAACTTGTCCTGACTGATGTTGAGCAAAGAAAGCTCTGCATTGCACCCAGAATCTCCATCAGTACTCTCCTGTAATCTAGACTATTTGTGAAAAATCTTGGATGCAATATACGGTAGAGGAAAGAGAAAGGTTAGAAATTATCTGTTTGACAGGTTGTTTATTCTTGTAGATTATAGTACATTCATGGTGTTACTTAAATATTATTTTACTCGAAATGTCTGAACATGTATCTTTTGTTAGTTTATTAGCGGCTCTGAAAGGAGAAGACCTTTTAGATACATGTAATGGTGTTGCCCTCTTTAAATAAAGTATTATTATTATTATTATTGGCATCTGTCTATCTGTTTAAGATGAGGTATGTGCAGTAGCCATTTGTGAGGACTTGTTTCTTAGTTTGTGCTGCATTTCCTCTGGTTACAAAAAAGTCCTATCCTGAAACAACAGGGCCTGACACAAGTGTCACATTGTGTTCTGTGGTAGATAGTGCCTGGCTGATACACTGCTTCTTGCATTGGCACTTGCTGTGTAGCCGGTTCAGCCTGAAGCTTGTGGTGCCAGATGTCTCTGCTGCTTGCCAGTATCTCTCATTCATTGATGTTAATAGTGAAATCTTTCATGTCATGCTTGCTGATATCTTTGAAGCTGAGTTTTGGGTGTTGCCATAAAGCATATCCTTTGGGATGTGTCCATCTTGCATTCTGTGCATGTGTCATAGCCAGCGCTGCTATCTCTGTTTAAAGAGGGCCAGGATGCTTGGTAAATTGGCCTGGGCAAGGACATTAGCATTGGTGACCCTGTCATGCCATGTAATAACAGGGATGTGATGCAAGCAGCGGAGATGGAACCTGTCGAGTTTCTTCTCTTTGCCGCCATAGGTATTCCATGTTTTTCTGTGACAGGGTGTTGGTCACCACAGATCCTATGTATCAGAACTTGCTGACTACCAGTACCTCCAGGGAAATGCTACTGAGGGTAATCATTGGCTGCTGTGTAACACTTTGTCCCATAACAACCTTTTTCTTGAGGCTGATGATGAAGAACATGGAGCATGTCACCCATGTAGAAAGCTGGCTCCAGAACCTCATGGACTCTCTGTCCATGAGGTTCTCGAGCCAGCTTTCTGCATGGGTGACAAGTGATGCATCATCTGCAAACAGAAGATCTATGATCAGGATATGCCATATTTTAGTCTTGGCTTTCAGTCCAGTGAGGATGTAGAACTTTCCATCAGACCTTGTGTACAGTTAGACTCATTCTCTTTCTGCATCAAAGGTGTATTTTAGGAGTACTGAGAAGATACCAATGAGTGTTGGTGCCAGAATGCAGTCCTGTTTCACTCCACACTTGATATCAGGGTTGTCGGATGTGAAACCGTCAAACTGTACTGTGCTGTGCATGTTGTTATGAAATGAATGGATAATGAGTTTTGGAGGGCAACTGATCTTCCAGAGTATCTTGAAGAGGTTTGCCCTGCTGACCATATTGAATGCCTTGGTGAAGATGACAAAGGTAATGTAGAACAGTTTCTGCTGCTCTCTGCATTTATCTTGCAGTTGGCATTGGGAGACAATTATATCCACTGCTGATCTGCCTGCTCTGAAGCCACACTGCATCTCCAGAAACACTTGGTCTGTCAGTTACTGGAGTCTCCTCAAGATTAACCTGGCAAAAGCCTACCCTGTAATACTGAGTAGTGAGATGCCATGGTAGTTTGTTGCAGTCCCTGTGTTAACCTTGATTCTTGTAGTGTTGTGATGCTGGGGTCCTGCATGTCTTGTGGAACTGATCCTTTCCTCCAGCAGAGAAGGGTTAATGTTGGAAACTATAGATGTTTGCAGTACATAAAAATACTGTCAATTCAAATATTTTTACCTTATTATGCCACTATTCCCATTCAGAAATGCATATATGGCATGCTCTGTGTTAATCCATTTCATTATGGTATTTATTACACAATACTTGTATCAAGTTATTTGGATTTTAATAATTTGACAAATATTACTGGTAAATTAAATAGTATCCACTGCAAAGTGAAGTGTCCATCAATGTTGTTTACCGTGGGTGTTTAGTAGCAAGTATATTTCTTGCACTTTCGTGCAAGTCCGAACAACCTGTATTTGTGTTAATATTTGTGTTATGCTGTATAAACAGTGTTTAATGCAATACAAGTTTTTGATTTAATTTGTATTTTAATTTTCCATAAATTGGATTTAATTCCCAAGTGATATTTCTCAAGTTATCTGCCAGTGCATGTGGGCCGACAAATCCTTGGCTTGTAAAGGCAGCACTTACTTTGTTTTCAAATTGACAATCCTTTTGATCGAGCCGCGAATTTAATACTTGTTTGGTGCCAATTAGAGTTCTACAACTTCCTGTGCATTTTGATCTTAATCCCTTGGCTTGTAAAGGCAGCACCCTCTTTGTTTTCCCACATGACAACCCTTTGATTGAAATGCGAGTTTATACATGTTCAGTGCCAAGTAAGAGAAGGGTGGTTATTTGAACTGCGATCTTGCTACACAATTGACAGTTGCATCCTTTATTAGATTTCACAGACTATATGATCAAAGTGTTACTTACAGAGCCCAAACTCAGCCTCTACATAAGCACCCGCATATAACAGTAAAGCTGAGGAATCGGAGTTGGACTATATTTACGATTACTAGATGATGACGATTTACAAATATATCAGATGATGTGGATGAATTCTTGGACTTTGTACCAGATGACATAAGATAGTGACATTTAAAAGAAACTGTGAATAAAAAAATGTGGACTTAAAGTTCACTGTTTATTTGTAAGACATGTGGAATTATATTATGGGATATTGCAAAATTAGATCATTCTGAACTACTATTTTTATACTGGTATGTGACCTATAAATGAAGTCATGGATTTATAATATAAATGGATTTAAAATGTCAAGCATTATTGATTTCAATGGATTTTAATACATGAAGATAGAAAATTGTAAGTTGTCAACTTTTTGGTGATATATTCCAGTCAATAATATAATTGTATTTTACACTGGTTTTATCTTTATTTTTCCTATCCAGTTTGGCTTGTTTATTTTTCCAAAGTGTTACTCTGATTCACTGATGACAAGTCACCCCTTCAGATGGACCTGACTTGCAAAATACAACTCAACTTATAGGAGGGTCAAAGAGAAATTGGCTTTTTGCAGCCCTAAAAAGGGGAGGGGTCGACTTATAATCAAGTATATAAGGTAGTCCATATATTGCAGCTTCCAAGCCAAAGAGTTTGATTCTCTTTTTGCTGGGTAAAATCTTGCTGTCTGCTTGTGAAGAAGAATCTCTATGCCCCATGCACCCAATGAGGCAGGCAGACCCAGACGGGTCAATACCTTACCCACTGGGGGCAACCCAGCTTTGTGGTGGGCAACAACTGACCAGTAGGATGCAATGATCCTTCTCACCACTGGTGACAACCTTGGCATCCTTTTCTTTCTCTATGCCCAAGGAGCTGAACTTGTAACCCATAAACTGCTGCCTCCTGTGTTCTGCCCTTGCATCATCATCAAATGGCATGTTCTGGTACCTGTCCGCAAGATAAGTAATAAAATGCTGAGCCATTGTCAGAACTGGTGAATAAGCTACCTGTGGATGCCATTAACAGATGACAGAACAGTCTACCACTACTGTTTACAACCAACCTCTGATCAAAAGTACCAATATAAAAAGTGGTTCTGTACTTGCAAATACATGACAGGTTCATAATTCACAAGTTTAAGCTGCAATCTTGTCAAACTTTAATTATTTACTACTGAGGATGACAGTAACATGTGTGCTATATCCTGCTGAAAACTGGTTACTTATAAGATCTAGCAAAGTTCAGGCCATTATTACAGATACATCCAAAGTTCCAAATGATGTTCTTATCAACTTCATTTGACGTGAATTGCATTAAGAAAGTTTATGATGATGTACCAACTGAGAGAATCTTGGACTTTTTGAGGGAATGCGGTTTATATAAAAATTGTGACCACACGTTTTGAAGATTTAACATTTTACTGTTATATTTTATTTGATATACATTTTACAGAATTTTAACATCTTTACTGTTATATTTTATCTTGTTGTACTTCATGTTTATATTTATTTGGAAGGGTTCATCTTAAATTTTTGTGCAATTCAATTTTACAAACTTTACCTTTAGTTGTCACCTAATAGCTACTACTATGCTGAGGTGCTATAAGATACTACTACATACATACATACATACAGACAGACATACATCTAATCAACTTCATTCTAGTTAAGACCATCCCATTCATATGTATGTCATCAGCATCAACTATCTTTCCAAATGAAGTGAGACTGAAAATGATAAACAGCCGCCATCTTATTTACATTGTTGTCTGCTACTGACAACAGACTTTCCCAGCAAAATAAGTCTATGTTCATCTTCTTTCATTTATGTATTATTATTCTAATATAAAGCCAATATCTACTGAACCATTACTAGCAGTATCTCCCTGATATTAATAGCATATGCTTCATGATTGACTGAGATTTGGTATCTGTAGACGTAATTATCCCAGTCCATATTTCTATGATATCCACATAAGTTTTGTTTGACCATAATTGTTTGACCACACACAGAGTCAGATGGCATCAATAAAAAATATGTCCTCTGCACTGCCAGGGTAATATTGTGGTAGCCTCATGTAACATTGTAAAAATAATGTTTTGCTTCATATTTAATTTAATGATGAATCTGAGGCAGAACAATGGCATAATTCCTGTATACTTCACTCTTGGTGATCACTAAAGAAAGAAAGATACCTACAATCACTTTCTCAAAGAAAAGATTGTCAGTCTAGATTATTTTTTATTTGTTGTTTCTTTCAACACCTATCCACATACACATGTAAAACAGCTGCTGAAAAGTAATTTATTAAAACTGAAACAACAGTAAAAACTACTGCACTTTATATGTGTTTAATAGTCCTCTATGCAGGTACCCGTATGGTTGACTGGGGAGATTACTGACCAAGAGGTCTCTAAGACCTTGACATTTGGTCATGATACGCAGTCTTGAACCAAACTTAATGTGTAGAAACCATCATAATAAACTTACCATGACCCCTGACCTTTACACCCCATACCCTATATTTTTTTTAATTATTTATATTGCAAGCTCTCCATAAACTTTGGTCAAAGTACTAAAGTTATTATGTAACAAAAAAATTCTTCTCTTAAAGTTACCTTGACCTTTGATCATTAACCGCAAACCGATAGGCTTAACAAACACCTGTAAGTCACCAATTAACGTAGGTGAAGGTACATGGTCAATAACTGAATTTATTTCGCAAAAACCATTTTTTCTCTTTCACTGAGTGACAAAGACCCCGACCTTTTGACCATGAAATCGACAGGGTTCTTCGTTATCCTAAGTGAAATCCATCCACAAAGTTTGGTCCAAGTCTGTGATGTAGAACTAATGTTATTGTGCAGAAACCATGTTTCTTCTCTCAGTCACAGTTAACTTGAACTTTGACATTTGACCCTGAAAATGATAGGCTTCTTCCTTACATCAAGTGCAAACTATTCACAAAGTTTGGTGCAGATATGTGATGAAGAACTAATGTAAATGTGCCGAAACCATATGTCTTCTTTCAGTCACAGTGACACTGATCTTTGACTTTTGGACTCTGAAATCAATAGGGTTTTTCCTTATCCCAAGTGCAAGCCATCCACAAAGTTCGGTAACTACAGATCATGAAGAACTCAATTGTGCAGAAACCATTTTTCTCCCTTCAATCACAGTGACCTTGACCTTTGATCACAAAATCAATAAGGTTCTTCCTTACCCAAAGTGCAAGCCATCCACAAAGTTTGGTAACTGTATATGGTAGACAACTGGAGTTACTGTGCGGAAACAAAATTGGTAACAAACAGATGGATGGACAAAGTATACACAAAACTATATACGTGTTTTGTTCCGAGTTGATGGAAAGAATGAGTTTGATATGGAGTAGGAATATGTTAAATCCGTTGGGCAGAGACATATTCTTCAGCCATATCAACCGAGTTCTTTCCCCTGACCCAGAACAAAACACGAATGTGGTTTTTATTATTACATACCCCCTCTTTTATGCTTTTTCTTACAATTTTTAAGCTTACAGGAGGATGAATGAAAATACTGATGCATGGACATCAGATGACATCAAAGCAGTTCAAATCTGGATTTGTGATACAGAAATATTGACTGAAGATCTGTATCGAATGTCAGATCAACCATGTAAGATTTAATGGGTATGTAATAAAACTTGATACATTCTACCTTATGGCAGGTGTGTAAAAATTAGTTTGTGGCACACCATGAATTTAGTTTGTGGCACACCAAAAATTCAAAATTATTTTTTCTGCCATATAGCAAGGAAAGGAAAGGAAAATATAATAATTTTGTTCATAATTTACATATTTAAAGGCTTTCCTCCTGTTTATATTGTACTTTGTCACCATTTTCTTCCATTATCTACTCTGAATTAATTTCACACCATTATCTCCTGTTTATATTGTACTTTGTCACCATTTTCTTCCATTATCTCGTTTGAATTAATTTCACACCATTACCATTATTCCTTACCGAACTCCGCTATGTAAAAATTTGTACACTGACCTATATCTATGCAGGTATGTGAACATCAAGAATTAGATACATGTATATGATGAAACTGAATACTGTTCCAAGTTCAATCACTTAAAAGTAAAGGTTATATATGTCAACTGCAAGGTTATTCATTCAGTATTTACAGAGTAATTATATATTTATTACCATACTGTAGTTGACGCCTTTCCACACATTAGAGAAGGTCACATAGACCATATGACTTTTTCAGTTGTTTTTGCCTTTTACAATCATGAGGTGTGATGTCACTATGGCAACATCTACAGCATACTCAATGGAAATATTTTTTTGTACAAGATCTTTATTTATATAATCAGAGAAAAAGAATATTATCATTCAAGTTGCTGTCTTGACATAAAAACATGCAGGTAGTGCCACTTTATTCATAAATTCTGACACGTGAATACAGTGAATGGAACTTCAAAAACTTCTCTATCAATTGTCAGCCATAAAAATTTAATAATAACAATATTTTATATTATTTGTGATTAATGTGATACCTGCATATTCCTATGCGACATTTTGATTCAGCAATTCCTCATTAATAAGGACTTCAGTAGTTTGTAAACCTTCCTAAAGCAGTATATAATCTATTATGTCTCTATCATAATCTTAAAGTCTAGAAAGAATTATCTCTTTACCTTAAGTTGCCTGAGCTTACAATTCCCTTTTTGGAAACTTTCTTGCTGAGGTGTTGTACCCACTGTTTCTGCTTGTCTACACTTTCAGCCAATAGTAACATCTCTTTGGCCTGGATATTCTGATCAAAATTTACTGCAAAGGACAATACAAGCATCTGGCAATTGGGCTTGTTTAAAGCAGCGGTGTATGACAAGAACAAATATTTATGAGAATTTACAAGTTTTAATCATTTTACAGTCTTGTGGAACTAAAGTACTAAAACTGAACTGAAATAGCCTTAAAAACTATTCTCATATTGTACCATAATTAACCTAAATATCTGTGCCCTACCCGGACACCATATTTTCAAAATTTGAGAAATACCCCAAGAATAGGCTGAACATGAATAAAATCACAATAAAAATTAGTAAATTAAACCTGATATATCAGTTGTTTTATCAGTGAAAACAGTGGTTAGTGCTAAGACATTTGGATTCAATACATGTATCATGAAATTCACAACTTTTAATAAGAAGTCATTTTGTTAAAGTTTCTTTAAAAACAAGAGTCCCTTGAAGGGATTGATGCTCTACTGGCCAAAAAGAATTTCCAGGAAGTGCTGAAACCATCTCTGATATTCTTCAGTGATAACAAGATTTTCAAATTAGCTGCTGTAGTGGACATACTGGATGTCAGATTGGCACCATTTTCATTTAGAACCACACAGACACCATTAGAATTCTTTTGGTGAAAACCCCATGTCTACATTACCATCCATTCAGCGGGAGTAGTGACAAGATTTTCAAGATGGCTGTTGTGGAAGCCATATTGGATGCATGATTGGCACCATTTTCATTTAGGACCAACAAGGTATCAAAGGAAGTCATTTGGTGAAAACCCTATGTTAATACAGCCATCTATTTGCGAGGAGTAGATATATTATTTTCAAGATGGTCACGAAGGTGGGCATATTGAGGGTCAGTTTGCATCACTTTCATTCAGGGCCAACTAGACACCACAAGAACTCTTCTGGTGAAAACCCATTTCAAAATTACTTTCCATTTAAGAGGAATAACAATAACAAGATTTTCAAGATGGCCACCATGGTGACCATATTGAAAGTCAGAACAGTACCATTCTAATATAAGACCAACAAGAAATCATAAGAAGTCTTCTGGTGAAAACCCTAAGTTGATATGACTTTCCATTTTGGAGGAGTAACAATAACAAGAGTTTCAAGATGGTTCCCATGGTGGTCATATTGGATACCAGATTGGCACCATTTGCATTTAGGACCAACTAGATATCATAAGATGTCTTTTGGTGAAAGCACAATGTTGACATCACGAGCCATTTAGGAAAAATAGCGACAACATTTTCATTATAGCCATTGTGGAGGCCATATTGGAGGTCAGACTGGCACCATTTTCATTTAGGACCAACTAGACATTATAAGAAGTCTTTCAGTGAAAACCCTATGTTGATATGACCATTTCATTCAAAAGGAGTAGTGATAGTTGATATGACCATTTCATTCAAAAGGAGTAGTGATAGTTGATATGACCATTTAATTCAAAAGGAGTAGTGATAGTTGATATGACCATTTCATTCAAAGGAGTAGTGATAGTTGATATGACCATTTCATTCAAAAGTAGTAGTGATAACAAGATTTTTAAGATTGCCACCATGGTGGCCTTATTGGATGTCTGAGTGGCACCATTTTCATTTGGGACCAACTAGACATCATAAGAAGACTTTTAGCAAAAAATCCATATTGGTATGACCATTGATTCAGGAGAAGTAGCAAAACAAGATTTTCAAGATGGTCACAGTGACACCATTTTCATCTAGGACCAACAAGACATTATAAGAAGTCTTGTATTGAAAAGCTGATGTTGATATGACCATCCATTCAGGAGTAGTAGTGATAAGATTTTTAAGATGGCTGCTGTGGTGGGCACATTTGACATCTGATTGGCACCATTTTCATGTAAGAAGTCTTCTGGTGACAACCTCATGTCAATTTGACTTTCTTTTCTGGAGGAGTAGTGATAACAAGATTTTCAAGATGGCTGCTGTAGTGGCCATATTGAACACAAGATCAGTACCATTTTCATTTAGGACCAACTAAACATCATACGGTCTTTTTGTGAAAACCCCATGTAGCAATAAGATAATTTACAAGATGGTCACTGTGGCAACCATACTGGGTATATGAGTGGCACCATTTTCATTTAGAACCAACCAGACCATGGGATGAATGCATGTGTAAAGTTTCATGGCAATCCTCCAAGTAGTTTGGGAGGAGTAGTGATAACAAACTTGTGCTAATGGACAGACAGACAATGGATGACAGACAACAGATCATCCCATAAGCTCTCCTGGTCTATAACCAGTAGAGCCAAACAAAATTAAGTACGCTGTAAATAACAATATACAACAAAATATCTGTCAATGAAAATATTGGTAATGTCTTTTGGTGGAAACGCTTTAAGAAATACAAAGCACTTAAATAAGTCTTGTCAAGTGAAATTCATGTTTCAGTTTTATCTTTAAATCTGGTTTCAATATAATCTTAAATGTGATATGCCCTCTTGCATTCAAATGTGAAAAATGTCAATTGTCAAAGTGATGACCATGAGTGCTTCCATGAGAACCTGTATTTTGATCTGCAACTTGCCAAAGTGTTTGTTGTATTGTTACAATCAATTAAAAGTAGACCTGCTTTGTATTATAAGGTTAATTATGTCTTTTGTATCAAATCCAGTAAAGGGGATAGAATTATAAAAATGTAAAAGGCACACAAATCCTACATGCACAAGAGCTAGCAGTTGCAGTCATGTATCAAGTCAACTCATTTCCACTGACCAATCAAACTGTTTAAAATATTATTATGTAAGTAACATAATTAAAGTATTTAATGTTTACCACCAGTTTATCCTACTCCTTTGCAAATGTGATCACGGGTAGCAAGGGAACCAAATGAAAGGTGTACTCTGTACATGAAAAGCTTAGTTTCATAAATTGGACTCATTATGGAGAAGTGAGATCCAAAGTTTGAAGTGAACTTAAAATTCCCAAAATGGCACAGGTTTGCTCAAGGATAAGAAGAAATTTCTTGATTACATGCAATCAAATCACAGCATCAGTATTTTATTGATAGAACTATAAATAAATCAAATTTTGACATTGCTACTTGAAATAAATGTTCATTTCTGTATAAAAAGAACCTAGTTCTGTTCTGAATCATCAATAACACTCAAATGTATCCATATTTACATGCAAAAAACAGTGACACAATACACAATGTTTTCGCTTGTAAATATGTGGTGTATTTTTTAACCGCTTGAAGTATTGTTTTGAATGATCTTTCAAAGATTGGTTATGTTGAAAATAAAGGTAATTTATACAGAAAAACATCATTAGAAAAAAACAACTGTTTATTCACAATTATTCCCAATGAGATTGTAAAGGAAGCATGCAATAATTTAACCTTGCCACCCAGCCCCCTCGCTCTTCTCACTGTTGATGTCCATCCCTTAATTTTCAGAGGTACCTTGGTAACTCATGGCCTCACATATGCTGTGGTCATTATTTCTGGACCCTGTTGTGCATGAGCTATCGAGGGAGAGGTGAAGGTCCAAAAGGTGCTTTATTCAGCCATATCAGAACTCATGGCATATTCCATTTCGGACACAGGGAAAAAGCCTTTGGTCAAAACAAATTAAAGTTTGCCAAAAGGTCCAAGAGGTCTTTGTTTTGACCTATATCCACCCTTCTAAGAAGATGAAACATGTCTGAGATCTTGGAATTTGTAGAGATGGTGGATAATTTCTTCTCTTCAAATTTTTAAGGTGTAAGTCAACTATTGGTGGAATCAAGTATTGAATTAACTTATTCCATCAGGCAATGAGACCACTAGGAGTCTGCCTGGATGTGGTATACTTGGATGTGAATTTGTCAATGATGACATAATTTGAGAAAATCCCAAACCAGAAGGCAGAGGTCTGGGGACTTTATTCCCTCTTGCCTTCTGATGTAATTTATCACACTGAATTGTTGGACATTATGAGAATACCCTGCCCATACAATGTCTCCTACCATGACTGAAAAGAATTCACTAGGCCTTCATCCCCAGAAGACTGATGTGCAATGAATGCTCCTGAAGAGGACACATCCTGCTGACTTCACAAAACAGAGGCAGGAGATGGAAACCCCAGCCCAAAATGCTGGCATCCAAGCAAATCATAATTACTGGAGGCTGAATCTGCAAGGGAATACCCATCGAAAGCCAGGTGAGGTTCTCTCATTTGCTGAGATGGCATCTCATGTATCCAGACAATGAAATCACTTGATCCAGTCATCAAAGCTTCAGTCACCTCTGGGACAAGAGAATCATTGCAATGATCTCAAAAACAGGTGGCTTAAGACCACAAGATCTACTGCTGCAATAAGGAGGCCCAACAAGCGAAAAAACTCCTGGGCCAAGACATGAAGAGATATGAATCTTTAAGAGAACAGAAGACACCACTGAGATTATTTCCCAAGGCATGTTCTTGAGGCAGACAGGCACTGTTCATATGTGTTTAGAAATCCATACCCAACTGGGTAAAATGTTGAGCTGGGATGATAATGGATTGGTCCTTCATGACAAGGAATCTAAGGTGGACCAGAAGTTAAACAAGGGATTTCATTTCTTGATGTAGAGTATTACTCACATGGTGCTTTTGCAGAATGGCACCTAGGTAGGTTGAAGTCACAGGTATGGAGGTGGCTCTGGCAATACAACTGTCCATAATTCTTGTGAACACCCAAGGACTGATGTTCAGACTGAATTGGAGTGCCCTGAATTGGTATACTATATCCCTCAATGCAAAATCTCGCTCCTGAACAGAGTTAAGAACCTGAATCAGTGTCTCCATTATGAACCATGGTGCCCAAATGAATAACCTATTAGAGCTTAGCTTTCTGACAGGCCAAAGCATGCCATTGGCCATTGGTATTAAGAACATAAAACTGTGGCGAGTTTACATTCCAAAAATCCCTACTTTCTGTAAGGAGAGTGTTAATTCTTGCTGGATGATGTTCACTTTCAATGGATCAGTTAGGATGTCTGTAATGATAGGTATCATAAATAATGGAGTCAGGGCACTAAACTTGGTCTCCAGACCCTCTGAGACAACCTGCATAAACCATGGGTCAGTGTCTCCCAGGAAACATAATCATGGCATTATTGTTCACAGGATCAAGAGAAAGGGAATGGAAGGGATGTTCCCTATTTTACATCCTTTACGGGGTCCTTCTGTTTCTTGGATCTCTTCTAGGAAATGAGGGTAAAGCTCTGTGTTGCTGGTCCAGAGATGTTTGCCTCTTTGGTGGCCTGTTGCAATCGAAAACTAGCTACATGATGACTACCCAGATAGTGGACATGGAGAAAAATGCATCTCTTTTCACCAAGTGAAGAATAATGGATACAACTATTGGATTATGTAAATGTTGAGCTGTTCTGTTCCTGACTGAAACATATGAGAGTCTGACTCACAAGCATGAGTGCCAGCAGGGTTTTCAACAAAAGGGTTTAGGCTACATTCAGATTACTGAAAAAAATAGGCATGGAAATCAAGTCAAACATGGGTCCTATCGCTGTGACATTTCAAAGCAGTTGTTGCATGTTGAGGAAGGACTTCTGGTCCATATGCATACAGGAAAGTTGATGAATTATGTCAGCAACTTGACCAGACTCTCGTAGTATTGCATAACAGCTGGTCTTCTTTAACTAAGAGATCAACAGATGCGGGAATTTGTAAGAGCCCTTAGGAGGCTTACAAGATGGAGGCAGACCGAGCTCCACAGGCAGAAGCAGGAAAACCTCTTTGACTGATGCATGGAAGGCTGAGTCTTCTCTGAACATCATTGATAGATAAAAGAAATTGGCACTAAGCATGAATCTTTGCAATGGTGATGGAAGAGCTTCCTGTGAGGGGTGCAATGAATGATCTGGCGAATCATGCTGTGTGAGACAGTAATGAAATGATTGGAATCTGTCCATGTTGGAACACAGTTATCTCGAGGCATTCACAATGTAAATCCTGGATGGTCTGGGGCTGGTACCGGGTCTGGGATGGAGCCAACACCAGTGATGGACCTGTCTGGTGCCAGTCCACTTTACTTCCATGGGTCTTGTATTGTGTAGCGTGAGACGGTTCACCAATTCTGGTGCTGGATATTCTTAATATGCTTGGCATGCAGGTAAAAGTCGATGCCGGAAATGTCATGGTCAGGTGCCGGGCACTATTTGTGTCTTGAAGCCGGAAATGGGTATACATGGAAATTGATCACTGTATCTACTTCAAGTGCTTAATACTTGATATGATTGGCACTTGGGTCAGAGCCAATGCTGGAACCGTAATGGCCATGTGCCTGCATGCTTTCTGTGTCTTGAAGATTGGAATGGGTATATGAGAAATATAGATCACCATTCCCCATACTGGGACCTGAAGGCAGTGGTATTGTCTGCAACCATGTGGCATTTGCAGGGTTGCCACACTTTTTGAAACAAAAATTTCCAGGTCTTTTCCAGTTTTTACCTGGATGAAATTGATCAAGGTTCCTTGATGACCCATACTGAACAGAATTAAATGCATTTTGGCTTAGAAAACTTGCATTTTTTCAATCAAAAGCTGCTTCTTCTTTTAGACTTTCCCATAACATTTGAATTAGACATATGACCATGTACTAAACCATGGGATGTATCACTTAAAAAAGTATAACTATTAAAATTCATATCAATTTGCATGTAATTCATTTACAGAACAAAAATCTTAACTTTACTCTACTTAACTGAATATGTCGGTATGAAGTTTTAAATTTTGACAAGCCCTAAAAAATGATATATCTTTCTATAAAAAGAAGGACCGAATTTTTTTATTTTTTAAAATCTACTCTCAGGCAAACATTTTTCCAAGCATATGTCTTTACATTGTAATGCAACAGATATTCATCCCAGCATCATCACTTAACTCAACACAATACATTTACATGTATCACTACAATACTTATGCTCTTACCAAAAAAAACCCCACTGGCACCTGATGGAAGCTTGATACTAGAAGGGTTTTAAACCTGCTGTCTTCACTCTGAACATAATACCCACCTGGGAAAGATATGCAGCAAAATGGACAGCTCGGCTAACTGGAGCCCTATATAACTCTGCATACCATGGTGCAGTCAACAGGCATGTGGTATGGCTAGACAAAATGACGGATTATGAGTCAGTCATGAACCTGTATGGTTGGCCAGACAACTGGGGCAGTCTGGTCAGATGAAGAGTTTGCAGCCAGAACAGCGTTTTATGGCTAGAACATATGGCAAAATGAATTGTCAAAGTTCGAAATATACCCAATGTGCCTAGACTTACAGGTTATAAGGCCAAGCTCAGATATGTGGGAGACTTAAGCCCGCTGGGCTGCCTAATAAAGGAAGGTCAGTCTCCTATTAGCTCCATGCCATCACTGGAGAATTGTGAGGGATGACGAGGCACAAATTCACCCAAGCCCAGTAACTGTTTTGTTGCCTCTTGTGCTAGTTGCCTCCTCTGCTACTCCATCAATACCTATGAAGAATGCAGGTCTGGCATCTTCGCAACCCCTTATTCTTTTATCCGAAGCTGATCCGATGTAATGGTCACCATTGGCATGGTTCACATCATGGGATCGGGGGTGTGTGATAACCATCCTGACCTCTCCCACTACAGTGGCCTGTGATGACATCTTAGAATGCAGACTCAGTAAGTTGCATTCTGTTGTTCAGGATTTGCCATGTTTTCGTTCTTAAAACTTTTTCTCAATATTGTGGACCAGATTCCTTCCAACCATTAAGCACAAACACTGCATAGTGAATGTGATAAACACTTGGTACAACCTAGACACATCTTGTGCATGTCCTCCGTGGCTTTAAATCATTTGTATTTTATGCATTTCATCACCATCATCTATCACTTTCTGAAAAGACAAGAACCCAAATTTTGAAAAATAACCCGAAAGTGTTCACATTTGCAAATAAACAAAGCTTGTTACTTAAATAAGCAACACAATACAGGCAGTGTGCACATAAAAACAACCGACGATGGGCACTAACACTACCATGTGTACAAAGTCAGAAAAGAAAAAAAAAATGAAGTTCACAACTTTGAAAAAATTACACATCAACAAATTTCAAACAATAATAATGTCAACATGAAGCAAATACCTTCATGCTCAATGCTATACTGACTTTGTCAATGGATGATTGAAAACCTTTACTATATTTCTTCGATTTTGAGAGTCACAGGTTACGATGCTGATCGTATGAAGCAAAAGCTAAACCATAGCCAACTAGTGGTGATCAGGGGAGATAATGGGTAACACTTTCTTCCATTTGTCTATATGTTATATAGACAGGTAAGACATTTTTTTATCTTTTCATAACTGCTGGATTCAAGAGGTAGCAAAGCTTTTTTCCTAACATTAATGCGATTTGGGAATGTACTCAAAGGAGAAATATGGCCTGCAGAATGCTTACAGGATCAGGCAATATGATTTCACTCATTATCAAACTCAACTTAAATCTATATGATATAAGCCTATTTACCAAATTTGATCAAAATATGGCTTCCAGAGTGGTCACAAGCAGAATATTGACAGACTGACAACAGAACCAGGGCCATGTCATATGCTGACAGACTGACAACAGAACCAGGGCCATGTCATATGTTGACAGACTGACAACAGAACCAGGGCCATGTCATATGTTGACAGACTGACAACAGAACCAGGGCCATGTCATAAGCTGACAGACTGACAACAGAATCAGGGCCATGTCATATGCTGACAGACTGACAACAGAATCAGGGCCATGTCATATGTTGACAGACTGACAACAGAACCAGGGCCATGTCATAAGAGTCATATGAGCCAAACATTGCTGGAATCAACTGTTAAAATTTAAAATGAAGATCAATTACAAGATTTTATATTAACTTTTTAAGTGACAGAAAGGATATGTGTGATGTAATTATAATACATGTATTGTTGTCAGCTCAGGAGTCTCATTGCACTTACCTTTACAATAAGCTAGAAATTCTTCATTTTTATCATAATGTTCCTTGTGAACTTTTATATGGCAATCTGAAGAAAAAAAAGAAAAAAGAAAAAGAAAAAAAAGATATAGATACATGTGTTGGAAGATTACTAAGCTTTGAACTTACCATAATGTATTGGTAATAGCTAAAAAGGAGAATCTGCTGGAAGAAGACTTAAACTAATAAAAACTACTCTCCCTACCAAAACCCCTCCTCCCTCTCTCTCACATGCACACAAACACAGAAAACACAAACATTGCCTGCTCCCTGGCTCCTTGTAGGCACACATAACCTATAGGATAAATTAGCATTAACTAATAGCAAGACAAAGGCCAGGGGAAAAAGTGTAGTGCAGACTCACAGCCAAATCTGCATTTTTAGTGTGCTTCATCTGCACTTCATTTGTGTTCATTCTGCATTTCATTTGCATTCCATTTCCAATCCATTCATGTTTGCATTTTGGCTATCATCTCATTTTTCATTTACAGCTCAGAAATGCATTCTGGTTTCACATTCACTGTTTCCTTTTCTTTTTGTTCATGTCAGGGTTCCCATGCCTTTTGAAACAAAAATTTCCAGGTCTTTTCCAGGTTTTTTCCAGGGTGAAATTGATTTTTTCCAAGATCACTTATGACCCTTACTGAATGGAATGAAAAACATTTCGGTTTAGAAAACATGCATTTTTTTAATCAAAAGCTGTTTCTATTTTGAGACGCTCCTATAACATCAGAAATAATCATACCATGTAGCAAAACACAGGATGTATCACTAGAAACCAGTATAAATTATTGAAATTCATATAAATTTGCATGCAACTCATTTTAATTTACAGAATACAAATGTTAACTTTACTCTGCTTAACTACATATGTTGTTATGAAGAATGTCCTTTAGACAAGCGTTGTTTAAATTTGGACAAAAAGCCCTTAAAAATTATATACCTTAGGATTAAAAAAAAGGACGGATTTTTTTTTGCTTTTAATTTTACTTACGTCTAGTTGGTGCCATAACATCTACTTTCAATGTAATCTGACTATGGACTGTATATTTAATGCAGTCATTGTCAAGGACACCCAGAGCATGGGATTCTGCATCAAAAATTGCCCCAGTATTTGGTGCATTTCTAAGTACAGGGATGATTCTGCTATATTAACTTGGGCTGCCTGGCAGCCCCTGAATTTTTATTTTGAAATATCCCAACTGAATGTTAGTACATCTGTTTCCAGAGCCTTTACCTCGTTCCATTCAGTTTGGCATTGCTTTTAATCATAATAGGTCAGAGTCCAAGCAAAACTTCAATATTTGGGCAAAAGTACCTCTCTCTAGCCAGAATAGTGCAAAGTTGGCAAAGATTGGGAGAAACAGGTGTACAAAGTTCAAAATAATCACTTTAAACTACTGTTTTTGTATTATTTCACATCAGATGATTGAAATGCTAATGAAATACTATTAGAAGTAACCCTAACCCTTGACACAACATATTGGTAATGATCAATACGCACATATTGTGCTTTGAATGACTTAAATTCAACACATAGCCTGAGATTTGTTTGCCAAATTATGCTTGGAGTCAAGTGATCTAGCATGAAACATTGAAGGATTCTTTCCACTACTTTACTTCTAATGAAACAAATTTTTTTTTTTATGACATTCTGTTTCATGCTTTTTGCATTGTAATGGGAATATAGTTTTTAACAGTGTTAAGTACTATAGTCTGTTGACTTGTCTCTGCTTGGTAAATATGCTGCAAAGATTTCTATCCTTGAAAACAGAACAGAACTGTAATTTTATGTGATACTAATGGTGCCATATGATCACTGGGCATATTTATTCCATTAGCAGCTGTAAATAAGAAACACAATTATTATAATGCAGCCTAAATTTATATTATGATACATGAATAAACAGATAAATTTGTTTCATATTAAGGACTTGTTATTTATTTTTTAAAAAATATTTTTATGCCAAAAACACAACTACTACCGTTGCAATTTAAGAAGCCAACTTCTCTACAAAACAAGAACAAAATTATGTAACTAATTTTGGTTTATACTATACTCAAACCACTATAATATTAATTTTTCAATCTGCTATAAAGGGACATCTGAAAATAAATTACAAGAAAATTATGAGTGATGAAGGATAGGAGGCTAAAACCATCAGGCTGTATTATTGATTGCCCAAAATACTCTAAAAATTCCCCAAAATACTAGTTTCACATATAATTTCCCAAGTCTTGAGATGCAGTCCCCACAATTTTACTGTTGGAGTTATTCCTGAAGTATTTAGCAAATTCTAAGAGTAAAATTCACCGCAAAGGCAAGTTGGGGTGGGTGGGTGGGGGCAAAGGTTACTATTGACAATAATACTTAACACTGTGTTCCCAGTACAAACTACCAAGTAATAAGCAGAGATTTATCACATGTTCATTAACTTGCATATCAAGAGGGGAACTAGGGAAGAAAAGCTTTATTATTTTTGTCTTACACTCACCTCGATAACACGTTGCAGCTGTATTACCACATTGTGATGCTAGGATAGTCTTCATAGCTTCTCCAAACAAATTTTTTTTTACCCATATGGTACAGACTAAGAGGCAACAAGTCTACTTGACCAATCCGATCACCTGAACAGTTGGATTGATTATACAAATATGTTTAGGGCAAGCACCCAAATGATCCATACAGCCACTGTATCTCAACTGACTGAAGAGTTCTGCAACCTCCAAAAATTCTGGTAAAAACTCAATAAATTTAACTCTTGATCTGTTCAGTTACGACTCAATTCCATAGTTTTTGGATGATCAAGTTGTGCTTGAAAATTCCTGGTTTTTCCCTGACTTTCATCAATATTTGCAAATTCAAGGGCTTTTCCCAGTTGGGAACAAATCTATTATTTCTCCCGACTTTTACCCCGATTTCCCAGTAGCATGGGAACCCTCTAATTTGGAATGCATTTACTTAAGTCAAGATTTCAATTTTTTCCAGTATTAGATAGAAAAAACTCTTTGCTTTCATATCATGTCTTATTAAAAGTGTGGTTTAATAAATAGAAAATTCATAAAATTCAACCACAGCACTGAATTCACAACAAGAGTCCCTCGAAGGGCTCTGATGCTCTACTGGGCAAAAAGAATTTCCAGGAATTCAAGATAAGATCATTTCTTTCTTTTAACTGTCAAGTGTTGAAACCATCTCAGATATTCTTTAGTAATAGCAAGATTTTCAAATTAGCTGCTGTGGTACACATATTGGATGTTGGCTTGGCACCATTTTCATTTAGGACAAAGTAGACATCATTAGAAGTCTTTTGGTGAAAACCCCATATCATGATGATCATCCAATCTGGGGGAGTAGTGACAACAAGATTTTAAGACAATCATTGTGGCAGCCATATTGGTTGTACAACTGGCACCATTTTCATTTAGAACTTGGTGAAAAACCCATCATAACGATAATCCATTCAGGAGGAGTAGTGACAAGAAGATTTTTAAGACAGTCATAGTGGCAGCCATATTGTATGTACAACCAGCACCATTTTCATTTAGGACCAACTAGGTATCATAAGAAGTCTCTTTGTGAAAACCCCATGTTGATATAGCCATCCATTTGGAGAGGAGTAGAGATAACAATATTTTCAAGATATGACTTTCCATTCACAAGTAGCAATAACAAGATTGTCAAGATGGCTGTTGTTGCACACATATTGGATGTCATATAAGCACCATTTTCATTTAAGACCAACTGGACATCATAAGAAGTCTTCTGGTGAAAACTTTACATCAATGATGACTTTCTGTTCAAGTAGAGTTGTGATTACAAGATTTTTAAGATGGCTGCCATGGTGGCTATATTAGATAGCAGATCGGCACCATTTTAATTTAAGTCTGACTGGACAGCATAAGAAATCTTCTTGTGAAAACCCCACATCAATATGACTTTCTGTTCAAGTAGAGTTGTGATAACAAGATTTTCAAGATGGCCACTATGATGAGTATATTGGATGTCCATGCAGTACAATTTTCATTCAGGACCAACTAGACCATGGGATGAATGCATGTGTAAAGTTTGAAGGTAATCCTGCAAGTAGTTTAGGAGGAGTAGTGTGCTAATGGATGACGGACAACAGACCATCTGATAAGCTCTTCTAGTCTATGACCAATTGAGCTAATAAATCAAAATATAACACAGCAACTGCAATAAATGTAAAAATAGAATATTTGGCAGCAGATTGTAATTCTTATTTTCTTTCATTCAAATAAAGATCGTGACAACTTATGGTGATGATATCATCACATCAATTGGTGGTTGTAAGATCAATTTCAGGGCTTCTCAGTAGTGAACAATTTTCTGTAAGTGTAAAGAATAAATAATTTGATCCTGGATTCTAATGCATAAAGAATTTTGACTGGGGGAATTTAGTAGCAGCCAGAAATACTGATGAATAGATTTTCAACCTATCCATGAAATGTATTCCTGTTTTCATTTATAAGTCATCGTTTTACATTTGCGCTCTCCATTTCCTTTAGATTGCATTCATCATTTAATTTCCATTCATTCTGTATTCACTCGCATTTATTCTGCTTTGGTTTGGTTGGTGGTTTAATGCCACAGCAACACAAGCAGTTTAATTAGTACCAAGGCAATATGAATAAAGTGCCTCTCCCAAAAACACAACATGGTAGCCAACCCCAGCTGATTCAATAGTAGGATTTGAACCCTTTCGGTCATGAATTCAATATGCTAACCACTACACCATCACAGTGTTCATTCTGTATTCTGTTTATGTTTCACTGCTAAAATTACCTGTTTCAGGGTCTGTAACAATAATTGTTAGCATCAGATCAGGTAAGAAATACCTAACTGTAATGAAACAGAAAACCTATGACCAAATGTTTCCTTTGAAAAGATATGCCTAACTCTTTTCTTAATAACAAATTATGTTACCTATTAATTCTTAAGAGAATGGTTTGTACTTACGCCTGCATTCCATGGCTGGGGGTGGGTGCAGAACATGCCACACTGGCTTGTTGCAAGAATCACATGTAGTGGGGGTACGAAAATGTAAGGTCAGGAAATCATGACCCTTATACTGAATAACACCACTTTTTTCCTGGAAGATAGAATACTGATAAGCAAACTTGCTGATAGTACTGCAACAATAACTGACAACACTGCATACACAATTTTTTATTAAACATGCACACAGAGCTGAATCAACCGTTATGAAATAAAAACATAGATTTTACAAGAAATTCTACAATACTGTCATGACATTACTGTTAATACTGTCATACTGAAACATGACATTTCTGCACAAACTCAGTTTCACAACCATATTTTGATGATTATTTGGAAGGACAGTATGTTTTTTATAAATGAATATGATTTCTTAGACATGAAGTGTCTACTGTATGACCTACTTCTACCTAAACTAGATGTACATGTAGTCACAAACATGCAGAATGATTTTGTCTCAGCTTCATAGTGATTCATGCAAAGAATCAACAAAATCCATTAAGAGGTTTAGAAAATATACTCAAATGAAAACACTTGAAACAAAACCTTAACAGAAATTTTCTCTGATTTGTGACCCTGACCCCATGATCAAAAGGAGCAAGTAAGCATGTTGCTGAATGAATTGTCTTGGCCTAATAATGATTCATCCCAAGTATGAATAAAATCCATCAACTGGTTTATAAAATATAAGCAAATGAAAAAACCTGACCTTTAACCTAAATGAAAATTTTCTATGAGTAACCTTGATCCCAAGGTCATAGGGGCAAGCAAGCATGTTGCAGCATTAATTGTGTAAGTTTCATAATCATTCATGACAAATTTGAAGAAATCTATGCTAATGAAAAACCTTAACCAAAACATTAAAATGTTGACACTGCCACCACTGATGTAAAAGTGACTGTGATGTCTTACTTTCTACTAATGTAGACTCGACCAAAACAAAAATAAAATAAACAAGGCATATCTCATTAAGTTTCACCTTCTGAAACAACTCACCTGAGATCCTTAATTCAAGATTTGGTCAAAAAGTTTTGATACATGTCATAAGTTTAAGGAGCCTTTAATTCATCCACTATTTAATACAAAGCCAAAAGAGCAAAATTTCATGCATGTGATAAAGCCGCTCAACTCACATGCTCAAAATAGATTCTAACCAATTTTTGTAGTGTTTGGTTCAAGTTTTGTTGTTATCATATATATTGTTCTGTCTAAAGACATCTCAAAAAAGTAACATCAGTCACATGATGAATTTAATGACTTAAGCATGCTCTTTGAGACATTTGGTATGTTGTAAACCATACTCATTTTCTCCCATCACTGAACACCTATAATCATGATGAATTTAATGACTTAAGCATGCTCTTTGAGACATTTGGTATGTTGTAAACCATACTCATTTTCTCACATCACTGAACACCTATAATCATGATGATTTTGATGACTTATGCATGCTCTTTGAGACATTATGCATGTTGTAAACCATGCTCATTTTCTCACATCACTTAACACCTATAATCATGATGATTTTGATGAGAAAGAAAAAAGGTCTAGTGAATGGGCTGACGTTCTACTGGCTGAAAAGAATTTGAAGGAATTCACATAAGTCTGTATCTTCCCCCTTAGTACTGAAATCATCTCAGATATATTCTTGAGAAAATCCGACATACCAAATTTTGTAACAAAATCATTTTCCTTTGGAGAAAACCTCTGGTCAATATGACCATCTATTCAGGAGTAGTAAAAACAAGAGTTTCAAAATGGCCACCAAGGCAGCCATACTGGATGCAAGATTGGCACTATTTTCATTTAGGACCAACAATATATCATATTGTTGAAGTCTTTTGGTGAAAACCCCATTTTGATATGGCCATACATTTAGGAGTAGTAGTGATAACAAAATTTTCAAGATGGCCATCATGGTGGCCATACTGGAGGTCAGATTGGCATCATTTATATTTACAACCAACCAGACCCTATAAAAAGTCTTCTGGTGAAAATCCTATGTCAATGTGACTTTCTATTTAGGAGAAGTAATGATAACACTTTCAAGATGGCTACCATATTCTGGTTTTGTGGGTTTCACACCATTTTCTGGCACATGATAGGCTATGCATGGTGGCCAGACTATTTGGTGGAGGAAGAACCTTGGAAAACCCCAGGAAGAACCACTGAACCATGGGAAGCTACTGGCAAGCTTTCTCACATACCCATGTTGACTGAGCCGAGACTCTAAGCCATGCAGACAGAGGTGAGATGCCAGTGATCTGTAAAGGCGAGCATCTTAGACCATGTGGCCAAACGGGGCCCCACTGCCATATTGGATGTCATATCAGCACTAATTTCATTTAGGACCAACTGGACATCATAAGTAGTTTTTGGTGAAAACCCCGTGTCAATATGACCATTCATCAAGCAGAAGCAGCAATAAGATTTTTAAGATGACAGCCCTTGCAGCAATATTTGAGGTCAGATTGGCACCATTTTTATTCAGGATCAACTAGACATCATAAGAAGTCTTCTGGTGAAAATCCCATGTTGATAAGACTTTAGTTTAGAAGGAGTGGCAACAACAAGATTTTCAAGATGACCACAGTGGTGGTAATGCTGGATGTCCAAACAGCATCGTTTTCATTTAGGACCAACAAGATATTGGGATAAACGTGTATGAAAAGTTTTATGTTAATCATCCAAGTAGTTTAGGAGGAGTAGTCATAACAAACTTGTGCTAATGGATAGACTCATAATGGATAACAGGCCATCCTGTACATTTTTCTGGTCTATAACCAGCAGAGCTAAAAACTGAGTCAATACATTAACCCTGAAATCAATGTCAGAGTACTATCAACTTTTTCACTGAAAAACAACTAAATACAAAATCTTATCAAAAAAAATTTGTTGTACATACATACACCGCTGTGTTCATATGCTCAGTAAAGAACAAAAATACAAGCTGTGACCATTGAATTAACTACAGTTAAATTGGTCTGAGTTTCAAACTCATTCACTTTAACATGGACATGTTGGTGGTCAGATCTGCACAATTTACATTCAGGACCAGCTACATACCATTAGCGTATTGAAGTGAAAACCCTATGTTGATAACAACTATCCATCCAAACAAAGAATGCACAATTTCAAGATGGTCACCAAGGCAGCTACATTGGGGGTTAGATCAGCATCACTTCAATACATGACCAACCACATATAGCAAGAAGTGTTTTTAGTGAAAACCCAATACCAATACACACTTCTGTTCTGGAGGAGTAGACATAACAAGATTTTCATGATAGCCAGAGCCAGCCATATTAGGATGTAATATTGGCACTATTTTCATTTAGGACCCACTACTTACTACAAGAAGTGTTTTAGTGAAAATTCCATGTCAGTAGGACTATCTGTTTAAAGAGAAGCAATAATGAGATTTTAAAGCTCGCCACAGTGGCAGCCATTTGTGCCAGTCATTTCAATTTTCAACAATCAACATATCATACAAAAAGTTTCAGAGGATACCATCTGTCGGAGTAGCAATAACAAGATTCTCAAGATGATCTCCCCCCCACCACCACCCATTGTGACCATTTTGTGAGGTCAGATTGTAGTGAAAACACCATGTCGACACTACCGTCCAATTAAGAGTAGCAATAACAAGATTTTGAAATGGTCACCATGATGGCTACGTTGAAGATAATATCGGCACCATTTTTATTTAAGATTAACTAGATATCATACGAAGTCTTGCAGTGAAAACCTGATGTCAATATGGCAATCCATCCAGAAGTAGCAAGATGGTTCCCAGAGCAGCCTTGTTGGAGGTCAGATTGGCATCATTTTCTTTAAAAGCTACAAGATATCATAAGGAGTCTTAAAGTGAAGAGCCTATTCACATGTGACCATCTGTTCAGGAGATGTAGCAATAATAAAATTCTCATGGTGGCCATACTGGAAGTCAGGTAAAGATCATTTTCATTAAGGACCATCTGCATAAGAAATCTTTTCGTGTAAAACTCCATGTCAATACCACCATATGTTCAGAAGGAGTAACCACCACAACAAGATTTTCAAGATGGCCACTATGATGGCTATAATGGATGTCAGATTGGCATCAATTTCATTCATGCCAAACTAAATATCACAAGTCTTTTAAAGAAAACCTCAAGACAATACTACCATCTATTCAGGAAGAATAGCCAGATGCAGAACCATCACATACACTGTTTTTGATCAGTAGAGCTAAGAAAAGCAAGCATATTATGCTTAAAAACACTTTTGAAATGTACACTCCACTAACTTGGACTTCCTTACAGAAAGATGTTCTCTCCACTCATAATCATATATGCATCTGTTTTACCCATGCAACGGGCACATTTTGCTTATTCAGCAATACAGATGTACATCATAAATTTTTTTACATGGTAACCACAACATACTACAACTAAAGAAATGTATTCACACATTTTTAAGGAATCAAAAAGATTTTGTGATTATTTTTTAAAGCAACCAAAAACTTATTTCATGCCCTTTTAGATGTTTGTCCACTATAACATATTTGTTTGTGGAAATGTGGCTTTCAAAGTATAAAAATTCTTCAGATGAAATTGTATAGACTTACCTGAACAATTAGGTCTGGTGGGTGATCATCTGACTTTCTGTTCTCTCCCTCTGTTGCATATAGAATCTGTGTATAGGAAACATGTATAGAGTAAAACAAACAAGTATGTTTCAGATCAACTATGGTGATAAGCAAATGTCTACAGTATTTTGTGTCTTTAAATGATAATAGCACATGAACTGAAAAGTATTCTTTCAAGTTCAAAGCAAATGTCTACAGTATTTTGTGTCTTTAAATGATAATAGCACATGAACTGAAAAGTATTCTTTCAAGTTCAAAGCAAATGTCTACAGTATTTTGTGTCTTTAAATGATAATAGCACATGAACTGAAAAGTATTCTTCCAAGTTCAAAGCAAATGTCTACAGTATTTTGTGTCTTTAAATGATAATAGCACATGAACTGAAAAGTATTCTTTCAAGTTCAAAGCAAATGTCTACAGTATTTTGTGTCTTTAAATGATAATAGCACATGAACTGAAAAGTATTCTTTCAAGTTCAAAGCAAATGTCTACAGTATTTTGTGTCTTTAAATGATAATAGCACATGAACTGAAAAGTATTCTTTCAAGTTCAAAGCAAATGTCTACAGTATTTTGTGTCTTTAAATGATAATAGCACATGAACTGAAAAGTATTCTTCCAAGTTCAAAGCAAATGTCTACAGTATTTTGTGTCTTTAAATGATAATAGCACATGAACTGAAAAGTATTCTTTCAAGTTCAAAGCAAATGTCTACAGTATTTTGTGTCTTTAAATGATAATAGCACATGAACTGAAAAGTATTCTTCCAAGTTCAAAGCAAATGTCTACAGTATTTTGTGTCTTTAAATGATAATAGCACATGAACTGAAAAGTATTCTTTCAAGTTCAAAGCAAATGTCTACAGTATTTTGTGTCTTTAAATGATAATAGCACATGAACTGAAAAGTATTCTTCCAAGTTCAAAGCAAATGTCTACAGTATTTTGTGTCTTTAATTGATAATAGCACATGAACTGAAAAGTATTCTTCCAAGTTCAAAGCAAATGTCTACAGTATTTTGTGTCTTTAAATGATAATAGCACATGAACTGAAAAGCATTCTTCCAACATTTGCTTTGAACTTGAAAGAATACTTTTCAGTTCATGTGCTATTATCATTTAAAGACACAAAATACTGTAGACATTTGCTTTGAACTTGAAAAGATTTTATAAATCTGACCTTTATCCCTCAGCTTGTGAGGCAGCACTTTTCCAGCTCACAATCTTTTGATTGAGCCACAAACTTGATAAATCTGACCTTAATTCTTTAGCTTTGAAAGGCAGCACTCACTTTGTTTTCCTCAGTGGACAAGCCTTTGATTGCACAGTGAATTGATACTTGTTCAGTACCATGTAGAGCCCTATATTCAGTTAACTGCGGAAGTTTATTATAACTCCCTTTGATCATGCTGCACAATTGACACCTGTCCTGTTGTGGTTATCCTTTAATAAGATTTCACAGACTATATGATCAAACATCACTTACAGAGCAAAAGCTCCGTCTCCACCTTAATAATGATCCAAAGTTTCTGATTTGTCGGTGTTCTGTCAGTTACTGGGCAACTCACCACTTAGATCTCATATATCGTGAATTGTTAAACTTCAGAGTTACACAAATATGGGGAAAAGACAACACAATGCTTAAGATGGAGCAGTTCAATTAAAAGTTATAGACTTTGCGGAGAAACATAACAATTGTGCTGCAGAACATGAATTTGGTGTCATGGAGAAACAGGCGCATGACTGGCACAAGAAAGTCAGTCATAGGTGATGGTGTCAGGCATCTGAAGAAAATTTGAGTAATGGAAAGCCTTTATGCAAAATGGGTGATTAGTTTCAATGAGTGGGTTCTGGAGCAGTGTGTCAAAATGGGTATGCAGTCACTAGAAACACCATTAGACTGAAGGCCCTTTTTATTGCCAAGGCTAACAGTGATGAATCATTCAAAGCTTCAGCTGGATGGTGTAAACAATTCATGTGACATCACTTACTTGCACTTAGACAACACACTCACACAGCCCAGAAACTGTCTGTCAATGTTGAGGGAAAAGTGGATAGTTTTTTCAAATTTGTTATAAATGAAAGAAAACAGAACGATTTTGATTTGGTGCACGTGCCGGGAAATTCAACTGTACACCCAGTTGGAGAAAAAACTGAGACAATAAGGACTTTGGCAAATGAGAACAACATTTCATTCTAGTAGAGTGTCATAGTAACCACCCAAGCAACCCCTGGAATTGAAGTGGGGGGGGGGGGAGAATTTCTTGCTATGCCACTGCTGTTGCATTAATTTGTTTACTGAATAGCATGAAACTGAAGCTACTACACGTGTTTAAATGCAAGACTATACCAAAAGAAAAGATGTCAAGTGGAGTGGTTGAAACCATTAACCCTAGGGGATGGGTAGATGAGACAATTTCTTTGGTCTCGATTGAAAAAGTATGGAACACTTCATCAGATGCATTGTTCAAACCAAAGGCACTGCTTGTGTGGGACATGTTTTTGAGAACATTTGATGCGATCTGTAAAACAGAAGTTGTGGTGACATCGAAGATACCAAACTATGATCACTGGAGAAACCACATCTGTACTGCAACCATTTAATGTTTGCCTAAAAAAGCCAATTAAGGCAAATATGCAGAAGGAATTCAGAACTTTATTTGGAGATTCAGACAATGAGGATGAATACTTGGGATTTGTACCAGATGACGTCAGACAGTGACATTTATAGGATTCTGCGAATCACAAAAGTGTGGACTTTGCTTTCATTGTTTATTTAAAAGACGTTTGGAACTAACATATTATGAGATATTGTAAATGGGATCATTCTGGACTACCATTTTCATGCTGGTATCTGACCTATAATCAAATCATTTAAATGGATTTAAAATGTCAAGCATTATGGAGGTTGTCAATTTATTTGTGACATATTCAACTTAATAATTGTATTTATTGTACACTGATTTTGTCTTTATTTGTCCTATCCACTATCCAATCTTCCTTGTGTTATTTTTCTGAAGTGCAACTCCGACTCGCTTATGACAAGTCACCCTTTACAGATGGATTTGCAAAACATACTTCGACTTATGGGTGGGTCAAAGAGAAATTGGCTTTTTGAAGCCATTAAAAAAAAGGGAGGGGGGGGGGAATTATAATCGAGTATATACAGTATGTAGAAATAAAACAGTCACTTTACTAGTGTACCAGTAAACCATTCAAGATAATCAAAAAGTTTACTATAAAAACTATTTTGGATCAAATGCCCTTGGTACTGGATGCTATTTTACAGATGTTCATAAACATGGAATCTCATGATGATCCAGCAACTAGCAAAGCATGAGAAAATCAACATTAATGATCTTTGACTGGTCTGGAAAGCAGATCACACAGTCTGATCATTCAGTTACCTGAAATATGCGTGGAATATCCTTTGCATCTGCCCTATATACATCCCCTTGTGAGACAGGCCGCACATGGAACAATTTTCTGGAATAAAAATAAAAATAAAAACTCTTGAGGATTTTAATGTAGGCATTTTGTAATGGTATAAATAATCCTTTTTAAATCTGTAAATATCAATAATTTCCTAACATTTTACATATAAACATATACAGTTGCGACAAAGGTTTTACAGAATGCCATGTCTTGCCTGCAGATGGTGTTTTAATGCTAACATAGGCAAGACAGATATCCTATCATCTATGCCCCCACTGCAAACCCAAACAAGAGCTGTCAAAAGATAGCATAACTGTTACGACTAGGGTAATGTAACAAAAGAAAAGACTCAAACAAGCTTTCAAGATTTAAAATACAAATCTTTCATTTCCTAAAATATTAAAATATTTCAACAAACAATTAAAGTGAAAGAATTAAAATTAACTTACAGTATAGAATATCCTTAAAAGTCCTAAATTGTTCTAAAGTTCACTTATCCGAAAGTCAATCCAAATATTCTGAATGTAGTATTCTGAATGAAGTAACCGCCACTGTACCAATGTGTTAATAAGAATAAGTTATATCCAAGTAATCCTTGCAAATATGGAATATCACAAGTTCTAGAAATGTTTCTGATAATTCCACGTAGTTGTATAATTATTCAGGCTGGAGATACAGTACTAATCCAGAATGCACTGTATTTATAATAAATAGATCTCCAAATAAGAATATCCCACACACAAAATGAACCAATTTCTTTTATGACCTCGATATCGAATGTAACTATGAAGAATGCCTAAATACAGGATTATTTCCTATAATACAGTCTCCCACTGCGCAAAAACAAAATAAAACCCACTGTCTTTGATAAACAACAGGACATTTCGAAACATTGCAACCCTCTCCGAACCAATCAGAAATTAGGTTATGCGTGACATCTCTTAAAGTACCTCTATATTGACATTTATTATCAATAACAAAGTGTTTACTCGTAGAATCTAGGTCAGAAGTTCAACTCTCTCATGCACTCTAAAACCAAGTGATGCACTAAGCTTCAGCGAAATATCGATCGAGCCTACCATATGTATACTCACAAGACGACAGCTGTTTAGACTAAGAACAGAGATCATAAACTAATAAACTATACCATTCTTAAAAGGAAAATGATATATAATACAGTAACATAACTCACCTGACACAAATGCCACCAAGTAACATTTGATGAAGACCAAAATTATTCAAATTTATAAGGACATCCTAGCTTGCTAGGTGGTTACTTTTGAACTTTTACCATAATAAAGGTATGGCATCAAAGAAACCGGCTAAGAGCATAATTTGCATTATGGGGCACAATAAACTAGGCATTTGAGTTGGAATTTCAGCAAATAGCAGAAGCAGGAAAATTGGGTAATATAAACAAAGCAATTTCTAACTGTGATTTACCTGATTACTACTCACCAGGATCAATGCACAGACATATACGTGCACCTGCATGGTCAATACTGCACAAGACATTCATCCCAAACAAATATCTTTGATAAAAGTCCATGAAGCATAAAATATACAGGTTACAATGACTTACTTTTGGAATTATGGTGTCACACCTACCCCATAACCCTACCAGTAAGATTGCTTGAGAAACTGACCTCAAAACACAGCTAAATCAAAGCTGTGGTTACATGAAATGTTGGTCCAAATGACCTACATTTGATGTGATCTAGTACTCAATATAAATCGATCCACAAAGTCACATGACTACAAACTAAAAGTTGTATGACACACTGACCATTCGCCCAAGGTAAAATCAGTCACGTAAGCATAAAATAACACACATTTAGCATTACAGCTAAGTTTTCTCCAAGTTGGATCAAAACACTACGAAACTAAGACCCTGTATGTGAGAATGCCTGAATAAGTCACCTAAATAATGCAAAACTAAACCAAGGTATGATGGACAAAAGGACAGATGGGTAGACAGATGAGGTTAACACTAAATGCTCCTTTCACATTTTATTCTAGATCATAAAAAAAATGGTTTGTGTCCCCCAAAAGCAATCAAAAAGTTGACCTCAGTGTAACAAGATTTCAAAACTTTGACTGGATAGAGCAAATACAAAACAAAAACTTGAATCTCATATTTTTCAGTATAAACTGTTTAAAAAAAAAAGAAAAAAAAAGCAACAAAACAAAAAAAAAAAACAAACAAATGTATTCAAACAAAAAAAGTCAAGAACATGCTTGGTAATACAGAAGTGAAATTGAAATCTACAATTCCAACATTGGTATATAATCAAAACCCATGCATCATACAAGCCGTGGAGAGTTCATTTTGAAGATTTTCAAGGAGTTTTTAATGACTTCCAAAAGTCTGCAAGAAGTATTTTTTTCTGATGGAATGTAAATTTTTTTGTAAATTATGTTTCTTCAATCACACTAACATTAGGATTATTCTCTGCTACCTCTGACTCCAGCCCTCCCTGGAAGATGAAAAAAAACGTCTTTCCATCTATATATCATGTAGATGAAGGGGAGCAACTCTTACAGGTTAAATCCTTTCTTCCCACCTTGTGGCCACTGGTATACACCATTTCATACCGAATTTAACCGAGTTGCTCCGTAATTATCCAAATAACCTCCCGAGTAACTTTATGCTCAGCCAATCAAACGCTGGTGGGCACATGTACATTCCAAAATAGCGTGGAGTGTTGTTCCGGACTTTCAGAGAAATACAAAATCGAAGAAATGCCAGCTACTTGTATCGTCAGAGGTTGCAAAAGTCGCTCAAATCAAGGATGTAGTATTAAATTTCATTGTCTGCCATGGAGAGACGAAATGTTGTGTAAACAGTGGCTCATACGAGCAGGAAAATCGGAACTTAAATTGACCAGAAAACGAATGTCACAATTCAAGAATGCAAGAATGTGTTCGCTGCATTTTAATGCTGATGGTGAAGGGACTTCCACAACTTTACCGTCGAGAAATATTCCAGGTTTGTTATACCACAAATTAATACGAAGAAATTCTTTATATTTGTCAACAAAACACATTTTATGTTAAACGGTGTCATGGTAAAAAAGTTCCGTTAAATATGTCCTAGGGTAAATAAAATTAGGTTCAATAATTTAGCATGTACATGTCCAGAGGTAAACAGCTAAAAGCTATTCGCTCGTATGGCTTTGAAATCCACCCTGGTTTCCAGAAAATACGATACTATGGTTCCAATATTAAATTTTGTCAATATCTGCGGCAGCATCGCTGTTGAATAGGCAGTTTTCAACTCGATAAACGATGTTGAAGTTGTTGATGAAGTTGATGCTGATGATGTTGCGTCCGCCATCTTTTGACCACCAGCTATTGAGTGGTTATTACCGTCAGCTGACCAATCGCCACGTGATCAAAATTCCGAGCAAATTACGAAGTTTGCCGAAGTCTGCATGAAATGGTCTATTCCAGATGCAACCAGTTTAAGCTTGACCAAAAACTTTAACAGGATGCTTGCGTTGTGGGGAAGGGTAGGAGGGAATTTTAGTAATGTGATTGAGTAAGTATTATCGTTATTAAGTTACTTTCTCCATCAAGCACATTACCCGATCACATTACCTTTAGGAGAGAATAGGTAAGAGGAGGAGGAAATGCTTAAGCATCCAACCTCTTTCACCCTATAGGAGCATAATTGCTCTACTGAAAGGATGAACTTCTACTAATGTTAGTTTAGCACAACCAAAGATAATGTTTTATACACATGCAAGGTAAATCTGTGGGATTGCACACCTGGTAACTGTCTTACATTTAAAATATTTCCTGGGTAAATCCTGCAAAAGTTGCAGGGTCATGCTCAGGGCTGAAGTTGTGTTTTCAGAATGGAGCATGGTAACTGTCTGGGCAGCTACCAGTGGCCTGATGAGATTCAACTCTCCTTTATGAGGCCATGTAATGTAAACAGAAGCTGGAGAAAACAGACTGGGCATGCCAGTCAACTGACTCCACTACGTCTCGAATGGAGACATTATATTTGAAGGCCAGGCTCATGGAAATTGCATGTATTTTGTGAGCTGAAATCTTCATTACGTTGTACCAGATCCTGTGAGAGTTCAAAGTATGCTGATTTAATAACTCCCTTTAGCCAAGCAGCCTGCGTTTGTGGGGTTGTCTTGCTTTCCTGTCTTAATCATTAGGAATAGACTTTTACAGCTACTGTGGATATTCCCCATGTGCCTCAGATAGCATTAGAGAACACATACAGGATCCTACAGTTTTGCTTCTCTCATTCAGTAGACTGAGGAAAGAGAGACCATATAGTCATTTGTTGGTTGCCTAGTGACAGCAACCTGTTCTTAGAAAAACCAAGTTGCATCATTAGAATGACTGAGCCGTCAGAATGGAACTGCATTTAGTTCAGATCCACAGACAGCGCATGTAGCTCACTCACCCCACATGCTGAAGGTAACGCTATCAGTAAGCAAGTCAAGTGTGATAGCTGCTTCAGTGAGATGGGTTTGAACTTAGTTGAGTTGAGCAATGTCAAGAAACAGAAGAGGTTTCATTTTGGGAACACGGTGAGAAAGCATGGTCTGGGTAAGTTGAAACTGGACAGCAAGTTGGAAAGGTCCTTGTGTGAGTCAATATTGTCTCTTACATGAAGTCTTAACATGTCTGAGATCATGGTACAATATCCCTTGATTGTGATAGTGGTACACTTCTTGTCCTCAACGAGAAAGATAAAGAAGTTAGCCAGTTGGGGAATAGAGACAGCCAGTGGTGTGACATCATTAATGTGAATGCCTTTAAAGTAAAAGGCCTTCTAGCTGTTGTGATCCTCTCCATGATTGAAGCACCATATTTCTTTTTGCGCAGGGCATCCCTGACAAGAGCCAGGAGGAATTTCTCTGGACACAGATGAAATAGTAGTGACCTCGGCTGCTTGAGCAGCATGAGAGTCATCACAAATTTCCTCGGTACATCTGTTGCTAAATCAAGCTGTTGTTAATCCAGAATTTGTCCCATTAGAGAGGGACAATCAAAATTAGTTTGCAGTCAACGCCCCTCATTTTCTGGATTAGTTTTGGCATCAGAACTGGTGGAGGGAAGGTATATGCCCACATTCCCTCCCAGTTGATGGACAGGGCATCAACAACCCATACCTCTGGGTCTGGAAATGAAGAGACAAAAGTGGGCAGTTTGTTGTTCCAGCACGTCGCAAATTGGTCTAGCACAGGGTGCAGACTCGATGGAAGACAGATGGATGGAGAGACCACATTGTATGAAGCAGTTGGCCTCTCCTTGATAATGAATCGGCCAGGACATTGGACACTGAACATGCCCGGAATGTGTTGGAATTGTATATTTACCTGATACAGCGGTCTTATAAAGCCACCCCTTCTGCAGCAAGAAAGTGGCCTTATAAGAGGGGTGGCCTTTCTAGAGGGGAATCACACAGTTGTGAGTAATAATTACATATATAAAAGATGTCACTAATTTTTATATATTTAATATTTTCATTTAAAAATCACAAGAATATTATCTGCTGAAGGACTTAATGTGATAAAACTAATATCAATGTTATTTTAACAAAAATATGAATAATCATAAATCGTGGTGCAAAACCACCTTGTCGGTAAATTCTGAGCACAAACATTTGGTTGTAACTATCCCTGTACGTCCGTCGATTCCGTCTCCCACTCAATGCAGTTGAATGTATATTGACGATGTTTATTTGAATCTTTTGACATAAAATTTCTCAGTAATGATCAAAAGACTCTCCCTCTTTTCGTTTAATCTAATTGCTTTCACTTTTCGTTCTAAACTGAGAATGTCTCATATTTTGCGACAACTTATTCCTTCGCGGGCAATCACATGAGAGGCACAGTGTTTACAACGGAAGTGAATCTGTCATGTGATCGACTTTATTTTCTCGTCTCCAGTCTGGTACCCGGTTATGTACATTTCATAATCTAAGAGAGGGAAACCAGAAAGGTTAACATGCCATTTTACTATCTTGCGACCGGATGTCACGCTGACTTGAGCTGAACAATGCTGTGCTTCTCAGCGGTTAGCTTTTGTCATCTTGATAATTATCGGTGGTAATAATAGCTAGTAATTATCAAAGTGACAAAGGCTAACATCTAAGGAACACATGGCAGTAATGATAATCAGATTACTTACTTCTTTGTATGGATTAAAGTTACTTTATTGGCATGTTGGAATAAAATGTCAATGTGTTGAGTTGAGAAAAAAATATTAGCGAGATTTTAATCTGTAAACAACCATTATGTGGCCGCTCGCGAGGGGTAAATTTGACCGTTTTTGCACTAAAATGCTGGTCGCTGGTCGCATTAGAGTGGTGGCCATTTTTTGGGGTACTTTTGAACACAAACTCGTCGGTGCCAAGGGATTGTGGCCATATAAAGCGGGTGGCCGCTGGTCAGGGGGGACCATGTATTGTGAACACCAATGAAGGCAAAGGTCCAGTGATGTCATCTCCCCCTTTTTTGAAAAAGTACGACACTATGACCAAATTGTCTGACATTATCATGACCGTCTTTCTTTCAATGCATTGCACCCAAGCATGGGAGGCGCTGAGAATGGGCTTCATTTTCAGGAGGTTGATATGAAGAGCCTTCTTGTGCAGCATCCAATACAGTACATTTGACCTCCTGTATGAATTTTCAGCTCAAGTAAAATGTACTTTTCAAGCCTAATACAGGTTTCTTTTTAGAAACTCCCAATGTCTGAATCATGCAGTTCATTGTCGGTCAGAAATCAGACCCTTTGGACATATCCAGCAAATATGAATGTTGCGGGGAAAAAACTTTGTTATAAGTTTTCGTGAATGTATTAGCAAAAAATTAAATATTATGATTCGACTGGATCTATCAAACATTTTTAAAAATATAAATTATGCTTCTTTGTGCACATTTTTGATGGAATTACTAGTATGGATACATCCAGATTCGACCGATGAGTACATGTACTCTTAACTACTTACGCTTAAGTTGCCGATTTCGTATTCATAAAAATAAATATTAAATATGTAATGACCGTTTTAAGTAGTTCTTGTTTAATATGGAACAAGTTTATAACTGCATCAATGAAGTCCGTAGTATTGCCCCGCCACCCTGATTTAAGATGGTAACTGTACCAATGAAGCACATAGTTTTGCGCCCGCTATTATACCCCCTCCTTTTTTTGGGGATGCATGCATCATTTTCTTCAGGTAAATGATATGGTTGGTTATAGCACGGTTCAGGACATAGCACGATCTCGTTTTGTGGACCCCAACCATCGTGCTATAGCGGGGCTTTACTGTATATTGAATCTATGATGCGTGTTTAAATCTTGTCCATGATAGTAAGTTGTACTTTAGATTTTGGCTACTTGTAAACAGAATGTTTACAAGCATTTGAGTTTAAGGCGAGTTAGACTGATTTTGTTTCCATTTTATTTCTTCACATCCTGTTGGTATAGGTCAAGTGAAAATGTGTATAAATAGGATTTTGGTAAACAAATAATTAATTCCTGTTTTATATCAGTCTGTGGGAATCCATTTGAGATCAGATTTTATAGCTTGTGCAGTTGAAATCAGATATAATTCGAGAGGAATTATTTACTTAATATATTCATTGGAATTACTAAAGTGCTCATTGACTTTTGAATTAATACAATACCTTGGACTTTTGTGAACTCATACAAAGACATTCTGGATTGTATGATTGTGTTATATCAGGAGATTCAAGACTACTAGAACTCATTCGGAACATTCTATATTTTTGGACTTGTGATTAGGACATTTAGGATTATTTGGAATTTGATTCACAATATTGTAAGTATCTCGTTGAATTTCACTTTGTATTATAGGGAAATAAATTGCTTGTTGATATTACTTGCATTGTTGGTTTCACTTTCTTTCTGTTACATATTTTTTAAGACCTAGAGTCGTAACAATCTAATCAGGTCATCTACATATAAATGCAATGAGGCATTCAAAATTTTGTTTGTCTACCTCCAATAGATTTGGTTCAATTGTGCTAAGAAGATTTGAAAAAGAACAAGTACAAAAAGTTTTTTAAAACAGAAGAACTATAAAAATTGCTGTAGTGGTCTGTAAATTTAATCAGATCTACATATGAACACAAATATACTAACCAAATTTTGTACAGTTGGACTTCTGTGAAACAAAATAATATGTCACATTCTACAATTGCAGTACAGTTGAAAACAGCAACTGATGCAGAAATTACCAGACTTTCCAAAAGTTAATATGATATCCAGATACTAATGCTTGCCACCAGAAAGTGATACCCAAGTCTTGCTATCTTCAGGCTTTATTTATGCAAAATGGACTGAAATATGTCCATATTACTATTCTTTATAGTTATTCTGCATATGACTAATACATCTGCATTTCTGCCTGTAGACCAGTCTACTAAGGGCAACAAGCCTAAATTCTCAATAGAATTATTTTCCTAACTTAGTTGTTAGGATCAAATGTGCAATTGGCCTTTCAATACATACTTGCACTCCTCTCACTTGAAACAATGTTTTAAGTTTCTTCATTTTATATTGATGGTGAAACAGCTTCAGAGAAAATACAGTAATTCTATGACAGTTTTTTGATGATTCAGATGTTAGAGTATGGAAGGTTGAAGAAACTGAAGAACCTGTCAGAAACTACTGATCTTGTATATGCAACCACCTGCTCTTGCATGTGCCAGCCCAGGGCATAACACCTGGGAATGCAGAGGTGTAAAGCAAATGCATTAAAGCATGCTGTTGAGGCCATGTTAGGATGGAGATGTACTCACTCAATGTCAAGGACAATAACAGGATCAGCATTCTGCTTGTCATTTTCAGACTCATAGAACAGGACCTTCCTGGAACTGACCACCACATACTGCTTCCTCCAACCATACTTCTTGATGTTCTGTTTGTTAGGTACAGCAAGCCAACCTTCCATGTGGCTATCAAGGGATTGGGCTGCTGATGAATTAACATATTAATATTAACAAAGCTGGCACAGAATACAAGAACTTGCCATGGGGATAATGATACAATTATGCTAAGCATCCTTTACATTTTGTACAGAAAACTTAAACACACCAGAATTCTGAAGAATGTGACGTCTTGCCTGCTCCACTGAGGAATATTCCAAATACCCAGCAAAGTTACTGGAGCAAGAAAATTTGGTCACTGTGACCTCCTTTGCATGTGATGAGCAGTACCCTCCTTGATGAATATAGTTCTTATGATTGTATATGCAACATTGTTCGAGAAACGGACCTAAATGTAAAAACATTGATGTCAACATCAATGACAATGTCATCAGAAAAGTGATACCCATGTCTCACATATGCTTAGCTGGCAAGACAAGAAACTGAATTTTCCACTCCCCAATTATGAGCCAGTGGTTTGAGCTTTCATAAGAATATTTATTTGTCTATGAGCGTAATGCACTCTGAAAGTACTAATGATGGTGTGTATGTATTGTGCATATATGACATGAATGAGATTTATCTATACCATGCATGTAACATGTACACACATAATTCTTATATTTCCAGCAGACTAGCCCCTTATGAATAATCTTTAAAGAGATTAAACTGCATAGCCACATTGGTCAACCAATACTCTCAATGTGTGGGATTTGCCCTGCTCCTATCCCACACAAAAACTTCTGTCCTGTCCTTAAATATGGTACTCAAGTTCATGCAAAGTTCACTGTCCTTTTGCTGTGTACAAAGGCAGTTTCAGGGCTCATACACATGCATGCAAGTCACACATACACATATCTATCTTACCCCTACTTCTAATTCTCATGTTCATGGATAGCTTACTGTCCTCATTAGTGCTGTGTACAGAGGCAGTTCCACTGCTCATACACATTCATGCAAGTAACACACACACACATGTATCTGTTCTTACCCATACTCCTAATACTTAAGTTCATGGAAAGTGTACTGTCCTCATTAACTCTGTGTACCAAAAACAGTTCCAGAGCTCATACACATCATTGCAAGTCACACACACACATTATCTGTTCTTACCCATACTTCTCATACTCGAGTTTATGGAAAGCTTACTGTCCTCATTAGTGCTGTGTACCAGGCAGTTCCAGGCCTCGTACACAAGCACAGAAACACATATGCATGCATGAAACCACAGGCATATCACACATACACAGGAGACAACTCTGCTTTACCCATACTTGTGAAACTGGAGTCCCCACCCGGCATGCCGTCATCAATGCTGCTGGTTAGAGAGACAGTTTCGATGTTCATAGACAGTTTCTGCCGCAGCAATTCAATCTCACTGTCCTTAGCATCAAGTTCCATCTGCAGTTTGTTTCGTAGCTGACCCTCCTCATATAGCGCCGCCTGTGTCTCTGATAAATCACGCTGATACTTCTCAACCATTTTGTTGTACTTCTCCTTCTCCTATTGGCATAGGACAAAAATAACATAAGTGCTATTCCAGAAATAATGGTATGGGGGCTTAGAAGTCAATTAAAATATACCAAAGACATATAAAATCTCAACAGAGAAAACCACATATTTGTGGAAAAAACATGCAGCAATCCAACAACCATCCATATAAATTAAAGTACCTTTCAATTGTCCCATCCTCCTCTTTATTTCTTTAACTGTCCCAGGACAAAAAGTTTAACTTTTATTACAGATACATTTGTAAAAAAACATTTTGATTACACAACTGTTCAGATTAGGGGAGACCCATTTGAAAAACCATAAATACAAAGCTACACTTGAATGCAAAATATAAAAATTGCAAAAAATCAAAAAAAGGTAGCAAACCTTTAATGATAACACAATAAAAATAATACTATCATTGAAACATTCTCTCAGCTTGATGAGTCTGGCTTTTTCCAGATTGCTCTGAGATTGACAGGTTTCTGGTAGTTGTTCTCATAATAAATATGTTGAGAATTATGTGTCCTTTCGTTTATTTTACAAACATTACATGATTTTCATTACATATTTTTGAATTTATTGTACAACAACATTGGAAAGGAGGTTATTATTGGTATCACTGGACATGAAGGTTGCGAGATTTGGGTAGTCACATGCATATCAATGCAAATGGCGAATACTAGGTCAAATTTCATCAATGCTGTAGTTTCGTCTTGTCCGTCAGGGGATTAAACACGTAACAAATGCTATACTCGCAAAATTCTGACAAAATAAATCCTCCTCATATCGATTTGATGCAGGTATGGCTCGATGTAATGTCATTTAAGTTTGCTAGAACCACTAGAAAGTGGCTACCCTATGCTGCACCATACAGAGTCGGCGAATTCCAACTTTCCGATAAGCAATTTGTTCTGATCCCACATCCCAACATAAATGTCCAAATATCTAAAATGGGGTCGGAAGGGTCAGAGGAAAATTGGTCTGTGGAGGCTCAAACAAATTTGTTGTCTCAGGGGAGTAAACAAACACTATATACTGCACCGTAGATCCTGAAAATTTCACGAAAACAAGCCATCTTAGGGACTGCCTTGCATCTTAATATGCATTCATGCTAGGTGGAATTTCCATAAATAAATTTCATGCATGGTGGTGCTTGAAGAAATATATATTTCATCCGGGGGGGGGGGGGGGGGGGGGGGGGGGGGGGGGAGTGTTTGTGTGTGTGATATTAATTATATTTTATGCCTGGTGGATGAAAATAAAAAGTGCCTTCCAACCTCCCCATACCATTATTTCTGGAATAACCCTTACCATATTCAGATCTTGTTGAAGCTTTCTGTATTCCTTGTCCTTCTTCTTCAACTCGGTCAATGCAGCACTATTCTTCTTGTTACTCTGATTGTTAGGGAAATCTTTCCTGTTCAAAATCTCAGCTAATTTATTTACGGCCTGAAACATACAAGCAAGAACACTTCTGAAAGTAGAGTTTGTAGTGAAGCCAAATCATCCCCATATTTATCTCATTTATTTATTTATAACATAGCCATGTGTTTTCAACAGATGCTCCTGGTTATTGTGTTGTTAACAAATAAAGATATGGTGGGTGGTGCTGTTTTCAATCAGTCAAGAGAAAGAATATTCAAAACAGTAGAAACCATTCAACATAGTTTGCCAAAGTGTATTTTTGGGTGGACAGACAGGATACAAAAGTATACTGTATTTTTTGTGTGGATAGACATGACTGACTGTATCATTTACTTTTAACAGAACTGTTAATGCAATTATTAAAACTGTATAGACATTTTTCATTTTTTCTGATTTAACAGAAGACAGAAGTTGAAACCATGTCATGTTACACCCAGTCTCTGCCAGACTTCAGTATATGTTGATGACATCATAATGTAATGATAAGATCATTCTGAACCACACAGAAAGTGCTGTTGTTACAAAAGCAGACAGCCTTAAATTACTCAATAATTCATTTAAATACAACATATACATATAGTATAAAATACCAAATGGGTCCAACTTTTTATTTCTTACATTTACATTTTTACTACAACACACATAGCACTGACAAAGTAAAAATGTTATTTTAAGAACAAGAAGGCCTCGGCCTGCATGTCGAGCCCACAATCAAAGCACGGCTATAAAACAGGTGACCTTGACCTCCAAGGTCAAAATCAGAGTGAGCATGTCGCATTTTGAATTGTTTTAGCTTCAAAATGATTCATCCAATGTATGAACAAAATCCATCAAGGGTTTAGGAAATTAAAAAACTTTAACCAAAACCATAATACAAATTTTCACGGACTGTGACCCTGATTCCATGAGCAATGGGACACGAGCACATGTTGTGGAATGAAATGTCTTAGTTTCATAATGATTCAACCCAATTATGAAGAAAATCAATTACTGGGTTTAGGAAATGCCAGCAAATGAAAAACAAAACAACAAAAAACTGCAACACAAATTTTCTATTATGGTTACCTTGACCCACGGTCAAAAGAGGGCAAGTGTGAACGTCACAGAATTAATTTTTTTAGTTTAATAATGATTCATCACAAGTATGAAGAAAATCCATCAAGGGGTTTAAAAAATATAAGGAAATGAAAAATAATTAACATAAATTTTCTATGACTCTGACTTTGACGCAAAGATAGAAGCAGTAAGTGAACATGTTCCAGAATTAATTATCTTAGCTTCATAATGATTCATGTAAAGTACGATGAGAATCTATAAAGGGATCTAGGAAATATATGCAAATAAAATATGTTGACCAAAACCTGAACAAACTGTTGAAACTACTGCTGCCACAATGCCATTCCTGCTGACATCACTGAATAAGTGACTGCTATATCTCACTTCCAAATAAAGTGGGGTTGATGAAAATAAAGGCATTAAACATCTGTCAATGACATTATGCCAATTTCAGACAGACATACTTGTGAAGCAGTCAATTTCACATGCAAATTATGACAATGCTTACTTGAGTTTTCTTTAACTTTTCTTCTTCTAGCTGCTTCTTTAGTTTATCGATTTCACTTTCATTGACAGCTCTATTCTGAAAATTCTTGATTTCTGCAAAAAGAATTGACAAGTTTAATACAAGATCCCCGAGATATCATATGGGGTCAAAGACATGTCCCCATTGTCAACTTCTTTTAACCTGATATTACAACTGGTAGTAATTGTTTATTTTTTTTTGGGGGGGGACTGATTTTAATGATGTAATAGTTACCTGTCACTATTGCATTGCTTACCTTTCTAGGATGGAAAGTTCAAGAAACTTCAGAACTAAACTTACCACAGACCCAGTCTGCTCCCCATGTCATAGGCCCATGTGCAGTAGTCATCCTCCTTTTTAGGTACACAGACTACTTTGTGGGACATCAGAGCAGGGTGGGTGGAAGGAATCTGGTAATAGTGACAGGTAAGTATCATATCATTAAAAAGTACATTTTATTATCAGTAATATGTTGCCTGTCACCACTGCGTTGCTGAATTTGCCAGTGCAGAGGGAGGCTGATGGCCCCTCAAAACTGGTATAAAAAAGGGTACCCTCATCCTTATGGTAGGAATGTCCACTACTGTGAAGTTGGTATCTGCTTGGGCCATTTTTTGTGCTGCAACTATGGGCCCTAAAAAAAAAAATGTCTTTGCTCTGGTGCGCCAAGGAACAAAGGTAGAAGGAAGAGAAGGTAGTGTGTGATCGGCAAAACACGGCTTTCATAACATCCTCTAATGATGAATGTGATACAAGCCCATGAGGAAGCAATGGCTAGAACCTCAAGGGCTTTAATCTTCATGAATGAAAGATCCCTCTCAGTAAGGGAATGACAAGCCCTCTTCATTGTCTGGGCAATCCACCTAGAAGTAGTGGATGCTGAAATATCATCAGAACCCTTTAAGTGAAGGAAAAGGCACTTTCTACCCTTCCTTCTCCCTTTAGAAGAGGCAAAATAGAACCATAAATCCCTAACTGGGCATAAAAGTTGATCTTGATCATCCCCAGCACAGATATGACTGGGACTGGGGATCTCTACAGAAGTGGAGCTACCAAAGGAAGCTGGGTTTTTGATTTTAAAAAACCCAGAGTTGGCAAAGGAGAGAAACCAATTCATAACTGCCATTGAATTGTAAACCACCATCTTCTGTAGACAGAGCATGAAGCTCACTCCTTAATTTTGCAGATGCTAAGGAGAGCAGAAAAATGGGTAAGATTTGTGAAAGAAGTTTCACCCAAAGGATCACAGGGGGGTTTTGTCAAAGACCACAACATGTATGAGAGATTGCATCTGGGCATTAATGAGTGAGACATTGATCTCTGCAGCTCAAAATACATGACATGGTCAAGAATGTGAGAATCCAAATCAATGGCCGGGCCTTACAATTTTTTTAGCATGTTGGATAGAGCTGCCCTATAGCCCTTAATAGTAGAAACTGAGCATTCTCTCTCATTGAATAGGAATAGAAGAAAAAGTCACTGCACTCACAAAGGGACAGTTAGGATTAATGTATTTCCTGCTGCACCAATTGTGTCATAGACTTTAGATGTGGAGCATCTCCTGGCCTGAACAATGCACTTGGTAACTTGCTCCAAAACTTGTCCTGGCAAATAGATTGCACAAGATGAGCCAAGCATGAAGGAGGAGAATCTGGGGGCTGCTGTGCAGAAGAGAGCTCCTGTGCAGCGACAGAACATTCCGCCTCTGAGGCAAAGTTCTGGTCTGGTCTACCAACAGGTCGAGGAAATCATTTAACCATGATCATTGGGGTAACAGAGGGGCTATCAAGATGAGCTGAGCAGTAAAGATCCAGACTTTGTGGAGCACTTGTGGAATCATCCTGAATGGTGGAAAGACATAAGCAAACAGACGATTCCACTTCAGGTTCAAGGTATCCTCTGCCCAGGCCCTCTGATCTGGGACTAGGCAAATGTGAAAAGGGAGCTGGTTGTTCAGCTTTGTCGCAAACAAGTCCACCAAGGGTCTCCCCCACAGTCTGAACATTGAATCTGCTACATTCCATGGCCACCCAGCAAAAGAGGTTCCAAACCTTCATGCAAAGAGAAGGCACATGTATGCCTCCTTGTCACCTGAGGTATGCTACCACTGATGTGTTGTTGGAGGAGACCATCACACAATGACTCCTACTTGATTGATGCACCCTTGTAAGGCTAAAAATACTGCCCTAATTTTTCAAATTGTTTATGTGAAGGGCAGATGTGTCCCGGAACCACAAACCCTGAAGAACTAGCTATTCTGGCTCCAAGAGAACACCCCACCCCAAATCTGACACATCCATGATCAGATAGGAGTGGAGTTCGGGGGTGTAGTGGTGATGAAATTCATATCCTAGAGAAATTTGAGCTGTTAGGGGATCTCTTTGCGGTTTTCAGTTCACCAGAAGGAGAAACTGGAGGGGGTGCTAGTGCAGTCTCCCCAGGGGAACCAGGTCTGCAGCAGAGTTTAAGGTCCCCAGAAAGTATAGATACAGGTGAGCTGACAGCAAAGTCTTGGCTCTCAGTGCCTCCAAAAGAGCCAGGATCCTATCTACTCTGTTCAGAGGGAAAGAACTAATCCCTGTTCATGAGGAAATTCATCCCCACATATATGAAATCTTGAGATGGAACTAGCTCTAGGTTTGGCAAAAGGCCAGCCAGGTCACCATCGTCCAGCAGCGAGACAGATCTTATGTAAGGGACTCTAAGTGGTTATTATGGATCTACCAGTCAGTCATTGAAATACTGTAGGATAGGGATCTCTAGTGAGCTTAGGTGGGTGGGGACTACTCCCATTACTCTGGTAAAGGCTCTGGATGTGGAGGCGAGGCTGAAAACAGGAGATCACGAAACTGAAAAGCCTCCCGGTCCAGACAAACCAGAGGTACTTTATGTGAGGAAGAAAATTTGAGATGTGAAGATACGCATCCTGGAGGTTGATGGAGACCACCAAGTTGCCGGGGCTGATCGCATTCCTGACTGAGGCTGTGGTCTCCATCTTGGAAGGTTCCTCCTGAAGAAATTTTTTCAAGGCAGAAAGGTCAATAATCGACTGAAACTTTTCACCATTTTTTATACCAGGACATTCCGAGAGTAGAAGGCCGGTGTCTGGTCATTAAACATCTTCTCTATTACGCCTTTCTGTGGAAGGAAGTGCACCTCTTCCCTTAAACACATCAGATTTGACAGGTGGAAAAACATGGAGGTCCTTGCCAGAGGAAGAAAGGGAGAGGGGCCATGAAAACTTTCTTCCAGGGGCTATCCAGTGACCCTGTCTAGCCCCCAAAATCAAAATTGTGATTGCTTCTTGGACTGGGGCTGCATCCTTATGAACAACTTTGGTAAGGGTCCCTGGGGGTGATCTGGATGAATGCACTTCTTGGCCAGTTTGGGATGGGCCAGTAGAGGATGTGAGGGACCGGTTGTTGGTCATTCAGGTCTTGAGATGCAACAGAGGGAATGAGCCCTCAAAGAGTGTCTCTGCCTCCAAAGAAGCAGCCCTAGAAAGGTTGATACTGTACTCGAGTAAGACCTTAGACCAAGTTCCAATGCCTCCAGTGTCTCAACTGGCCCAAGTCCCCAAGGAAATGTCTTGTGATGCCTCACTGTCGAAGGGAAGAGGCTTAGGGACAGACAAAGGAATGTACCCTGTAGCTAGCTGCAGAGACCAAAAGTCTCAGCATAGCGGGGGGACCAACCACCCCTTACGCTGCTTAGCAAACTCTCGGCCCTTACAAAACCTTTGAGAAAGCTCTCTGAACTTTCCGAATAGGGGAGCAGAAGATCTGGGCATGAGACAGCCCCAGAGAGACTCTCCAAACTGGAGACTTTTGGTGTCTTCTAAGCCTGAGGGCTTGGAACTCAAATCCCAGGGTATAAGACAGTAAACTTTGTTTACCGCCTTAGGAAAAGACCAGATATCTTCATCCTCTACTGCCTGATCTGACAGGTGGGAAGAGGCAGGGGATCCAAGAGGGAGGAGGCGCTGGCTCAGTCTGATCTTCAGCAAACTTGTTACAGTCCACTAACAATGACAGGACATCATTGTTCTGCACTTGCTTCTGGGAGGCAGGACTTTGTGACCCAGAGTCTCTCTGATGCCAGGGAGGGTGCCCCGGGTGGCCGAGTGGTCTAAGGCGCTCACCTTTACAGATCACTGACATCTCACCTCTGTCCATGTGGGTTTGAGTCTTGGCTCAGCCAATGTGGGTATGTGAAAAAGCTTGCTAGTAGCTTCCCGTGGGTTGGTGGTTCTTCCCAGGGTTTTCCTGGGTTCTTCCTCCACCAAAATATACTGGCCACCTTGTATAGCTCATCATGTGCTACAAAATGGTGTTAAACCCACAAATCCACAAAAACTTATGCCGGGGAGACCTGGGGGTAAATGTAGCCTCATTCCATAATTCCTCATGTGGAGCAAGAGGACTGTCCATAGTGGCACACAGCCTGAGGATTAGAATGGTTCGTGAGCATCTGAGAGAAGAAGTGCAGCCCCCCCCCCACTCCTTTCTTTCTCAACATAAGCAGATGATGTTGCACTGCAACCCACAACACTGACTCTGCTATGAGGCCAAGGCCCTTATGTCCATCGCAGCATATATGGGAAGGGACAAATCATTTCCATGAAAAGGATGTCATCACATCCTGTAAGGATTAAGTAGGATTATAGGGAATGGGGGGATGCTGATCTGATCCCCTTCCATTGTCTGACACATGTACAGACTCCCAGTCATGAACTGGTTTCATTGATAGCTTGGTACAAGTGGGATGTGCGGGGTGGGGTCTTGACCCAATCCCTACCCCAGTACTGAAGGGGCTCTGATAACCAGGAACTGGTATTCACAGACTAGTGCCCGGTACTCAGTGTCTGGTGTGCCTAGTGCCCAGGACCCAGACAGGTTTGTTTTGGTTTTATGGGTTTAATGCCATTTTTCAGCAAATGATAGACTATGCATGGGAGCCAGTATATTTCGTGAGGAAGAACCTGGGAAGAAACACCGACCCATGGGAAGCTTACTGGCAAGTTTTCACACATACCCACATTGGTCAAGTCTAGACTTAAACTCATGCAGACAGAAGTGCAACGTGTGAATGATTTGTAATGGCGAGCGCCTTGGACCACTCGGCCACCCAGGGTCCCCAATCTGTAGGAGGACCACTCCTCAGATCCAGGGTGGTTTGATACACCTGTCGTCATTTCCGGGTCACTGGCTGAGAGGGTGCTGCTCCACCCTCACAGAGAGGAATGACTTGCTCTTAACTGACAATGTGCTGTGGGCTTGGAGAAGGTGCTGCACCTCCCTCAAGGGGGGGGGGGGGGCGGGGGAAGGCATGTGACTTACTCTCTGCCTTAGAATTTCCTCATTTGGAAGGGACCCTGGACCTAACCCTAATAGGTGCTGACTCGGTTTGAACAACCATCAAGGGTTCAAGGATCTTAAATATTTCTGCAGACACTGATCCCATACCCTCCTGGGATCGAGGAGTACACTTCAGCAATGAAAAGCTAATCTTCTTCTGAGATCCGAGGGACTCAAACAAGGATCCAGAATATTCTATAGATGAAGAGGAAGAAAGTCTTTTCCTCCTCCCCTTATAGTTACATCTACTTCTGGTGAGGTCAAAGACATCGTCCAACCCTAATCAGCAGAAAGGACAACCATCTGTCCTTTGGCAATTTGTACATGCAAGGCAGATGGGATTTGCATCCCATGAGGCTTTTTTATGCCCCCATTTTCCCCCACTCTGCCTTGACATAGATGCAAACAGAAAATCTGAAAACAATGAACAATAAATAAAAAACATTGATGATGTGAAACTGTGTCAGGTGCTATCTAATATAATCAGCAATACTTTACCTGCTCATATGGTACTGATGACAATGAAGAGAGGTGTGAGTCTTGTGGTCAAATATGGTGCCAGATCAGAAATTTATGACAATGAATGTTGTTTTTCTTTCAAAAACAGCAAAAATGCAATATTATTCTAACCACTGGAGTGAATAAGACTCACTCCAGATGATAATGAATGATGTATAAACTGGACAACCACAATTCAACATCAGCAATACTTAAATGAGTACTGATGACATAGAATGTTTTGAATGAAACACAAAATAATTATAAATGGTGTGTGACCAGCTGAACACATTAATAGAAGACAACACTGGTGTGTAACCCCAAATGCACATAAAAAAATCAACATATTGCATTAGTCGATCAATCATCATTAATCAAATGATATCAAATTCAATACAGACTAAATCGAGGTCACAAATAATCCCGGAGATGAATGGGGAGACTGTGCCTGTTCACAAATCTGGTTAAAAACAACAAAAATTGAATTATAGTAAAATTAGGCATAATTATAGATTACCTAATCACCTAAAGGGAAAGGACAACAAAGGGCACTGCTGACAAACCGAACACAAATGTCCTAAAATCTCACAAGATTCTAATAGTATAACACTCTAACAATACAAAAACACATATCTGGATGACAGAAATGTGTGATACACTGGAACGAAGGTGAAAATTCCAACTGATCCAATATGTCACCTGTAAAAAGAAGGATGACTACTGATAATGATCCTAGGTCATGGGGAGTAGACTGGGTCTGTGATAATTTTAGTTCTGAACTTTCTAGAACTTTTCATCTAATGGTAGGATAGAATTTTTATATATGGATGAGAGTAATTTCCATTCCAGAAAGGTAAGCAAAGCAATAGCATTAGGTAACATATTGCTGATATTACAATTATATTTTATATGCACAATTATATTCTTAGAGTGCAAGAAAATGTTATACATTCAAACCTGTCAATCGCGGCCACCCATGGGAAAAGGCAAAACTGGACTCTGTACACAGGTTCACCTTATTATTATTATTATTATTGTTGTTGCTATGTTATCAATATTGTTTTATGTGCACTATTCAACAAAAGCATAAAATACTCATGTATGTTGTTCCCTCCCAAACTTATATTCCACACAAATTACTGTGTCCTGATCATTTTAATCCATCCTATAAATTAAATCATCACTGACTTAAACTAATCACTGATCTTAGTTTCTTTTGTGCACATGACAAAACACCAATATCACTACTGATTGACAGCTTAAATAGGACTGACTCTATGGTCAGCCATTTTGTGTAAATTAGGCTTGGAAGCAGCTGTTCGTGCTTCAGAAACAATATCTGGATTAGCCAGTTGCTCAACTCGCCAAGATGAAAAGACAGTCGGCTTATGTGAGAAGCTTATGATGAAAAGGTAATCAAAACAAGCCATATATGGCTATTCTTTGTGACCCATGAACTGAAACTCTGCCAGCTTTCATAGCCAATTTGTAAATACTGAATGACCCCTAACCCTAATGGAAAGGGATGTAATTCATATCTTTTCTCAAAGATGAATTCTTTCTTCAGAGATAGCTTTAATTCACAGGCAAATAGATCAAAATATCGAACTATACCTGTCACAATTGCACAAAAGGCGACTTCCATTTCTGCTGCAATATTAGGTCTACTTATCATACCATACAGCAAATGAACTGCCTCATTTTTGAAATTGATATAGTGACACCTCTGAGTTACAAAGACAATGTGATTGGAGTGCGGTGAGTACAACCGAGATAAGAAATGTTTGCACATTGATTCACATAATATTCCTTTATCTAAACAATGCCTTCCTCATGAAGTAAAAGTTTAGTTTGCATAGACTGAGCAGTCACTGTAGATATGCTCCAATGACTACTTAAGGCAGGGAGAAACCATTGTTTGGTTAGGAAACACCTGGCCACTGACTGCAGGTGACCATTACACACACAACATTTATATAGGAAATTTGGCGGGTGGTATTAGAACGGCCACTGTGATAGGTAACCGTTATGTAAAGGTGACCGTTGGGGCAGGTTTGACTGTATATGATGATCATGTATATATGCAACATGATGATCATTAAGTAGCAGAACTGCTTAAGACAATTCATTCAGTGGTTTAAACAAAAGCTGAAGGCTAATTAGTTTCTTGCGCTTGTTAAGAAACCATTCCTTCATGTAGTTATAGAAAAAAGGAAATACCATAAAAATCCAGAGATAAATCACACAAATTAAACATAATTCATTCCAGCCTATTTTCAAGAGAGTCTGCATGGATCAACATGAATTGAGTCCATCAATACTGTTGTCAACAATAATCAATCAACTCATTACACACTGAATTGATTTCTTAAGTCCTGTTTTTTCCCAGTACGAGTCATTTTCATGATTGTTATAAAAAGTCTCCACATATCACATGGAAGATGAGGTTTAGTTTGAAAACTGCATTCTGTTGCATCCAAAGTCAATGCAACAACACCGCCAGATGCATAAGCCATCTCAAAATGAGGCTACATCTATGACCCTGGATGAATCAGCTGACTCAACCTCTGATAGTGACCTGGAAAGCGAAGACCTGGATTCACCATATTGTCATGTTAGTGGTGGGTACTATTCCAGAATATAAGAGATAATGAATTGTGAGGATTCTGAACCAGGAATTTGAGGATTTTGGCTTAAGAACATGTAGTGTTATGATTGCCAAACCACTTTTCAAGTATGAACCGGAAATATATGTCAATGTTCACATATGAGATACCAAGTAAGTGCCATGCCGTATATATTGACTGCATGTATATCACCATATGTACCAGACTTTGTTTTCTAACCATAAAGTTCAGTTATTAACACTTAAATTCAATATCAACCATTATCAAAAATAAACACTAGACATGCTTAGCTTACACATGCAGTTTATATGCCTGAATTTTTTCCCTTTGAAAATGATGCAACAAGTTTAAGTATTGTTAATATTTAGTAGTGGACTATCTTCCATGATACATCGTATCAAGTTTATAGTTGTTAAAAAAAATCATCTTGCCTTGCAGCCTTAATGTATCCTTGTAGTAACATCCCTAACCATAATAAATGCTGAACTGCAAGCTGTTCCTATAAATCACATTTTCTACAGCACACACACATCCCACATTCAGTGCAGCAATTTAATTTTCAATAATTTTCTTCACTTTAATTATCCCAGCACATTTTGGGAAAAATTGTCAGGATTATGTAATAATGTCCACATGTGCATGTGTGGATTTGTAATGTCGCACAATTCCTCCAAATTTGGTTCAAGATAGTTTTCAAACCTTGGGATATGATTGAGGGTGTTCTAAGATGTGCACTAAGGATTTTATAATTTTGATACTGCCCTTGCAGGTGGGGATGGGGGTGGTTTTGCATTCATTTCAGATAACAAACAAATTATGTAGACCAAGATGTCTGTGTAATAGTTAAATACATTGATATTTGATTTCTCATGGCAATAACTGTACTGTGTACAAGGTGACCCACCAACCCATATGGGGCAAATGCAGAGTCTTGGGGGTAGTGGGTTACCGAGTTACACATTACAATTATCTACAATAAAAAAATATCAATGCTATTTAACCATTTAAATCAATAGTAAAACCCCTACAATGTCGATTTCTGACAAAAGTTTTCAAATTTAATTGAATTTGGAAAGGAAAGTTGATTTATGAAAGTCCAATTACCCTCTAAGAAAATGAGAACGTTCTATTGTTTTTAGCATGCCATAAACTGTTTAGACAAGGACATTCAAATTAAAGTGCATGTATGTTGCTGCACAGTAATTGTGGAACAGATATTATTTTGAACTTCATGAATCAAAACAGAACATGGAACACAGATTCTTTTGATCAATGGAGTGAAATTGGACTATCGAGAAGAAAACCCCCATGCTCCAGTGATTTCATTAAGCATAACTTAAAAGTGATGTTGGCAGCTTTATGTTCTCCAGGCCATAACAGCAGTAAAAACAGCATGGAAAATAATGGATATCATGTGTGATCGAGCTTAATCAGTCTCACTTAATGAAATGGAAATACTTATTAGGATCTACCAGGTGATTCTACATTGGATGGATATAAAAAATAGGTGGACTGAAAAAAAAGCTGACACTCTACTGAGAAGTAATTCCATTCAATGTACAAGTGCAATGGTATACATAAGTTGTTCTTTTCAACTGAAACTTTGTTTTGTAAGATCATGTAAAAGAAAATTAGTTTTAGCTAAAAGACAATAAATCAATTTTACTTCCAGGAATGAAAATATTCCAGAGGCCCAACAAACTTTGCTATGTGTGTGTGTAAAGTTTCATGGCAATCCTCCAAGTAGTTTAGGACTATTGATAACTAACTTGTGCTAAGGGATGGATGACAGACAACAGGCCATCACATAAGCTGTTCTGGTCTATGACCAGAAGAGCCAAATATCATTAGGCTGCCACCTATGAGTACTAATATTAGGTCCAGTACCCCATAACCTCATTCACTGGCCAAACCAAATGTCAGTTGAGGCTATGCTATCATAGCTAGCCACCTATAAACAATGTACATCGCTTCATGTTACCTGCCTGTTTGTAGGACAGTAACTGCACATGTCAATCCAGATGTAGATGTATGAATGTTTCTATTTCCATGAATGAAAGTTTTTCTTCCCAGTTTTCAAAGACCAATTACAAAACATGTTTCTCTCTTATGTCGAGCCATTGATAAGTAAAGAAGTATTATTTTAATTTCTTGGTGATTGGTTGCACCAATCTTGTCCCATCCATTGCTTTCCCTGGAACTATCGCCATCAATGTGAGTGTAAACACCTTCACTTTCCTGATTTTCCTGTTCTTCATCTTCAAAAGTTTCAATCCTTTCTTTGGAATCACCGCCCATTAAAAAAATCAAACAGGTGTACAAAGCTTGGGCAGTTTCTCCATTTCATCACATGGCAGGTATGAGGCATGAGGCATTTATTGGTAGGACTAACAATCACAACCCAGAATCCAACAATTAAGTCTTCGAAAATTAAGTCATTGACTTGTGTACTGATTTTTCCAGACAGAATCATCACAGACTTCTATGCATAACAAAAAAAATACTTACAGAATTTAAATAAATTTGCAAACAATGCTTATTTTTTGCACTATTTTAATGCAAGGATACAATTTTGCAGCATATTTTCACATTCTGTAGGAATCGCACATCCTTGATGCAACCCTGGCCCTTGTGTAAATAACTTGGAAACTATAAAGATCCCCTCCCTATAACCATATATACACTTACTGAGCATGAAAAAACACATTTATACAGGTAAATGACACTGGCCTTGGGGTCCATCCCTATCCCCATAGGACTTGGCCCCTACATCATAACTTGGAAACTTTGAGATCCACACCCTTAAACCATATATACACTTAATCTGCATCAAAAGACTAATTCAAATATGCAACTAAAATTGGCCTCTACTTCTATATTTATCCCTCAGGGACTTTACTCTAGGGGCACATCATTTTTGGGGGGGTTATGTGTTTACAAAGACTCTACGTATTACATAATATGCATATTGCCACTGACAAAAACACTCTTTTGTGAATTTGCTAGATTTACTGCATTCACACACATTTTAATAACATGAAATATACCTATATTATGATTTACAGTAATCTGTAAGAATATTGCATAACCAAGGACAAACCTTCTGTGAGCTTCTTCATCCTGTTGTTGAGGTCATCCTTATCCATCTGATCTTGCTCCATTTTCTTGCCAAACTCTCTCTTTGATTCCTCCAGCTGAAATAAAACATGAACATTAATGCAATTACCACATATACTTGCATACAAGTCAGATCCAAGTGCAAACTGCACAGACCCAGATCTCTGTTGTATAATGCGCCTGTAGATCTGGGTCTATGTAGTGTGTTAGCAGTAATCAGTAGAACAAACAACACAGACCCTGATCTGCAGGTGCATTATGCAATGGCAGATCAGGGTCTATGTTGTTTGCAGTTGGACAAGACTTACACGTGAATATAGACAGTAGTATTGGTCTCTGATCAAAACAAAGTCTAATTTATTTATTTCTGTTTTGGATTAGATCTAATATACTTTTTGTGGTAGAATATCTTTGATGTTCTGCATGAAAGCTGAAAGAAAAAGTGGGATGACAGGTGCATGTGTTGTACATGCTGCTCTGGCATCTCTCAGGCAGATGAATTAGAGGTTTTTAATATTTGATGCTAGTACGTAGATAACATAAATAAACTGTTTATATTTCTTTCCCTCTTCATGTGGTGATTTGGTAACTGTATTCTAGACTGTACATTCTACCTCTTAATACTCTCAATAACTCTCTCCCTTTGTGTCTTAAAAAATGTGCCAACATTTTCTGGCTATGACAACAAATTGTAGTGGTGAGATAAGAACATAAATTTTAAATATGGTACCGTATATACTCGCATATAATCTGGGTCCAAATGCAAACCCGTAATGCGCCGGCAGATCAGGGTCTATGTTGTTTATTCTACTAATTAGTCCTTGCAAACTGCATAGACCCAGATCTGCCAGCACATTATTTGCAGTTGGTATCGGATTATACATGAGTATATACTGTAGTAGAATCAATAAAAGATTGCAAAAGTGACAACAGTAAAGAAACTGCATGTTTTTATATGCAAAAAAATATATGTAAATTAAGTTCCTTTAAATAGGAAGTTATATGTATCTTGTATAATTTCGCCAATGCATAGTGATTTTTATTTGCAGTTTGTTATGACATGTAAGGTCCTGAAAGTAATACATAAATATTCTTGTTTAGAACCAACTATTGATGAAAGCAATAGGGCTGAAACCATTCATCACAATAAACTCTAAAAATAAAAACAAGATTACAATTCAATTTACTTAAAGGGCAGTAACTCCACAGAACTCACTCATCATTTTTTCCTGGGGCTAGAAGTTGCAAGTGTACTAAGTGATTTCTAGACTCTGGGCTCAAATTAGCCTCTAAAATCTTGAAGCCAGTTTTGTCACCACTCCTAAAAATGTGTCACCAATTTATTTTTATGTCACCACTTTCTGAAGCAAATTTCTCTCTGGCACTGACTCAAGAGTATTAGGAGATAATTTGATTTTCTACAATCTTTGAGTAGATGGTTCATTTTGTTCCTCACTGCCTGTGTCAATAGCATCAATGACATCAGACAATTGGACAAATCCAAGAACCTAATGTTTTTGTTCCTTATATTCAGGAGTGACCAACAGCAAGTTTTCTCATCCCCATGGCACACTGACCACAGTCTGAGAAAAAATCAAGAAGTGAAGTTAAATCTCAATAATTATTCAGGGGTCTCACTGGATTCAGAAGATTAGAATTTTACCTCCTTTCTAAATAGGCTGAAGTGATGGGAAATTAGGGAGATGTGAGTTGGAGGTCAAAATTTTTAATGGCAAAATATTTTCATAAACAACTAGTGTTTATCTGGCTCTACAAGTAAATAGTATTTAAATACATAACATGCTCATCAAGTGAAGTGGTGTACTAAGGGTAAATGGCGCCCAGGGCGATGATGATGGCCCAAAGGCCAGAATATGAGGCCCGAATTTTTATCAGCTGTTTTGGTGCCCCAAGACCTCTGGCGCACTCGCACTGGGCAACCGCCTCATCTGCCCCCCCCTCCCCGGTTAGTATGCTACAGTGCCCATCATACTTTTAAAAATATTCAAAACTTTCTATCCTGAATCTGAAAATCTGCTAAATAACTTAGCTACCAGCATTAAACAGTAACCTCGAAAATAAACAACTATTCCTGAAAATAAGTGACTAAAACCGGTTGAAGGCAAATCAGCTCATCTCAGTATGTTTCATGTAAAATATCTGATAAATCCATTCACCTCACAGTAGGTTCAATCTCTCAAAGTTTATTTAAGATAAATATTTGGTTTGGAGGTTAAATTTTTTAGGATTTTACTCACTTCCTGGAGTTTCATATTTGCATGATTTGCAGTAAAATTGTAATGCAGTACTTATTTGAAGGCACCAGAAGCTACTCAATCAGCACAAAAATTAATTTTAATGCATACTGTTTTGCACTTCAAAACATAAGTTTAATAACTAAAAACCATGCAAATATCACTATCTGGGGTTGAATAGCAATGGGTTCAATGAGAGGGAGTAGGCACTGATTTGAGGCAAGGTAAGTTAACTTTGCCTTCCAAGTGATTTGAAGTGAAATATCACAGACAACAATGACTACATGTATTTCACCATGAGACCTATGGTTCAAACCATCTGGAGACTGATGCAAGTTCCCCTGCAAAGCTACTTTATAATTACAAATGTTGATAGTGTTACCATCTGGAGACTGATGCAAGTTCCCCTGCAAAACTACTTTATAATTACAAATGATGTTGATAGTGGTACCATCTGAATCATATTATCTTTCTTGGTGAGGTCACTTTTGTGCCGAGACATCAGTTCCTTTATCTCTAGTTCCAGCATGGTTTTCTCCTTCTCCACGTCTGAAAGTTGCTCCTCAGCAATTGTTCGAGCCAGCTGTTCTGAATCAGCCCTTTGGAGAGCTATCTGCAGCTGTGTACCTATAGATTCCCTGAAATGGAGAAACCAAATGCCATGTGATGAAAATATTGTAAAATAATTTTTAAAAATAATGATACAGTGTGCTTGTTTGTTGAAATTAAGTTTGACAACCATGTAATGTAATCATTTTTATCTGATCCATTCAATGAGAATATTACAGTGCTATTGTCAAACTATACCATATCACATTGGGTTTCCACTTAGAATTTGCAGAAAGAATATGAAAGAATGGGACACCAAAATATTTGATTGCTGGAGTCTTTCAGTGCAGAAGTAATAATGATGATGGCTTCTTTTAATTAACGCATTCAATCGTTCAATTCTGATGTGTCAAAATGATTCATTACAAAGAGTGGAGGTTTCATCCATCTCTCTAAAATGCATGGTTTCCTTCTGCAGGTCAGTCATGGACCCAGCTTCCAGTCAGTCTTACAATGAAGAAGTACAATAATTATTAGTTTGAGGTGGCGAGTCAAATTTGTTTTTGTCTAGTTGTTTCTTTACTCTTTTATTAAGTTATGAGAAAGTTCAAGATCTTCACATGATGCGATCATCTCCTTTGCTGTGAAAAACTTGCAAGTCGTAATTCTGATGCACTTTGAAATTCTATGAGTACTTCAAGACAGTCTCAGTTTAAAATTTCCATGGAAGGAGTGACCACTGTTCAGTTTCCATAAATTAAATTTTCTGATAGTGGACTTGAATTCATCCGTTTTTACTGTTTATATTAATTCTTGATATCATAGTTATTTTTTGGTCATCTTCTTTTTGGACAGATTTGTGCTGTACAAAGGCTGATAGGTTATTATGACCACTCAAAGATGTAAATTATAAAGTGCTACAAGATGGTTCTTTCAATACTGAAAAAGAACTCTAGAGAAAGCACCAGATTCAGTGCATCCCATTCACTATAGCAAAAGTTCCATCTGAATCTCAAGAGTTGGTTTGATGCTCTTCTGGAAGAGGATGACAGCTAGTGACAAGGTTTCTGATGATGAGGAGACCAAGATGCTCTGACAACTCACAGATGAGAGAATTAAGGAGAAGCTATTTAGCAGAAAAAGAAAAAGAAAAAAAAAAGGCTGAAAGCAGAGTTGACAGAGATATATTCTGACATGAAAGGTGAGAGGACTATGTTAGACAGAGAAGTAGAGATGATAATAGGATCTCATAATGTTAGATGACTTGAAAATCCTACAAAATCTCAAACATAGGGCAGACAACAAGTGTCTAAACTTTTGAGGATTGATCTATGTTACGATGAGTAAACATGTTCTGAAACCTCTTCCTCAGTAAAGGAAGACATACCAAAGTCTTCAAAGAAAAGGTCCAAAAGTAACAAGAGTCCCTCAAAGGGACTGATGCTCTAATGGTCTAAAAGAATTTCCAGGAATCCGAGATGAAACCACTTCTTAACTCGTGAGTGTTAAAAACATCTCATTTTGTTGAACAACAACAAGATACTGGATGCAAGATTGGCACCATGTTTATTTAGGATAAACAAGATATCATAGCAAGTCTTTTTATGAAAACCCATTGCTGATATGACCATCCATTCAGGAGAAAGTAGCAATAATTTTTTTTCAAGATTTCAGATCAGCATAATTTTTATTTAAGACCAATTGGACACTATAGGAAATTTTCTGGTGAACACTTCATGTTGATACGAATTTCCGTTTAGGAAAGGAAGCAATAACAAGATTTTCAAGATGGCGGCCATGGTGGCCATATTCCCCATGTTGATATGACCAGCCATCCAGAAGGAACAGTGATAACAAGATTTTCAAGATGGCCACCATGGCACCCATACTGAAGGTCAGATCAGCATCATATTCATTCAAGACCTACTAGACATTACAAGAAATCTTCTGGTGAAAACCTTGATGCTCATATGAATTTCCATTTAGGAGAAGTAGCATTATCAAGACTTCAAGATGGCTGCCAGTGGTCATATTACCCATGTTGATATGACCAGACATCCAGGTGGTGTAGTGATAACAAGACTTTCAAGATGGCCATAATGGCAGTCATATAGATGTGAGATCGGCACCATTTTTATTCAGGACCAGCTAGACAGCATAATAAGTCTTTTGACGAAAATCCATGCTGATATGACCATCCATTCAGGAGGAGTAGCAATTACAAAATATCAAGATGGTGGACATATTGACTGTCGGATCAGCATCATTTTCATTAAGGACCAACTAGACACCATAAGAAATCTTCTGATAAAAAGCCTATGCTGACATGACTTTCCATTCAGAAGGAGCAGCAATAAGATTTTCAAGATGGCTACCATATTAGAAGTAAAATCGGCACCATTTTCATTTAGGACCAACTAGACATCAGAAGACATCTTTTCCTGAAAACACCATGTCAAAATGACCATGCAGGAGAAGCACTGATAACAAGATTTTCACGACAGCCACAATGGTGGCCATATTGGCAGCACCATCTTCATTTAGAATCAACAAGACATCATAAGAAATCTTGAAGTCAATGCCCCATGTTGATATGACCATCCATTTAGGAGGTGTAGTGATAACAAGATTTTCAAGATGGCAGCCATGGTAGCCATATTGGATGTATGAGCAGCACCATTTTCATTTAGAACCAACCAGACCTAGTGCTAATGGACGTTGGCAGACAGACGTCAGATGTTGGACAACAGATAACAGGCCATCCCATGAGTACTTCTGGTCTATGACCAGTAGAGCCAACACTGGAGTTAAGATGACAAAACCCATATATGGTTCTTGAGCTGTGCCAGTCACAAGCAACATCCCAGGTGAAGATATAGTAAGTAAATTGTCAAAGGCTACATCTCCAAAAAAAAAAATGGAGTTTATGAGACAAAACCCATAAAAGGCACATCTAGGTCTATCAGACTATGCACAAGTACATCAGAATATTTAGATTTTTTTCTGGGCTAAGCAAGGACCTGCTGTTGTGGAGATTTAAAATTGATGGAACAAGATAAAGGTGAATGACACATTCTCACATTCCTATATGTGTATGATCGTGTTTTCCAGGGTGGAACACTCTAACTTGCATCCCACATGACCTTCATCCTGACTATTTTGACCTCCTACTGCGAGCATAGTGTACACAAAGTAGCAAAAACTTCCCAATTTCAATTATCACTTGAACATTCTTTCAAACTAATCAAGATAAACATTAATTGTAACACATTAACGGACTAAAACGAGCAGTGATTGAAGTTAAGTGTTGCAAAAAACAGTCTGTTGCGCACTGATCTACCTAGCTACATGTACGATTTCTTAAGTCCATTTCGAGTAGAAAAAGCCGTTGTTGTCAATGTTATTTTAAAAAAATTCATATTATTATTTTTGAAGGGTAAATCAATTCTATACCAAAATTGAATCAAGACCTATTTCATGATTTTTTGCCTGTCTCGATTAATCTTTATCGATAAAAGTGAACTTTATTTTTTGACCTGTTCACAACTGTTATCATTGTGCAAGCTATCTGCAGTACACAATTTGGACACAGTGTATTGCCATTGCCGTAGCAATTTCAATCACTGTTCTTCGAAAGCTAAAATGTGTTTCAACATCATGGTAAGTTTACACTGAATAATTCAGTGTAAACCAAAATTTGTACGATATCTCTTAGGGTAAAAAAAATTTCAATGGGTGTTCTGCTATTTGAAAGTGACAGCAGTATTCACAATACACCATTTTTACTTCGGTCCTCATTTTTCATTCAGAAATGTGAAAAAAAGAATCCACCCTTGGGATCAAAATTGTGCAGTGTGTCTGACACAAAATGACCGGAGGGTGTAATTTTCCTATTCTACGCCGATGCATATGATGGATTCTATTATTATACACCTGCCCTGTGATTAATATTCCTCTATGCAGGTAATGTAAATTTTTTTTTAGCAGAAACCAATTTTCTTCTTTCAGTCACAGTGACTTTCACCTTTGGACTCAAAATCAACAGGATTCTTCCTTACCCTAAGTCCAAGCTATACACAAAGTGTGGACAATGATGGAGAACTCAAGTTACTGTGCAGAAACCATTTTTCTTCTTTCAGTCAGTGACCTTGACCTCTGACTTTTCGAGCCTGAACTCTATAGGGTTCTTCCTTACACCAAATGCAAGCCATTTACAAAGCTTGGTAACTGTAGATGGTGGAGAACTCAAGTTATCTACTAAGTTTGGTAACTGCAGATTTTGATGAACTCGAGTTATTTTGCAAAAATCATTTTTTTTCTTTCGGTCTTAGCAACCTTGATCTTCGAGTTCCAAGCCCAAAATCAAAAGGGTTCTTCCCCAAGTGTAAACCATGCACAAAGTTTGGTAACCGCAGATAGTGGAAAACCAAGTTATTGTGTGGAAATAGTTTATTATTCTTTCAGTGTCAGTGACTTTAACCTTTGAATTGTAAGCTAGAAATAGACATGGTTCTTCCTTAGCCCAAGTGTAAGTTAGCTACAAAGTTTGGTAACTGTAGAGTTTTAAGAACTTGAGTTATTGTGTGAAAACCATTTTTTCCCCTTTCTGTCTCAGTGACCTTGATCTTTAAGTTTCAAGCCCAAAATCAATAGGGGCAATAACTCCATAAAAAGAGTCACTCTAAAGGACTGACGCTCTACTGGACAAAAAGAATTTACAGGAATTCAAGATAAGACTATTTCTTCCTTTTAACTGCCGAGTGTTGAAACCATCTCCAATATTCTTCAGCAATAACAAAATTTTCAAATTAGCTGCTGTGATGAAAATACTGGATATCAGCTTGGCACCATTTTCATTTAGGGCAAAGCAGACATCAATAGAAGTCTTTGGTGAAAACCCATGTCATAAGGATCATCCATTCAGGGAGTAGTGATAACAAGATTTTAAGACAGTTGTCATGGCAGCCATATTGGATGTACGACTGGCACCACTTTCATTTAGGACCAACTGGGTATCATGTCTATTGGTATATTGATATAGCCATCCATTTGGAAGGAATAGAGATAACAATATTTTCAAGATAGCCACCATGGTGGCCATATTGAGGGTTAACCATTTTCATCAAGGACCAACCAGACACCATAAGAACTCTCTGATAAAATCCCCATGTCAAAATGACTTTCCATTTAAGAGTAGCGAAAACAAGATTTTCAAGATGGCTACGTATTGGATGTCAAATCAGCATAATTTTAATTTAGGATCAACAAAACATAAGAAGTCTTTTAGTGAAAACCCCATGCTGATATGACCCTTCATTCTGGTGAAGTAGTGATAACAAGATTTTCAAGCTGGCTACTGTGGCAGCCATATTAGACCTCAGATTTGCACCATTTTCATTTAGGACTAACTAGACATCAAAAGAAGTCTTCTGGCGAAAACACCATGTCAATATGACTTTCCATTCAGGAGTAGTGATAACAAGATTTTCAAGATGGCTGTTGCAATAGCCATAGTGGACCTCACATCAGCACCATTTTCATTTAGGACCAACTAGACATCATAAGAAGTCTTTTTGCGAAATCCTTATGTCAATATGACTTTCCGTTCAGAAGCAGTGATAACAAGATTTTCAAGATGACTGCTGTGGCAGCCATATTGGATTTCAGATCTGTACCATTTTCATTTAGGACCAAGTCGACATCATAAGAAGTCTTTTAGTGAAAACCCCATGTCAATATGACTTTTAGGTGGAGTTGTGATAACAAGATTTTCAAGATGGCTGCCATATTCGATGTCAGATCAGCACCATTTTCATTTAGGACCAATTAGACATCATAAGAAGTATTTTAGTGAAAACCCAATGTTGATATGAGCATCCATTCAGGAGAAGTAGCAATAATTAGATTTTCAAGATGACAGTCATGGTGACCATATTGAACTTCAGATCGCCACCATTTTTATTTAGGATCAGTTAAACATAATGAGAAGTCTTTTAGTGATAAGTCATGTTGACATCCATTTAGGGGGAGTAGCAATAACAAAATTTTTTAAATGGCTGCTGTAGTGGCCATATTGGATTCCAACTGGCACCATTTTCATTCAGCACCAACTAGACCATGGGATAAATGTGTGTGTACAGTTTCATGGCAATCCTGCAAGTAGTTTAGGAGTAATAGTGATAACAAACTTATGCTAAAAGACAGATGGATGATGGGCGACAGACGACGGATGGACAATGGACAAAAGACCATCCCATAGGCTCCTCTGGTCTATGACCAGTAGAACTAAAAATTTATGAAAACTATTCAAAGGCACGTCTAAGTGTAATAGGAAATTCATGTACAAAATGACATCCACATTATATGTAAGGGTTGCAATGCTTCTGTGGTTACAAGAAGTGTGAACAGATGGCTGGATGGATGGATTGATGGAAAAGGTCATTACTATAGGGTAACTGCATCTTGATACAGGCCCTAATGAAGTGAAATAAATTAAATAGCAATTATAAAACACAATTTGACTATTTTAATGGGATCCATGACTATACCCACATTATGAGAATCAGCAGTATGAGGGTCTTTAAGATGAGGGAACACTGTACCATATTTTCACCCCGCCCATGCATATACCTCGCAGAAATTCACTAATCATGTAAAAAATATTTAGTATACCCTACCCACGCATATACCCCACACAAATCCTAACATAATCTCACACAAACCGACCACGTGCACTAAGAACCAGTGCCAAAGTCTGAAGACCAGATGTCCAGATCAAAACCCATTCCAGTGTCAGGTCATATAATTCATGTAACTGTTTAAGCTGCACTATGACACCTATCAGATGGACTGAGGCTTTAAACCTGTGAAACTTCACCAATATTTGTTAATTTTCAGGATTCAATGGTGTGATGGTCATACTATACTTTATTACTAATTCACATGACGTCATAAGATGCAATATACCTACTGGAGGGTCTATACAGGAGTGGTTGTATTATCTTTTATTACTATAATTTAGACTTGTATACTGCTGTGAAGATTCGATAAAGGGTTTGAAAAATCATAGGTTTTGTTGAACTCTCTATATTTAGATTCATATATAAGCATGCTGAAAGTTGTTGCACTCGATGGCGTCCATTCATTATCAAGCAGTGCATAATCCCAAAATAAGGCCAAGTGCTAATGTGACTATGGTATAAGCGACCTAACCGGATGTCTCATTAAGCACATATACGACCAAACACGAAGTGGGAGAGATAAAGTTTCATAATGCCTTTATCATCTATTTTTTTCTTGATATTTTGCATAAATAAAACATTTTTTCTGAATGGCAGAAATATCAGAGTTTTTCATGTTTCAATCAGAGCTTGGAGTTTTCTCGGAAAATGGCTTAATTCTTGGAGTTGCTCTGATGAAATCAGTGGAGTTGGCATCTCTAGCATTGCACCAAGAGCATCGCAAGTAACATGCTATTGGTTTCTAAACACAGTGCATTAATACGAACATGTTAATGAAGGCAGTAGTGTGACCAGTCACACAATTATTACAAATTTGACTACCAACTGTGTGAAAAAGAACTGAAATAGCCCACCCACCGAGATACCCCACTTGGGGGTGGGGGGTGTTAAATACTCTATAACCTGCGTGATATATGCGTGAAAATATGGTACTTATTTTGACATTATCTGGAACCTGTTATTCTCAAAAACCTGACTCAACAGTGATGTCTGAACTTACTTTTCCTGTTCCAGGCTCCGCAGATCAGCAGCATAGTCTTGGACATGTTTACTTTTCTCTTCCATCTCCTCCTTAAGTTCCTTCACCTGTGTTCTGTATAGGGACTGGAACAAAGAACAAGATTTCTATGGAACACCATAACTTGCTTGCCAAAAGCACTATTATACATGCTTCAAAAACCTTAATACAAAATCTTCAAGCTTGATGATAGTGGGAAAACACCGTTGCTGCCAACAAATTCAGAAATTTGTCACCCTTTTGGGGAATCTGCTGACACAGGTAAGGTAAAAGTAAGCCTTTTAAATCCCAAATAGATTTAGAATTATTTACTTTTAAAATAATCATCCTAAACTGATTAAATATTTCCCTCTCTCAGCCATGTCAGAATGTAAAGTAGACTTCTGAACTTGAAAAATATGCAAAATTTATGTCAATCAAACATAAGAGTAAAGTAAGTCATTTTGAATAACTTTCTAAAAGTTTCTGTAAAACTTAACAAATTGCATCTATAGTTTGTTTACTCTTGAAGAATAGTTTAATAAACTTGTTAACAACCACTTCAATCTAATATTGCAGGTTTTCAATATAACTGATATTCTAGTAAAAATTAAAGATATCCAATTTATTGGAAGGTACGAAGGAAAATTTTATATTTGAAGAAAAAAAATAAAAGCAAATGATTACAATTGTGAATTTTACATTATTTTTTACAAATATTTTTGGCTTGGGACCACATTTAAATCACAATTGGGAACTCTTTTGGTCCTTTAGCACCCCTAAAATCTCACTTATTTGTTCTTGAAAGAAAAAAAAAAAAAAAAAAAAGTTTGTGAAACATGCTTCTTTTACCATGAAGTTCCAACATGAATCAGAATTTTTTTTTAAAGATCATGTATGTAATTGCCAAGTATGTAAACCCAGCTATAAAGTGGAGTTTTTCAAACTTAGTAACTTACAGAAAAGTACTGTTCAGTTTCATACTGATCCTGGAGTTCCTTCACATTAAGTTCCAGCACAGATTGCTCACTGAAAATAAGATGTATTCATTAATTCTACAGCTCTAAAAAAATGACTGTCTTATCTAAAATCAATGCCAGCCTCCTACTGATGCTAAAGGATTTGCCCAGCAATTACTTGCAATGTATTATACCCCCACTAGCGGTCTGATGTTATCCACCTTCCCTTTCCAAAATAATCAATTTAGTGAATTTTTGTCCCATGCCTTGTGTGGTGAGGTCATCAAAATTACAGTGATGAAATCTGACTGTGACCCTTGTGACAGCTGTTGAGTTACCAGTCAGACAAAGAAAGTAACAGAGCTTCATGGCTCTGTCTTAAAGGGAATTAATGTAACAGTGCGGAAAAGGGGAAGAAATGAAGCAGTGACACTCACCCTGAAGATAAAACCTTGACTATGATAAATGAGATATCATCAAGCAGAGAAACATAAGTGTACCAAACTTCATCCATGAACCTCAAACAGACATTTATACATTTTGAAACTCATCAGAGAATGGAGAAACCTTTTCTGTTCATCGAAGTGTAGGAAATAGTGCAGAGAGACAGACAGACAGACAGACAAACAAAGGCATGTTTCAAGAGGTTAATGTTTTTTCATCACATTTTTCTCCTAGGAAAGTTTTTATTTCAGGGATGAAATAAAAATGAAATTAAAATCCAAAAGTTGTGAATCTGAACTGAATATATATGCTCCTTAAGGTAGCGCTGAACAGTTTTCAGCTATGATTGGTGTGGAGGATGTGCCCTCTTACCTTTCAAGCCAGCTGATATCATAATAAAACTTCATAAAAACATGTATACATAATTCTTATCAGAGAATACAGAAATTGAACCAGTAAAAAGATTGGCATGACAAAGCTGATCTTTCTATGACTACTCTCTTTAGATTCACACACCCCTCCCCACAAAATATGAAAATCCCTAAAGTTCCATACAAGAACCTATACTGAACAAAATCGGAGAGGTTTCATATACAAGGTGGTGACAGCTGCATCCCAAATATTATTTTAATGAAGAGGAAAGTGGATCATGAATGGACTTCCCACAAAATCACTCACTATGAATATTGTTATAAACACATAAAAACAGAGCTAGGAGAAAATGGGCAGCCATCCAGATACATTATAGGTCAAATCTTAATCTTGAAGCTGGCTAGCACAAATGTCTTTCATCACTAGCATCTTCCCCTTGTGCATACAACATGAAAATTGTGCATTCTTGACACCACTGTAAATAAATGAAGAAAAAAAACAAGGAAATAGGGAATGGACATCTCTTCAATAAAAAATGTACCCCATGGCCAATCATGTGATTTGTTTTGCTTTTATTAGCATTTAGTACTACTTTGGTGACAATATACAAGCATACCAAAATTTCATCCATTTATTTTAAACAGCTCACAAGTTAAGAGAGCAGAAGGGAGAATTTTACTGAAACCTACAATATGGGCACGTCACCTTGACCTTCAAGATCGGATCCCCAATACTACACACAACTTCATGTGATAAGATATAGGTACACCTCTCCCTCGATAACTCACACACAATGGGGTCTAAAAACACAGACCGCACTATAAGTGAGGGCGCAAGTTACCGAGGGACCTACAAAAATTAAGAAGTGGATGCCATCCAAAGTCAGTGAATCGTAAGAAATTGGCCATAATGACCTACTAATGAAATGACAGAGCAGCGTTCATCAAGATGCATCCCCTCACCAAGTTTCATGATTCTAGATAGAATAAGTATATACAAAGCATACCAAAAATCTATTTGATCATGATCTTAATTCAAAAACTTAACCTAATTCAGTAAAATGTGAAAGGTAGGGCATAGTGACCTCTTTTTACACAGGTGTGCTACAACTTACTGTGGTGGTCATATTGGATATCAGATCTGCATAATTGTTACTTAAGTCCAACTACACACCATAAAAAGTCTTCTGGCAAAAAACCCATGCTGATATGACTTTCCATTCAGAAGGAGTGGCAATAACAAAATTTTCAAGATGGCTCATGTGGTGGCCATATTGGATGTCAGATTGGCACGATTTTCATTTAGAACCAACCTGACATCAAAAGAAGCATTTTAGTGAAAACCAGATGTTGAAATGACCAACCATTCAAGTGGAGTAGTAATAACAAGTTTTACAAGATAGTCACTGTAGTGGCCATATTGGATGTCTATGTGGAATCATTTTCATTTAGAACCAACTAGACATAAGTGGTGAAGGTGAAAACCCCATGTCAATAGGACTTTCAATTCAGGAGTAGCAATAAGAAGATTTTCAAGATAGTTGCCATGGCAGCCATGTTGGATGTTAGATAGATTGGCACCATTTTCATTTAGGACAAACTAGACATCAGAAGAGTTTCATGACGGCTGCTGTGGTGGCCATATTGGCTGTCTGAGCAGCACTATTTTCATTGAAGACCAACTAGACCTTGTGTAAAGTTTCATGGCAATTCTCCCTGTAGTTCTGGAGCAGTAGAAATAACAAACTTGTGCTAATGAACAGATGGACGTCAGAAGAAGGATGAATGACACTGGACAAAGGACCATTCCATAAGCTCTTCTGGTCTATGACCAGTAGTGCTAACAACAAAATTAAACCCAAGTCAATTAAGCATGAAATGTGAGTCACAGTGACCTACTTTTGCGATGAGGGTATTGCATTCATTCAAATGCATCCCCACACCAAGTTTCATGATTCCAGGTATAACAGTATGTATACAGGGTGCACAAAACCTATTAGTTCATGAGCTAATGTAAAAACCTAACCTCAGCCAGTAAAGTGTGAAATGAAGGGCAGTGTCCTTCTTTTATTATAAAGCTGTGGTGCTAATATAGATTCATACAATCATCTAGTTTAATGATTGTAGCACAAACAGAATGTGAGAAAAAAAAATGAAAACACAAAATTTAACAAAAGTCGGTGAAACATGAAACATGGGTCACAGTGACCTACTTTTGTGATGAAGTTGTAGTACCCAACAAGATGCCTCACCAAGTTTTTCATGCTTCTTGGTATAACATTATGTATACTGTGTACAAAAAACCTGAGCAAAATGCAAAAATTAACCAAGAATATAATACTAATATACATATACAAAGTTAACCTCCTTAGTCCCCTCTTCATGGCATATGTGCCATTAAACCCACTCTAAACTGTTACCCAGAACCTTGGAAGAAAGAATGGTTGAAAATAAAGTGAGACTGTACACATGTATATGCTTTTATATGTGTGGGCGCCAAAGCCGATGCTTGAAGTAGTACAACAGATCTTCTCAACTGCATAGAGGCGAGTTAAAAAATGATCACTATGCAAGATATATCCTACTTTTTGCATCATGCATTGCCAGTGTGACAACAACAACAGACTGGCTGATTTCATTCACACATAGGTTTAATTCTGATCAGTTTGTCCCATAAGAATTCCTCTGAACTTTACCTCATTTAAATTATACATTTTTTTAACAATCCCAAATATGTTATGTTTTTTGTGTCTATTCTTTCATCCACAGCCAAATTCTTCCAAGATGTCGATCAGAAAGAATGGAATTTTAAAAACAAACCATCAGGACCAACATGAAATATCTTCCTACCTAAGGCAATCATTGGAATTCAGTAGCAGTTTCATCCAGAAGTTAATCAGCATATTTGGGAAATCAAATACATGCTCTTGTATCGGCAATAAAAGTAATAAAAGTCTTTTCTTGTAAATATAAAACAAACCAATGCTGTAAAAAATGTTGCAAAACTATCTTTTGCATAAACAAGTTCAATTGTGACTGCCTTTCAATCAATGAACCTCTTTAATGATGTAATATAGTAAAAGATAAACAAAGCTAGACCACAATTGGGCATATTATAGGCGACACTTTACCAAAAATATCAAAGGAAAAGTCTGTGTTTAAAATCTTACTCCTTAAATTTCCGCAGTTCCTCTTCCACATTAGCTTTCTCGTGCTTTAGGTCTTGAATCTCCTGCAACAGAACAGGATAAAAAAAAAAGTAATCAGCCATTGATATCAAGATGAAGATACACAATTACAACAAGATACTGTTACAGTAATAAAAACCATCAACAATAGAGCCATAAACATTCCATGGCAGTCTCAAGACAGGGAAGATAACTGAATATATGGCAAAAGTTAGTAAGGACAACTTTTCCTGTAAAAATTCTTTTTCTAGGGACTTAAACATCATCAAGATGAATAGAAATCATTTGAAATTAGCAGCATCAAGTTGTTCAAGTGATGTGTTTGAAAATACTTACAGGTAAAATTCTAAATTAGGTATCCTTATGGTCCTTTGCAAAAATAAAGCTTGGTTTTCTAAAAAGTACAGAGGAAAAAAAAGTATCATCATACAAACCTGCTATCACTCACCTGGCTTATATAACCTAATAGCTGACCATTTCACTAAGCACGAACATGCAGATCTGTAAGAATACAACCTGCCCAAACTTTATATCTTGTTGATTTGACCTATTTTACTATATCTTGATTACAGTTTGTTTTAAAGATAATGGCATAATATGCATTCTCTTCCTCATAATCAAAGTTATCTAAGATCTTGGTAATATAAACCCATTCACCTAGTTTTAAAGAAACTAGATGAGAAATACAGTCTCTAGATCTAGAGAGGTAACAAGCTCAGCCAATCAGATGCAAGGTATCTCATTAATATGCACTGATCTCACTTATTATAGAACCTGTCTGTAAATGACAATGATAATATAAGTTTAAGGTGGAGCAACTCTGAATTCGGTCTCTAGAGTGGTAACAAACTCAGCCAATCAGATACAAGGTTACCTCATTAATATATGTAGATCTTGCTCCTAATCAAACTTGTTCAACATCTTGATAATAAAAAACTATTTAACAAGTATGATAACAATCTGATCAGAAATATAGTTACTAGATTCTTTAAAAGCTCAGCCAATCAGATGCAGGGTTACATCAAATAATATGCATGAATTTCACTCATAATCATAATGAACCAAGAGCTTGATGACAGAGGCCTGTTTACAAAGTTTGATCAAAATCCTTCAACAATACAGTCTCTAGTGTGATATATAGTCTCCATATCAGATGCAAGACCACCTCATAAATATATGCATAGGTCTCGGTCATAATAAAAATCATCCAACATCTTGACAACATTAACCTATTTATCAAGTATGATTAAACTTGCATCATAAGTACAGTCTCTCAATTGATAAGCTCAGTCATTCAAATGCAAGATCACTGCATTATTATGCACAGACCTTTCTCAGAATAAAACAAAAAAACCCCAATACATCTTGATGATATAAGCCAAAATCGAATCAGAATTATGGCTTCCAGAGTGGTAATAAGCTCAGCCAATCAGATGCAAGATCACCTCATTAATATGCATGGTTCTTGCTCTTATAAAAATTTTCCAAGATTTTTATGATATAAGCATATATTCCAAGTTTGGTCAAAATCAGATCACAAATAAGGATTCCAGAGTGGTTACAAGTTCAACCAATCCAATTCAAGATTACATTATTAATATGAGTGGTTCTCACTCATTATAACTATTGAACCCATCAAAGATCTTGATGATATAAGCCCAAATTTCAAGTTTGATCAAAATCAGATCAGAAATATGGCTTCCAGAGTGGCAACAAGTTCAACCAATCAGATGCAAGATTACCTCATTAATATGCATGCATCTCCTCCATTATCAAACTCATCCAAGATCTTGATAATATAAGCATATATTCCAAGTCTGATCAAAATCAGATTAGAAACATGGCCTCCAGAGTGGTAACAAGATCAGCCAATCAGATGCAAGATTACCTCATTAATATGCAGATCTCATTCATTATTGAAGCCATCCAAGATCTTGATGATACAAGTCCATATTTAAAGTTTGATCAAAATCAGATCAGAAATATGACTTCCCAAGAGGTAACAAGCTCAGCCAATTATGTGTGGATCTTGATCATTATTAAAATTGTCCAAGATCTTACTGATGTAAGCATATATTCAAAGTTTAATCAAAAGCAGATCAGAAATGTGGCCTCCAAAGTGGTAACAAGTTGACCCAATCAGATGCAAGATCACTGCATTAGTATCCGTGGATCTCGCTCATTCTCAATGAGTGATAAAAAAGACATTTAACCAATCAAAATAGAGTTAACAAATGATGGTTCTTGCTATGAAAGACATCATATTCTAACTATGTCTACTAAATACAGGGATTTTCTGGAATTTTCTACCACGTGATAGTTAATACAAGCGGTTGTTGACAGTGGAAACAATGGCTTTTGCTAGTGATTCGGAATCATAATTTTCCAGTTTTTCAGAGGACAAAATTGAAGATATTGATTTAAGAAGTGTTGGCAGTGACATTTAATTATTGTATTTGTCCTGTCTGTCAGAAACTGAGATAGAATCAGATGACGACAGTGCAATGTGGACAAAAAGGCCATGTGCTCTGCAAGTCACCGAGTTCACTGAAAGTGTTGGTCCTATATGTACTTTCATTTTGGATGAGGGGGAAAAAAACAGAGATAGATTTCTTCTTTAAATATATACCCCTGTGGCTGAAACTCTGACAACTATGCAGCAAAATGTTATGAAAAAAAAGCCAGCCAATGTTTGACAGAAAAAAGGCAGCATAAGGTGTCCATTATGTGCAAGCAGTGTGATGTTCCTCTCTGACTTTGTGTAAAACATAACTGCTTTTACAAATATCACCAACAGCAACTAAAGAACTAGTAGAACATAATGACCAATTAAACGTTTGTATTATGTGTCCAAATCTGACACATAACTTTGTATAAAATAATGACAGACAAATTTTAGTTTTACATATAGTGTGTTCCGTGTTTAATTCATGGATTTTCTTATCAATCTTGTGGAAGTCAGTGGGATAAAAGAATCATACAGGCAAAAGGTAGTTATATCTTTAATATATGTATGGTTTTAGTATATCAATCAATTATAAGGAAAAAAACTGAAAAAAATTTGCCCATATCCCCAAATCATCAGCTAAAAAGTTATCATTTGTCAGCAGCAGCATTAGGCTCTTGTAGTCAATCCCTAAATCAGCTGCAGTAGTGAACCCAGCAGCTAGGCAGAGCAGTGAGCCACTACAGTAGCACTAGTAGTTAAAGAGTTAATCAGCATGAATCTCGCTCATTATCAAACTCATCTGAGATTTTGATGATATAAACCCATATTCTAAGTTTGATTGAAATCGGATCAGAAATATGGACTCATGAATGCTAACAAGCAATCGTTGATGGATGGACGGACGACACACAACAGGGTCATACCATAAGCTCACTTGGCCTTAGAGCCAGGTGAACTCACACTACATTAATTTCCTTTATACCTGCCATGTACTTACTCCAAGACAATACTATTTACATTATATCATATATGAACTGATTATTTTCTTTGTTCTATGCAGAAGATTCAGCTCTGCAGGCAATTCCATAGTTTGAATAAACAGACATAAATTTCATCTTAATGGCTACCCTTGGCATAGAATATAGGCTTATGTAAAAAAAAAATTACAGATTTAATGTGGTTTTATTCTTCATATTTTAGGAAATAGTAAAAGAAATTAGTAGAGCATAAATTAACCAAGTGAAACTTCCCTAAACTGGCTCCTTTGTAACCTGATCTACTGGCTCCTCTGTAACCTGATCTCCTCTCCTCTCTAACCTGATCTCCTCTGAAAACTGGCCAAATATTCTGGTCGTAATAAGGCCAGGTCTAGTACTATTAAAAAAACTCCATATACTGGCCGCTAAGATCAATTTTCTGTGTACCAAGCAAAGCCAGGCAAAAGTATTTATATGGCCACACTGTCCTTTTGTAATCAGATACAAGTACAATTCTGGCTAATAGATGTCTGTGCCTTACATTTTGCAGTTGCTTTTCCCTGTTCTTCTGCTTTGCGAGTTCTTGTGCCTGTGACTTCAAATCTGCCTGCATCAGATTCCTCCTCTGGATTTCCTGCTCCACTTGCAAGGACAAATTTCTGGACTGTGATAATAATGGATAACAAAATTAGGTGTTTTGAAAGAAGCTAGAGAGAACAACTTCATTTTTATTTAAAAATCAAGAGGCCCAATTGGGAGATCACTGACCTGTCATCTGCCTAACTGACAAATGCATATCAAGAATTCTATTAATCTTAAACAGCTGACAAGTTAGAAAAGCAGAAGGGCAAATGTGACTGAAACTTAAACTGCCGATATGTGACCTTGATCTTGAAGATAGGAACCCAATGTGGTACATGAGACACATTCAAGTTTCATCCCTCCATCTCAAATGGCTCTAAAATTTTAGAGTGGATGGGAAAGTGAACATACGACCTCCAATGTGGTACATAACACTCCTGCTAATGATGACATATATGTATACCAGGTTGCATCCCTTAATCTCGAACAGCTATCAAGTCATAGAGTGGAAAAAAAGGTGTGATGGAAAATATGAAACACTGAGTTGTGACCTTGACTTTGAAGGTAGTACAATGGTACATGAAACATCTTCTAACAATGATGTAAGTGTATACTAAGTTTCACTTCTTAATCTCAAACAGCTTTAAAGTTATTAATCAGAAGGGAATATGATGGAAAATATAAAATATTGAGTCGTGACCTTCACCATGAAGATAGAATGCAGCATGTGAAACACTTCTAGTGATGATGTATAGGTATGACAAGTTTTATCCTTTAATCTCAAATGGCTTTAAAGTTATGGAGCATAAGGGTAAGTGTGATAAAAATATTAAAAAAATACTGAGTGACCTTGGCCATGAAGATAGCAACCCCATTTTTGGTATGTGACACACTCTAGGGATTATATATAAGTATACCATTTTTCATCCCTTAATCTCAAATGGCTTTAAAGTTCCAGAGTCGAAGAGAAAGGGTGATGGAAAATGTAAAATACTGAGCTGTGGCCTTGACCTTGAAGAGGGGACCCCCAATGTGGTATGAGACACCTTCTAGTGATGGTGTACAAGTATACCAAGTTTCATCATGTAATCTAAAACAGATTTAAAATTATGGAATGTAAGGGAAAGTGTGACAGATGGATGGATGGAAGTTTGAATACTATGAAAAACAACACTTACAATACTTGGGGAAATTATTGCAAGAACAATTTAGCTGCACATTGGCTTAACATTATTTCTGATGCCATGCACATTATGACATTATAATCTTGATGATGTTTTCAATTTCTGAAGGAATCAATATGTATCTGCTTGATGTCAATCATCTGCGTAGGGTGCATATTTGGATCTTTTTCTTCCCCAGACTGATATCTGCACATTTTCTAAGCAGATGCAGTCTGGGGAGACTGAGATGAGGCAACACCATAAGCTCACTTGAACTATAGCCAGGTGAGCTAATATATATTATTTAAAAAAAACAAGAGGCCCATGTGGGCCTAAGATCTCTCACTTGGCTGACATAATGACTAATACCAAAGTGTAAGAACAGTTGGCCAAGATATCTGGGTCAGAAGGATGCTTCTGCTGAAATTTCTAAAATGCTGCCGACTGCAATATATTATGAAAAGCAAATTTTATAGTAAATTATGTTTCTTAGAGAATACTTACCCAATCAGATTAACATTAGGTATATAAGCCTACTAAAAGATGTAAATTCGTCTTTTCTGTCTATATCACATATACAAAGGGCAATAACTCTTACCCATTACCTCCCCTTGCTACTACTAGGTGTCGCCAGTTTTTAAGCTGAGCAAATTACCAATGAGAATGATCGCATATTGGGTGGTTGGGAGGATTTTCAAGTAATGTGATTGAGTACATTTTCTTCGAGAAACATAATTTACTAAAAAGTTTGCTATCTCCTTTGAATACATTCCCTGATCACATTAATGTTAGAAAATACGTAATTTGTGGAGGGAATGCTGAGCATCCTACCTATACCTCTGGCACCCTTCTAGGGAAGAAAGATTGGATTCCCTATGTCAAAGCAACACAGTATATGGTCATGTAATCCGTGACTGCTCTATCAGGTTAAGAAGATGATTATTGAAATGTTCTTACCATCAAAATTTACTGGCAAATCCAGTGAAGCTAAGAGGCTGTGTTAGTTTAATTAGGTCTGGTGGTCATCTGGGCTGCAGCCACAGGACCCACTAGATTCAGATTTTGTCTCTGTGAAGCTAAATCCCTGAGATAAAAACTTGAGAAGATTACTCTGCGTGCCAGCCAACAGCATCTATGATGTCTTGGATCGAAATGTTGCGTTCAAACGCAAGGCTCGCAGAGATTGCTCTAATTTCACGAGCTAAAATCCTCATTAGGCGACTTTGATCTTTTGAGACATCAGAGTACGCAGAGCATATAACCCACTTAAGCCACGAGGACAGGGCTTGAAAGGTGATATCCTGCTTTCCCGCCTTTACTGGGAGAAAGAGTCATTTGTGGTTGCCACGACTTGTCTGTGCACTTCAAGTAGTGGTTGAGGGCGCAGACAGGATCTTGCATGGCCACTGTTCTCGACTTATGTATAGACGAGACAGAGTGTATGACGACTCTCTTATTGCACACTGAAAGGTAACCGGTTCTTGGCTATGAAGCCTGGTTGTATCATGAGGATCACCAAACCATCTGATGTGAACTGAAGATAGTTCGGCTGGACTGAAAGGGCATGTAACTCACTCACCCTGCAAGCCATAGGTAAAGCTATCAGGAAACAGGTTTTGTATGATAACAGCTTCAGCAAGATCCAGGCTAACAGCTTGAACTTCTCCGAGTTGAGCCATGTTAGGCCCCAGGACAGATTTCATTTTGGAAATAGGGTGAGAGATTTTGGTCTATTCAAATCAAAATTGGCCAGTAGGTCTGATAGATCTTTATCATGACCGATACCATCTCTGCCATGGTGCCTGAATGTGTCAGATATCATGGAGTGGTAGCCTTTGATGGTAATTGATGCCAACTATTTCTCCTTGTAGAGCCAGAGAAAAAAGTTGGCTAGTTGAGGGATCAAGGCACTCAAATGGACAATAGAATTGACTCTACACAAATCTCTGACAACATGGCACTTTCCCTCATAAGCCTTTAGAGTGGAAGGCCTTATTGCTCTCAAGATTCTCTCCACCATCAAAGGTCTGAATTCTTTCTCCCACAAGGCTATCCTGACAAGAGCCAAGTGTGAAGGTGAAGATGGTCTGGGCAGGGGTGAAACACCTGCGATTGTGGTTGTTTGGGAAGATTTGGTTTGGTCGTATCTTTCTAGGTAGGTCTATCGCTAGCTCGAGTAGATCATTGACCTAGGACTTGTCCCATCTAAGAGGGGCTATCAGAATTACCTTGTAATTCTGACCCCATATTTTCTGTACTACTTTTGGCACTAAGACCATGGGGGTAGGGGGTAAACAAAGGCCCATAACCCCTCCCAGCTGATTGACAATGCATCCATGGCCCAAGTTTCTGGGTCTGTGACTTGTGAAACAAAGGTGGGGAGCTTGTGGTTCCACCTCGTCGCAAACAGGTTGATCATTGGATGCTCCCAAAGTGCACAAATCTGATGAAAAACCAATAGATGAAGGGACCATTTCGTATGAATAACCTGACCTTGTCTGGACAGTACATCAGCCAGAACACTGCGTCTGCCAAGAATGTGTCTGATATGCATGTCGATCTAAGTTGGTAACACCAACGCAGAAACTTGATTTGCAGGTCGATCTAAGTTGGTAACACCAACGCAGAAACTGACAAACCAGCACAAACAGGTCAAGTGATTTGGTGCCCCCTGTTGGAGGAGGTAGGTCATCACTACAGAGTTGTCCGACATAATCAAGACTGACTTCCTGCAGAGTCAGTTGTTTCAGAATTGAAAGGCGTTTATAATACCTTTCATTTCAAGAAGATTGATGTGAAGAGGCCATTCCCCTAGTCCCCATTTGCCGCTGACCATATCCAAGCCTGGCAGCAAGTAGGTTCCATAACCGTACATACTGTTATTTCCATTTGGTGTTTCTCCATAGGAATTCCTGTCATGAGCCAACCCTGGTTGCACCACTGACACAGGAATGGTTGTACCTCATCTGTGATACTTATCTTCTGATCGAGTGGACTGGAAAAGGGGTGCCATTGAGCCAGCAAAGTCATTTGTAATGGGCACATATCAAGGCGGCACAGTGGAATCAGATCCGCTGTTGCACTGAGTAATCCGAGGAGCTGCAAGATCTTTCTTGCCAAAATCCACATCCTTTTGAAACGGACTCTACGAGTTTGATTTTTCCCAGTTCAATAGAAAACCGAGATGATTAGAAAAGGATAGAAGATCATTTCTACCCTTAAGGAGAATAGCACTTACTATATGTTTTTGGAGATCGTCCAGATATGCCACCGTTGCCATAGAGGATGTCGACCAGAACAGGCTGACGATGCAATCCAATTGGTAAACTTTGTCGCGGTAAGCAAACTGAGGAAACTTTCGCAATGCTGGGTGAATAGGGACGTGAAAGTATGCATCTGTGAGATCGAGACCGATTTCATACTCATCCCTTTGGATGGAGAGTCCCATAGACCTCACCATCTCCATCTTGAACTTCGGCAGAAGAATGAAATCGTTGAGGCAACTCAAGTCTATGATTGGCGTCAACTTGCCATTGGCCTTTTTTATAAGGAACAGCCGTGAATAGAACCCTGGAGATTGTTGCTTTCGTACAATCTCCACTGCCCATTTGTTGATGAGCGACTGTATCTCCTGCTGAAAAATATGGTATTTCTCCCGATCTGATGGCACATCCATTCGAAGGAGAAAGGAAGAAAGGGGCAGGGGTTTGATAAATGAAATCCGAAGCCCCTCCGAAATGACTTGGGTCACCCATCTGTTTTGCAGAAATAGGTTGACCCACCGTGATCTGAACTGCATGAGTCTGGCATCCACTGGTAGGCTGACTACAGTCGATAGGGGTGTTAAGTAAACGTTGGGAAGCAGGAGTCTTGGGGGTAGAGAAACTTGGTTTCTTATCTCCTCTGTAAGACTGCATCCAAAGTCTGATTCAGCTTTTGTCTGCTGGCATAAGGTTGAGATCTGAACTTTTGGGATGTAAAAGATCCCTTTGTCCAGGTTTACCTGTCATCCCACCGTTGTGGCAGGGTTGGTGGGTTCCTAAATGAGGATACAGGTGAGGCGGCCAGTTGAAGAGGAAGTTTCCGAGCTGCCTGCTACCAAACTTTTCAATTTTGCCCCCAAAACAGCAATGGTGAGCCAAATGGAGTCAACCTTAAAACCAGGATATGATGCAGTTTAAGCGATGTGGCACGTAAACACACACCACAGCCTATCGTCATGATTGGCAGCAGTCAATGCATTAGCCATTGTATGGTGAACTGCTCTGTTAATGACCCGAGGAATTTGGGCCACAGACTCCCAGGCGTGTTGATTGGCCAATTTTTCCGCCAGTCGGAAAATCGCCAATGAGGCCAGATTAAGAATAGAAGACGTGGCATCAACATTTCAAACCAGCTTTGATGTGGCTATAAACACATTCTTATCCACCTTATAAAATGGAGCGGCAGACATGTTAACTTCCGTTATATTCTTATCCAACGAAAGAAATTCAGTATGGTAGGTAGTGGAGTGTGTTCTGTACCAGTACGATGTGGCTGGTACCTGGCTTTCTGAAAAGAAAGCTTTAGCATTCCCCGGGTCACAGGTATATTTGGCCAGCCAATCGTCAATCTCCTTAAGTTTTGCTGACTGGGGAAGCGGCCAGAAAGAAGGAGACTCTTCCTAATCATCCATGTCGACTGACGCTTTGACTTTATAGTCATCCGTTGTGGTTGGGGGTGGAGGGCATTGTAAAGCCAGCAACACCCGGTCGATCTCCTCAATGGCAGCCTTAAAACTAAACTCCATCCTCTCCAAGGCTGGATCAGAGTAGAGCTGTTGCTTGGAAGTATCTATACACTCACTGTGTGAATACTCTTGGTCCTCGTCTGGTTCCATTTCAGGATAAACCATGCTTTGAGGTAACGATGATGCAATGCCAAAATCCCTAAATAAACCACTGCTAATGCCCTGCAGGTAGGCAGTGAAAATTGGTAAAGCTGGCTCTGCCAGGCAATTTTGTCGCACCTGGGCAGATGGCTGGTTAGCCGGGAGAATGGTAGGCCTGGATGTCGAACATGCAGAAGCCGGACCTGGTGAGCTTCAGTACCGGACATGCCAGAAGCATGGCTGGAAGGGCAGAATTTCAACTGCCATCGCCATCCTGATCTACATATGTAACTGTTGGCCTGGCTGTATGGATGGATCTTTAACTAAGATTCCAGTCTTTATATATATATATATATATATATATATATATATATATATATATATATATATATATATATATATATATATATATATATGAAGCCATACATCTGGCTAAATGGTTGGCTCTATCACTAAGATCCCCGTAACCAAGTCTGGGTTGGGACGGCTGGGCTGGCTGACTGGCCCATATGGCTTTGGATGACGAGACAGAACTACATACTGGATCCACTGGATCCGAAAAATACCCAATGTACCCAGTTTTACAGGCCCTAAGGCCAAGCTTGGACTTGCAGCAGGACTTATACCCACTGGGCAGCTTAAAATGGGGGAACAATCCCCAATTGTATCCAAATTATCTTGAGTGAAAGATGGAAAAAGAGGACGATTTGCGAGACTGTCTACTGTATCAGTCGACACATCTGTTGCTGCAAAGCTGGCATATCCAACTGCGACTGCAACATATCTGCATTCATCTCCCTCAAATCTGACAATGGCATAGTGGAGAAAGGCGGTCTGTCTGATTTTAGGTGGTGGTGACCCAGTAGTGTCCCCCACATGACTCACAACTGATTATGTATTCGGATGTATACTAAGTACATCCATATTGGTCTTTCGTGCTTTTCCCTTGTTCTACTATCCTTTTGTTGACTTTTGCAGAATGGTCGACCAGGTGTCCTCAGACTATACATTGCACATGCTGCAAGGGGAAGTGGAAGTACATTTGGCACACACCAGACAGCTTGTGCGCATCTTCAATTACCTTATATTTCTTGCACTTACTGCATTTTGAAGACATGTTTCTGAAATGATAAAATAATAGACACAATAGATAAATTAACCTGTCAGTGTGTTAATTAATTCACTATTTAACACCCGTCATAAACAGAGTGTGTGAATTAAAGACGGTGTGCACGACGCTTGAAAGTCAACAAGCATCAGTGATAGTGCACTGTACCAAGCAGTCTTCAAGTGACCAAGTCAGAGAAAGTTATAAATTTCACAAAATATCCTCCAAATTCAAAACATAAAGTATACCACCTGTTTATGAATCAATAATAATCCAAATAAATCCAAAATATTGAGTAGAAGGCTTGAATTTCACACATAAAGACTTGGATTTAACGGGAGGCTTATTCCAAAAGTGTTGTGTGAGGAAGCAAAGCTTAAAAACTGGCAACACATAGTGGTGGCAATAGGAGGTAATGGGCAAGAGTTATTGCCCTTTGACTATATGATCAAGACAGAAAAGACGAATTTTCGTCTATTAGTAGGGCTAGACGAATTTGTTAATGTGATCGGGGAATGTATTCAAAGGAGAAACAATGGTTTCAGAGTTTCTCTACTTGCCAGGATGCTTTGTGTCAAAGTTACTCAAATTTTGTTCTGCATTTGTTTTTGATAAAGTTGCATCCTTTTAGTAATGGCAGCCATATTTGATGACCTTACAGCCAGGTGAGCTGAAAACAAAAAAGACACCCCTGACCCACATGTCAAGCCCATGCTCAACAAATTGCTAAAAACATTGTGTCCTTGATAACAAGGTTATAGGAGTTAGAGAGTGTCTTGCAGATTCAAGTCTTTGCTTCTTAAGGAGACATTCAAGCTATGAACCAATCCATGATGGGATTATGGAAAAATAAGCCAATGAAAAACTTTCACCAAAACCTTAACAAAATTGTTCATGATGACAATAACACTGTCGCTAACAGAAAAGTAACAGCTATCTCTCGCTTTTCCACTAATTTGGGCTTGACAAAAAGCAAACTGGATTCAGTCTCAAAAGCATAAATTGACAGTTCTATTACTGGCTACACAATACATGCTTCTTGCTGGTGCATTTAAATTTTGTTTTAAAAAGGTGATGTCATTTTCACATTATTTTCTAATTAGTCTAAAAGTAATTTGCAAAAAAACAAAACAATTTAGCCTTAACTTTGCTGCTGCTGGTGATAAAAAAACAGAATACAGTCACAATTTTCAAGTAAAAATGTACCATCAGTTGAACATCAAAACTACAAGTTCGAAATTGATAGGCTGTGAATTAGTCTTTCCTTCTGTATATCGATATACTTATAAATTTATAAACACATACCAATGGATAAAGCCCCTAGAGTTACATCTGTAAGAGTACTGAAAAACATCCACCGATCACTCTGCTTTGTTGGAGTTTTTCTAAAGTTTAAAGTTAAGTCTGAGCAACTTATTTTTTGCATGGTATTGTAGTGTGCATCAAAATTTAGCTACATTCTTGTTATGGTGATCTTCTTGGAAGGAAATTGTTAATGCAGGTAGATTTGTGAAAGTATAGGTCTCTCTTCATACTGGGAAATAATCCCACCTTTTCTGTCTCCATTCTATATTCATTCTGAAGGGCTGCTACATGATGTTTGTACTGCTGCAAGTCCACTGACAGCTCATTCTTGCTTTTCTCTGCTGCTAACAATCTCGCCTCTATGTTCTGCTTCTCATTTTTCTCCCTGTCCAATTTAGCTTGCATTTCTACAAACACATGTGAGGAGTTAATACAAATGTTACAACCACTGTATATTTACTGTATTATAACTATCTCAAAGAAGATCTAATACAAAATTTATAAGATTATGTCAAAGGAAGTTCGGATATATCTTGCATATGAGGCAAGCAGATATGACTGTGTCAAGCACCTTCGATAAGCTGGTTAGGTGCACAAACACACAAGTAGGCAATTAATCTCTTTTTCAAAAGCAAGGTATCATTTTATCATTTCTGATCTGATCTTCCATTTTCAAGATATTTCGCTCTAAAGGAAAACAAGAGCCACTCAATCGAATGGATAGTGAAAATAGAAGAAAGGAATTTCCAGGAATCAAAGGCAAGTTTGTTTCTTCTGTCCTTTTATTCTTTTTAACTGCCAAGTATTGAAACCATCTCTGATATACTTGAGAAACTGCAACATACCAAAATTTAGTAACAAAAATATATTTTCTTACATGTTTGAGTCAACATGTTCACACAATATCTGTAAATGGAATACAAAATTATGTCATGATCTTTGAACTTGAACCTGACATCATGGATAGAAGATCACTGTACTTGTCTCAGATAATCTCAAGATATACCCAAATTCTAAGTGGTTAAATTTCTAATATATGTTTGGTATTGAAGCAACATCATTCAAGGGTATTCTTCAGATATATCCACAAATGAGTTTGATAAAAATCAATTTATACTTGTTCATTATCTCATGCTGGCGAGCCAGTAGAGCTAAAAAAAACAACAACAAAAAACAACCAGGATCAAGACCTTGGACCTTAAAATCAATGTCTGAGTGCGAACTATTAACCTGTTTGTTGGACTCCAACTACCTGGTAAATACAAATTCTGGTAAAAAATTAATTGGTATCTATATAAGTCAGTATCCATAAGCTCAATGATGAACACAAATAAAAGCCATGAATTTGACTTGACCCCTAGGTCAATTAGGTCTCGTTTTCAAAATTCCTTCACAATCAAGAAGTATCAATACCAAGAGAGCAAGTGTGTGACAACTCTGATTGCCATCTGATGGTACCCTATTTTTGGCTACGAAGCATGATAGGACATGTAACTTGCTCACTATACATGCCGAGGCTAAGGCTATCAGAAAACATGTTTTGTATGATAGTAGCTCAGCGAAGTGCAGGCAAAAGGCTTGAATTTATTTGAATTGAGCCATGTTAAGACCCAGGACAGATTCCATTTTGAAACAGGGTGAGGGATTTTGGTAGATTCAGATCAAATTTAGCTAACAGATCAGATAGGTCTTTATCATGACTGATATCGTGTCTGACGTGATACCTGAATGGGTCAGATATCATGGAGCAGTAGCCTTTGATATTAACTGCGACCAACTGTTCCTCCTCGAAGAGCCAGAGAAAAAAGTCGGCCAGTGGAGGGATTGAGACACTCAAAGGGACGATGTTATTGATTTGGCACCAGTCTCTGAAAACACGCCACTTTCCCTCATAAGCCTTCAGAGTGGCGGGCCTTTATGCTCGTGACATTCTCGCCACATTGAAGATTTAAATTCTTTGTCGCGCAAGGCTGTCTGGACAAGAGCCAGGCATGAAGAAAAATACGGTCCAGGCAGGGTTGTAACACAACCGTGACCATGGTTGTTTTAGAAGATTCGGGTTGGCCACAATCTTCCTGGGCAGATCTATCATTAGATCGAGTAGATCGGTGACCAAGGACTTGTCCCATCTGAGAGGGTCCATCATAATCATTTTTCAGTTCAGACCCCGCAAACTTCTGGATTATTTTTTGTACCAAGACCGTGGGAGGGTAGGCAAAGGCCCACAACCCTTCCAAGCCGATTGACAGTGCGTCCAAGGCCCAAGCTTCTGGGTCTGGAACTGGAGAGACAAAGGTGGGCAACTTGTGATTCCACATGGTCGCAAAAAGATCTATCATCGGACACCGACAAAGTGCGCACATTCGAAGAAAGACTGATTGGTGGAGAGACCATTCCGTGTGAATGACTTGAACCTTTCTGGATAGTGTGTCGGCCAGGACATCGAGTCTGCCAGGAATGTGTCTGATTTGTACGTTGATATGGAGTCTGTTGCACCAACGTATAATTTGCTAAATCAGAATGCACAGGTCGGGTGATTTGGTGCCCCCGTGTGAGGAGGTAGGTCACCTCTACAGAGTTGTCCCGACATAATTAGGACCATTTTGCCTGAGAATCAATTCTTCCAGAACTGAAAGGCATTGATGACAGCCTTCACATCTAGGTTGATGTGGCGAGGCTCATCTCCTGATGCCCACGTGCTGCTGACAGTAGCAAAGTCAGGCAACAGGTGGGCCCCCCAAGCGGACATACCAGCATCAGTACATAGTGTCAATTCCGCTTGGGGCCTCTCCAGGTGGACCCATTGTCAGCCAACCTGTGTTGCGCCACTGATGAATGAATGATTGTACCTCGGTCGTGATCATGACTTTTTGATCGAGGGGACTTCAGAGCTGGTGCCATTGAGCTAGCAACGTCACCTGTAAGGGGCGCACAAGACACAAAGACACACTGAATAATCTGAGGAGTCGTAACAACTCTCTCGCTGAAATCCAAATCCTGTTGGAAACAGACTTGATGAGTTGGATGATCCGGAAAACGCAAAATGCGAGGAAGTTGTACCAGACTGAGGTTGGTGAGAAACTCCATACCCAGATGGACAGAATGCTGGGATAGTATGAAGATCAGACTTTTCACAGTTCACTTGGAAGAATAGATGATCTAAAAGTGATAGAAGATGATTTCTGCCTTGGAGTAGAATAGAACTTAGAATGTTTCTGGAGGATGTCATCCATATAAGCTGCCATGGTTGTAGAAGACATTAAATGCAACAGAATGATGATGCAATCCATAATTTTGGTAAATGCCCATGGGCTGATGATGAGGCCAAAGGGTAGGAGTTGGAACTGATAAACCGTGTCACAGTAAGCAACTGGAAAAAATTTCCAAGACGTGGGGTGGATAGGAACGTGAAAATATGCATCGGTCAGATCAAGACTGATGGCATACTCATTCATACTGATGGAGAGATGGATTTATGTCGCCATCTCCATCTTGAATTTCAGTGGCATAATGCATTGGTTGAGGCAACTCAGGTCAATGATTGGCCTCAACTTGTCATTCGCCTTCTGGATGAGAAAAAGCCTGGAATAAAACCCCCGAGATTGTGGTTTTTGCACAACCTCCAATGCCCATTTGTCAATGGGCGACTGTATCTCCTGTTGCAGAAAAGCAACCTTCTCCCGATCTGACAGTATGTCCGTGAAGAGGGGAGAGGAGGAAAGGGGAGGGGGTTGGATAAAGGAAATCTGGAGTCCCTCCGAAATGACGTGGATCATCCAATCATTTTGCAGAAATAGGGTGAACCAGTAAGAATGAAATTGTAGGAGTCGGCCGCCCACCAGTAGGCTGTCTGCGGGTAGTGGGGCTGGCAGGTTAATGTCTAGAGTTAGAAGGCTTGAAAGTGGAGAAACTTGGTTTCTTGCCTCCTCTGTAAGGCTGCCTCCCAGACTGTCTAGACTGTTGTCTCCTGGCATTGGGCTGGGATCTATACTGAGCGTTTGACTAAAAAAGATCCATTGTCCCCATTCTGTCTATCGTCTCTCCGCTGCAGCAGTGGTAGATTGTTCTTAAAAGCCTGAGCAGGTTGGGTGGCAAGTTGGAGGGGCAGTTCTTGACCTGCCTTGCTCTGAATTCTTCCATTTTTCATCCAAAATTTAAATATGACCAAAACGGGGCCATCCATAAAGCCAGGAAATGGTGAGGCTTGAGCAACGTGGAACCAGACATGCATCACATCGTATCAGGTCTAGATTGACTGAAGCAGTCAACGCAATGGCCATGAAATGGTGAGATGCCTTGTTAATAACCTGAGCAATTCGGGCCATTGCCTCCCAGGCATTGTCATTGCCCGATTTTGCCGCCGTGGAAAATTGCCAATGAAGCCAAATCTAACATTGAAGACGTGGCGACCACGTTTCTAATTAACTTTGAAGTGACATGGAACACATTCTTGTCCACTTTATAAAACAGTGGAGAGGTTATGTGGACTGCTGTTAGGTTTTGTCCAGCGCTGGAAGGTCAGTACTGAAGGCATCTGAGTAAGTTTTATATCAGCAAGAAGAGAACATCACTTGTACTTGGCTTTCTGAAAAGAGAGCCTTGGCATTTCCCGGATTACATATTTGTCCCAACAGACAGTCACTGATCTCCTTCATTTTTGCAGATTGGGGAAGGAGCCGGAAAGACGAAATCTCTTCCTTATCATCAAGATCAACTGATGCCTTAACTTGTAGTTGTGTATGGTGGTAGGGGGTGGATGGCATTCTGAAACTGACAACACCTTATAAATTTCCTGAACAGTGGCCTTAAAGCTGAACTCATTCCATGGCTGGATCTGAGTAAGTCCTGTTCTGGTTCAGCTTGCATATCAGCATACACCATACCAGGTGGCATAGATGACGCAATTCCATCATCTCTGTACAAGTCACAGTTTCTCCCCAGTGGATAAGCCATGAAAATGTGGAAAGTCAGGTCTGCCGGATGCATGTGTCATGCCAGAAAGGTTGGCTGGTTTGCCGGGAGTATGGTCAGCTGGCTTGCCGGCTGTAAAAATCCCAGTCAAAGTATTGGTATGTCGACAAAGGCGAGGCGAGATGGACATATCTGTCACTAAGATCCCCATAAATCATGGCTGGCCTGGCAGGACTATCAAAGTCCGCAAGCTGGGATGGCTGGACGACTCTGGATGGCGAGGTGGTATTAGTAAATGGATCCAATGGATACGGCAAATACCCCATGTGCCCGGACTTACAGACCCGAAGGCCATGCTCAGACATGAGGGGGGACTTGCGCCCACTGGGCTCTCTAAAATTAGGGGGACACCCCCTCAATGAGTCAGAGAAACCTGACAAAGCCATAGATGGGAATAAAGGGAAAATTTTGCCCGACATTAATAATTTCATTGTTGTCTCCTGAACCAGCTGACGCATCTGTTCAAAGGCATCAGGTTGCAACATCTCAATGTTCTGCTCCATCATTTCTGCAGAAGTTACAGTAGCAGATGGTTAAAGACATCGTAATTGGGGGGGGGGGGCCTGCAGCATCCCCCACAGGCTCGCAATTGATGTTGACTTTGGATGAATACTCAAGACATCTATACTATCTTTCTTAGTTTATCGTGTCTATCTCTCCCTTTTGGCTGTCTTCTGGACGACTGCAGCCCAGACTTCTTCCGACCACTTTGCACACATGCTGCATGGCAGAGAAGATGTACACTTAGTACACACAAGACAAGAATCATGGGTGTCTTCTCTTGCCTTGAACTTTTTGCATTTGATGCACTTGGTCAACATTGTACTGAAACGACACAAGAATAGAAAACAAATAGCATAAATTTGCGATTCAGCGTGTGAATAAGTCGCTAAAATCACCCCCATTTTATAACGGAGTAAGCGAAAATAGTCACTGTCATGCTAAACCATGAATGACAACACATGTTCATGATAGCGTGTGTAACGTGGTCTTAAATAGACAAAGTCCGTAAAATATGACAAAGTTACTCAAAATTTTGAAAAAGTGTAAAAATAATGTATACAACCTGGCAACACCTAGGGGTGGCAAGGGGAGGTAATGGGCAAGGGTTATTGCCCTTTGTCTATATGAGATAGACAGAAAAGACGAATTTTCGTCTTTTTAGTAGGGCTGGGTTCAGGAGGTTCATGAGGTATCAGGCTTATATCTCTAACATTAATGTGATCGGGGAACATATTTGAAGGAGAAACAGGAAACAGGAGCTGCAGTGGCACAGTGGTTATCATGCTGAACTCACAACTAAAAGGGTGTGGGTTCGTATCGTACCAACTGGATCAGCTACTGTTGTGTCTCCTTGGGCAAGGCAATTTCCTCAGCATTAAATGATCTATTTGTGCTGATGTGCCCTAAATCAACAACCAACCAACCACTACAGCAAAGTAATGATAAAATTTTTTCAAGCTTTCCACCAATGGTCATATTGGATGTCTGATGAGCACCATTTTTACTTATGCCCATGTAGACCTTGAGATGACTTTGTGTGTAAAGTTTCATGGCTATCCTCCCAGTAGTTTAGAAGGGGTAGCAATAATAAACTTGTTCTAATCGAAAGATGGATGACAAACAAGAGGCCATTACATAACCTCTTCTGTCTATGACCAGTAGAACTAACAACAAACAAACAAAAAAAAGACAGCAAAGCCACAGAATTCATTTTGCACCAATTAACTCACTCCATATTTAAGGTAATGTGATTGGACGAAATATCCACAACATTATTTAGGCACCAATACTTTATGTATATTTCCAAAAATCCCATTAGATTGTTAAAATCAATGCCTTGACCATAAAAATTTAAAAAAATGTAAATTAACTCTTTTCAGCTAAATTGCATATTTGAAACTGCCTATTGCACATTATATGGTATGACAGATTGCAAGTACAGTAGTAACCTGTTTATCTCGAAAAAAAAAAAAAAACAATCAGCTGAACAAATATTTGGATGAATAAGTTTAGGTTATGCCAAATCTGCATGCTTGGCAGAAGGGGGGATACTAGTGGTACATATAATATGATAATCTAAATTAGTGACATTTGGATATAGTAAGTCCTACTGTATCTATATGAGCTCATATTAACTGATGTCTAAGTGAGATAATAACCTCGGATAGCGTCCAGGTTGGCCTCTTCTTTTGGATAAGCATTGAACCTGTCTATCGTCGCTTTGTGGGCAGCAATCTCATTCTCCAGTTTACCCATGCTAGTCTGGAGTTCCAGTTCTACATTTTTCTTGCTCTGAAAATGCATTTGAAAAAGCTCATGCATTCCAATGATTGGTATCTAACAAGTACTAAAACGTTTATTAAAAAACCTGATCTTAACCCTAGTATGAACAAATCATCAAATTCAAATAAAAGAAAGAACTAATATTTCTTCACATGAGCTCCAGTGATATATTAAATGTAACTAGAGATATTAGTGATGGGTACAACCCAATGTGCACTGCTTTCTATAATTTTAGTCAGCAGGATCTTAAAAAGAGAACTATGTGGAAACAACATGCCATGTATTCAGTAATAATGGACTATAACTCTGCAAAATGATGATGTTAAATGCTGCCACTCAAACTCATGTAGAAGTGCAACAATTGTAAGCTGCACATACAACCTGCTTGAAATCCTGGATGAACCTGTGCAAAACCAAGAAGAAGAAGAAGAAAAAAACATGGGCAATCACTCCACTAATTATTAAAATGATATTGTAACCTTACAATGAATTTCATGGGAAGTAAACACCTTTGATCTCTTCAATATAAAGCTGTACACAATATTTAGTCGAAATTAGTAACTCATGTATCATGGAATGCTGGGAAAAAAACTCATTCATGGTCTCATCAACATAAAGCTGCATGCCAAATTAAAATCAAACAATCCTTGTAAAGTTATGTTGTGAAACTCAAGTTAGGAAAATATGCAATCAAGGGCCATAACTCGTGTAAATGATGATGTGGAATGCTGGAAATATAAAGCTATGAAGATCTCAACAATATCAAACTGCACCCAAAGTTTGGTTGAAATCCAACAATCCATAGTAAAGGTATGCTGTGTAAGGCAAAACGTTACAAGAACAAGCAATCAGGAGATACAAATCCTGTAAATGACATCATGAAATACTGGAAAATCAAACTCTTTTGAAGTCTCTCCAGATAAAGATGCATGTAAAATTTGGTTTAAGTCCAACTATCTCTTGTCAGTAACTTTCAGGACAGACCAGGAGCTTTTTAAAGAATTTTAATACTTCTTTCAATAGTTTCTGGATCAAAGACCAGCAGCTTCTGAAAGTTAATTTCTAACACTGCCCCTGGTAAAGTTATGCTGTAGAAACCCAAGTTAGGTTTGAATGGGCAATCAGAAGCTGTAACTCCTGTAAATGAGGTGCAAGACAAATTTGGTTGAAATCTAACAATAAAGTAAAGTTGTCCTGTGGAAAAAAAAGTTAAAAGGATGGGCTATAAGGGGCCATAACTTCTGAAAAAGATGTCATGGAATGCTGCAAATTGAACTCATGTGAGATCATGAGATCTCATCAATATAAAGTTATATACCAAATTTGGTTGAAATCAAATGATTCCCAGTAAAGTTATCATTTAGAAACCAAAGATAGGCCACAGGGCAATCAGGGGTAATAACTCCCTAAATAATATCTTTGAATCTATTTGAACACTCATCAACATAAAGCTGCAAGCCAAATATGGTTGAAATTCAAAAAAATTCTGGTAAAGTAATCTTGCAGAAACCAAATTGCTGATGGACAAAAGGACTGTTGAATGGACAGAGAGGCAGATGAATCTGCAGACTTCATTGAGCAGAATAAAAACCTGCATTGTTTCTTTTTATTCTCTTTCCACTGTGTAGGACTGCTAGGTATCAAATACAACATTCAAATTAAAACAGTATCATTTCAACAACAAAAAATTCAATAAAATAAATTTTAGAGAAATGCCTTTTAAAATCTGTACAAAAAAGTTAAGCAGGCAGATGGATGTAAAATTTTTGAATAGTTTATAATTTCATTTATTTTAATCACCTTTTTAAGCATCACCACAGTTTCTTGTAACATCTGCAGCTCTGAATTTGTTGCCCTTTCCTTGGCAATGGCATGCTCAAGCTCTGCCTGTAGTGATCTGATCCGCTCTGAAAAAAGGATGCAATTTTTGTGAACTTAATTTGGAATTATTTTATTTTCAAAAATATTCAATCAATTATCTAAGTATAGACTTATATGTACTGATCTGATAAAAAGGATGCAATTTGTCAACTTAATTTGGATTTTTTTTATTATTTTAAAAAAACGTTAGACAATTATCTAAGTATAGACTATTTCATCAGATATGTACTGATCTGATAAAAAGGATGCAATCTGTCAACTTAATTTGGATTTTTTTTATTATTTAAAAAAAACGTTAGAGAATTATCTAAGTATAGACTATTTCATCAGATATGACAAAAAGAAAATTTGATCAAATTGGAATTATTATTATTATGTAATGTTATACAACTTTCAACAGGAGTAACAGTTTCTTTCTTATGCAAAGTGCAAGCCATCTACAACGTTTTGTCAAAGTACATGATCTTAAACTAAAATTATTGTACAGAAAACAAAACACACCAACTGATGAACAGATGGACAGTAAGACAGATCAGAACATACAGATGAACAATGGTATGGTATGATACACGACACTTTATGATGGGCATATGAAAACTTTAACAAAAAATCTAACAATGCTGATAATGATCGAGGAGCAAACAGCAGAACAATTATACTAATGTCTCATAAATGCATAAACAGGTAAGACACATACATTTCATATAAATGTTTAACAAAGCTTTTGTTTTCCTTTCAGCATTTATTTTAAAATAAAATAAAAAATAAAAGTACCACATAATTCTTCTGTTTGTGATGACACATGAACTCTTGTGTTCCGCTCCTGTTCCAGGGCTGTCTGAAGATTCAGCAGGTCTCTCTCCAAATTCTGCTTTGCACTCAAGATGTCCGAGTTCTTGGCATTTGCATCACAATAGTTCTGTTCGACTATGTTCAACCGCTAAAATTAATAGAATAGGAAACAGATTTGAGCAGTTTATCAACCAAAGTAGTGATTGCTTTCATTTTTTCATCCAAGTGTTGAAATGCCCTGAAAGTCTGATTTTGGAAAATTCCCAAAGTTGACAATCAGATACAAATAAATTTAGGTAAGGACAGAGTTCCCACACTTTTTGAAACAAAAATTTCCGGGTCTTTTCCAGGTTTTTTTCATGGATGAAATTCATTTTTTCAAATTTCACATATCACCATTATATAATGGAATAAAAAAAAGATTTTGGTTTAGAAAAGGTGCATTTTAAAAATCAAAAGCTGTTTCTATTTTGAGACTCTCTCATAAATTCTGAATTAGACATATAACCATGTACAAAGCCACAGGATGTAACACTAACAAGTATAACTATTGAAATTCATATAAATTTGCATGTAGCTCATTTTAATTTACAGAATAAAAAAATATTACCTTTACTCTGCTTAACTGCATATGTTTTTCTATTGACATAAAGACAGACTTAAATATATCAATTATATTTAATCCCCCCCCCCCCCGATAATCCTTCACAGCAATATTTCTTTTGAGTTGGTCCTTTGACCCATGCCATACAAATTTCTAAAAATAAAAAAGTGTATTTAGTTCTTAACTGTGTATGTTGGTATGAAGAAAGTTTTTTTTAAAAAAGGTTTGTTTTAAATTTTGTCAAAAAGCCCTTAGAAATTATAAACCTTTATACAAAAAGGAAGGACTGAGTTTTTTTTAAAAAAAATTCTTCAAAATCCACTTATGCAAGTCTCAGTGAAAATTTATTTCCTTGGGATGAGTGAGTTGGAACAGATACTCATTCCTATCATCACTTTACTGAACACAGTACACTTATCTCTACACTACTTACACTCTTACTAAAAAACCACTGGCTCCCGATCCAAGCTTGGTATTAGAAGGGTTTTTAACCTGCTGTCTTCACACTGAACACAATATTTTCATGATTTGAACCCATTTTAGTATTAAGATTAAGTTTTCATTGGGTACCTGTGTAAAAAGCAGAGCTGGCTTCTTTTGCAGCATGTTCTGGGATGACAAGTAGGCAAATGTAATTGATAACTGACATACACTAGATCTTAAACAATGTTGAGCCTTAGAGCTTGTTATGGGCAGAAAATGCACACAGATATTTTCAAGGTGCGAATCTGCATCTACTCAGCACAGGGACAAGTAAGGAGTAAAGTTTTCCTCAGTACAGCCAAGTTTTACAGAGTCAAGATGAGCTGATGAGTGGTCCTGGGCCCTGCTTTTGTCTGTTTGGTGCCCTAACATCTCCTTTCAATATAATTCAACTATCAACTGTATTTTTAATGCAGTTATTGTCAAAGACACCCAGAATATATGATTCTGCATTGAAAATAACCCCAACAGTAGGTAGATTTCTAGTTTTTAGCAAGGTCTGATAGTAAAATTCACCACAAAGGTGAATTGGGGATGTCAAAAGTTACTACTGACAATAATGTTTAACACTGTGTTCCCAGGGCAAACTACCAAATAACAAGCAAAGATTTATCACAATACATTTTCATTAACTTTATATATCAAAAAGGGAACTGGAGAAGGTATACTTTATTACTTTTCTCTAAAGTTTACCGAGATCACATGTTGCAGACAATGTGATGGCACAGTGTGATGCTAGACTGGTCTTATTATCTTCCACATAAGAAAAGATACCGATATGGCGCGGACTAAGGAGTAACCAGTCTACATGACCAATCTGATTGCTTAAGCACTTGAATTGACTATGCAAATATGTTTAGGGCAAGCACCCAAATGATCTATAGAGCAACTGTATCTCAACTGACTGAAAAGTTCTGCAACCTCCTAAAATTCTGGTAAGAACTCAATAAATTTAATTTATGATCAGTTAAGACCCAATTATATAATTTTTGTCATCAAGTGGTATCTGAAAATTCCTGGTTTTTCCCCAATTTTCATCAATATTTGCAAAATTAACAGGCTTTTCCTGGTCGGGAACAAACCTATTCTTTCTCCTGAGTTTTTCCAGATTTACTGGTAGCATAGGAATCCTGTAAGGATATGTTAGATCATTTCCTGACAACCTCCCTTTCCCACCTAACAAGGCAAACTGTTCCAAGCTCCTGCAGATCAGCTCCCTCCATCAAAAAACTTAACTCAACTTCAAGTTATACTTGAAAACATTCTGACCAAACAAAATGCTACATTTCTCGATTTCAAATAATATTTGTACTATCATGAAATGTTGAGTGACATTTTATGATGGAGGTGTCAGGCCTGGAGATCATAAAACTCCACACTTTAGTCCGAGACTGAGTTTCCACTAACAGCCAGTCAGAAACAACCTTTCAAAAGTAGCATCATTTGTGATTGGTTGAAACCAAATCTCAAGCTTACAAGGTTATTTTATTTCCTGGACACGAGCTGTTCAGCTAATCATTTACACTTCATAGCATTTTACATTGGAGTGAGCTTTTGATTAATATTTTGTGGCTTCTAATAGGTTAGGGGCACAATGCCAACATATAGGATTCATTACATTCATTACTAAGAATAGTTCCTCCAACTGGTCCCCAGAAAACATAATATACAAGCACTAAATCGTCAAGACAGCGTCTAAAACAGTATCGTGAAATTGTGGCAATGAAGCATGTAAACCAGCTATAGTGAAAAACAGTAAATAACTTGCGATGTAAAATGCACCTAAAAAAAATATGATCCAAACTACATCTATCTTAAGCAAGGAAACTGGTGATGACAAGAAAGGACCTAAATTCTAATTAGGTTCAATTAAAGTTCACCTTGCCCCATTAATTTCTACAGTAATGCCTCTCCTGAAAGACCACTGCAATGAGACTTCTTGTCTTGAGACCAGACTCTCAAAGCAGATTTATTGATTATATAGTGTTATGACCTGTCAGGAGAGGCTTTAAGATAGACAGAACATGAATTTTTGACAGGAGGGGTGATCTTTCAAGACAGATTCTACTACACTACTATATAGCATATATATATTTGGTTATAATGCTGGGGAATTTTTTTTCTCCAAAGTTCTGACCTGTGAAAAAAGCATGAAAATACAATAGAAAAATGTCACATTAAAAAATGCATCTTGATATAATATAATATGCCCATCATCTACAAAAATAATTCAATTGTAGAAAAATGAAAATTTTGACATTGCAGATATATAAAGTATACAGTAAGCACCAGACCTGGTAATAACTAACTACTAACCTGCTGGAGTTCAGCTGCTGTTTTCTTGTACTTGTTAGCATTTTCCATGTCTAATCTTGCCTGCTCCTTCTGCTCACTAAGCTGGGAAAATATTTTTTTTTTAATTTACAGTATTTATAACAATTTAAGAAAAGAAAAAAAAAGAAAAGAAAAAAAGTCCTAAAAGTGGAACTCACTATTTGAAATTTATATTTTTACTTTGATGAATTAAGTTTTATTTTCAAGATAAGCTTATTTTATTTTGTAAATCAAAGTAGTAAGAATACTGATGGTTTGGATGGTTGAAGTGATACTAATTCACATAAAATCAAATGGAAGAACATAACTCCAAAGATACTGCTACACATGGTCCTTTACTGCAAACATACCTAAATAATCTTTGACTATTTGTCTGAATTTTCTTTTCTTTACATGTCACAAGAGAATTTATATAAACATCTGAAACATTATTTGAGGAATTAATATAGCGATTTCCTTCAATTGTCTGAAATAATACCATTAGTGGGCAATATCAATGGGAGATGACTACTATCATGTATAATTATTTACCTAAATTTGAGTTGCCAACAAGAGTGCCTTGAAGGAACTGATGCTCTACTGGGAAAAAAGAATTTCCTGGAATTCAAGATAAGACGATTTCTTCCTTTTGACTGTTGAGTGTTGAAATTATCTCTTCCTTTTGACTGTTAAGTGTTGAAACTATCTCTGATATTCTTCAGCCTGATGAAAACCCCATGTCAAAATGACTTTCCATTTACAAGTAGCAATAACATTTTCATATTTGACGTCAGATCAGCACCAATTTAATTTAGGACCAACAAGACATTATAAGAAGTCTTCTGGTGAAAACCCCATGTTGATATGACTTTCCGTGTTGGAGGAGTAACAATAACAAGATTTTCAAGATGTCTGCCATGGTGGCCATATTGGATATCAGATGTGCACCATTTCCATTTAGGACCAACTTGACATCATAAGAAGTCTTCTAGTGAACAGCCCATGTCAATATGACTTTTTGTTCAAGAGGAGTTGTGATAACAAGAGTTTAAAGATGGCTGCTGTAGTGGCCATACTGGACATCAGATTGGCAACATTTTCAATTACGACCAATTAGACATCATAAGAAGTCTTTCTGTGAAAACTCCATGTTGATATGACCATCCATTCAAGAGTAGCGGTAAGATTTTCAAGAAGGCCACTGTGGCTGCCATATTTGACATCAGATCAGCACCATTTTCATTTACGACCAACCAGACATCATAAAAAGTCTTCTGGTGAAAACCCCACATCAATATGGCTTTCCATTCAGGAAGAGTAGTGATAACAAGGTTTTCAAGATGGCTGCTGTGTGGCCATACTGAACATCAGATCAGCACCTTTTTCATTTAGGACCAACTAGATATCATAAGAAATCTTTCAGTGAAAACCCCATGTTGATATGACCATCCATTCAGGAGAAGTAGCAATAACAAGATTTTCACAATGGCTGCTGTGGTGGCCATATTAGATGTCTGAACGGCACCAATTTCATTTAGGTCCAACTAGACCATGGGATGAATGTGTGTGTAAAGTTTCATGGCAATCCTCCAACTAGTTTACGAGAAGTAGTGACAACAAGCTTGTGCTAACAGAAGGACGGACAATGGATGACGGAGGACAGATGATGGACATAAGAACATCCCAAAAGTTCTTTTGCTTTTGGTCTATGACCAGATGAGCTAAAAATTGACCTGAAAGGTCAGTGGGTCAAATTTTGTTACTAATTTTAGCAAGATCATCAAGTTTTTAACTGTTATTAGTAATATAAATAATACTTGGAGAAAGAGAATGGACTTTATGCCATTGGCAAGAAGAGAAGGAAATTCCTCCAAACCCAAACCATACTGGTTAACTTTTGATAAACAGTGAAGATTGAAAGTGGAATACAAGATTTTGATTCAAAAAACATTTGATTCAAGAAAATACTAAAGTGGTTTATTTTTACCAGTCTGCAATTAATGTTTGCCTCATAATCAATACAGACTTACTGTACAAATTGAACTTTACACATTGATTATAGGTAGAGGAACTGGAAAAACATCCTACAGACCACTATCATATTAGCAATGAGAATAGACAGTCATTATGAAAATAAAAAGGATTCTCCCTTCTTAATTCTTAATTCAGCTTATCTTAACATTTTATGAATGAGTAATTTTGACATATCTCAACGGACGGACTTGAACAAATAATGTATTATTTTGTTTGGCTCTTTATTAGTATATTTGACCTGATATATGCATATATCAACACAAGATGTATGACATACATAAATGAAACTAGTTTGTAGTATGTCTCGCTGGTGGCACTAACCATTTTCTCCAGTGAGGAAATCTTTTCACTGACATGGTATTTGGTATTTTCTGTTTCTCTTCTATTCTGCATCTGTATCTCAAGCTGTCGTTCTTGTTCTTTCAATAGAGCGTCAAGCTTTCGATGAACTTCCACCTCTGTCTCATACTTTCTTTGTACCTGAAATTAGCGAGGAGTTTTTGTTAACCATAGACTTGTCACACTTCTTTTTTTACCCAAGAATCTGAAGAAATTATACCTCAAAACAACAAGAGGCCAAAGTGGGCCTTATGTCACTCACCTGTACGAGCAGTTGGCCAAGAAATCTGGCTCAGTAGGTTGGTTTCTGTAGAAATTTCTTCCAATGTTGTGTTTGCATATATTATCAAACAATTATTTCAAGGTTTATCCACTTTTAGTATCTTCATACGTATTTCAAAGCACATCAGCATCATTTGTCCAATACTGAAAGGCCTTTATGCTAGGATATTTTCTGTAGGTCAAGTTCTGTTCAGCATGAACTATACAAGCTTGAAAGTCATTCATGCCAGAATGCTTTCTTAAAATTTGGTCACATTCTGCTGAGTAGCTTCTGAGGAGTTTATTTTAAAGGTTTTTCTATTTTTAGCAACAGTTGCCATATTTGATGGCACATCAGCATCATTTGTACAAATCTGAATGTCCTTCATGACAGTATGCTTGCTGTTGAAATTTGGTAAATTTATGTTGAGTGACTTTTGAGAACAAGGTCCATTAAAGATTTATATTTTTAGTAATGCCAGCCACTTTTGACAGCAGATTGACATGATTTATATTAATCTGACAACACTTCATGTCACAATGCTTTCTGGTGAAATTCTGTTCATAAGTTTTTTGGAAGTCATTTAAATGTAGTGGTCATGGTAGATCGTTTAAATTTGCAAAAGAAAAATACACTGGCCTTGAAATTTAGCATGCAACTCCTACATTTCTGCATTGGCCAGTTTCCATGGTCAGTCAGCATAATATATGACCTTGCTGTTTATACCGTTTCAAAATAAACAATCTTAAATTTATACACATAGTACTGTCTATTGTTAAATGAAACTGCAAAGTTGACTTCAACTAATGCTGGATTCATACGTAGTCTAATATCGTATAACTTGAACATGAATAATGAGATATGGATCTACTGCAATACTAATTATAACTGACTAGTGTTTAATACTGCAAGATTAGGGAGTATTTGCTCCTTGTTATAATACCGTACCTTGAAAAATCGTACTTTAGAAGACGCAAATAACCTCCGTTATTGCACTTTAAACATTGCCATCGATCATTCTGGAGTATCCACTATAGTACAACAAAGGTAAATAGCTCTTTTATCTGACTGGATAAAGCATACACACCTCTAACTATGCCACAAGAAAGGGATCGTGTCAGAAAAAAACCAAAACAAATATATTTCAAGATTATGACACTTTTTAATCATAATGACTGAAAAGTCGACAAACTGTTTGAAGTTTTCAAATTAAATGACATCTAGAATTACAAGCATTTGACAGTTACAGATGAACTGATGGTCCAAAACCAAAACCAGAGTATGGCAAACCCAACAATAATTAATTTCCAATTCAGTCTTTTAAGAACGGACTATATTGAATAAGGGTTGTTTTCTGCCCCCTCTCCAAATTTCTTCGTATGGTGCATATTTCAAGTATGAGGTTGTTTGATTAAATTTCTGACACAAGTTTTGTGTTCACATGCTGGTTGCCATGGAAACTGTGTGTTAAGAAATTATAAACGAAGATATGCGCATTTTTCATCTTTTCCATGTGTTTCTCATTGATACTACCTATCCATAAACTATTCACTAAATTTAAAATGACATTATGTATTTTGATAATTTTTCTGGTATAAAGTTGCATAAAACAAGGTTTAATTTCTTTTTTAAATGACCTGAAATAAACCCAAGTAACCCATGATGAATAAATCTAACTTAAAAAATCAAGATGAAACTGTTTTAAGTTTGTTGTAAAAATAAGGCAGACACTGATAACATCAAAAACTATGCATTTGAAACACTGTTTAGTATTGTGGACTGATATGATTGATTATGAGGCCTTTCTAGAGGCTTCTGAGATCTCTTATTCACCGAAAATATTGGTGTTTGTCCCCTTGTTCCTGGAAATGAAAGATGTTCTTTTACAATATTTTCCTTAATTTCATGGCAACACACACAGACACATACACACGCACGCACACACAACCCACAAACACACACTGTATAACATAAGACCTAAGCCTTTGAACAATTTAAAACCGGGTTGAGTTATGTGGATTTATTTAGTCTTCCTTGTCCAAAACTTATCTATACCTGTTTAGTTTTAAAGCGGTTATTGTGAGAATACGTATTTATTGACTTCATCCTCTTGGATACTACCTTGCTAATAGATGATTGGAAGTACTACATACTTAAATTCCTGGCCCCATATTCATGAAGTGTTTTACATAAAACTCAAACTCAAGCTCAAAATCAGAAAACTTAGATGTATTATAACTTTGATTAAAATGAAGTTAGATTAGTAGAACTTTCAAGATCTTCAGAAAACTTAGATGTATTATAACTTTGATTAAAATGAAGTTAGATTAGTAGAACTTTCAAGATCTTCAGAATCTTCTAAACTTTGATTTCCTCTATTAGCCTGCTAAATTTTGATTACAATGATTTTCTCCAAGTATAATATCTTAGTTTGGTGTTATTCTTGAGTTTCTTGCTTAACAAGTTTCGAAAATATGGGGACTAGTCTTCTTTGCTTCTCTGTAGTCTAAATCTTATCAGAGAAACAAGCGATTTTGATTTAGGTTTAATATAGAACATTACAGGGACTCTAGGTTTGATCAATATAATAAAATGAAACAAGTACTAGTATCCGAATACATAAAGTTTATCAACCCCAGGTTGACATTTTTGCCATGAGACAATGTAATCTCTACATTTTTGACTTGAGAAACAAAATATGTAATCTATTTCACTTGAGAAATAAATACCATACATTAAGGATCCACTTGTAATCTTCCACCTACAAGCAGTGTTGGTTTCCAGGAAGAAGGTGCACTTAAGGTATGATCATATCTAAACAGGTGTAAGCCTCCATTCTAATGTGCAAAGTGTAAAGCATTCCCGATATATTTTATCCAAACAGAGTTACATGTATTTTATTCATGCATCTACATGTAAATATTATAACAGACACTGCGAGTTCAATTTAGCATTTGTCGATGATATATATTCCCTATGAGATACAGGGTCATCATGCCAAGTAAAGGATTACTGTTGTAATGAAGATGTGGTTGTTTCTGCTGTTGTTGCTTTTAATGGCGCATTTAACACATTATTGCCTATATCATGCTGGGAAATAAAAGCTAAATGCCTTTCCCAAGGACACACTGAGACTGGTCTGGGCAATGATTGCGGGTTCGATATTGCCAATAACGAACTAAAAGTGCAACAAAAAAAAAAGAAAATCTGTATTACTATTATCTAGCATTTGCCACATTCCAAAGGTTACTAAAATAAACAAGAAAAAAAAGTACCCTTCCGAAATTCGAACCTGGTTCTAATGTGTGGCAGTCTGATGCTTTACCAAAGTTTAGGTTCAACGGATATATTGGCTTGCAATGTCTAGCTTGAAGCTGATGTGTACTTCTGTTCAACAATCCCTTAAACTGACCATTGTAATATTTTTCCCTATATTTACAAGTTTGTTTTCATAGTTTTTGAGAAAATGAAGTTGTGTAAACACATTTTCTATGCGGCAGACACAATGTATACTTTATAGTACATTTGAAAACAATCTTTTCTAGTGTACTCCATGTAAGTGCCATACAGTGTTGGACCATTGTTTTTCTTTTGTTTTCTTCACATTAATACTGTTAAAACTTGAAGAAAGTTCCATTGAATTAAAAAATTTTAAATGTATTTGACTTGAACCTTACTCTATGGATAATAGCAAGCTGTATTTTTGGTGTGTGTTTGTGTGTGTGTAGAAATACACTACAGTAGAGTCAACTACACCTCTCCCTCGATAACTCATGCACAGCGGGGTTTAAAAACATAGACCGCACTATATACGAGGACGTGACTTACCGAGGGACCTCAAAAAAATTAAGACGGGGATGCCATCCCTGCTGGACATCGAGAGAACTGCAGGGGGGCGGGGTAATAGCTGAATACTCGGTTAATAATTGCATTGAGAATAATTGTCAATAAAGAGCTTTTTCTAATGTAGCTGCTCGCTTTTTTTGTATAAATTACCTTTATTTTCAAGATACCCAACCTCTGAAAGATCATTAACAACATTAGTCCAAGCGGTTTCAACAACGTGTATGCGAAAACATTGGTATTAGATCACTGCTTTTTGTTGTTGCTGATTCACCACAAAATAAGATTCCTTTTTTTAAAAAACCAGGGACATTTATTTTGTGAAACATCCATCAGTGTCGAAACTCGATTTATTTATTGTTCTATTAGTAAAATATGGATGCCATGATTTCATTAAGTAATAGTGAAACATATTCTCATCCTTGAGGAAATCTGAGTGCCAATTTAAAAATTTTAAGTTCACTACAAACTCTGGAACTTGCTTCTCCGTAATGAACCATATCTGTGAAACAAAGCTTTTTATTCACCAAGTACTCATTTCACTTGCTTGTCTTGCTATCTTTGATCACATTTGTGAATGAGTAGGCTAATTTAAGGTAGTTTAATTATGTTACTTACATAATAATAATTATAACAGTGTTTGATTGATCAATTGAAATGAGTTGACCTGACACACGGCCATGACCACTAGCTCTTATGCAGGTAGGAATTGCATGCCTTTTAACTTTTCTTTTATTCCACTCCCTTTATTTGATTTTTTTACAAACGACTTTATAATGTGATAATACAAAGCAGGTCTTCTTTAAACTGAGTGTAACAACAGAACAAATACTTCCGCAAGTCGGAGATCAAAACACAGTCAGCACTTAATTAGGTTCTCATGGAAACACTTGCGGACATAGCTGTGACAGCTGAATTACATTTTTCACATCTGAATACACGAGGGCATATTGCATTTAGGATGATTACACTGAAACCGAATAAAAAGATATAACTAAAACACAAATTTCACTTGACAAAAATTGGTATTTATTTATTAAAGTGTCGCCACCAATAGGCATTAGTGTCATTTTTATTGATCGAAATTTCATCGAATAATGTAGTCAGGAAATAGGCAATACAGCTTTACCATCCGTGACCTCGAAGCCTTATACACAGTCATAGCCTTTTCCACCGTGTAACTTGTTTTGTAGGGTCCATATTGTCTTTTTCAACTTGTAATGTCTGAAATCCAGAATTATCCTTCCCAAACGATTTCTGGGATTTAGCTTTCTCTAATGTGCCTTCTTGGGGTTTTGTTTTCTCAGTAATACCTGCTGTGACAGACCTGGAGGTAGTGATCTTTCAGATTTGTCACAGCTGAAAATTTTACTGGAATTTTTACTTGTTACTTGCACTTTCATAATCTTTTTTCCCTTCTTTGTTACTTTAGCCTTTAGCCTCTTGTTTCTTTGTTTCTATCTCAAAATATATTTGTAAACATTCCCCTTGTTCCAGCAGTCTCTTAGTATCTTTACCAAGAGACAACCATCTTATTATGCAAGGCTTCAATATTTTTTCTTTTCTTTTTTACACAGACTTTTTGAACACCTTTTGGTTCCACCTGTCTATTCACACTTTTATTCAAATAATGATATATCTACTAATAACTCATCAGACTCACAGGCAGTTTATCAGCCTCCTTTTAGCTGCTAAATGTATCAAATGACATGAACAGTCACACATGTATACTGAGAGATTCTCCCTAGTTATATGTGCAAACACACCTTTATTGCAAACTGTCATCACTGAAGCAGTGTTCAATTCAAATGCAATTCCAGCTTAGATTTCTCTTTCTCAAATCATCATCAAATAATGTGAAAATATTTTCCCCAGTAAAAGCTCCATCACATGTTGGAATAAAAAGCTTCAGTTACAACCTCCTCTGTAAAAATAACAATCATTGCTACCATCATGATAAAAATAACAATCATTGCTTCCATCATGATAAAAATAACAATCATTGCTTCCATCATGATAAAAATAACAATCATTGCTTCCATCATGATAAAAAAAACAATCATTGCTTCCATCATGATAAAATTAACAATCATTGCTTTCATCATGATAAAAATAACAATCATTGCTTCCATCATGATAAAAATAACAATCATTGCTTTCATCATGATAAAAATAACAATCATTGCTTCCATCATGATAAACATAACAATCATTGCTTCCATCATGATAAAAATAACAATCATTGCTTCCATCACGATAAAAATAACAATCATTGCTTCCATCATGATAAAAATAACAATCATTGCTTCCATCATGATAAAAATAACAATCATTGCTTCCATCATGATAAAAATAACAATCATTGCTTCCATCATGATAAAAATAACGATCATTGCTTCCATCATGATAAACATAACAATCATTGCTTCCATCAGTTGCTAAACTGAATGGTTGAGATGAAATCTTATCCACAATGTCTTCCTGAATTGTCAACAGTGTTGTAATACAATGACAATAGTTTTTGCTCATCCACAATAACTGTTTGCTATTGCTGAATTTGGAAATATGAATCTAAACAGTTTAGAAGCATGGTCTGATGCACCAACGGCAACATTATGTTCAACTAAAACGTTCATAAAGTACACTTTGCCCTTAATGACCTCCAGTTCAGTTTCAGAAATTGCAGTTCCAAATCTCATTGAGGTTAATGACTTTGAACTTGATCTTAATGCAGCTTAATCTAGTTTTATTTAATTCACACGGCTAAGACCATCATCTTTCCCACTGTGAGCAATACTCAAATTGATATGACATAATGTGTAAAAATGTAATTATCACCTTTCCTGCTTTTTTCCAAACAAGGCCAAATATCTGAATATTGTTTTTTTTTATACTTCTGTGCCAATTGTTTGGGCTATTTATGAGACTGATTGTCCCCTTTGCCTTCAAAGTGTTCTAATTAGTTGGACGACATATTCAGATGCTCTTAAAATATTAAATCAAAATCTTGATCATGAGGATGTTTTCAACAAACAACACATTAAGGTGTCAGAGGTACCGAGTCTAATATGAAAACCCAGATCAAGACCGAAGTCAGACAAGCCAATATCTGGATTTGACCACAATGATCATATTGTTGTACTTTTTGCTACTGTTCCATAACTATATAATTTTAAGGTTGTTTAAGCAAGCTTTATGGTCTAATTGTAAGAGTTGAAAGGTCTGCTTCTTTATAAACTTATTTTAAAAAGGTTTATAAAAAAAGTTGCTACACAAACCAAAATTTGGAATCTATAAACAATGTTGTGACCAAGTAAAAAGATTGACATAGTTTATTGTTACTGTATATACTTGCGTATAAGCAGATACCAACTGCAAACTGCATAGACCCAGATCTGTCATTGCATAATGTACCAGCAGATCTGAGTCTATGCAGTTTGTAAGGACTAATCAGTAGAACAAACAACATAGACCCTGATCTGCCGGCGCATTATGCGACGGCAGATCAGGGTCTATGTTGTTTGCAATTGGACCCAGTTTATATGCGAGTATATATGGTACATGATCTCTCTGTCTTCCTCACTCATCTTCATCTCAACAAGTTCTGCTAAATTGTTCAATAAATTAGTTCTTAAATGTTAACTTCTGATACTACTATCACCAAGGGGGAAGAAAAGGCAGGAAAAGAAAATTAATTTAGTAGGACTATTATCTGTTACAGATATGGAGGAAAGGTGATAAAAAAAACAAGCTGGCCATGGCCTAAATGTCTAACCAGACCCTGAGTGTAAACATGTCTAACCAGCCCCTGAGTGGTGTTGTATGCATAAAGATGTATCCATATCCCAAGTAACATGACTCTGTGCCAGCTGAACTTAAGAAACTGACCACACAAAATCTTTAACACTGCAGTTAATCTAGGGTGTGGACAGATGGACATATGGATTTATCGCCATAACCACACATGGACACTTAAGTAATTACTATGTCAAGCCAATGTAACACAAAATCTTTAACACTGCAGTTAATCTAGGGTGTGGACAGATGGACATATGGATTTATCGCCATAACCACACATGGACACTTAAGTAATTACTATGTCAAGCCAATGTAACACAAAATCTTTAACACTGCAGTTAATCTAGGGTGTGGACAGATGGACATATGGATTTATCGCCATAACCACACATGGACACTTAAGTAATTACTATGTCAAGCCAATGTAACACAAAATCTTTAACACTGCAGTTAATCTAGGGTGTGGACAGATGGACATATGGATTTATCGCCATAACCACACATGGACACTTAAGTAATTACTATGTCAAGCCAATGTAACACAAAATCTTTAACACTGCAGTTAATCTAGGGTGTGGACAGATGGACATATGGATTTATCGCCATAACCACACATGGACACTTAAGTAATTACTATGTCAAGCCAATGTAACACAAAATCTTTAACACTGCAGTTAATCTAGGGTGTGGACAGATGGACATATGGATTTATCGCCATAACCACACATGGACACTTAAGTAATTACTATGTCAAGCCAATGTAACACAAAATCTTTAACACTGCAGTTAATCTAGGGTGTGGACAGATGGACATATGGATTTATCGCCATAACCACACATGGACACTTAAGTAATTACTATGTCAAGCCAATGTAACACAAAATCTTTAACACTGCAGTTAATCTAGGGTGTGGACAGATGGACATATGGATTTATCGCCATAACCACACATGGACACTTAAGTAATTACTATGTCAAGCCAATGTAACACAAACTTTAACACTGCAGTTAATCTAGGGTGTGGACAGATGGACATATGGATTTATCGCCATAACCACACATGGACACTTAAGTAATTACTATGTCAAGCCAATGTAACACAAACTTTAACACTGTGGATATTCTAGGGTGTTGATGTAGAGACAATTATGAACACAGATGTCAAAATGATCACCTTATCTAGCCAATATAGAAGACTTTACCACTGAGGTTATTTTAGGATGTGGACATATGGATAGATATGAATACAGATGTCAAAGTGATCACTATGTCTAGCCAACATAAACAACTTTACCACCGAGGTTATTTTAGGGTGTGGACATACAGACAAATATGAACACTTATGTCAATGTAATCACTATGTCTAGCCAACATACAATTTTGTTACCACAGAGGTTAGTTTAGGGTGGATGTACAGACAGATATGAACACTCATGTCAAACTGATCACTATGTCTTCCCAACATAAAAAACTTTACCACTGAGGTTATTTTAGGGTATGGACAGATATGAACACAAATGTTAAAGTGATCACTATGCAGAGCTTCTTCTAAGATGGGCTATGCAATAAAAAGGATATGACATCCTCCCTTCTGCAAGAGTGTGTATGACACAATAATTATAAGGCACATGGCCGTGTAGTGTGAACTCAGGACTTGGTATTCATAGGTTTTGGGTTTGAGATTTGCTGAGGACAGTGTTGTTCTGTTTCTCAGTTAGGAATTCAATTGTTATTGCTCTGGTCAATCCACTGAAAATGGATATCAGAACCTGCTGACAGGTCAAAATGTGCAGGACTGGCTTTCCATCTCATACTCTCTGGGGTATTCAATCCTGTACAACAGGTTATGAGGAACTATAAGGAACAAGAAGTCTTAACATTAATGTGCCTAACATGTAAGATACAAAGCAGTCTATTTTATACAATTATACTGAGCTTGCCATTCATTACAATATCATACTCTACCTCTTTGAGTTCATGTTTTGTCAGTACCATGCTCCTCTCCAACTCACGGCACTCGTGTCGTAAATGATTCTCTTCTGCTTGTATCCGATTATGGTCATTCTCTAGTGTTCTGAAAAAATTTGGTTTGAAAATAGAAGAAACTGTCCATGGCCTGGATGATGAGACTGCCGCCCACCCCACCCCAATGCTATATTCTAAATCTGAAGTAAGATAAAATGGCACTGAAATAAAAGTACAAACCTGTAACATTGAGGTTAATCTAGATGTGGATGGAATTACGAATGGACACATCAAAGTGATCACAATGTTGAGCTTTCACCAATGCAGGCTCAACATAAATTGACAAGAATCATTCAGTGTGCATTTTATATTCAGGAAACAAGTTTTAAGTTGTTAGCATAGGCATTTTAAGATTACACTGATCTTATGAAATATTCTGTTATCTCTGGCTGTGATGATTCTTGTAACCAAATCATTATGACACATTGCGGCTTCAAATCTGTGGACATCTAATAATGTTAAGTTAGTAATTCTGATGATGATTAAAATAGAAATACAAGGATACCCAAGCAGAAGAGTATGGTAAATATAATACCAGCAGACAGAGCAATAAGATCAAATACAATAAACGTAAACATAACTCATTTAGAATCATCAGGAGACAATGAATTTGTATGGGGTGAATTATCAATTTTTTTTTTTTTTTTCAATCAAGAACTTTTTTCCAATAAACATCAAAAACATTATGACCAAAAAATTTCATCCACTATGTTGTAAATCGCCTGAAGCAGTGGTAGCATGTCGACCTGTCATGCATGAGAACCATGTTCAAATCCCACTATGAACCTAATTTGTTTTCCCAAGTATATGCTTTCTTACCTTGAATTAGGAAAGAGAATTAGGTAACTATTCATATTTTCTTTACAAATTTACACCAAACACATCTGAACATCAATGGTAAACAGCTGATCTTACTGTAAAAAATCGGCTACTTCAATCTGTTATACACTTTAGCTAGTCAGCATGTTTGAACATAAAATAAAGAGAAAATTTGCTTGTTCCGAGTGAATAATGGAGATGTTTCATCTTGTATGTGAAAAACTCAAGTATTTTCACCCACTCTATGAAATATACCCAATGGAATATACAGGTATTTTATCAGGAAATTTGAGGACGTTTCAACGACAACAAGTGAATTTTCAAGCACTATACTTAACTGTGTATAAACTTAGGAAGAATGTTGATTATGGTATGTAGAGTCCACAAAATATCAGAATTAGATATTTCATTCTTAAAAATGAACTAAATTTTTTTATGTTAAACTAGGCCTAGGTAAAGAAATTATAGCTCATGGGGCTTGGTGCATGGGGACAGAGGCGCAGTCATCTGATCAACATCCATCTGGGAGTTAGCACTCTTATTTACCAGTACTTATAACTCATTCTTGACATTTTCATGCTCAAGCAAAATATATTCTAAATTCATTCCTACTGTGGATAATTCATTTCTGTATGCTTTCCACATTTGCCATGAGACTTCAAAGTTTTTTTACTTATTGACGTAGGTGAGGTTCATTTCTTTATGCTTTCCACATTTGCCTTGATATTTCAAATCTTTTTTACTCACTGACGTAGCTGAGGTTACTTTAGCTCTATAAGTCCCTAGTTATACTGATGGAGGGGACTTTAGAGCTCAGATCAAATGCATATACTGCCACATCCTGGTGATTTTGCACGTGTATCTAGTCTTATGGTTTTTCTTCATTGATTTTAACTCAATAAAAACAATACTGTCTCCTACAAGCAATTTTCAACTGCTGTAAGCAATTTTAGGTGCAACATGGTCAGAAACGTCGCATTCTGAGACTTTGACAATCAGAATAACACAAGGCAACTGCAGCTACCACTGATCTAAAGTCTTTTGACAAACACAACACATAATTCATTGTTTATCATTTGGCCTTAATCAAATATACAGTGTGTATAGTGCTTATGGTGATTTTTTTTAAAAATACGCTTCCCGGTGCAAAGCACCTGACAGACTTTTTTTCAGCTTTAACAGCCCAGTCAACACATCATCCATTCATTTACATCATGTGATGCTTACAATCCCAAACAAGGCAGAGTACTCATAAGTGACCCAACATTGAATAAAAATTTCAGGATCATCAGGTTTCTAACTTTTTTAACAGATCTATTATTTTCTTCCTTGATATTTATGTTAGTAAATTATTGTTTTTCAATAAAATACATTTGATTTAAAATTCAACTACTTTTCAAAGACTACTAAGTGTTTTCAAGGACTTTTCTGGTACTATTTGGAGCCGACCCCAAATTCAAGCACTTCTCAAGGTAACCACCAAATTAAAAGCACTTTTCAAGATTGTGCGAACCCTGTACCCATTATTCACTCAATACAAGCAATATCCTCTATCTCTTGACAATCAGTTATAATATAAAGAATGATTATATCCTCTATCTCTTGACAATCAGTTATAATGTAAAGAATGATTATATCCTCTATCTCTTGACAATCAGTTATAATGTAAAGGATGATTATATCCTCTATCTCTTGACAATCAGTTATAATGTAAAGAATGATTATATCCTCTATCTCTTGACAATCAGTTATAATATAAAGAATGATTTGTTTGTTAGAGGATTCTATTTAGGCCTGAATGCCTGACAAGTCCAGATACTGTGGATAATAAACCATCAGATCAAAAATTTATAAAACAAGTTGACTGATAACATGTATGTTGTAAGCTGCTTGCATACTCAGTTATTCAATGGATTTCCTTAATTTCAGGTCTGATAAAACAAGTTTCAAGACTAAATTTATTACAGAGTAGAAAAGATTTGCATTACTGTCCATTGTTGTGCATTACCCGATTCAACAATACAATGTTGATAAATGTGAAGATTATGAGATTCAATCAGCATCAAGATAACTTTGTATTAAAGCTACATAACTACTCACGTGCACTTCTGTTTCAGCTCATCTCTAGCAGCTTTCATTGATCGTAACTTTTCTTCTAGCTGTTTGTATTTTTCTTCTAAGGGACCAGTTTCTCCCTAGAAATACAAATTGTACAGATGTTACTAGCAGTTAATATAATCTTTTTTTTAAATAACATTACGCAGCCAAGTCTTTCGAACACAAGTGGTCGCCTTGGTTATCAATAATTATAACATTTTCAATTTGTTCATGTAAGTATACCCCTGTCTCTCCTGCATCCCATACCTACTCCAATGATAGAGATGAATCTTCAGTCAAAACAAGTTCATGACTCTTCTGAAAATATATCGAGTACAATGATTTGTGAACATGCAGATCTTCTGATGACCATAATATGTATGCAGTTTCACAGCAATCCACTCAAAACTACAAAAGTAGTTGCATTTATAAAATTCTGTCATTCGCTGCATCCAGTTGTAAGTCAAAAATGACAAGAACTATAACAAATATCAAGGGAATTAGTCAGTATATGCATCTTTAGATGATGACCAAAATATGTACAAAGTTTCATATTGATCCAAAAAAGCTGCAATACAAATTGCACTAACAAGATTATGTCACACACTCATACAGTGCATTAAGCTACAAGACAAAATGGGCAATAACTCAAATAAAAATTGCGGGAAAATGATTTGTCAACATGCACACGTCTTCAAGTGATGACCATAAAAAATGCCAAGTTTCAAGGCAATCCATCACCAAGGGTCTCTCTAAGGGGCTAAAGTTCAACTGACCAAAAAGAATTTCTAGGAATTCAAGATAAGACCATTTAATCTTTTTAACTGCTGAGAGTTGAAACCATCCCTGATATTTTTAACAATAACAAGATTTTCAAATAAGCCGCTGTGGCAGCTGTATTGGATATAAGATCAGCACCATTTTCATTTAGGACCAACTAGACATCATTCAAAAGTATTCCGGTGAAAACCCCATGTTGATATGGCTTTGCATTCAGGAGGAGGAGCAATAACAAGATTCAAGATGGTTTCCATGGTGGTCATATTGGATGTCAGACTGGCACCATTTTTATTTAGGATCAACTAGATATCATAAGTCTTCTGGTGAAAACCCCATGTCAGTATGACTTTCTGTTCAGGAGAAGTAATGATAACAAGATCTGCTGCCATGGTGGCCATACTGGACATCAATATCATTTAGCACAAGCAAGACATAAAAAGTCTTTCAGTGAAAACCCCATGTTGATATGACCATTCATTCAGGAGTAGCAATAAAAAGGTTTTCAAGATGCCACTGTGCTGGCTATATTGGATGTCCAAGTGGCACCATTTTCATTGAGGCCAACAAGACATCATATGAAGTTTTCTGGTGAAAACTCCATGTCAATATGACTTTCCATTCAGCAGAAGTAGCTATAACAAGATTTTCAAGATAGCTGCCTTGGTGGCCATAATGGACAACAGACCATCCCATAAGCTCTTCTGGTCTATGACCAGTATTGCTAAAAACTGCAGGACTAGTTGCACTAACAAAATTGAGTCATACACTACATTAGGCTACAAAACAAAAAGGGCAATAACTATAAAAAAAATTGTGGGCACAAAGTGATTTGTTGATACACACATGTAGAGGTGATGACCATAGCATTTAGCAAGCTTCATGGCAATCCATCAAAAACTGCAGGACTAGCTGTGCTAACAAGACCTGTCACACTGCATTAGGCTACATAACAAAAAGCGCAGTAACTATAACAAAAATTGTGGGAGCAAAGTGATTTTGTCAATGTGCTGATGTTGAGGTGATGACCATAATATTTACAAAGTTTCATGGTAATCTATCAAAAACTCAAGGACTAGTTGCATTAATGAGATTGTGTCATACACTGCATTAAGCTACATAACAGAAAGGGCAGTAACTCTAACAAAAATTAATGAATCAGCGATTTGTTGATATGCACATCTTCAGGTGACGACCATAAAATTTACCAACTTTCATGGCAATCCATACAAAAAAATGTGCTGGACTATAGTAAAAGTCATACAGGTCATGTAGGCATTCAGAACCGACTATTTCAGTAATGGGTTTCATTTTTTAGAATTTGATTACACATACCTTTAAATGGCAAGTATTCACTGTATTGGGATCCTCATGCATCCATATTCCTTTGGAAGGTCATTATTTACACGCCCCCACAAATACATATGGCAAAATCAATGTTAAATTACTTGGACATTTTTGGACGAGGTCAATCTAAAGGTGTGCTTCAGTACAAACCGGATTGAATGTTGTGCGCCGTTATGTCACAATGAAAGCAGTAGGTGTTTAAAACAAATTTATACTACCCTGTTATTTGTTATGATAGACTCAACATCCTCTTTTCTTGACCCAGTTTAGTACCTGGCCACCATTGCAAAAGTCCACAGCAATCAATAATTTTCGTCTGGAAGTTTTTTGATGACATTTAAGGTGCAGAGCATTCAACAATCAGGATTGAATAGACTTTGGTAGAACTATCTTAATATTAAATTTTAGAACCACAATTAATATTTAGTAGCGCTAACAAGAGCTGGGTGGAAGGATGGATGGATGGACGAACAGATATGAGGATTACTTTATGTCCCTTTCCCAGGCAGGAATATATAACTATTTTCATACATATCTGTGTAAACATGCTCACAAGATAAGTGCAGAATAAAAAATCTTTGACATCGCCTTTGACCTTAAAACTGATGTCATGGAATGACCACTAAACTTGACTCAGATATCGTCAAGATATATCCACATGCTAAGTTTAGTTAAAATAAAATATTATTATTGTTTTGAACTGCTGTATGCACAGGCCATTATTGATCAAGAAACACAAGTTATGGCCATGGAACTAGCATCATTTAAGGTAGCCTTCAGATTAGTGTTGGGAATTGGTTGACATTTAAAGATTGTCATCTGGTTTCATCATAATCAATCAACCATCAATTTTATTGTTGGAAATATTTGCAATATTTTTTTCATGGACATTATTTTCACATACTGTATAATGGTTAAGTTGTTTGTATTCCATAAAGTTGAACAGTTTACCAACACATTTTGTTGTGTACCATTTTGCTGTTGCTTGGGTTGTATCAAACAACAAAATTCCTAATAACTGGAAGCAGGTATTCACATAATTTACTTTCCTGGAAGATTTCATCCCAAAAAGTTGAACAATTAAACAAAATAATAAAAAGAAAACTTTAACTGTTTATATCTGATCATGGAAAATCATAATAGAACACTTCGGCATGTGACTTTTCCATCCAATCTTTGATTATTTTGATTAATCGTTTCACCACTACCTCAGATGCAACCACAAACCAGGTCTGATGAAAATCAATTCATACTTGTTGTGTTATCATGCTCACATGCCATTACAGATAATACCCTGAGTGAAAACATTTGACTTTGAAACTGATTTCAGAGTGCTGACTATCAACTTGCTTTTTCAAATGCAACTATATACAAAGTGTGGTAAAAATCCATTTGTACATGTACAAGCCACCGTGTTTAAAAGCTCAACAAATGCAAGCAATGACCTCTGACATGACCCCAAGTCAAGTCAAGTTTGGTTTTCAAACTCATTTGAAATGTTGCAATCATGAACATGGATCAGATCTGTATCATTGTCATTCATGAATAACTACATAGTGCAAGAAGTGTTTCAGTGAAAACAGGTGTTAATGCAAACATCCATTCAAGGAGAGCTGTGAAAAGATTTTGCAATGGCCGATATGGTTGCCATCTTAGAGGTCAGATCAGCAAAATTTCAATTCAGGACTAACTACATATTTTGAAAAGTGTTTCAGTGAAAACCCCATGTCTATTTTCAAGATAGCCATCAAGGCAGCCATTTTGGAGGTCATATTGGCACCATTTCCATTTAGGACCAACTAAATATCATAAGAAGTCTTTCAGTAAAACTCCCAGGTTGATACATTCCTTTTATCAGAAAAAGCACATTATAGCAAGATTTTCCAGATGGCCACCAAGGCTCCCATTTTGGAAGGTTAGATTGGCACCATTTTCATTTAGGACCAACAAAATATCATAAGAAGTTTTTTTTAGCAAAAACCCCATGTTGATATTAGATTCCATTCAGGAGGAATAGCAATAACACTTTCAAGGTGGCCACCATGGCTGCCATCTAGGAAGGTCTGATCAACATTGTTTTCATTTTGGATCAACTACATATTGCAAGAAATGTTTGAATAAAAACTCCATATATCGATTTCACCATTGGTTCAGAAGGAGAACAATGATAACATTTTGAAGATAGCAACAGTTTTAAGCATTTTATTAAGTCAGATTGGTACGATTTTCATTTAGGACAAACTTTCAATCTAAACCCCACATCATTATATAACCATAGTCACAACCATATTTTCTATATATGACTGCCAAGGTGGCCATTTTTTGAGGACAAATATAGACCATTTTCAAACAGGACCAACTGCGTATATCATAACAAGAATGACATAAATGGTACATTAGTACGCCCACAATGCAGTAAATAGTATTATTACACTTCTTTTATGTAAAACCAGGGCATTACATATTTCATTTTGCCAGGTCACTTGCCGAGGACATGTGACTTGGAAAATTGCTGATCATGAACTATTTTCATCTTCATCTTCAGTAGTGCTAAAAACCAATGATGATGATAATGATGTAATCTAGTTAATAGGGCTAGTATTGGAATTCTAGATTTTCCTATACATGACTGTCAAACATAAGGCACCTAATATGTTGCACAGGTCATAATGGATATATTCCTGTGTTGCCAAGATATACATTATAGGTCAATTTTAGAGAAAAACTTCAAAATGTAAATTTTTCTTGCTTTTTGTAAAACATTTACATGTAGATTAAAAATCTGTTTCTCTGGTAAATATTTATTTCAACCGATTTCACAAAATTTACCTTTAAAATGAATGAATAGTTAGATTATCCAAAATCACAAACTTGTTATAAATAAAATACAGAAAAATGGCTGTTTTTTTCCCCCTTTCAATTTTTCGATGAAGCCATGCAAAAAATAGGGATCTACCAATTTTACTGTGTCAAAGTGGGAAGTATTATGAAGAGTTTCCAAGTAAGCCCTGCTGCTGATACTAATTTTTTTCCAAGCATATTGCAAGTGATCAAATCATCATAAAGTCTCCTAAATGTTGAAAAAAGGATTTAGACATATCATTTAGGGAATCATCAGTGGACAATGAGAGTGTGAGTGAATGAGTGAGGAAGAGAGAGATGAACAAAAAGAAGACAAATATTTCAAAATTAGATCATCCACTCGTTTAGGGTACAGTAATTTAAAATGCAAACATGTGTTCTTTTTTAAACCTTTGCTTTATAAAAGAGTTATTGTTGATAATTTTGATTGACTTGTTTCTCAGTGGTCTTATATAACATATAAGTTGAATGCACAGTATTGTTGTAATTCTTCCCAACAACTGTCATTATTTATTTTCTTTTTTTATTAACCCATCTATGACTTCACTGATTGTAGGTGTAGCATAAGTCATTTAAATTTCTTAAATTTCCACAGGATCAATCAGAATTTCTGTTAGGGTTGTGCAACTACCGGTACCTCATACTGGCAAGGATGGAAAGAAGTCGGTACAAGGCCAAATTTTACTGGTACAAATGCTAATCTACCAATCTATCAATGCATGGTTTATCATTGCATAAAGTAGGGAACATTATGTTGTAACAATACTTCAGAGAAAGAAAATGAAATGAATAAGTTTCTGACCTTTACAAGAGCTGCAATGATAATGGACGTTACAAGTCAATGCCACAACAGTAGTGTAATCCCATTCCAATATCATCACGGTCAGTCACCAACTTAATCCACAAACAACAACTTTAGTTCAGAGTTCACTTACGAAGAAATAGTTAAGGTGTTTACACGCACCACATAAAATGTATTTAGTTTTAGTGGCTTGGTGTGAGTGAAAGCCTTCATCTTCAGCATGGCTTATAGATCACAAAACTTACAGTCATCCATAAATAGAAAGCGAAAAAATCCAAACTAAGCCGGTCCCTCAGCAAACAAAGAATTGGTTATTAATTTGTTTTGAACAAGAAAAAATAAAACCTTGGATTAACATCTATGAAGCAGAAAGAGGGGTGCTTTAATTTTAATTTTTCCACGCACAAGCAATTAGTCACACACAACAGCACCAGAAGGAGAGTTCTCATATCTTTGATGGTTTCAGGCTTTGTTTTGACAGCAACTACACATGATGAAACTGGCCTCTAAGTGCCCTCACTTCTTAAGCTGCAGCAGCATTCCAATACTATGTTTTAGCAATTGATAACCATGGGAGCTCCAGCCCTAACTTAAGTTGTCTATTTTAACAGACTAGGGAGGCAGAATTATACTGTCTCTATATACCACTACACCGCCTGAATCCATCAAAGAGATAAGCCGACTCTCCTTCTGGTGCTGTGTTGTTGCTGTCAATCACTGATCAGAGTCGGCAGGGATATGGGACTACAATTATACGAAAAGAATAAGTCAGCTTCTGACAGACTTTGATGTTGAGACAGTTAACTTTCAAGTGTTAAAACACATCTTACATGAATACCAATGGTCTCATTTTTTTTCTGGTACATATGCAAATTTTATCAGTAAAAACCAGCATATACCAGTGTTACAGAATAACTGATCAATGTTCATTTTATAATTGCAAATTTCCGACACGATAATCTCTATGTTACTGAGATTTTATCTAGTGATACATTACTTCCATATACATATCAGCAGCAGGTAATACTTGCAGACCATTTGTACAGTCTACTGTCAGATACATGTGTTTGATAAAAGGAGTCTGTGGAAAGCATTTCATACTTAAATTACTCATAAATGTCGGTTATTATAAATGTTCATGTCCTACTGTGATAATTTAAAAAAGTTCTCACATGAAATGTATATTTGTTAATTATTAATTCTTCTGTAATTTCTGAAAACATTACATTCCAGACTGATCAAAATGGGACATTACCTGTGTACATACCAAAAAAAATTTTTTATAGCTTTTTTTATCATTGAAGTACATAAAACTATGGATGTTTCTTGCAATCTTGTGTATTCTGGTTTCTAACCTGTAAGCACTGTCTTGCCGGTTGGAAAAATAATTTTAATTTTTTTATTTTTATCACCCTGTTTTATGTGATGTGTCTGTCCCATTGGTTACGTGATGTTCAACAACTTGCCCTGTCGTAATACTTTCAATAAATTACATAGTAAGATATGTATTTGGGAGTCATTTTATACAGTATTTGAATAAAGAAAACTGAAATACTTTTATTCATTCATTATTTGACAAAATGACAAATTTACAGAAACACTGTCAGTGTCTGTCTGCTTGCACAGTTATAGAAATTTAGTTTTGGTTCTATTTTTACCACCGAAAACCTTTATAGCGTACACGACATTCATTTTTGCACACGGCACACTTGTTATTCTGTCATTCAAGAACAATCATTTCACTAATTTGAGTTATTTACAGTTCAGTAGGATGCTTGCTGAGAATGTCCATAAGGATGTTACGTGAGAAGGTAAGTTACGTGATATGCGACAGAATGAGAGAATTCTTTAAATGAGTAGCAAATAGACTTGACATAAATTGTTTATCTTTAATTACAAATATATGATGACCATTAAAATGAAAGAATTCAGCGAAGAAACATCAGTATTTTCTTGGCACACTTGAGATAATGATTTATGACCGACTTCGAAATCAGCCTCATGTAACTTTTACGGAGCGGAAGTGTCTGTCCATGTTACATTGGTGTGTATTTTCATTAAACAGCTGTTATTTTAAGAAACATAACTGAAATTATTTACTAATTTACCGAATTTACAAGCCTGACATTAGCCTTAATATTGACATTTGCCAGTCTTTATGCGGTACATTGAATTTTCTTTTTCACAACCTCTCATAACATTTAAGGAACAGAAATGACGGCCATATTTATGTGATTCTTGTGTATTGTTATTTTAAGACGATAAAGCCCACATAAATTGTTTATGTACCAAAACCTCATTAAGCTGACGTGAAATAAATATTGCATTGCAAAATAAATAATTGTTTACAACCTGATAATTATTTTTGTATATTTTATCAACACAGTTATTTTTGTATATTTTATAAACACAGTATGGATGGAACTTTGTGGGGGGGGGGGGAGTAAATGTTATGTGATTAACTTAAGTGCTGTGTAAGTTTCTCTTAAAATTTGAAATTTTTAAAAGACTTGTATTTATATAAAGAATTAAAGAATTTAATATTACATATACCTTGTTTAATTCATTTATTTTATCATGTAATTGCAAGTTTCTGTGCATGTGATATTTTGTGAAATGATAAATCAACACTATAAAAATAGGAATATATCAATACTTGAAAGTACAAATTATTAGTACATTTTATCAAATTAGTTTCATCCAACATAAATTGAAGCAAAAACTAACATATTAATAAATTACAGACCCAACACACTAAATAATTAATACATTGTAAATAAATATTTTTGTTTTCAGTTTACATCAAAATTTCCATTGGGGGCACTCTTTTTCAAGAAAGTCAACAAAACAAGCAAATTATGGGTCATGGAAGAAGCCAAATATGAAATATTCTCATCTGATGTCATGCAGTAACTCTCTGAACCAAACCAGTCCATTGCTGGCTCCAGACTCTTCTATGAATTTGAAAAAGTGGAATAAAAATTTGTTTGTCCGTCCTAGTTACATCAGTAACATTGTCTTCCTTAACAAAGTTTTAATACTATTTCATGGAAACTAAAACAATGATGTGTCTTTTGTATCTTTTTTGCTGATTAAAAATGGTCACTAAATTTGTTAAAAATATTAACAAATTGTTTCACATGAGAATATTTGTAAAATCCCAATGTAATGTTGGAAGTTGTTACTCGCTGGATTATGAATACATGATATATGGGCCCATTTTACATATGTCTAAACCATACTGATGTAGCTGGTGATGCTGCTTTTATTCATTATGCAGTTGTAATAGATTTATGTTGATTATTTTCCATATAGCACAAGAATCATCAGTTGAATATCCAATTTGTCTGTCCTGTTACGTGAGTTAAAAGTATATGACAGCGATGATTTGACCAGCAATATTTTCAATGGAAAACTGACAGTTATCTTCCAACAGTTATTTTAGAGAAGTTGGGATACTAGACCATTGATCCATAGCAAAGCTGATGTGAAAATCAAGCTTTTACAATTTGGGGTATTTGTCCCATAGAACTGGCTGAAGAGCATATTTTGTGTCTGCACTAACTTTTGTGAGCGTTGTACTTTTAAGCACAAATATTCATAAAGAATGCAGCAGAAATTTTATAATAATAATGAATCTGGGGTTTGCAGGTATGGAAGATTGAAAAATAGGTCTAAACAGAAATTGACATATTTGACCTTTAAGCAAAACCTATTCAAAGTTTTTGTTTCAAGTACATGGAACAGGATAAGAATTTTTTATTTTTTTTACTTGTGTAACATAAAATAAAATCAGTGAATGTTCACAATTTGCATAAAATGACAAAAGCATGTTAAAAAATGTTCTAAGCAAGCACCAGATATACAGTAAAGCATTATTTTCTACAGATGCACCACAATTTCGGTGTAATAATAGAATTGCTCTGATGGATTAATGGAAGTAATATAAATGACAACAATACCTTCATTGTCAAATCCAAGTAAAGTCAAATTTTAACATAAACATTTTGAGAGGCATGACAATAATCCTCAAAATGTTGGCAAAAATTTAGCACAAAAGCAACTGTAATTGGTTTTTTTTGTGTTTGAAGGAATGCACAAAAGAGCAGACTGGAGATTAATTATATAATGTGAAACCCCAATAATCAAAACAATTTTGTTCCCACCCCCTTTCACAAAGATACAAAATTGACGAGTCAATTCAAACAATAAAAGAGGAAGATACAGATTTCCTGTACCCAGAAACTGTTTGGATATGCAGACACTCATATAAATAGAGTCTGCATTAATGAGGCTTCACTTATTCAAGATTAATGAATTAATGCATGATATCACTCAATATTTCCATGACCCAGTATTTTATCCTGATTGGTAAATTAGAACCTTTTTTTATCAGATATAAACTAACAAATACTCAGTGAAAAGCAATTTCTGTGAATGATGTATTCTCCATCACCCTCTCCCCCGATCTAAATTGCAAAAACATTTAATGCAAAGAATTTAACCTGTCCTTGTTGTAAAAGTAATACTGTAGTTCCATCATGCTTATACAGGATGATGATTAAACACAAAGATTGTCTTGTATATATATACACACACACACACTAACACTACTATTAATTTCACTACTGATGAATGTAGGTCAGTTGCATATTTTAAAATGATTCACAACAGTATGCCAAGTGAATTGTGGTGCATATGTAAATGCAAATGTCTTGTACATACAGGTTAGAAATCTGTTGGTTGATTTGTTTTTAATACCACCTTGAACACAATATTGGCTATATCATGCCAAGGAAATGGGAGCTAAGCGCCTTTCTCATGGACATCATGAGGCAGCCAATTTGGGCTGGTATCGAACCCATGACCTTTGGATTACAAGTCCAGTTCTACCGACTGACTTGCCACTGTTCCCTTCTAAAATTTTGTTGTGGAAGTACACATGTTAGTACAACTGGTATAAATCTGCTGCATTTATATTTCAATTCAACAAATAAAAAAAATGTACATCATTAAAACACCTTATCCAAACAGTGCACAAAAATTGCCATGGTAACTAAATCTATTACAACAAAACAACACTATGTTTGATCTGCCTGCAGTAAGCAAAAGGGTCAAGTTTCTGAGCAAGCACAGTCTGTACACATGTAAAAAAAATATTACATGGGTGTGTTGATAAAAAGCTTATCTGCCATGCAACTTACATCAACAAAATCCACCTAAAAATAACAAAAGAATTCAAAATGTTTATCTGGATATCTGTATCACTCCAAACTGCATGTTTAATTGCATATACCATTGCATGAAGAAAAAAAAAAGTAATCTCCAGGCTGATAAGAAGTGTAAACTTTAGATACTTTTAAGGGTGTTAGATATGCAAGAGGCTAAAGTGGGCCTGAGACTGCTCACCTGCTGACAAATGCAAGAGCAGTTGGCCAAGAAATCTGGGTCAGTAGGATGCTTTCTGTAGAAACTGCCAAAAATGCTGTTGATTGCTAATGTTTTGAAAACAACTGTTTCAAGGTTTCTCAAGTTTTGATATCTACATCCATATCTGATAACACATCAGCATCATTTGTCCAATATTAAAAGGCTTCTGTACCAGGATACTTTCTGTCAAAGTCTGTCAAATACCAGGATACTTTCTGTCCAAGTCTGTCAAATACCAGGATACTTTCTGTCAAAGTCTGTCAAATACCAGGACACTTTCTGTCAAATTATGTTAAGCAGTTCCTTTCAGATAAAGTTGTGTAAATGTTTTTCTATTTTTGGTAATGGTGGCCATATATGATGGTGGATCAGCATCATTTCTATAAATATGAAAGACTTTCAAGCTAGGACACTTTCTGTCAAATCTGGTCAAATTCTTGAAAGCATTTTCCACTTTTTCTAATAGTGATCACATTTGATGGCAAATAGGCTTCATTTGTATAAATGTGAAAGTCCTTAATACCAGAATGCTTTCAGTCAAATTTGGTCAATTTCTGTTTCAAGTTTTTTTTCTGTTTTTAGTAATGGTAGCCAAATTTGATGGTGAATTGGCACCATTTGTACAAATGTGACAGCCCTTTATGCCAGGATGCTGTCAAATTTGGTCGAATTCTGTTGAGCAATTTTGCTTTTGTTGTTTAAATGTTTTTGATTTCTTCTATTTTTACTAATGACAGTAATATTTGACAGTGGATCAGTATCAGTTGTACAAACTTGAAAGCCCTCTGTGCCAGGGTGCTTTCTGTAAAATTTGGTCAAATTTTGATCAGCAGTAAAAGTCGTTTAAAGATTTTTCTATTTTTAGTTATGGCAGCCATATTTGGCATCAGTTGTACATACCAGAATGCTTTCTATCAAATATGGTCAAATTATATATTCAGCAGTTTTGAAGAAGTCATTTAAAGGTTTTTCTATTTTCAGTAATGGTGGCCACAGTTCATGGTAGTAGATCTGCATTGTTTCCACAAATTTCAAAGGTCTTCATGCCAGGATGGTTTCTATCAATTTTGGTCGAATTCTATTAGTGGTTTTGGAGAAGTTGTTTGAGGTTTTTCCATATTTAGTAATAAATACCATATTTTTGATGGTGGTTCAGCATTGTTTGTACAAATCTGAAAGCTCTTCAAACCAGGATGTTTTCTTTCAAACATGATCTTTTGGAGATGAAGTCATTTAAAGTTTTTTTTTCAGTTTTAGTAATGGTGGCCATATTTGATGGTGAATCAGCTTCATTTGTAATAGCTGAAAGGCCTTTATGCCAGGATGCTCTGTGCCAAGTTTGGTTGAAATTTGTCTGATGGGTTTTGAGAAGAAGTTGAAAATAGCACTTGTTGATGAATGATGAATATGTGTCTTACTATTTTTAGTAACTGTGACCATATTTGAAGGCAGATCAGCATCATTTGTATCAACTTTAAATATTTTCATGCCAGATGCTTTCTGTCAAAACTGATCAAATTCTGTTCAGCAGTATTTGTGAAGTCATTTTTAAAAACTTATTTTATTAGTAATGGTGGCCATATTGAATGGAAGATCAGCATAATTTCTTCAAATTTTAAACCCCTTCATGCTATGATGCTCTGTGCCAAATTTAGTTAAAATTGTTGGTCCAGTTATTTTGAAAAGTTTACAATAGCAACTGTTGATAGACACATGATAAACAATGGATACAGGGCCACATCAACAGCTCACATAGCCTTATGGCAAGCTGAGCTAAAAACAGCTGGTATACTTTTAAAAAGCAAGTTTTGTGGTTAACATTTGATAAAATAAGGTAAAACTAATCACACAATACAAGACAGCAGGATTATTATCTACCTTTATCCTTGTATAATATATCTCTTAAATCATAGGAGGCCCAATTTGCAATTTTAGGCTCCTTTAACTCATTAACCCCACATGCCATGTTTACGTGTCATGAGGTTGTACCCTACATTCGAGCTCTGTAACGTCAACATCATTTACGATACACCAAAGTGGGTGGCACTACAGAAAAGAAGGATGTAGTTCCAAATTTTTTTACGTCGAAAATTGACGGTTTTGGAACCAGAGTTTGCGTCCAGATTTTATACTTTTTGACCTTAGATCTAAAGCAGACCAGTCTGAACTGCACATAGATATGAACCTTTGCACAAAGTAGGATAAGTTTCAGATGTGGAGTAAATAGGGACCAGGACATGAAAATCGTGGGTCTAATATGAAAAAAAAATTAAATAAATAAAAGTCCAATTTTTACCCATTCGCACAAGTGCGGGGGAAATAGCCAATTGAAAATAATGTCTCTTAAACACCTGAGCATCCAGCTAAAGGAAAGTCTCTCAGTAACAGATGTGTTTGGATGCATTCAGAAGTAACTACCAAAATGCATTTCCTACCCCCATTTCAGGCAAAAATTAAAAGAATTTGCAGGGGTTAAAGAGTTAAAAGGTTAATGTATACAGCAACTTTCATCACCATGATAAAACACATTTTTGGCAATAAGCTATCATTTTCAGAAATTAAATGTTGACTAAAATTCTTCACTTTCATTAGGATGATGCAAAGGTTAATGTATACAGCAACTTTCATCACCATGATAAAACACATTTTTGGCAATAAGCTATCATTTTCAGAAATTAAATGTTGACTAAAATTCTTCACTTTCATTAGGATGATGCATAGTTAATTTGATCAACATTTATTTTCTGGAGATACAATTATGTTTATGCTGCATACTTACTGATCTATGGACACTCTGCAATGAAAAGAAATTCAAGAACTTTAGTTAATAAACAGATAATTTTCAACAGATTATTTAGAAACATAAGTAAATCAAAGGGACATTTTATGTATGAAATGTACACCAGTATATAAAACCTTACATGGGAGTTTTTGCTGCTCTCAAGTTCAATCTTTCTGCCCATGTTATGTGGGAAAATGTATCATAATGGCAAATATTTCAACCCCCTGAAAGGAGTATTGCGGGGTTATTTGGGTGCAAATGAAAACTGCATAATTTTAAAGTAAAAATATGAATGAATTAAATTATAATTATAATTGCCTACACTTTCTTTCTAAAGAGTGATCATTAATTTTATAAACTCTTGCATATTACCGTATATACTCGCTAATAAGTCTGGTCCAACTACAAACAACATAGACCCTGACTGATCATAACATAATGCACCAGCAGATCAGGGTCTATATTGTTTGTTCTACTGATTACTCCTAACAAACTGTATATAATGTGCTGGCAGATCTGAGTCTGTGCAGTTTGCAGTTAGATCCAACTTATACACGAGTATATACAGTAAGCCACGTTAACATTTCAATTTAGCTTTCAGAAATAAAAAGTAGATTTAGCTAATTTTTGTACCCTGCCTAGCAATGTGAGGTCACAAAAGTTCACTATAATGAAATCTGACCATGACTTTTAAGACAGAGCTGCCAAGTTAACAGCCAGACATCAAAAGTAAGCTTCATTGCACCATCTCAAATGGCATCAGCAGTAAAGTGTAGAAAAGGGATTTTGTTTTAAAACTTGATTGGTGACCTTAACCTTGTGGTCGGAAAGTTCACTATAATAAAATCCAACTGTGACTTTTAAGACAGAGCTGCAAAATTACTGGTGAAACATCAAAAGTAAGTTTTGTTGCTCTATCTCAAAGGGCATTATTAGTGTAGAAATGGGATTTTTTTTTTTTTAAATGTATTAATGACCTTGACCTTGAAGATAAAAGACTGTGATACATTGGATCCCATCAAACTTGACTGTGATGCATTGGATGCCATCAAACTGAGAAGCACAAGTGTACCATCATTCATCCTTGTACCTGGAACAGCTTTCATGATATAAAGCAAAAACAAAAGAAACCTTAAAATATTAACCTGTGACCTTGATGATTAAACTCCAGACATGCAATACAACACACCTTCTAATGATGATATATAGCTATACCAAGTTTCATCTCTTAATCTCAAATGGCTTTAAAGTTATATAGCAAAAGAGAAAGTGTGATGGAAAACACAAAATGTTGATCTGTGAACTTTACCCGTAATGACAGGACACCATCTAGTGACGATGTATCAAGTATACCAAGTTTCATCCCTTAATCTCGACAGGCTTTGAAGTTATAGAGCAAAAGGGAAAGAGTGATGGAAAAATGAAAATACTGAGCCTTGACATAGACCTTGAAGACAGGACTCCCAAAGTGGTATGCGACGCAACTTCTAATAATGATGTGTAAGTATACCAAGTTTCATTCCTTAATCTCAAATGGCTATAAAGTTGCAGAGCAGAAATGCAAGTGTAATAAAGGGACAGATGGACGGATGGGCAAAAATGTGGATACTATGTCTTTGAAAAGATGAGGAACAATAAAAAGCTGCATTTGTAACATTCAAATTCTTTCCTAGGTGTATTAACAGTTTCCCACATCATAACAACCTTGTTTTTTAGGGATGCAAGGTCAATTAACTGTTCTTAAAAGCTGATTTGACTTATGCTCTACCGGAATAAATTTGGATTACAAGTTTCAAAATCTATTTCTGACAAAGACTTCAATATACCTTATTTTCTATTTATATAGATATAAAGTAAATATGCTAACGTAGAATTGTGTTACAACAGTGATGATGTACAGTACAGCTCACATGATTTTTCGGAACCCCACGCATCGCGGTGGGAGACTTAATCCCCTCCACTCTAGCTCCACGATAACACTCCGCAGTGGAGGCATAAATTGGCTAGTCGACATTACTGATTGACATCTGAACAGCCAATGAATAAAGACCACCTATGGAAAGACTGAGACGTCAAGAGTGATTTACAACTGAATACCATTTGAAGAATCAGTCGTCTTTATTTCGATCATATATGGACAATAAAAAAATAATTTCAAAAGGCTTGTATATTCAGTACACATTATTGTTTATAAAAGGTTGATCGACTTCTTTTGCAATAAGTTTATGATTTTAATTTATTTCTAAGAAATATGAACAAACTTATGCACTGACTTGACGAGAAGCACACATTGCTGAGCTTCTCAAGCAGAATAAATTTATCATTTTGTTCCAAAGGAAAGTAATTCTCTGATATGGACAATTAAAATCCAAATTGACATCCGCTTCTGCTTAACCATTCCCCCTCTACCCCCCCCCCCCAACAAACCTAAAACACTGAATTTACACTGAAATGCAAACCGCGTGCTTAGTCTTTAAGCAGTAATAGCAGAGTCACGATGATGAATATTATGACTGCATGTGTACTGTAAGGGACTGACCATTTAATATATGGGGTTTATATGTTGTTTTGTTTTTTTCGACCGAGATATTTTTTGTTCTTTCATCACAATATTTATTTATTTTAAGTGAAATATAGAACAGATTAACCTCTACTACAAAAATCATAGAAAGACAATTGTTTTCATATATTTACCCCCCCCCCCTGGAAAATTCAATTGTCTCTTCCTAATAAAGACTTGACTTCAACGGATGTTCTACAGAAATCAAGGCAGTGACCATTGTGAACACTGTTGTAAAATATTAACAAGGGTTTGCATCAAAGGATGATGTAAGTTTCTGCTTGGGAACAGTGTGTTTTTATCACACGAAACCATCTAACTTGGCATGTTGTACTTTACAGCCGCAATTGGTCCCGCCATTAACAACAGAAGTTTGATAATTGTTAGTAATTAATCTGAACTCGGCTTATTACCGAAATGAAAAATAATATGGAAAATTCTAAAATCTGAGATGTTCAGAGATTTTAATTTCCAACAAGTTTAGAGCATTTTGCATGGATGTATTGTCTCCACGTGTATCCTATTATTTGCCAATTTTTCTACGGCGAAAATATAAAAATAAAATATACTCTTTTAATTATTTTTATGCGGATATTAATGTATGCAGCTTTATCTTTGTGACTTTGGAGCGGTTGCTTATTGAGACAAGAAATAAACTAATTTCTTTGAATAGTGTTTGGCATGTTTCTGTATATGGTATATTGCTTTACAGCTACAGTTACTGTGGATAAAATGGATAGAGTGTGTTTCACACACACACATTTGATATTGGAGCACCACCGATGGGAATTTATTTTTCTTTTTTTCCCCCTATTATGCAAATAATGTCTAGTACAGTATTACTTTTCTTACCACTTGCAAACTTTTCCAGATTTCAGTTTACGATAACTTGTGCAGTAGTGATTTGGATTCCATGTTTTATGAGAGAGAGAGAGAGAGAGAGAGAGAGAGAGAGAGAGAGAGAGAGAGAGAGAGAGAGAGAGAGAGAGAGAGAGGGGGGGTGAGGGGAACTTTACTAAGAAGAGTTAATGATCTAAAATTATTCATCTTATTTTTCTGTATTATGCATATTATGCAATAGGAAAACGAACAGAAAAGAAAAAGTTAAACATTAATTTCATCTGAAGTTTGTACAATCAATGGCAAAGAAAACAAACCCGCAGAAGCGCTGCTGTTGTACTTTTAGGTTAACAGTTAGCACATGAAATTAACACGTCAATATCAGCAGTGTTGATGCCTTCTCTTGTGCAAGGTTACTTGCACGTGTCAACTACATGTATCTGGGATGACCTTTCGCGACCATTTGTGATTTTAAAAAAATAACGATGTGAAATCTTAATAATGGTTTATTTAAGCGATTGAATGTCAGAAAAAAATCGTACAATATGTGAATGAGTACTCATGTGTGGAGTAACCATCGGAACTTGTGCGATTTTGTTTCACTTCAGTCAGGTATGACTGCAGCTTTGTTATTAATTTGTTCGATGTTTATCGTTCTTTTCATTGCAGATAGTACAATATCACTGACTTTCATATGATCATTAAAATTGTTATTGCGTTTACTGAAAAAGAAATAAAGATAGTAATGCATGTTTAGATTCCGATAACATAGTATTGAAGAAATTTTGTTTAGATTCATTGCGCAAAATGTAGTATTAATACAGTTTGCGAGGCATTGTCATTACATTATCATCATCTTAAATATGATTTGGCATTATGTATCATACATTATCTTCGTTAGAACAAGGAAATATTTATAATTAACTGAATCACTACGTTTTTTTGACTATCAAAAGGTTAGCAAATTGCTCCCCAGAGGGATAACGATGTAGATAAATCGGTGCCCCCCCCCCCCCCCTCCCATCTCTCTCTCAAACTCTGTGCTTGCATGGGTGATAAACAGTAAACCACGCCCATATTATCGAGACCACGTCCACTCCGCGGTGGTGATCGGATGCGACTCCACGAGAAAGCGTGGTGTGCAGGGCTATTCTCCACGACAACTCCGTCAGGACGCCCGGAGTGATGGTGGAGGGGTTTTCTTAATCCTCTCCACTCACTCTCCACCCCCACCGCGATGTGTGGGGTTCCGAAAAATCATGTGAGCTGTACTGTACAAGCCATTCTAGTGTTAAGATCTTCTGGTCAATTGCTCAGCACTCATAAGATTAAGGCTGCAACGTTTACACATGTAAGTAGGTTAGTTAAGTTTATTGCCTAATAAACATTTACAAAATCAGTAAACATGTAAACAAACATGCATGTGACTGTCACTGAGGCACAAACAACCTGTTTCAATTAAATTATATATTCCACTTCTCTGCCTATGAGGATTGTTTAGTAGGATTTTTCTGACAATTCTTTTCTTAAAGTATGTAACCATGATATTTACATCAAAGGTGACATAGCTAGGAAAAATACACAAGTTAATGAGAATTGGTTATAGCATATATTACACAACATAACACATCAGGTTGATTTACTGATAATGATAATACACAACTTAACACATCAGGTTGATTTACTGATAATGATAATACACAACATCACACATCAGGTTGATTTACTGATAATGATAATAAAAATTTCTTTCAACTATATTATTTATCTTTAAACAACATGTCTGCTAGCAGAACCTTTGATTACTAGCATTTTATTTTAAAGAAACACCATTTCAAGTTTGTAAGCCACTGCATAATTTCGTAGTCATTGTAGAACCTACAAAAGCATCCGATGCACATGTCCAGGCGGTATGTCCTGTTCCATTATCAATTTGTTTATCATGTACATACATGTAAAAGTAGGAAACAATATCACAACAATCCTAGGGATGATTAACTGAAACTGTCAGATATATTCAACAAAGACATGTCTAACAAAACTGAATCCTGCCATAATGAAAGGCAAATGACATACAGTAAATGAAACAATCATAAGTTGAGCAAGGTACAGAATGCACATTATAATTGTTGGTAAACAATACAACCTTACATATTATGTACATTGTGTATGTGTGTGTGTGTGTACATTAAGAAACCAATAATATGAGGCAAATCATAAAAATCTATGTTGACTTTGCATGTTCTTAGTTGCTGAATTAAGAATACATTTTGGGATAAACAGCTTCATTGTCTGAATAAAAGGCCAAACACAATGTATGAAAAGTCTACAAAGAATTACTTAAAGGACATATTTGTTATTCTCACCCGATGTGATCCACCACCTCCTAAAAATCTGAAAGACAAAATAACATTTTTATTTACAAGTGTATTTTGCTTTACATATATGTGCATATATAATTTGGTTGATTTGGTGGTTTATGGTGCTGCAACACAAGTAGGTTATTTAGTGTGGAGGCAATTGGGGCAAAGTGCCTTGTCCAAGGATGCACCATGGTAGCCAATCTGGACTGATCCAATGGTAGGATTCCAACCTGGACCCTTTCAGTCAAGAGTCCAGCATGCTAACCATTGAGCCACGCAGCAGTAGGCACATCATGTCTATTCAACATCTGCAAGCCCACAGAGGGTGGCAAACAAGAAACATGGTGAGCCACACAATAAGCATGTGGCCATAAATCTCGAACATTCGTTTGATGATACTATCAATGTACGATGCTGCAGATACATACATTTCCCAAGATTATGCAACCTTCAAACTGACATATTTCTTGCCAACTGGCTGATGCAACAGTGACCTACACACCATGGCAATTACACAACTGGTAAAACACACAGTTCTTGACCAGCCCACGTTTCCAGTTGAGTTGCCCCAAGCTAGATATAATTCAGGAGCAGCTAGTTGACTTTTGTTAGATTCATCGCATATATACATGTCACTTGTTCATACATGTGACAGAACAGAGAAGTCAGCTTAGGACAAATCAGGAGATTTTCAAAGTTTGTTCGTGAGTTTTGACTTCAAAAGATTGTGGATTTCAATAAGAATGGCAAATTTTTCATTGCAGCACATGTCATCAACTTTCTTATGCCCACAAGGACCCAAAGCTTGAGTCACTATGTGAGTAGTTTTTGTCTGTTTGTATGAGAACTTTTGTGCGATCTCCAAGTCAGGGAATATTACTTTGACTAGATCTGAAAAAGGATCTGCTACCGTAAATGGAAGATTATGTTCAGCTCAAAAGATGGCAAACAGTGTCTCGGCACATATATCTTTATCCAACTTTGCTGCAAATTCCACAAACATGGATTTCAGTGATGTCATATTTGTTGTCACATTTAATATGCTTTGCTGCATGACACATAATGTCATTCTTGCCACTGTAGCAAATTGTAAAATCAGCTTTACAGAAAGGGCAGAATGCATATTCATGTTTTTTGAATTTGATTCCTACCACTGAAATTCCCGTTTCCATCCATCATTGTATTTTGTGTGATATTTGAGTTGCTCAGATTTTGGCGTTTTAGCATTGAGAGATAATGCACACTTAGACATCTCTACAAACTTTAAACACTGAAGCCAAAACCAACAGTGTTTTATGCAGATTGAGCTCTTTAGTAATCCAACCATAATCAATTAATGTCTTTAATTCTTTTGGAATTACTTCTGAACACACATAGAATAATCTATATCGACAAACTTTAAACACTGAAGCCAACCGACCCTGCCGACAGAATCAAAGGGATGTTAATTGTTTTATGCTGCTTAAAATTAGCAATTAAATCGTCGTGCCCTGCTTAAGCCAGTTCACAATCATGTGATCACAGGCAGTATTACCATAAATATACTACACTGGATACAAAGATTTGAAAAAAAATGGGAAAAATAAAAATGTTCAATAATAATTTTGCTTACACAGATTTCAGTGAATGAAAGGAGAGACAGGAGACACCCCTCATCTCATAAGAAAAACCATCCCATCCAGGAGGTTTACATGTATGCTTGTTGCACCTTTGTTCTGAGGAGTTGTTAGTAATGAGTTAGACTAATCACTACGATTCTACCACCAGGGCTGAGCAAATCCCATAGCCCAACATCCCGGACTATTCATTTTTCAAGTCGGGCAAGTAAAATTTTCCAAGTCACTAGTCCAGGACAAGTGCTTTTTTCCTATTTAAAAAAAGTCATTTAAGTCCTTATTTTCATGCTTTAATCACTATATCTACCTTTATTTGGCCATTCATGCCCTCAGGGCATACTGAATACTTGTATAACACCTACAGGTGGTCAGTGATAACTGTAACATATGCATATGCTCTGTCACCGCTTGACTGCATACTGGAGCCGGTATGATTAATTAGCAGTGTTTTAAGCAGCTTTGCTGCATTGTGTTTACTCAAACCAGATCCTCACTCTGATTTTAATTCAGCGAGTCAGTGTAATTAAATTAATGAAAGATACTTTACCGACATCAATTTTGGTTTCCTTTATGAACTGATTAAATGACAGTAATGATTCTTTCATCTTTAATTGATTATACAAAAGATTAACTTCCACGTGCGATATTGCATTTTAAGTGAAAAATTACGCTAATTAATGATCTGTCTCTGTTTGTATTTTAAAAGAGAAAATGAATGTTATGATCACATTAGAAGCAGTTGTCAAGCAAGCTGATATTTACTCTGTGGATAAAATTAAATATGCTAAATTATTTTCGCAAGGAAGGTAATCGGGACGATTCAGAGAAGGACAATTTTTGTGAAAGTGGAGGGATAAAACGTAAGACTGCTACTGAGTGTGAGAATTCCTTAAACCATTGGAGTTTACAAATTCTAATGAACATTTCAGCAAATGGACCAAAGCTTGAGGACTTTAACTCAGACACAACTGTCAACTGCTGGCTTAGTGCTGGTGCAGGTGGCAGACATGTATATGGATATTTTTTAAAATCCAGCAGCTAAAACATATATACCTTAAGTTGCCAAATGTATATCAACCAGTATTTTTGAAAAATTAAATTCTTTTAAGAAATAATTATGTTCTATATTATTTCGTTTGTTCTTTCCCTGGATTAAGTGCATACATCTCGTCAAATCTTGGCACATGATTACTATTTCGGGACAAGTGAAAAGTAAGGTGGGACAAGTGAAAAGTTGTGTGGGACAAGTGAATTTTGTGAAACCACTTGTCCTGGACAAGTTGATATAAAATAAATTTGCTCAGCCCTGTACCACATATTTACCAAATGGATAAATAAAAGGATTCAAATTAGATTTACTGCTAATATTTCCATAAATTGAACAAATCATATGTGAGACAGAGAGAGAAAGATGGATCAATATTGTCGTCTTGTAATGTGCAGTGTATGGAACTGACATTTTCCAAAGTGTATTAGGCATAAACAATGCATTTGGACCCAAAGTTGATGAATCTAATATTGAAAATGTACAGATAAGTTCATTTAGATGTTGCACATTTTGAAAAGGGAGACAAATACCGTATATACTCGCTTATAAGTCGATGTTTTTTACTTAGAATTCGACTCATACAGAGTAGGGGTCATCTTATAAGCGTGACATTAAAAATATAAAAAAAATCTTGGGGTAATGCTGGAAACTCTAGATGTTTGCAGTACATAAAAATACTGTCAATTCATATATTTTTACGTTTTCATGCCACCATTCCTATGCAGTAATGCATATATGGTATGCACTGTGTTTATCTGTTTCATGATGGTCTTATAAGCGCGACATACAAATATTTTTTAAATCAGACCCTAATCCCTCAGCTTACAAAGGCAAACATGCTTTGTTTTTCCAAGTTAACAATCTTTTGATCGAGATACTAATTTGACAATTATGACCTTAAGCCCTTAGCTTGTAAAAGCAGCACTGCTTTGTTTTCCCCAGTGGACAATCCTTTGATCACGCCGCGCATTTGATACTTGTTCAATGTCATGTTGAGTCCCTTTGATCATACCGCACAACTGACACCTGCTCAGTTGCGGCGACCCTTTAATGAGGTATCAAAGACTGTATAATCAAATGCTATCACAGAGTCTCTACATAAATAATGGTCCAAGTTTATGAATTGTTAGTGTTCTGTCAGTAACTGTCTACTTTGTCACTTAGATATCATACATCGTGAATAGCTAAACTTAGGTAATTTTACCAATATGGGGAAAAGACAACGTAATGCGCACGATTGAGCATTTAAGCTAAAAGTTATAGACTTTGCAGAGAAAAATAACAATTGCGCCGCAGAACGTGAATTTGGTGTGTCAGTTATAGGTTATGGTGTCAGGCATCTGAAGAAAATTCGAGTAATGGAAAGCCCTTATGCAAACTGGGAGTTTAGTTTCAACGAGTGGGTTCTAGAGCAGCGTCAAAATGGGCATGCAGTCACTAGAAACGCGATTAGACTTGGAAGAGGAATCGGAGTCGGATGATGTTTACGATGACGTGATGACATTTGAGGAATTTAGAACTTTATTTGGTAACTCTGATGATGAGGATGAATTCTTGGGCTTTGAACCAGAGGACATTAGACAGTGACATTTATAGGATACCAATTTTATACCTGTATGTGACCTATAATCCAATTCATGGATTTATCATATAAATGGATTACAAATGTTAAGCTATATGGATTTCATTACACGAAGATGGACAAAATGTAAGTTGTAAATTGATTTGTACATATTCAACTCAATAATTCAATTGTATTTATTCTACATTGGTTTTTGTTTTTATTTGTCCTATCTATCTATATGTCTATCTATCTATCCAGTTTGGCTCGTTTATTTTTCCTAAGTGCAGCTCTGACTCAGTGATGACATGTCACCCCTTGCAGACGGATTTAATTTGCAAAAAACACCTCGACTTATAGGAGGGTCATAGCTGAATTGGCTTTTTGCAGCAATGAAAACGGGGGGTTGAGTTATAGTCTAGTCGATTTATAATCGAGTATATACGGTATATATTTACATATTGCAGACAACATTTACCGAGGGAAGCCTATTATTACATTCAGACACTTTGCTGTATCAATTACAAGTTACTCATTCTTACCTTGCCAGAAATATCAACTGAAGCAAAATTACAAATTCTATTAAAAATATTTGATAAAGTCTTGTATGCTGTATTGTTCAAAAGCACTTCCAAGCATATAAATCAGTTAGAGAGCCAGGTATCTATTGATTTTAAAGGTGACAAAATCTAGTGATAAATGTTATTAAAAATAAAAAGAAGGAACTGAATTTTACAAAATAGTAATAATAATAATAATTCTAACATCATTTCTTTTAAGACCAGTTGCTTTTATTCTATTTAATTTTTTATTTTAAAGACTGGGTTTTAATAAAAGTACCAAGATTTAAATAATTTAAATACCTCAAATCTCCTTTTGGCCCTAAAAACTAAATAAATACCTCAAATTTTCTTTTGGCCCTAAGAACTGGCATAAGATTGGTATAAAGTTGCACTATCATTACTTTGCATTTATAAACTACATGTGAAATTTGTCCACTAAAGAGTGTTACAATTAAATGAGAGCTCAGAAATTTCCAAGTTGTTGCACTCTCTCTCTCTCTTTTTCTCTACAATGCCATATTTATGTTCATACAAATGTTAGCTTAATTCAAACTGGTTTATGTTTATTTGTATGTTGTTTTTTTTCTTCTCAATAATATGCTAAATATTTAAGGATTTGTATAATAATACCAGATGTTGCTGAAATACAAAGTGACATGTATACCTAGACTGAAATTAACCAGTCCACTGGCCGCTTTTCTGGAATATCTAGCTGGGGACAACCTGAATTGGAAATATGCTGGCTGATCAAGAACTCTGCCTGTTACGCCCACTTTGAAATTGCTGATGGGTGGAATAATGTTGTGACAAGCAATCGGCAAGGTTGGTTTACTGACAGGGTATGCTAGTTTGCAGCTTGCTTCATTATGGCAAAATTTATGTATGATGTTTTTATGTCCACAAGTATGAAAGGTTAAAAAAAGTGAAACAGTCCAAAGAATGTGCTAAATTTCTGTTCAGTTTAAAAGCTTATGTTGATATACTGAGTTGTAAATAATTTCCTTTACTGTTGTCCCTATCCTAGTTGAGGGCAAGAACAGAGGAGACCTCAACTGTTGTATTTTGCACAATTTTGGCTTAGTATGACTCTACCAGTAAAAAAACCCAAAAAAACAACTGGAGTTCTGTGAACAGCATATTATATGCCCATCCCATGTTTAATAGTTCTCTATGAAGACACTAGTTGGTCATGGTTGATTCTGGAGATTACTGACCAACAGGTCTCAATGAACTGGATCTTTGGTCAAGATAGTGGCCATTTTGAACTGCCTTCATGCCAGTTGTTGTTATTACATCATAATAACCTCAATGATATGATTACGTGTCATCACTAAAAGCAACCTAAGAAATAGTCAGAGGCTATGGAAACTGAATGACTTCTTCCTTTTCTTATAATTCAAAAGTTCCAGGAAATACATTAAAAATTAATGGTGCAGGAATTTCATTCATGTTTGAAACATTATTAAATGTTATTTTCAATGTCTATCTTTCAATATGAGTAGGTATTCTTTGCATCTAGCTGGATGTTTGTCCTCCAAAACTTACCAATTTGGGAATTGTCTCTATGAATACTTCCAAGCCTCTTTCCGGAAGTCACAGTTATTCAACTTGCAGCAGAAACCATTATTTTCTTATTAGATTTACCTCCGACTTTTAGACCTCAAAATCTATAGGTTTTGTTATTACCCTAAATGCAAGCCATCCACAAAGTTTGGTCAAGAATTTACTCAAGAACAAAATGTTATTCTGCAAAACCCATTATTCTTTGAGCCAAAATGACCCTGACCTTTGACCTTGTCACCTAAAAGCAATATGCCTCCTCAATACCTTAAGGGCAAAGCCCTCTACAAACTTTGGTCAAGGTACATGGTCTAGAACTTAAGTTATAATGCAAAAGCCATTTTTCTTCTTTCTGTCAGTGACCCAAACATAAGCTCCTTTTTTTACCCAACATGTAAGTCATCCACAAACACTGGTGAAGATAAATGGTCAAGAACTCAAATTTATATGCAGAAACCATTTTTCTTCTTTCAGTTACAGTGACCTTGACTTTTATCCTTTCAACTCCAGAATCTATATGGTTCTTCCTTACCCCAAATGCAAGCCATCCACAAAGTTTGGTCCAGGTCTATCATGTAAAACTAATTTTATCATGTGGAAACATTTTTTTTTCTCCCCCGTCCCAGTGACCTTGACCTTTGTGAGTGATCAATATAAGTATCTGCTCTGTTTTAAAATAGATTACCATTTTCTCCAGATTCTAAATAAAGTATCAACACCTTTTCTTTTTTTGCCATTTTAGAACAAGCATCTACGACAGGGCGCTAAGAATTTAAAAAAATGTGTCTCTTGCTGTGACATTTTCTGAAATAGTCCCTTTTTTCAGCAGCATATTAACACCAGGATATTCATAAGGGTTGATACTGTCAACTATCTTCTCCACAAATAACAGAACTATGATGCTGATGACTGCTTTCTCAATTTTAAAGGATAAAAACTACCACCTTAAACATGTAGCTTTTGCTTCATATTTGAACTTGAGTTCATAAACTTGTTGATAAAATTTGGGCTTATTTTTAGGATCTATCAAGATTTCACAAAAAATATATGAAAACTGAAGTGATCTGGAATTCTGCAATAGTGACAAAGAATGGTTTACTGATATTATTTGTGAAATGTTTGACTGAATTAATAAAGACTTACTGGTATTCCTTGTGATAGGTGAACCCAATGAAAGATAGGTGGTTTCCAGCAAAAGCTTTCGGGATTTGGAAGGTTTCTTCAGGACTATCCTCCTTTTCAATGTCATCAAAATTACTAGTGTCCACATCACTTTTCAAATCTGGCACCACAGGTGGGACAGCTGTTGGTGAGACAAAGTACATTTATGAGTAAAGTTAGTTTAAAAAAAAAAAAAAAACAGGTGTATTTATCCGATCCTAATACATTAGGATTACCAACTACCACCACCCATTAAAGTCAGCCCTCCCATATGATAGATTTGACAAATGTATCTCCATTCCAGTATTGGAAGCTGATGATCTTATTATACTAAGACAGGCTAATATCTATGATGAACAATGCATGATAATATACTAATTTATTAACAACTAATCAATGACCTAATAGCTTCTGATTTCTAATTAATCAATAACCTCCATTCTTGCATCATCAGTTGGTCCACCTGGTCTTATGCATGAAATTGTGTAACATCAGCAGTTGTATTTTGATTGAACTTCTTATTGGTAATTTGTATTTTGTAAACAGCACATTTTTAAGTAAATTATGTTTTCTCAAATAATACTTGCCCGATCTTACTGATGTTGGGAAAGAAGCTCTGCTACCTCTCAAATCCGGCACTCGTGAAAAGACGAAAAATGTTGTCTTTCCCATTTTTACAACATATAGACAAAGGGAAGAAACTCTTACCTTTTACCTTCCCTGATCACCACTAGGTGGCTACAGATGTTTACTCAAGTTTTAGCTTGAGCAATACATCAACAAGGATGCATGGAATTGTGGGGAGGTGTGGGAGGGTTCAACATAATGTGATCGGGTAAGTATTCTCAGAGAAACATAATTTACTAAAATTTGCTTTCTCCTTTGAATACATTCCCTAATCACATTAACTTGTGTAGGATAGGTAATAGGAGATGGGAACGCAGAGCATCCTACCTTTACCATGGTCACCCTTCAAGGGAAAAACTATATTTCCCACATGAGGATAAAACGCACTCCTAACATGAGACCAGCACAACTGTTGATCATGTAAGCCATGACCACCGTACCCGGCTAAGAAGGAAACAAAAAGGCAAATCCAGTGAAAGTGCTGTTTTATACCTGTGGTAAGGTTGTCATGACTTCAACTGGTCTGGTCACATTCTGGGCTGCAGCCACCGGACCTACCAGATTCAATTCTTGACACTGTTAAGCTAGATCACACAAATAAAAGCTAGAGAAGGTTGACTGTGCCTGCCAGTCGATGGCTTCTATTATGTCTCGGATCGAAACTTTCTGTTCAAACATGTGACTTGCAGAGATAGCTCAGATTTCATGAGCTGAGATGTTCATGCGGCGTATCTGATCTTTTGAGATCTCCGAGTATGCCGAACATATTACCCATGGTGCAAGGACTTAAGCGGTTATATCCCCTTTCTCTGGTTTCCCTGGAAGACACAGGTGTTGACGGGCCCCATGGCACTTATCCATCCGCTTCAAGTAGTGTCTGAGGGTACAGCCCAGGTCCTGCATAACCTCCTCTCTAGAATGAGCAATAGAGGTAAAGGGACAGATGACAACTTTCTGATTGTACACTGACAGCAACCTGTTCTTTGCTACAAAACCTGGTGTTGTCATTGGGACCATGGAACTGTCTGATCTGAACTAGAGATAATTTAAGTCTGCTGAAATGGTATGCAACCCGCTCACCCTGCATACCAAAGCTAGGGCTATCAGAAAGCATGTTTTGTATGATAGCAGCTTCAACGAGGTTCTAACTAAAGGTTCAAACTGATCTGAATTGAACCATGTCATCACCCAAGGTATCAAATGGTTGGTTGGCTCGGTAACTGCCTGGGTTATACGCATGGAGAAATGGATCAACTAAACAGATCCCCATATAACTCTGCATACCATGGTGCTGTGTATTGGCATGCAGCATGCCTTGCCAAAATGACGGATTCATGGTCAGTCATGAACCTGTATAGCCGGATGGCTGGCTGGGCTGGCTGGTTGGCAGCCGGAACAGTGGTATATGCCTCAGATGGATGGCCTAATAGATCATCAATGTCCAAAATATACCCCATGCACCCAGACTGACAGACCATAAGGACAAGCTTAGACATGTGGGGTGACTTACACCCACTGGACTGCCTAATAAAGGGAGGATAATCTCCCATTTCTCTAAGCTGATATAGGAGAATTGTAAAGTACAAAGGGGCACAAATTCATCAACTGTGGCATCGCCTCTTACACTAGTTTGATTCCTGTGAAGAATGCTGGGCCAGCAACTCCACAACCCATTGTTTTTCTATCTGAAGCTAAGCCGATGTAATGGTTGATGTCAGCATTTACGATTTGGGGGAGGGAGGGAAGAAACCATCATGGCATCCCATATTACACTGACCAGTGATGACTTTCAGGTCACAGTATCAGCATGTTACATTCCATTCTTCTTGACTTGCCATGTCTCTCTTTGCTCTCAAGATCCTTTCTCAGCACTGTGAACTTGATATCTCCTGACCACGACACACAAACACTACACTTGGTATAAGCTAGGCACTTCTCATGCGTGTTCTCCATGGCTTTAAATCTCTTGCATTTAATGCATTTTGTCGCCATTGTTTATCACTTTCTAGAAAGACACGAATGACCAAAAATTCAGAAAATAACAAACTGAAAATGTTCACATATGCAAATAATCAATGCTTGTTACTTAATAAGTGAGAAAATACAGGCAGTGTGTGCTAAATAACCAACAATGTGCACCAATGCCACCATGTTGGAACACAAGGTCAGAAAAAAACAGCAAAGTCCACAGCAGCAAAAATAATTAAATGTTTTTTTTTCTTTCTTCAAAATAATGATTGCAACATGTAGTAAATACCTTTACAGTCAATACAAAACTTTGTTGATAGATGATTGAAAACCCTCTTTATATTTCCTAGATTTTTAGAGGCACAGGATACGATGTTGATCATATCCAGCAAAAGCTAAAACAGTTAACAGTAAAAGCTACAATGAGTGCTAAGGGGAGGTAATGGGTAAGAGTTTCTTTCTTTTGTCTATATGTTATATAGATGAGAAAGACCTAAAGTTTTGTCTTTTCACAATTGCTAAATTCGAGAGGTAGTCGAACTTCTGTCCTAAAGTTAATGTGATTGGGAAATGTATTCAAAGGAGAAAATTTATTCATCTGGTAATGGAGCATCTACATATAATGATCATACGCTGTAGCTAAATGTATACCTTTGGATTCAAACTCTTCTTTCACATTCTGGAAAATATCCACCCACCAAACTATGATCCCTGTATACCAAATTGGATGTAATACGTGCATATGTTTTAATAAGCAGACGTGCGTCATTTTGGTAAAAACTTGCAAAAAATATCCTTTACTGAGGGTACATTTGTCAATCTTGGCATGCCTCATGGAAGGAAAGAAAATGCTAAAAGCTACATAGAACATTATTTTATTGTATAACAGTGCATGTCTGATCACTAATTCTTAATTAAATTGATTGGTTAAAGACTCAAAAATAAATCTGACATATGATTTACTCAGCATGACCATACTGTGAGAGAAAATTCACTTCCAAATGGAGAGTTCCCAACATAGATAATGTGAACCTAAGTCTTATGAATGGGACCACCATTGGTGTTCACTTATTATGATGAGCTTCAACTTATAAAATTTACGCAAACATTAATTTTTTAAGTCCACAGTGCATGTATCACACCAAATACAATATTCATTTTCAAAATTCTGTAACTAGTAATAAAGTGGAACTTGCAATAGTAATGATGGTTGCATCACAATGGGCCCTGCTCAAAAAAATTTGCTTAGTGGGGCTTTAAGCAGAGGCATTTGTGTTGCAAAAGCCAGGTTAGATGAATGGGTATTCAGGGGTTGCAACTCCTCTAAATGCTGATGTGAAATGCTGGAACTCAACTCATTCAAGGTCTCATCAAAATAAAGGTGTGTGATATTGGCTGAAATCTCACATCTCTGATTTAAAATTATGTTGCAGAAACCCAAGTTTGGAGAACAGGGGTATAACTATTGAAAATGAAGTAATGGAATGCAGAAATTAAACACATTCAAGGTCTCATCAATAAAAAGGTCTATGTCAAATTTGAATAAGAAATCAAAGTCAGGAGGACATGCAATCAGGGGATTTAACTCCTGTAAACGATATCATGAAATGTTTAAAACTGAACACATTCAAGGTCTCCTCAATATAAAGCTGCATGCCAAATTTAGCTGCAATCCAACCACCCTTGGTAAAGTAATGCTGTAGAAACAGAAGTCAGGAAGACAGACCATCAGTGGGTGCAACTACTAGGCGTGATGTTACAGAATGCTATAAATCAAAGTCATTCAAGGTCTCTTCAATATAAAGCTCCATGCTATATTTGACTGAAATCTAACAAACCTTTTTAAAGTTAGGCTGTGGAAATCCAACAAACCTAAGGAGGCTATGGAAACCAAAGTCAAGAGGATCTGAAATCAGGAGGCTAGCTCCAATAAATGATTTTGTGGAACACTTGAAATCAAACTCATTCAAGGTCTCATCAATATAAAGCTACATGCCAAATTTTGTTAAAATCCAACACACCTTGATAAAGTTATGTTGTGAAACCAAACGACAGTAGGAAAATCAGGGGGCATAACTTCTGTAAATGATGATCAAGAAGGATGAAAATAAAACTCTTCCAAGGTCTCATTAAATTAAAGCTGCATACAAAATTTCCTTAAAATCCTACAATTCCTACTAAAATTACTTCACATAAACCAAATTGTTGATGGACAGATGCACAGATGGACAGACTGACGGACATGATTACTAGAGGTCCATCAACTTCACTGAGCAGGGCCCAAATTATACATTACTATATCCAGGAAAGAGGACTTCTGTCATTTGATAACAGTTCTTGTGGGAGGGTGGATTTATTCCTTTAAAGCATTCAATTACTCAAACCTTCCAAACGAGAGGACAAACAAAAAAATATTACTAACCCCTACGCATGGTGCCCCAATCCCACTGATCATTCTTGAAAAATGGATGAAATTTTATTTCTTCAATTCCATTTCTTCCCAGCCTCTCAGTCCTGCAATGGAAAAGAAGTTGATATCTCATCATTTTAAATATTTCATGTTGCAAGGGAATTATTACCCACATTAAATAAATTTCCAAGTACACTTATCTAACAGACTTATATTAGGATAAAACTACTGCTACCCACCCCCTTTTCAGCTCTACTGTCCCAAAATATTTCAAGGAATTCAAGAGACAAGTCGATTTGTTCTTTTTAACTGCTGAGTGTTGAAAGTATCTCTTATATTCTTGAATGATAAGATTTTCAAATTAGCTGCTGTGGTTGCCCATACTGGATGTAAGATTGGCACCATTTTCATTTAGGGAAAAATAGACACCATCAAAAGACTTTCGGTGAGAACCTAATGCCAATATGACTATCCATTCAGAACTAGTGACAACAAGGTTTTCAACATGTTCATAATGACAGCCATATTGGATGTCTGTGAGGCACCATTTTCACTTAGAACCAACTAGATATCATAAGTATATTGGTAAAAAACATATGTTGATATGACCATCAATTCAGGAGGAGCAGCCATGCCAAGAGTTTTCAAGATGTCAGATCAGCATCATTTTCATTCAGGACCAACTAGACACCATAAAACTTCTGGTGAAAACCCCATGTCGATATAACTCTCCATTTAGGAGAAGTAGCGATAAGATTTTCAAGACAGCTGCTATGGCAGCCATATTTGACAGATTCGCGCCATTTTCATTTAGGACCAACTAGATATTATAATTAGTCTTCTAGTGAAAACCCCACGTTGATATGACTTTCAATCTAAAAGGAGTAGTAAAAACAAGATTTTCCAGATGACTGCTGTGGTGACCATATTGAATGTCAGATTGAACAATTTTCATTTAAGACCAACTAGACACCATAAGAAGTCTTCCAGTGAAAACCCCATGTTGGTATGACTTGCCATTCAAGAGGTTTACCAAAACAAGATTTTCAAGATGGCTGCTGTGGTGGCCATATTGTATGCCAGATCAACTCCATTTTCATTTAAGACCAACCAGACATCATAAGAAGTCTTTTAGTGAAAATGTAGTTGGGGGGACTAATTATAATTATGTAACACTTATCTGTTGCTATTATTTAGTTTAAGCTTTTTGCAATGGAAAAACCCTCGTCCATGCCAGATGCACCATCTTCCAGTTCTTGAAAGTTCTTAGAACATGTGCATTGACCCCACATCATAGGCCCATAAGCAATAGCACCTCATTAATTTCTAATACCTTGACTACAGAAGAACATCAGGGCAGGGTGGGAGTAGGGCATCCAATAGAGAAGATACATATTACATAATTAAAATTAGTTTTACTCCCCCTCCCCAAACTACATTTTAATATCAGTAATACATCACCTGTCACTATTATTCAGCTGCATTCATCAGTAAAGAGGAAGGTTGATTACCTCAAATGGAACACGAGAAACATTTAATGCTTTTAAATAGCAGCAGGTTGGGTCGCTGTTTGTGATGCAACTATTGGACCCAGAGAAAAAATACTTTTGCTCTGGTTTGATAAAGACTGATGGTAAAAGGAGGTTGTGTGCAATCACCAAAACACAGCCTTCATAATGTCCTCCAAAATGAAAGATTGAGATAGGCCCAAGGAGTAGTGATAGCCCTTACTTCATGGGTTTTTAGTCCCATGAATGAAAGGTCTCTCTCAGTGAGTGATCAATATGCTCTCTTAATAGAGAGTGAAATCCATCTAGAGATGGTAGCTGGCGAAATATCAGCTGAGCCCTTTAAGGTAAAGAAAAGCCCTTTCCTACCCTTCCTACTCCAATTTGAAGATGCCAAACAGAACCTAAGTGCCCTAACTGGGCAACAGAGTCTCTTCTGATCATCCCCAGCACAGATGTGACTGAGACTGAGGATCCCTACTGGAGATAGCAGCACAGATGTGACTGAGACTGGGGATCCCTACTGGAGATAGCAGAACTGAGGGAAGTTGTTTTGTTTTTTTTGTGAGAAAATCTGGATGATATAAAAGCGAGAGTTGTACTTCCCACTGAACCAGAAACATCCTTCCTCTATAGAGAGGGCATGCAGTTTCCTTTTTCTCTATGCAGAACCTACAGTTAGAAGAAAAACTGTTTTAAGTATAAGATTTCAAAAGAAGACTCACTCAAAGGTTCATAAGGGGGTTTTGCCATCTCAGCATCAAGGAGTGAGAAACTGGTCTCTGCAGCTCAAAGTACTTAATAAGATCTGCTGAGTGAGGATCTCTGCCAATGGCAAGGCCTTTGGAGAATTTAAGTTTGTTTGAAAGGGCTATCCTATAACCTTTGATTGTGGAAGATGAACATGATCTCTCCTTAAGGAGAAAGCACAGAAGATCAGCTACTGTAGAAACAGAGTGGCAGCTAGAATTAACACATTTCCTAGTGTACCAATCACAAAATATTCTCTACTTTGCATCATAGACCTTGATGGTAAATAGTCTCCAGGCCTGAACGATGCAGTTAGCGATCTTGTTCGAAAGCTTCGCCTGGCAGATAGATCACCTGAGATGAGCCAAGTTTGAAGGTGGAGAATCTGAGGACTGTTGTGAAGAAGAGACCCAATGTGTTGTGACAGTAGATCTTTCTACTGAGGTAACACCCTGGGTTGGTCTATCAACAGGTCAAGAAGGTGGTTGAACCAAAAATTAAAGGCCACAGAGGTGATATCAGGATATGTGGAATCAATCTGATTGGTGTGAACGCATAAGCAAACAGCCAATCCCACCTCTGGTTGTTCACTGCCCATGCTCTTTGGTCTGGGACTGGGGAGACATAAAATGGGAGTTTGTTGTTCAGTCTTGTGGCAATTAAATCCACTTTAGGCTTCCTCCATAAACTGAACAAGGACTCTGCAACTGCTTGATGCAGAGACTGTTCTGTTAGAACTACCTTGCCTGTCCTGGACAAACTGTCCACAAGGATATTTTTCTTACCCGGAATGTGACAAACACAGAGTGTAATTCCTTCTGACTATACCCAGCATAGAAGGTTCCAGACTTCCATTAAAAGGGAAGAAGCAAAAGTTCCTCCTTGTTGTCTGAGGTATGTAATGACCCCTGATTTGATATATGCACCCTTTCAGGATGAAGAACACAGCTCTCATTTCCAAGCTATTTATGTGGAGGAGACTTTTTTTCTGGGACCAATGGCCCTGGAGAAGTACTCCTGGTGGCTCTAAATGAGCACCCCAACCTGAATCTGACATGTCAGTGTACAGATAAGAGTGGTACTCCTGGTGGCTCTAAATGAGCACCCCAACCTGAATCTGACATGTCAGTGTACAGATAAGAGTGGTACTCCTGGTGGCTCTAAATGAGCACCCCAACCTGAATCTGACATGTCAGTGTACAGATAAGAGTGGGGTTCGGGGCATGCAGTGAACTCCAGTCAGATATTTTTTTTTATTGTACCACCTGAGGTGATACTGAAATCCCAACCCTAGAGGTATTCTGGTTGAAAGAGAATCCTTGTGTGGTTTCCAGTTTGCCAACAGGTGAAACTGGAGAGGATGTAATGGAGTCTTCCTGGGGTAACAGATCTGCCACAGAGTTCAAGGTCCCCAGAAAAGAAGGGTAAAGCCGGACTGACAATGATGTCTTGGCCTGTAGAGTCCACAAAAAATCCAGTAGTCTGTTTATCCTGTCTGGGGGAACACGAACCTGGCCCAGATAGGTGAGGAAATGAATTCCTACATAAACAAAATCCTGAGAAGGAATGAGATCTGATTTCTCTAGGTTCAGTACAAGTCCTAGCTGAGTCAGTGTGGACCAACAGCTGGAGTTATAATGTAACTGAGACTGTTTCCTGTTGTTGTGCAGGAGCCAGTCATCGAAGTACTGGAGAAGGGGGATTCCCAGATACCTTCAGTGAGCAGCCCCCATCACCTTGGCAAATACTTCGCACGTTGAGACTAGACTGAATGGCATAGCTCGGAACTGGAAAACTCCCTGTCCTATGCAAAAACTGAAGTATTTCTTGGGCAGCGGAAAAACTGGGATGTGAAAATAGGCATCCGGAATGAAACTGCCCAGACTCTGGGCCTGATGGCATTCTAGACTGATGCTGCAGTGTCCATCCTGAAGGTTTCCTCTAACAAGAATTTATTTAGGGGGGAAAGATCTATGATGGGTCAAAGTTTCCCTCTTTTTTTGGTACCAGAAAAATCTGAGAGTAGAAGGCTGGCAACCAAATGTTTTGCACCCTCTCTACTGTGACCTTCTGAAGAAGGCTGTGCATCTCTTCCTTTAATCTGGTTATATTTGACTGTTGGAACAAGATGGGATTCCTTGAGAGAGGAGAGAGTTCTCTAAAATGAGAGCTAGTCAGCCTCCAACTGGTTTTAATGGAAGAGGGATGCACAGCAGGAGAGGTATAGAGTCCTTAAGATCTCCGCCCGGGTTCAATAAATGAGGAGGACTCAGTAGACTTCCTTGCCTTGCCTTTCTAGCCTCTTCATCTTGTGGACAACTGTTGCAGAGAGGGTTGCCTACTGGGCTGATTGTTTGCTTGCATACCCTTTTGAAACTTGGTCTACCCCATGGCTAGATCAGGCTGAGACATTTGCTGGCTGGTTTTGATGGGCCACGAGCCAAAGCGAAAGACCAATGCTGATAGTCCTTCAGATCCTGAGAAGCAATGGAAGGTATGAGACTGCCAAATAAGGTCTCTGATTCCAGGAGAGCATCCCTAAGGAGATTCTTTCTATGCTCTAGCAATACCTTTGAGGTGTCCAAAGCAACATCTCTTCTGCGAAGATGAAGCAACTCCATCAACAGTGCCACGGATGTAGACAAGGTCTGTCTTGATGTATTTGCGGCCGTTTCCAATAACTCTTGCAAAGCAACAGGCAACAAAAATTCTTCCTTCAAAAGATCGAAGGAAGCTGCTGAGAACAAGTTAGAGTGAAAAGCTATAGTCAGAATGGACCTGGACTTCGTCTCTAAAGCCTCTAATGTCTTCACATAGAGGCAAGCGAATGGCCGCAAAGAAATACCCACTTGCAAAGCTCTATTTGTTTGAATTTCTTTTTGTGGTGGTGGGGGTTTAACTGGTCAGGCAGGAGGAGTGAACTTTATAACTGGAAGCTGATACTAAGGGTCTGAGAGTAGCAGGGGGGACTGACCACCCCTTATGCTGTATCAAAGATTCATGCCCTTTGTTAAATCTCTGTGCAAGCTCCTTGATCATGCTAGAGTGAGGAACAAGAGCACATCTGGTCTTGACAAAGACCTTGAATATTTTTTTCAGCTTGGGAAGGATCTTGGTGTCCTCAAAGGCTTAGGGCAAATATCAGGGGGAGGCGGTAAATGAAGCCTTGTAAAACGACCATGTCTATTCCTCTTCTACCACCTGGGAAAGGGAGGTACATCGGTCCAATTCCTTTTCCCAGTATGTTTGTTGCCCAGTGACCAGTGAATGGTGTATACTCAGAGGCTGGTATTATGACTGGTGTCCAGTGTGTACTCAGTGCCTGGTATTGTGATCAGTGATTGGTGCCCCATGACTGGTATTGTGACTAGTGACCAGTGTTTGATACCCAGTGATCAGTCAATAACAGGTCACCTGAACCCAATGGTGACTCAGATCTGTGGGAGGAACACTCCCCAGAACTACAAGAGCTAGAATGCCGCACATCCCTCTTGGGGTTGCATGAACTGCTCATTGCCATAGACAGGTTTCAGGTGCTTGGAGAATGTCAACCTTCCCCAGAAGGGTGTGGCATACTCGATCCCAGATTTGTGACTATAGCCCTGCTGCTGCCTTCTTTCTAGAAGACTTACTCTCTATATCAGGGAAGGTGCTGCTACTCCCTCTTTAATTCAGGGGAGTGTTGTTTCCTCTAGGAAGGTAACAGTTTCTCTGTCTGGGAAGGTGTTGTCTCTCCCTGTTTTATTGGGGGGGTTGGAAGAAGGGGTTGAGCTCGATCCCAGTTTAAGAAGGTATGAGATCCTCAAGATACAGAGGGAGAAAGCACTTCCTTTCTCTGTTTATAAGTATGTGTCCTTTTGATGAGGTCCCAGATACTGTCAGACCATAAACAACATACTGAACATCCATCTGTTCATGTACATTTTGTGCATGAAAGGCATGTGGCTTGGTGTCACATGGGGCCTTTTTGTGTCCACACCAACCCGCACTTTGTGACATCTGAAATACAATTTCTGAAAAAGAAATTTATTCATCACAAAAAATTATGATGTTTAATAACAACAAGGGTTGCATTAGCCACACTGTTATCTTTACTACTTACCAATGAGATAAAACCTCAAAGTAGTGTTACTAAATAAGATGTAAACAGAGGTAAATGAACATCACTTACGAATTTAAACTTATGCCACAATTAATGAATGGAAGAATGTGTAATCTCAACTAACGCTCTAGGAGATTAAATAGCTCTTTGTAATGCACATTGCATTAAACAACCGCAATGACAATACAAACACAAACCCCCTGTAATAAATGTAAACACTAAAGTCAAAACATATATATGGATAATATTCAAGTAAATTTTGATGACCAACTAGAAATTTTGTTTGCCTACAAGGTAATTCCTGAACCCACAAAGATTAGGTAGGGTAGGATGCTCATCATGACCAAACAATGAAAATTGCGCATGGGCATTTGACTTGGGGTCAGACAGACTGGGTTGATCCACATGTTCTAAGAACGTTCTAGAACAGGAGGATGGCGCATCTGACACAAGATGGCTTTTTCCATTGCGGAAAGGGTAAGCTAATTAATAGTGACAGGTAACATTGCAGATATTGAAACACATACTGATATGACCACCTATTCAGGTGGAGTAGCAATAACAAGATTTTTGAGATGGTCGCTGTGAGAGCTATACCAGATGCCCAGGCAGCACCTTTGTCATTCAGGATTAACTAGACATCATAAGAAGTCTTCTGGTGAAAACCCAGACCTGCCAACCCTAACAAGACCTTCGCAGTCAACATTTTTCCATAAGCTGGAACAATTTTTAGTGAGGTGTAATGAAATATCATGTATTGGTATTGTTGACTTAGAAAATATGCATTTGAAAAGTTCAAAAGTGTTGTCTGAAGCAGTGAAGGCAACCAGTATGTTCAACTAAAAAGTTAGTTAAGTACACTTCAACCTTAATTACTTCCAGTACAGATTTAGAAACTGCAGTTTCACACCACATGGAGCTAAATGGCTTCTTGCTAGATCTCTCAACTTGATGAAATTGTTGATGTTTTTGTTTTTTTAAATTTCATGTGGTGATGCCAATCATCTTTCCCGCCATGAGATATACTCAAATCAACAGGACATGATGTATAATAAACTGAATATTCCTTTTCATACTTCTGTGCTGATTGTTTGAGCATTTTAAGAGGCTAATAGCCCCCTTCACCTCCAACATGTTTTTGATTGTTGGATGACATTTTGAGAGAAAAGCTATAAGCAACAGCTTGATCATGCAGGCGTTTCACATCAAAAACATGGACAGATTAAAGTGTTCGAGTTAATCCTGTAAAATGACAAACCCAGATGAGCCAATATCCAGAGTTGATCACAATGATAGTATTTTCATTATTTGTTGCTATTATTCCATTAAGTCCATAATTTAAGGGTCATTACAGTAAGACTTTTACAGTCAAATCGTACGGGTTGGCAGGTCTGAAAACCCATGATAATATGACTTTCCATTCAGGATGAGTAGCAATAGGATTTTTAAGATGGCTGTCATGGTGGCCACATTGGACATCAGATCAGCACCATTTTAATTTAGGACCAACAAGAGATCATAAGAAGTCTTTTAGTCAAAACCCCATGTTGATATGACTATCCATTCAGGAGGTCTGGTTTGGTTTGGTGTTTGATGGCACAGCAACAGAAGTAGGTTATTTGATGCCAAGGCAACTGAAAGACAGTGCCTTGCCCAGGGGCTCACCACAGAAGCTGACCCAAGCTGACATGATGGTACGCTTTGAACCTGCATCTATTTGGTCCAGCACACTAACCACTGAATCACCGGGGCTCAGCAGCAATAACAAGATTTTTAAGATGGCCACAATGGTGGCCATACTGGATGTGCAGGCAGCACAATTTTCATTTAGGATCAACTAGACATCATAAGAAGTCTTCTGGAGAAAACTCCATGCTGAATTGCTTTCTCTTCAGGAGGAGTAGCAATAACAACATTTTTGAGATGGCTGCCATGGTGGCCATATTAGACATCAGATCGGCAACATTTTCATTTAGGACCATCTATTTATACATCGAAAGAAGTCTTTTAGTGAAAATCCTCATGTTGAAATGACCATCCATTCAGGAAGAATAGCAATAACAGATTAGACATCTGTGCAGTACCATTTTCATTTAGAGCTTCTGATGAATACGTGTGTAATGTTTCATGGTAATCCTCCACGATGTTTAAGAGCCATCCCATAAGCTCTTCTGGTCTATGACCAGTAGAGCTACAAATGAGCACTACATGCATCACTTGATATCCCTGTCTTGACAACGTTTGAGAGTGGATTGGGTTAAGTAATTCCTGGATGTGGTGCATGTGTATATTTTCAAGAGGTGGTAAAAACTACAATGACTGAATGTAGCTAAAAGAACAAGAGTCCCTCAAACACTGGACAAGCTAAAAAAGAATTTCCAGGAATTCAAGATAAGACCATTTCTTCCTTTCAACTGCTGAGTGTTGAAACCATCTTTGATATTCTTCAGCAATAACAAGATTTTCAAATTAGCTGCTGTGGTGGACATATTCGATGTCAGATTGGCACCATTTCCATTTAGTACCAACTAGACACCATAAGACATCTTTTGGTGAAAGCACAAAGTCAATATGACCAGCCATGTAGGAGGAGTAGTGATAACAAGATTTTTAAGATGGCGATTGTGGCAGCCATATTAGAAGTTGCATTGGCACCATTTTCATTTACGACCAACGAGACATCTTAAGAAATCTTTCAGTGATAACCTCATGCCGAGATGACCATTCATTTAGGCTGAGTAGCGATAAAAAAAAAATCAAAATGGCCACTAGCAGACATAATGAATGTTTGAATGGCATCATTTTCATTTAGGACCAAGTAGACTAAGTTTTTCAGTGAAAACCCTATGCTAAATTAACTATTCATTCATGAGAAGTAGCAATAACATGATTTTCAAGATGGCCACTGTGGCAGACATACTGAATGTCTAAATTCTACCATTTTCATTTAGGACCAACGAGACATCATAAAAAGTTGCTTAGTAAAACCCCATGTTCATATGACCATCCATTCAGGAGGAGTAGCGATAACAATATTTTCAAGATGGCCACTGTGGTGGTCATATTGGACATCAGATTGGCACCATTTTCACTTAGGACCAACAAGACATCACAAGAAGTCTTCTGGTGAAAAACCCCATGGCAATATTACTTTTCATTCAGAAGGAGTAGCGATAACAATATTTTCAAGATGGCCACTGGCTGCCATATTGGACATCAGATCGGCACAATTTTCATTTAGGACCAACTAGACATCATAAGAAGTATTTTTGTGAAAACCCCATGTTTATATGGCCATCCATTCAGGAGGAGCAGTGATAATGAAGATGTTGATAATTATAATTTTCCTGCTAAGTATATGATAAAACTAGAGAAACCTTGATTTAAGATGGAAACCAAAGGGTGAAAGTCAAGCAATGACCATAACTAGGTAACATTTTGATGCACTAGGAAGTTCAATGGATTTTTCTTCTCTAAGGCTCATGCTACATTATATTTCACTCTAGCAAATCCTTTTAAAGCTATTGAGGATTACTGAAGTTTGTGATAAAAGCACGTCATACTGAGGGATCGATTTTAAGCCTGTTGAACAAGGTGAGCAATTAATGTTACATTAATTGTCATGGTTCAAAGGTGTGCACCGTATTTGCTTTCAATGAATTAAGGTTTTCAAAAGTTATGGAGTTGGAAGAAACTTGCTGATGTACAATAGATTTTGGACAGACATGAGGAAGAATACATCAAATCTTCCTGGGATATGGCAGGAGCGAAACAAAATTGGAGGTATTGAATGATGAAGAATTTATTATGTCAAACTGGAGATGAGGGATACCACTGAAAGGTAACTTACTGAAGACTATCAGCATCTGTCAGAGAAATCCTGATTATTTTGTGGTCCAAATAGTTGAATAATTAATGGATTGATACTTGACAGAGTTCTTTGCATTATATTTTTTTAAATTATATTACAGACCTGACAACAGGGTTTTATCACTTTTTGAAACAAAAATTTCTAGGTCTTTGTCAGGTTTTCTCCTGGATGAAATTAATATTTTCAAGGTTCGCTTATGACCATTACTGAACAGAATCCACAACATTTTGGCTTCAAAAATGTGCATTTTCAACATCAAAAGCGGTATTTATTTTCAGACTTTACCATAACATCTAAATTAGATGTACAACCATGTATTAAACCATCAGGATGTATCACTGGAAACAAGTATGCAACTCATTTATATTTACAGAATAAAAATGTAAACTTTACTCTGCTTAACTGCATATATTGGTACAAAGAAATTTTTTTTAAATGAAAAGTTTGTTTTAAATTCTAATAAAAAAACCTAAAAATCTATATACATTTGTAAAAAAACAAAAAAGGGGACTGAAATTATAATTTAAAAAATCCACTTACATCTGGTTGGTACCCTAAATCTACTTTCAATGTAATCCAACTCTGGACTGCATATTCAGTGCAACCATTGTCAAGTATGCCAAGAGTGTGCATTGAAAAATAACCCAGCTGTTGCTAGATTTCTACATATGTAGCACAGTCCAATGGCAAATTTCACTGCAAAGGCAAGTTGGGGGTGGGAGTGGTGGCAAAGGTTACTATTGATGATAATGTTTAACACCATGTTCCCAATGTGAACTAACAAATTACGAAGCAAAAATTTATCGCATTACAATTTCATCAACTTTATATATCAAAAGGGGAAATGGGGAAAATACGCTTTATTATTTTTCTCATAAACTTATCAAGGTCACATGTGTTGGCACTCTATGATGTTAGACTGGTCTTAATACCTTTAACAAAAGAAAAGATACCAATATGGAGCTGACTATGTGGTATCCAGACTACATGACCAATCCATTGCCTGAGAGCATGGATTGACAATGCAAATATATTTAGGGGAAGCACCCAAGTGATGCATAAAACAACTGCACCTCAAATGACTTAAGAGTTCTGCAACCTTCGAAATTTCCCAGTACAAAATCAATGAATTTAACTCCTGATCAGTTCACTTTTTCCCCTGACTTTGATCAATATTTGCAAAATTCTTTACCTGGTCAGAAACAAGCCCATTCTTTCTTCTGACTTTTTCCCAGTAGTGTGGGAACACAGTGACAAGGATAGAAGTCATTCATTTTCTTGTGTTTTTTTTTATATGACCCTGACCCATATGTAGTTGACCTTGACCTTGAGACAGGGTGGCATGGCTGTGATATGCAACACTGCATTAATACATGACTAAAGTTTATTAAAAATATTTTAAGTATTACAAAGTTTATACCCTGAACAAGGATGTGTCATTTATATTTTCCCTTGCTGTGACCTTGATCTTGGGACAGGGGGCTTGGCTGTGGTATGTAACACACCATCTAGTCATGACATATGTGGCCAATATTTCACAGAAATAGCTTCAGGGATTAAAAATTTGCATGTGAACAAGGATGCAAGCCAAGTGATTTACATTTTCCCAGGCTGTGACTTTGAGCTTGTGGCAGGTGGTGAAGCTGCAGTGCACATTATATCATCTGGTCACAATACATCTAACGTTTCATAGAAATATCCTCAACATTTCAAAAGTTACTGCCCGAACAAGGATTCAAGCAACTTATTTGCCCTTTTCCTTGCTGTGACCTCGATATTTGACCAGAAGACTTTGCTATGGTACACAAGACACTGTCTAATCATCATGTATACCTGAACAAAGTTTCATAAAAATCTCTCAAAGACTTGTAAAGTTATGGGCTGGACAAAAAAATGTTAATGAATGAACAAAGCCATAAAATAACACACCCAACAAATGACAGGCATACAAAAATGTATTTTGCCCTCTATTTGGTAAAGACAGGAAGAATAGTATCCGTGATAAAGAACTCTGCACAGATACTTTATGTATTAGCTCTCCTTAAAAACTGCTAGCTAATGTATTTAAATAAAGAAAAGCCCACCATCACCTCATCTCTCTCTCTCATGACACTCACATCTAGTGATTTCCTCAATTGTTAATTGTATAATGCCTCACAAAAGTTTGTGCACTGAATGCTGATGTAAATGAAATAAAAGTGTCACAATAGTAAACTATTCATTAAAGTTATTATAAATATCCAACTTTTAAAAAAAAATTCTTTTGACCCCTACCCTATGCCACCATACTGGGACTACTTCAAGGATCCAAATCCTTGTCATTTATTCATCCTACAAAACATTTACACAAAATAAAGATCTCTCTCTCTCTGGTGTAGATGAAGTTCAGTATGCAAGAACAGAGGAAAACATGCAGGCACAGATGGAAGGAAACACTAACAGACATAAGGATGACCATGAACAATTACAAAACATAAATAAGAGTGCTGAATGGATGTAATCTAAGGACATTACAATACAAACATAAATAAGAGTGCTGAATGGATGTAATCTAAGGACATTACAATACAAACTTTGTCATAAAACATTAACTTGCTTTAACCTTTTATTAAAAAGTTTGTCCTTAGATTATATCTAGCTTTACATATTATATTGCCCATAACATCAACTGAAATGACATTTCTAGTAATACAATAAATTAGCCCCCAAAACCTGTATTGATATATATTGTGTGGTTTGGGGTCTGATATTACCATTTTCCTTGTCACATGTTCCAGAAATAACAATCACAGCTACAACAACAACTACTACTACTGTGATTACTATAAAAACTAAACTAATAGACTGTAATAGTGCCCAAGGAATTGTATGACACCTCCTACCACCAAATTCAGCTGTTGGTAAACTAAGTAGATCTGAACCAAAATTAAGCAATATGGAAAACTTGCCAACTGATCCAGTGATTTCCACCCAAGGATATGAAGTCTTCCATTCAGTGTTGAAACGTGACCTTTGTTTTGTTTTACTCTTTCTTTGGGGAAATCCCACTATCTGAATTGGAATCACTATTGGTGATACCAATCTCTGATCTTCATAGACAGGCCAACATGGGGATAGCCAGGCGCTGGCTAATTTTTTTTTTTTTTCAAGGTGGCGTGTCCATTTTTCAGAATGAGCATTAAGAATTAGCTTAACTTAAAAAGTAATATGTGTAACTTTTTGAGCTGGTAGTGGATCTGACTGAAATATATATAATACACACACTATCTGTAAACTTGATCACTGGTTGATCACATGACTATGTCAGTGCAAAAACAAAACCAGCAATAAAAGTAGTGCACCAGCAGTAGGGCCAAGACAGGTACAAAAGATGACAGCTACATGAGTAATTATCTAAACAAGAAGAAGTAAGAACAGGTGTCATTTGAGTAACAGGACTTTGAATTAGGTGACAGGCTATTTATTTAACCTATTCATTTTTAAAGATAGGGGGAAACATAAAGGCACTAGTGCATAGGGTATCAGCGAGTTCTGAAGCATCGCAGGCTGAAATTACAGCATATCAGGAACACTACGGTAAAATACATAGAGAAGAACAATGTCCAAAGGCCTCATCAACTGATTAAAACTCAAGAGCCACAAGACATACGTGTGTCTCATAATGATCAATATGTGTACTCCTGTGTTGCAGACAGACCTGTCTGCAATATTTGGCCCATTTTATTATTGGTGGTATCAGACCTCAAACCACACAACATACCAAAACAGGTTTGGGAGCTAATTTACTGGACTAGTACTATGGTCCATAGAAGTGACTTGTTTCATGTTGGAAAGACAAAGAGATGTTAAATAAATTTTATATGTTTGGATGTCAGAAGTGAAGGACTAATGCTTTAACATGTTTTCAGTCAAATTCCCGTTAGCAATCATGGCATAAGGATATTGTCTCCCCTTAAAATGTTTTATGTACACCAACCTGTCTGTGAGGAAGGCCATTATCAAACTCTTAGCTGAATCGGACATTTCAATATCAGGAGGAAAACTTAAGGAGTTCTTGTGGTCCATAATCTTTCCATATGTCCCAACAAGAGAGTCTGCATAGAATGGTGTGTCACCTGCAAACAAATAGCATAATTAACCACAAAGTTATACAATTTGCTTTTGAACTAATCACCATAAAGTACCAGGCTATCAAGCATTCCCAAAATATAATTGCATGTGTTCTTTTTCAAATGGGCAATGAAAAGTACATTAAACAAGAATGAGAAATAGTTAGCACTATAAACATTTATGACTATTATTATGTACAAATACTCAGTACAATGTTTCAATAAGTAAAGCATTTTCAACTATATTTATGATGTACCATACCTTTATGACAATAAACCGATACATATTACATTCTTAAAATCATTAAAGATTTGCAAAAGTGTATAAAACAGCTGTGTGCAGAGTACATTTAATTGAAAGTTAGCCTGCCAAACATAAGCTCTTGAGAAAGTCCAACTTTATCACCTAATATTTATTATATGCAGGAAGACTGCATATGAATATAATTGCTATCTATCAACATTGTGTGAACAGGAGTGCTCAGTACTATGTAACTGTATCTTTATTTATAAATATCATGCATTACTTGCTGATTGTCTTCATCTCAAAATAGACGTGAAAAATCATATAAAGTCTTCTACAGACTATTGCACCAGTTTATAACTCAAGTTTAGTTTAATCCTGCATGTGACAAGATTTTTTAAATAACTAAAGACCATAAAATACATGTGTTTATGAATGTAGTTACAGAAATTTTTCTTTACAATTAATTAATGCCACTGATTCACAAATTGATTCAATTCAATGTTCAAATGAAATCTGCATACATATCTTATTTATTTTCAAGTTATTGCATTGAAAAATAACAGTCATCTAGAGATGACATAATTTAGGACCCTGCTTAAGTATAAACTTCTACTGAAAGTACCCTATAGTCCAACACTCTCAATTTATATATTCTAATACCTTATGGTCTAGCACTGTCAATTTATATACTACTTATACTACACTTTGTTTCAATGGTAAAAATACTGAATACTGACAATTCTAAGTATGAAAAGGCACCTCTACACAACTTGCTTCATGTGTATTTAGTTTGGTTGAAATACCTTGAACCATTGAAGAGTTATGCTCTGGTAATGAATATGTTTATGGACAGAGAGACAGACAGATGGACATAGTGATTGATATATCCCCCTGTATTACATACTGGGGAATAAAAAGGGTCAATTATAAGTGGAGAAATGTCATAATTTTATAAAAACTTAACAATGTAAAACTATTATCAGATCATGTCAGCTTAAAAGATGGTAATATAATTTCATCAGATTACACCTAGGGTATTTGTATTTAGTTGCACTGAAATAAATCAATATTGCCTGTCAAACTGAAATATAGACCAACAAACAAAAAAGCATGTCCTTCCTGCTATTTGCAGTACAAACATAAAACTTACCAACTAACATCTCATATAGGAAGACTCCGACTGACCACCAGTCGCACTCCCTGCCGTAGTACCCATCCCCACCCTGGGACTTTAGTACCTCAGGTGAGATGTAATCAGGAGTTCCAACGGCTGTGTCCGACCTCACCATACCATCCTGTCACAGAGTTAATGTTTACACTAAAAATTGATAACAACCAAATGACTCAAAGTCAAAGCCCAGCCGGACAACCTGCTTTTGATGGCAATGGTTTAAAATAAGTATGTTTGCCATGATGCAAAATCAATAAAATGGACCCTCTACATGAAATGACAAATAAAAATGAGATATTATGGCACTCATTTTCACATAATTTACAAGAACTCCAGTGCTAAATTTTGAATAACTGAATAAGTTAATTGGAATCCTCTTAAAGAAATTTAGTTGGAAAACCAGATAATTTTGCTGGGCAACCAGATTTTTCATTATGGTTGTCCGGTGGGCAATCATGTTTTTGGGATAAAATTCTAACTCTGGTGTAATACTGGTACAAGTTCTAAACAACAGGTGAAAAATATAATAAATATCAAGACAAAAGGTTAACCAAACAATATCAACAAGCAACTTGTATTTTTTAAAAAACATATTTTAATAAACTTGAAGTATCAATTGACAAGTTAAAAAACTCAATGATGATGCTATGCTATCAACACTAAACCAATGCTGTAGGAAGCAGAAATCCCTCGAAGATATTTATACTCTACTGGCTGATTTTTTTCTCTCCAGGAATCCAAAATAAGACCATTTCTGCCATTCTTTTATTTAATTGAACTGTCTAGTATTGAAACTCACTCGGATATTCTTGAGAAACTCCAACATACCAAATTTGGTAATCAAAATATTTTCTTACATGTCCAAGTAAACATGTTCACAAGATAAGTGGAGTACAAATATCTTTACCATGGCCTTTGACCTTGAACCAGATATGGACAGAAAATCACTGACCTTGTCCCAGACATGGTCAAGAAATCCAATCTGCTAAGTTTGATTAAATCTACAATTAATATTTTGGGGCAAAAGAAACAAAGTTATTGAAGTAGCATCATTCAACCTATTCTTCAGATATAGCCACAATGTGGGTTTGATAAGAATCCATTCATAATTGTTTGTGTTATCATGCTCACAAGCCAGTACAGCTAGAAACCAGAGTCAAGACCTTTGACCTTTAAAATTTAGTCCTAGTGCTGACTACTATCAACTTCTTCATTGGAAAGCAACTAAATACAAAGTCTGTTCAAAATTCACTTGTATATGTACAAGTCACTGTGTTCATGAGCTCAATGAAGTACAAAAATGCAAGCAATGACCTTTGACTTAACCCTATGATCAATGAAGTCTGGTTTTCAAAACTTCTTCACTAATGTGCAAATATGTTGGTGGACAGATCTGCACCATTTTCATTTTGAACTAATAAAATATTGCAGTAAGTATTTTTACAATTTTCTAAATGGAGGTCAGATGAGAGGCATGATTTTCATTTAGAACCAGCTATGTACTGCTATCAATAGTATTTTAGTGAAAAGCCTGTATCAATAAGCCATTCATTCAAGAGATGTAGCCGTATAAAGATTTTAAGGATGGCCATCATGGCAGCCATTCTGAAAGTTAGATCAGAATCGTTATGATATAGGAATAAAAAGAGTCCCTTGAAGGAACTTGCACTCTACTGGGTGAAAAGGAATTCAAGATAAGACCATTTCTTCCTTGTAACTGTCGAGTGTTGAAACCATATCTGATATTCTTCAGCAATAAGAAAATTTCAGATCAGCTGCTATGGTGCACATGCTGAATGTCAGCTTGGCACAATTTTCATTTAGGACAATGTAGACATAATTAGAAGTGTTTTGGTGAAAACCCCATAACATAATGATCATCTCTATTCAGAGGGAGTAGTGACAAAAAGATTTTTAAGACAGTCGCTGAGGCTGCCATATTGGATGTAAGACTGACACCATTTTTATTTAGGATCAACTAGGTATCATAAGTCTATTGGTGAAAATCCCATTTTGATATAGCCATCCATTTAGAGGTAACAATATTTTCAACATATGACTTTCCATTCAGGAGCAGCAATAACAAGATTTCCAAGATGGCTGCTGTGGTGGCCATATTGGATGTCAGATTGACACCATTTTCATTTAAGACCAACCAGACATCATAAGAAGTCTTTTAGTGAAAACCCCTTGTTGATACGACCATCCATTGAGAAGTAGCAATAACAAGATTTTCAAGATGGCTGCAATGGTGGCTATATTGGACGTCAGATTGGCACCATTTTCATTTAAGACCAACTAGACATCCTAAGAAGTATTTTAGTGAAAACCCCATGTTGATATGACCATCCATTCAGGAGGAGTAGCAATAACAAGATTTTCAAGTTGGCTGCCATGGCTGCTATATTGGATGTCAGATCGGCACCATTTTCATTTCAGACCAACAAGACATCATAAGAAGTATTTTAGTGAAAATCCCATGTTGATATGATCATCCATTCAGGAGGAGTAGCAATAATAAGATTTTCAAGATGGCCACCTTGGTGGCCATACTGGATGTCCAAGCGCACCATTTTCATTTACGACTAACCAGACCTTGGGATGAATGTGTGAGTAAAGTTTCATGGCAATCCTCTAAGTAGTTTAGGAGGAGTAGCGATAACAAACTTGTGCTAATGGATGGACGATGGACAACAGACCATCCCATAAGCTCTTCTGGTCTATGACCAGTAGAGCTAACTATACACTGCAATAAAGAAGTGTGTTCTTTGTTGTTTTCTCCCATGTTGGTATGCTCATTTGTCTAGGAGCAGTAGCTGTTACAAGAGTTTTCAAATTCTGAAAGGTTAAATTGGCATCATTTTCATTTAGGACCAATAACATACAGGAATGTTTTCATGAAAATCCCATGTCAGTATGACAATCCTTCCAGAGCAGTAGTGATAACAAGATTTTCTAGATGGCTACCATTGATTAGTGTCCTTTTTATTTAGGGCCAACTACATATTATATGAAGTTCTTTCATGAAAAGGACCATTTGTTTTGGAGACACAGCTAAAACAAGATTTCAATATGACTACCATGGCGAACATATTTTATGTCTGATCATCACCATTGTCATTTAGAACAAACTAGATATCATAAGATGTCTTTTAGCAAAAAACCCCAAGTCACTACAACTATCAATTCATCAGAGGTAGCAATAACAAGATTTAAAAGAAGGCCACCATGGCCATGAAATTGGAGGTCTGATTAGCACATTTTTCATTTAAGACCAACCAGACATTATAACAAGTCTTACCTGATGTCCGAGAGGTAACATTTACATTTAGGATCAACTTGACATAAAAAAAAGTAATTTAGTGATCATCTACTCAGGAGTAGTGATAATCAGATTTTCAAGATGGATGCCATAGTTGCCATATTGAATGTTTGAGGGGCACAATTTTTATTTAGGATCAGCTAAACATCATAAGAATTTAGTGGTTTGGCATATTGGATCTCCAAGTGGCATTTAGGCCCATATAGACATCATAAGAATTTTTCGTGTGAAAACCAATTTCAACATGACCATCTGTTAACAAAATTTACAAGATGGCCAACATGGTAGCCATACTGGATGTCTAAGCAGCACCATTCTCATTTAGGTTTGGTTTGGTTTTGTGGGTTTAACATATTTTTCAGCACATGACAGGCTATACATGGTGGCCAGTAACATTTGGTCAAGGAAGAACCCTAGAAAAACCCCGGGAAGAACCTACCCATGTGAAGCTACTGGCAAGCTTTCTCACATACCCCCATTGGCCGAGCTGAGACTCAAACCCACATGGACTGATATGAGATGTCAGTGACCTGTACAGGCGAGCACCTTAGACCACTCAGCCACCTGGGGCCCCTCTCATTTAGGACCAACAAGTATTGTAATAAATCATTTGATGAAAACTTTATGTCAATATGACCATCAATGACCAGTAGAGCTAATGATATTTACACCTTGCCTATGCTTAGCTGGTGAAACATCAAATTAGGCCTCTCATACACTCACCCTGTCCATCCTCATACAGGTTCCAAAATCAGCCAGCTTGAGATGACCATGTTTATCCAGCAGCATGTTGTCAGGTTTGACATCTCTGAAAAAAAGAGATTTGTCTTTAAATTCATTTAAACTGTCAAGACACAAGATCAAATCTTCAATTAAACAAGAGTACTGTGAACGGCACATTATATACCCACCCTCTGTTTAAAAGATTTTGATGTAAACACATATAGGTCATGGTAGACACTGGAGATTGACCAATGGGTCTCAGTGACCTGGACCTTTGGTCAAGGTATGCAGTCTTGAATTAAAGTGACTGTGCTGAAACCATTATTTTGTAAGAAGACTTACTACAACTGTTACCGCTTACCTCTAGAATCCAGAATCTATAGGTTTCTTTCTCACCCAAAATGCAAGCCTTCCAATGTTTTGGTCAAGGAACTTACTCCAGAACAAAAGTTTTTCTGTAAAACCCATTTTTCTTTGAGTAGCAATGACCTTCATTTTTGAGCTTTTGAGCATTTGGTCCCCAAGTCAACAGGCCTCTTCCATACCTTAAGTACAAGCAATCCACAAACTTTGGTCAAGGTATGTGGCCTAGAAGTAAAGTTATTATGTAAAAGCCATTTTTCTTCTTTCAGTCACAGTGACCTTAACCTTTGGACCCCAAAATCAATAGGCTTCTTTCTTACCAACTTGCAAGTCATCCACAAACACAGGTGAAGATACATGGTCAAGAACTGAAATTTGTGTGCATTAACCATTTTTATTATTTCGGTGACCTTGAACGTTGACCTTTTAACCTAAATCAATAGGTGTCTTCCTGCATGCCATTAACATAGTTTGCTCCAAGTCTGTTATGTTGAACTAAAGTTACTGTGCATAAACCATTTTTCTTCTGTCAGTCACACCCACTTTAACTTCTGACCTCAAAATCAATAAGCTTCTTCCTTAAACCAAGTGCAAGCTATCCACAATGTTTGGTCAAGGTAGGTGGTGTAGAACTTGTGTTATTGTGTGGAAACCATTCTTGTTCTTTCAGTCACAGTAACTTTGACCTTTTGATTCCAAAATAGACAAAGTTCTTCCTTACCCCAAGTGCAAGATATTCAGAAAGTTTTGGTAACTGTAGATGACGAAGAACTCAAGCTATCATGCAGAAATTGGTAACAAATGGATGGACAACAGCATAGCATTAATATGATCTGATTTATGGCAGGAATATACAAACACATCTGTATAAAAGCAAGATTAATCTTCTGAATCAATGAAGCAATTTAGTCAGTTTTCATAAGAACAATTGATTTGTTAGATGAAATTCTTCATCTTCAGGATGCTTGACTGATAATATAAACTGAACTGACAATACACTATATTTGACAACATTCCACAATTTATGAGGCCATGCCTAAATAATGAAATGCCACATGATATATTGCTAAAGTTCCTTCCCTTTGAGACTCTGAATACAATCTTCTGGTTAAGCACACATCTCCCAGTACTTTAACATAAGACCATTTCTTCCTTTTGACTGCTGAGTATTGAAACCATCTCTGATATTCTTTAGTGATACAAGATTTTCAAAGCAGCTCATGTGGTGGACATACTGGATGTCAGATTAACACCATTTTCATTTAAGACCAAGTAGACATCATTAGAAATCTTTTGGTGAAAACCCCATGTCAGTTTTAGTACCTGTGAACAAAGCCCATGGAGTGTATTGCATCCAGGGCCAGCACCACTTCAGCACAATAGAACTTGGCCCACTTTTCAGGCACATCATAGTTACTCATGAGATTCACTAGGTCTCCCCCAGGCATGTAGTCCATCACCATGTACAGATGCTTATTGTCTTGAAATGCATAGTGTAACTGAAAATAAATCAATAAATGCATGAGATGGTATCACTTTATCCAGATAAAAGTAGACTATAACATCATCTTGAGAGCTTAGACAAATACACGAAGCTGTAGGACTACTGACCACATAAAAGTAGGTTAGAACATGGCTTTTGCAGCACTCCCTTACTATAAAGCCCTCCATTATAACAGTTCTTTTATAAGGTAGTTGTGGTTTTGTAGGCTTTATGCCATTTTTCAGCACATGATAGGCTATACATGGCAGCCAGTATATCTGGTGGAGGAATAACCCGGGAAACCCCAGAAAGAACCACCAACTCAAGGGAAGCTACTGGCAAGCTTTCTCACATACCCACATTGGCCAAACCAAGACTCGAAAATCCACGTGGACAGAGGTGAGATGTCAGTGATCTTGTAAAGGCAAGCACCTCAGACCACTTGGCCACCCAGGGCCCCCTTTTTATAAGGTGAATATCGTCATGGATCCCATTTTAGTATATACAATTAGGGGTGAAACGATACACCTGTGCCGCGTATCGATACGATTCACGATACACAGCCTACAATACGATACATTATTGATTCTCAGTTTGAAGAATAAGAAGGCAAACGACAAATAATTATTCATGACTGCTGAAGATTAAAGTAACATATATAGGGTAGATATCATTTTGTATCGATTCTTCACCTCTTGTATCGATATGTGTATCGATATGGCAAAAGTATCGATGCATCGATATATCGATGAATCGTTTCACCCCTATATACAGTACTTCATTATAAGACAGTTTCACTATAAGGCAGTATACACTATGGTTCTCATGGACAGTGTTATAACAAGGAAGTACTGTTATATGCATAATGTAATTCATTATAAGGCAGTCTGACTATAAGGCTGTATACTCCATTTCTCTCATGGACAGTGTTATAATGAGAGAGTACTGTCTCATGTTCTTTATTATAAGGCAGTCTGACTATAAGGCTGTATACTCTATTGCTCTCATGGACAGTGTTATAATGAGAGAGTACTGTTTCATGTTCTTTATTATAAGGCAGTCTGACTATAAGGCAGTATACTCCATTTCTCTCATGGACAGTGTTATAATGAGAGAGTACTGTCTCATGTTCTTTATTATAAGGCAGTCTGACTATAAGGCTGTATACTCTATTGCTCTCATGGACAGTGTTATAATGAGAGAGTACTGTCTCATGTTCTTTATTATAAGGCAGTCTGACTATAAGACTGTATACTCTATTGCTCTCATGGACAGCATTATAATGATGGAGTACTGTAATTATATTATGTCCATGCTATGATGTCATAAGACCACTGCTTCCATCCACTACTATCATTACTGATGGAGTACTCTAATTATATTATGTCCATGCTATGATGTCATAAGACCACTGCTTCCATTCACTACTATCATTACTGATGGAGTAATGTAATTATATTATGTCCATGTTATGATGTCATAAGACCACTGCTTCCATTCACTACTATCATTAATGATGGAGTACTGTAATTATATTATGTCCATGCTATGATGTCATAAGACCACTGCTTCCATTCACTACTATCATTAATGATGGAGAACTCTAATTATATTATGTCCATGCTATGATGTCATAAGACCACTGCTTCCATTCACTACTATCATTAATGATGGAGTACTGTAATTATATCATGTCCATGCTATGATGTCATAAGACCCCTGCTTCCATTCACTACTATCATTACATAAAATATCTGCCTCTATATTTTAATCTTTTTTAACATTAACCTCAAAAAATCAGGTTTAAAATAAAATTACACAATTACCCAGTCTAATTATATACTGTACTCCCATTATAATCTTTCAACAGGAAAATATCATAAAACAGGTACACAATGAATGTAATGGTTTCTACAATTTTTATTTGCTTACTGCACTGGTAACTTTTAATATTAGATACAAATAAGATTATATCAAACACATTCAATATTAATTTTCACTGCAGGAGAACCATACGAGATCCAGTGCAGACTCAAGCAAAGAAGCTCCAAGTGAATAAGTGAATGAAAGTTCAACTACTTTATTCAAAGTAAATTGGTAATCTGATTTTCCTTTGAGTGTAAATATGCCATAAAAAACTTGCACACACACACACATATATATGAAAAAGTGAATATGCCTATGTGCTGGTTCATATATAGAAAACCTTTTTAATTCAACACTAAATCTGTAATATATTCATACTTTCTTCCTTAAAGTACTTTCACATCATTGTCATGGATACTCTACAAGTAGGTACATTATAGTTTCAAAGTATTTTTGCAAATAAAAATGGTTATTGATATCTATATCTATCTATTTATATCAGAGATTCTTAAATACTTGTATTTGCCAGACATGTCTGGTAGGTCAGAGGTCTTGACAGGCACACACTCTAAGCAATCAGATGTCATTCACAGGTGTTCTCAAATATCAATAGATCAACTTGTCTTTGATTTGTTTATCCATTATACAGCCTAATCAACACCTTAATGGAGTAAAACTCAAAGATCACTAGGTCTAGTATACAGGTTGTTTTTTTTCTTTGTCAATCAGTTAATAAAGATGTTGCTGACTAAATTTAATTTAAAGTTGACTAAACTGTTTCTTTGCTGGATGATAATTAGATGTGTCGTCGACTATAGTAAAAGTCATACAGGTCATGTATGTGTTCAGTATTGACTATTTCAGTAACTGGTGTCGTTTTTTTAGAATTTGATTACACATACATTTAAATGGTGATTATTCACTTTATTTGGATCCTCATACATCCATATTTCTTTGGAAGGTCATTATTTACAAGCCCCGAGAAACAGATATGACAAAACCCGTTGTTAAAGTACAGACATTCTTGGATGAGGTCAACCTAAAGGTGTGATCCAGTACAAACTGGATTGAATGTCATGTGCTGTGATGTCACAATGAAAGTTATGCATGTTCAGAATTTTTTTTGGTACTACCCTATATTGTGACGATTAGATCCAACATGCTCTTCTCTTGATCGAGTTTAGTACCTGGCCACCATCGTAAAAGTCCATTGCAATTAATAATTTTCATCTCAAAGTTTCTTGATGACAGTTAATGTGCATAGCATTCAATAATCAGGATTGAATAGACTTTGGTTAATCTATATTGGTATTAAATTTTAGAACAACAATTTATATTTAATTTAAGATGAGTAAATGTGCCAACATGACCACAGTGACATACACTTTAAGTGTGTTTGGTCATTATATTTTCCTAACTGTTTAAACACTCCATAGCTATAAAACACAAGACAAGAGATGTGAATGCTTATCTCCTGGACTTATAAAAAGCCCTGTAATTGAATGTAATTGAATGATTGCCCCAGGGAATGTATTACAGACATTATTTAAATTCCTCACACTGTGTGGTTTGTGTTGCAGTATATCAGCACATGATAACTTTAGAACAAAATATGTGAAGACTTGGCCAGAATTAAGAAAACAAGATACTAGCAACAACAACTAACTTTTATTATCATTCTTCAAGACTTACTTGGAGACCTGATCAAATAAAACTTCACCATCCGACTTTACCGGATATGCCTGTTACTTAGGTGTTAGGTATTTTCGAGGTAGTATATCATCTGGTTGTCAATTAATAATTATTAATTTTTAAAAACAGTGGAGTCGAATAAAATACTGCTGCTGGGTGAAATTCTATAGTATAGTTTTCAGAAAGAAGAAAAAAATTATGTTTTATAAATAATTAGTTTGAAAGAAAGCCAGTCAATAATGGAAAGATAATACTAATACTAAAGCAGCAGCAAATCCAAAACCGAAAATTACACATTTTCTGGGCATTTAATAATTCAGTAAATCAAAGTTTTCTTTTTTGTTGTATCTCCTTTGAATGTTTTTATATTAAATTTCATAAATATGTCTGCCATGTTAATTTTCAGGAAAAAACATCTGCAAGAGTCATTAGAATCTCTCTCTCTCTCTCTCTCTCTCTCTCTCTCTCTCTCTCTCTCTCTATATATATATATATATATATATATATATATATATATATATATATATATATATAATATGTTAGCTACCATCTATGATAGGAAAACTGATAGTTCTATCTTTTCAAAATCAGTCATGACAAAGAAATGAGACAGATGATTTAATAATAGTTTGTTATTAATTCTTTTTTAGAATCTATAATAAACACAAGAATAACCCACAGGGATAAATCTGCAATAACCTAATGGGTCAAGTCCATCATACATGTAAACAGGGAATGTGTTGATAATGAACAAAGGAATTCAATCAATTTCAGATATTTCTGATAACTTTTTTTCTTCTTGTAAAATAGAGACCAAAATGGATGGGTGCCACTACTTTGTCTAAAACATAAAAGATAAAATAACCTATGCCCCAGATTCCATGCTGGTAACAAATGAAATGGGCAGATTACCTGAACTATCCAGTCACTGTTAGCATTAGCCATTATTTCTCTTTCCTCCCAAAAGAAGGCAGAGTCTGATCTTTTAATCTAGAAATGAAATTGTAACAAGATAAGTAACACAAAAACAAATACTGAGAAACTTCATTTCAATTTCATTTTAGTAAAAACGGTTCTACAGAATGAGGTTTCTCAATTGCAACCCACAGAATGATGTACTCGTGTCACTGGCTTGCAAAAATGCTAAAACACAATTGAAACACAGAACGTGTAGAAGTCACAGCTATAGTCCCTGCTGGCTGAAAAATAATACCTATTTTTTACTATGCTGTTTCAGGTGATACAAAAAGTTTTTTTCAAATTCTTCAAAATTAAAAGTTTATTAAATTGTTGTTAAATGAGTATGCACATGATTACTGTGAATTCATACATTTTTGTGGTTTTATTAAAAATGGGGTCCTATTATTTTCACATAAGGATCATTGTACATTTGCATACTTAATTCATGAATTGGGCATGGGGTCCTATTATTTTCACATAAGGATCATTGTACATTATTTGCATACTTAATTCATGGATTGGGGATGATATTTATTTGCATACTTAATTCATGGATTGGGGATGATATTTATTTGCATACTTAATTCATGGATTGGGGATGATATTTATTTGCATACTTAATTCATGGATTGGGGATGATATTTATTTGCATACTTAATTCATGGATTGGGGATGATATTTATTTGCATACTTAATTCATGGATTGGGGATGATATTTATTTGCATACTTAATTCATGGATTGGGGATGATATTTATTTGCATACTTAATTCATGGATTGGGGATGATATTTATTTGCATACTTAATTCATGGATTGGGGATGATATTTATTTGCATACTTAATTCATGGATTGGGGATGGGGTCCTATTATTTTCACATAAGGATCATTGTACATTATTTGCATACTTAATTCATGGATTAGAAATGGGGTCCTATTATTTTTACATAACGATCATTGTACATTTGATCTTTAAATTTGTGGCTTGTAGCAACAGTGAAATCCATGAATATTGGCACCTCACAAATAGTGAATTCCTGTATTTATAAATAGATCAATGAGTTACTGCATACCTGAGATTAGTTTTCAGTGGCACTTACCATATATACTCACTTACAAGTAGAGTCCAACTGCAAACTGCACAGACCCAGAATGCACTGGCAGATCAGGGTGTATGTAATTGGTTAGGAGTAATCAGTAGAACAAACAACATAGACCTTGATCTGACAGCACATTGTATGATGGCAAATCAGGGCCAATGTTGTTTGCAGTTAGACTCAACTTTTAAGCAAAGTATATATGGTACATAAACATAAACAGCTACAGACAATTGATCTTTTCAGTAAAACTTGCATATGCAGAAACAAATCTACAGACCATTCATAACAATGATATAATGCCTTTGCAAAGATATATTACTTTACTTACCATTTCATATTTACTGAGAAGTTTCATGGCATAAACTTTTTTTGTGCTCTTGTGACGGACCTACAAAATACAAAACCCATCATTAGTGAATTTAAAGCTGCTACTGTTACTAAGTAAATATGTGATATTATATAAATCTATGACTTCGCCAGTTACACTAAATTATCTTACAAAACTTCAAGAGAAATAAGACCTGTTGAAAAACATACTCATACATGTAGTTAATGTAATATTTATCTAATCCATTTGTAAGGGACAAGTAACTAATAACAAGAGTACCTCAAAAGGGATCGACACACTATTGGCCAAAAAGAATGTTGTGGAATCCAAGATAAGACCATTTCTTCTTTTTAACTATTGAGTGTTGAAAACATCTCCAATAATCTTGAGCAATAAAAGGATTTTCAAGATAGTGGCCACGGCAGCCATACAGAATGCAAGATCCACACCATTTTCAATGACCAGACATCACAATAAGTCTCTTAGTGAAAACCCTATGTTGATATGATCATAAAGTCGAGAGGAATAGCAATAACAAGATACCAAGATGGCCATCGTTGTGGCCATATTGGAAGTAAAATCATCACTTTTTTCATTCAGGACAAACTAGATATCATAATAAATCTTTTGGCAAAAAAACCATGTTGATATGACCATCCATTCAGAATGAGTAGCCATAACAAGATTTTCAAGATGGCCACTGTAGTTGCCATAATGGATGTCAGATCTGCGCCATTTTAATTTTCGTACAAACTAGACACCATAAGAAGTCTTCATTCAAAAACCCTCTGTTGACTTTCTGTTGAGATTTTTAAGATGACTGCCAAGGTGGCCACATTGGATTCAGATCATCACAAACTAGACATCACAAGAAGTCTTTTAGTGAAAACTCCCTGTTGATATGACCATCCGTTTAAGAGAAGCAGTAAGAACATTTTGAAGATGGTCACACAAGCAGCATAATTTTCATTTAGGACCATTGGGATGAATGTGTAGTGTTTCATGGCAATCTTCAAGTAGTTTAGTAGGAGCGGCCATAACAAACTTGTGCTAACAGACAGACAGATGGACATTGGAGGTCTGATGATGAACAGGACATCCCAATACACTCTTCTGGTTTATGAGTAGTAGAGTTGAAAATCACTAGTCCTTCAGATTTTGTAACTTGTCCACAAATTTCAGTCACATACAAAATACAGATAAGTGCTCCTGCTGGGTAATTCCTATGTTTTCATTTAAATAAATATTCTATCTCTAATTAATTTGAAAAAACTGACAAATTTACTGAAATATTCTATTTCTACTTTCTACACAATAAATATAAATTTAGAAGTTAACTTTTTAATTATAAATCCTGCAATATCAGTATATCAAAACTAGAAATGTGTCCATGAAACACAGATGCCACCATCCCCTTTTGTTGGAATGACTGGTGCAAGTAGAAAAGAGAAAAATGTATGCATGTATGTATGAATATGCAAAAGAACATAAAATAGATTTTAAAAATGGCATAACTCTAAACAAGAGGCTCACATGGTCCTGATATCTCTCATCTGAGCCACATGTTTTAACCTTTATCTAGCTCTAAGTTTAAGAAGTATTGTAAGAATACAACTTTTATGTATCTTTACATGATGTTGATTTTACCTATTTTACAACAGTCTGATAAACATTCTTTCCAATGATAATGGGATCATAATTATGCATAGTCTCATAGTCTCTTGCTTATAATCTAAATGAACCAAGATCTCGATGATATAAACCTATTTAACAAACATGTATCAAAACTGGATGAGAACAACAATCTAATCTTGAATAAAACCAGATTAGAAATATAGCCTCCAACATGGTAACAACCCAAGAAAATCAGTTGCAAGCTCACATAATTGCTAAGCATGCATCTCAATATCGAACTTGTCCAAGATCAAAATTATACACCACTCCCTCAATAACTCACGAACCCACTTATAACACGGGGTCAGGTGTGGATCCCATATTTTTTTACGAGAAAACACCCAAACAATTGGCTCCTATTTCTTGAACATGAAGAAAATTGTAATCAAAATTTGTAAATGCCACCTTGATATATCACTCGTTTTATTGTCTAATACGGTTCTTAGTAACTGGAAATTTGAATCAACATCATAAAATTCTGAACTTTTAATAAGAAATCATGTATTTTATTAAATTGTCTTTCCCAACAACATTCTTAGTACACTGTAAATAACAATATTCAACAAAATTTTGATAAATGAAAATGTCACTAATGCCTACTGGTGGAAACACTTTAATAAATAAATACCAATTAAATAAGTTTTGTCAAGTGAAATTCATGTTTTTGTTCTATCTTTTAATTCGGTTTCTGTATAATCATCATAAATGCAATATGCCTTCTTGTATTCAAACGTGAAAAATGTCAATCTATTGTCACAGCTATGTCAGTGAGCCTTTCTGTTAGAACCTAATTAGGTTCCGACCAAGTTTTGATCTCCAACTTGTGGAAGTATTTGTTGTATTGTTACACTCAATTATGTCTTTTGTATCAAATCAAATAATGGGGGTGGAATAAAAATTAAAAGGCATACAAATCCTACCTGTGTAAGAGCTAGCAGTCATGGTAGTAAGTCAGGTCAATTCATTTCACTGTTATAAATATTATTATGTAAGTAATATAATTAAACTACCTTAAAGTAGCCTACTCATTCACAAATGTGATCAAAGATAGCAGGGAAACCAAGTGAATACTTGGTGAATAAAAGCTTTGTTTCACAGATACGGTTCATTATGGGGAAGCAAGTTCCGAGTTTGTAGAGAACTTAAAATTCCTGAATTGGCACTCAGCGATTCTTCTTAAGGATAAGAAGTTTCACTATTACTTGCAATGTAATCACAGCATCAATATTTTACTAATAAAACCAATAACAACAAAAAAATTGAGTTTTGGTTTCACAAGATAAATGTCCTTAGCTTTTGAAAAAAAGGAATCTTGTTCTGTTGTGAATCAACAACAACAAAAAGCAGTGATGTTTTCAAAAACACTATGACTTTGCATACAAGTGGTGGCTGTTGTAACTGCTTGGAGTAATGTTATTAACTATCTTTCACAGGTTGGTTATCTTGAAAAGAAAGGTAATTTATACAAAAAAGCCAGCAACTTCATTAGAAAAAGCTCTTTACTGACAATTATTCCCAACACAATTATAAAATGAGTATTCAGCCATCAAGCAGCCCTGTTACCCCCACCCCCAGCAACCCAGTTTTCTCAATGTCAAGCGGGATGGCATCCCTTCTTAATTTAGTTGAGGTCCCTCAGTAACTCGTGCCTTTGCTTATAGTGCAGTCTATGTTCTTGGACCCATTGTGCATGAGTTATTGAGGGAGAGGTGAACAAGTCCATATTCCAAGTCTGATCAAAACTGGATCAGAAATATGGTTTTGACAGTGGTAACAGGTTCAGCCAATCTGATGAAAGATCAAGACATTAATATGTGAAACATGGTCAGAATCCATACAAATGAATATTCTGGATAATCAACATTCTACTGTAGTATGTGAATCATCTGAGAAGTTGCTCTTCTAGACATTTAGTCAAGCTGTGTTTCTATCATTCTTACTTTTATTTCACTCCCATCCTACAATCAAGTGTGTGCATACAGTTGCCAGGAATTAACTGGTATATATATATACATATATGAGACAGATGTTGGTTTTAAATGCTCATTATCCATGCACTTCATTGAAGAGCAGGAATATTATGATTGCCCACATGCATCTGTCTGTCTGTCTCTTTGTCCATCACAAAGCATGTCATTGCTTCTACTCCTAAGCAGATTCGAGGATTTAATGAAACTTTATATAGGAAAAACAAGTATTTGTGGATCTGCAACAAGGCTTTACTTATTTTCCTATGCTTCATTTTGGGGTAATTTTCTTGAAAAAATTGTCAAAAAGGGGTACCTTCAAACTGTTTGAAGGAATTTTATTGAAATGTTTTGGGCTGAATAAGTGGTTGATGTAAATGTGCAATAAAGTTTTCCTTTTTTCTCCACCTCATTTTTGGTTATCTTTCTTGAATTAAAAAAAAAATAATACAGTAAGCAGTACTTTGACAAGTCAAGTTGTAGAAAGAAGCCTGTCATCACTTTTCTCCACCATGCTTTACAGATTTCAATACAAATTTGTAAACTAAATAAGTCGCTGGTGTATATGCACGTTATGGTTTACTTTTTTTTCCCTCTGCCTCATTTCTAGGTAATTTTAAAAAAACGAGTCCTTTTAAAGCACTGGCAATCTACTGACCAAAAAGAATGTTATTGTAGGAATTCACATGAAATATTTTCTTATGTGTTTCCCCACAAGATAAGTGCAGAACAAAAATCATTCTCATGGCCTTTGACCTTGAATCTGATATGGTGAGAAGATCAATGAACTCAACTCATATACCTGGTACTGCCACGATATATCCACATGCTAAGTTTTGGTATAATCCATAATTTATCTTTCTTTTTGAAGAAAAAAAAAGTTTTTGAAGTGACATCATTCAAGGTATTCTTCAGATATATCCACAAACTGGGTTTGTTAAAAATCCATTCATACTTATTTGTGTCATCATGCTCACAAGCCATATCAAATAAAAACCTGAATGTAATCAACAATTACATAGCTTGCCTCAATGAGGCTTTTAGTAGTCTCCAGCAGCGATTATAAACATTAATTATAATGGAGATAATAAATTCAGACTAAGCAATCCTGACAACAAAATGTTGGCCCCTGTGACAGGGCATAAAAGACATAAAGAAAGAACATTTTTTTCATTGATATTGAAATAGAGTTACTATACTAAGTGGATAAAAACAAGAGATTTTCTTCAAGTCTTTTGGTGAAAACTTCACATCGATAATATATTTTTTTTCAGGAGTTGCAATAAGATTTTCAAGATGGCTGCCATGGTGACCATATTGGACATCAGATCGGCACCATTTTAATTTAGGACCAAGTAGACATCATAAAATCTTTTAGTGAAAACCCCATGTTGATATGACTATCCATTCAGGAGAAGCAGCGATAACAAAATTTTCAAGATGGCTGCCTTGGTGGCCATATTGGACATCAGATCGGCACCATATTTATTTAGGACCAACTAGACATCATAAGGAGTCTTTTAGTGAAAACTCCATGTTGATATGACTATCCATTCAGAAGTAGTAGTGATAACAAGATTTTCAAGATGGCTGCCATGTCAGCCATGTTGGATGTCAGATCAGAACCATTTTCATTTAGGACCAAGTAAATATCATAAGAAGTCTTTTAGTGAAAACCCCATGATGATATGACCATCTATTCAGGAGTAGCAATAACAAGATTTTCAAAATGGCTGCCATTGTGGCCATATTGGATTTCATATCAACACCATTTTCATTTAGGACCAACTAGACATCATAAGAAGTCTTTTAGTGAAAACCCCATGCTGATATGACCATCCATTCAGGACAAGGAGCAATAACAAGATTTTCAAGATAGTCATTGTGGCGGCCCTATTGGACGTGCAAGCAGCACCATTTTCAACTGGGGCCAACTAGACCATGGGATGGATGTGTATGTAAAGTTTCATGGCAGTCCTCCAAGTAGTTTAGAAGGAGTAGCGGATAATAAACTTGTGCTAACGGGTGGATGGATGTCGGATGATAGACAATAGACCATCCCATAAACTCTTCTGGTCTATGAAAAACAATACTTCCAAACAGATACCTGTTAGGTGTCAGTGATTTTTATTGAACCTTTTAGACCATTTCAGGCTGCTCCATTTGATCAGGTGCAGGACTCATCTTGGTCACCACACCATTTGTTTTGCACTGCATGAATGCTTTTAAAACATCTTATTACCGATTTCATGTCTTCACTTAAATTTGGAAGGCGTTACAGTGTTATCTTCAAAACAAAAGAAATAGCGAAAAAAATTTGTGCAAGAAAAATCTTAACTAGAACAAGTCCAAGTGTGGAAGCAGAGATGACTAACGACCAAATCCTTCACATTGTACTTCCCGCTGATGCAAAACAACAGCTGCAGCCACAGACACTCGTTTCTGTCAGTAAAAATGGAAATTATTGACAACACCCACTCCCCTTCTGCAAATTAACAAGGCGACTATAACTTGTGTTGTTTCGAATCTGCCCCCTTGCCAATTCTGTGTTAATTATTTTATCTCGTTGGCACGTTCAGTTGCTTAATATCAGGTTCATCAGAATAGAGCTGCACTATTTAATTTTACATTCCTAATCTTGCTCTCACTTAACTTTAGTGTTCACTCATTATCTCCCAGCATTTATTATAATAAATCAAATTTTGTCTATATTGCTTTTCTTTCAAACTACAAATTCATTGATTGAATGTCAAATGGTGTATTTCCAAAAATTATTCCCTTTTGTCACTAATTCAACCTCAAAATAAATTAGGTTTCACTGCTGTATGTGTGCCTTAAACCTCAAAAATATATGTTACCCTAGCAACTGTCAGTCACTTTGCATTGGAACTCTGCAGACTACTACAAACTTTGAATGATCTGACTGCCAAGTATGTTGTTTTAAAATGGATGCTAATTAACATCTGAAAGATTCTATCACCTTTAGTGCCTTTGGCCATTGCTGCACCAACTCAGACATGGACAGACGTGCACTAAGAATAGCATCGTAGACAGATTTTTTTGTTTTACCCTGACAAAAAAATCTGCACAGGAGTCAAGATTTGGAGGACGTAGCGCAAAAATTGCAATAAACTTGTGATTCCATGTACATGGTGCAACAATGTAAATGCAAGATCTTAACCAAAGTAAAAGATGAAATAATGGACATGATGAGCTTTTGTTGCAAGGGTGTGGTACTAACAGATATGCATGTCATCATTAATTTCAAGATTCTAGCATGAACAGTGCCTGAGAAATGAAAATCAAATACAAAATGTAACCCAAATCAGTAAAATTTAAAATATGGGCCATGATGACCAACTTCTGCAATGAAGAAGCAGTGCATATCATGATTCTTGATAGGATAGTATGTACATAGCATGTGGTCATAAGCAAACACAAAAAACACAACCGATATGTAACCAAGTAAAATTTGAAATGTTGATCACAGCGACCTTTATTTGTACTGGTTTGGTACTAACAGAGATGTATACAATCATCTAGTCTAATGATTAATGAAAATATTTAACCAGTGTCCAGTTGAGCATGAAATATGGGTCACAATGACATACTTTTTATGTGGATGCAATACTCATCAAGATGCATCCCCTCACCAAGTTTAATGATTCTAGGTACAACAGTATGCACACTGAGTGCAAAAAAAAAGTGTTGATGAGCTACATGTAAAATGTATTCAAGAGATGCATACAATCATCTAGTTTGATGATTCTAGCATGAACAGAGCTTGCAAAATAAACTTAAAACAATACTGAACCAAAGTCATTGAAGCATGAAATATGTGCCACAGTTACCTAGTTTTGTGATGAGGGTATAGTACTCATCAAGATTCACCCCCTCGCCAAGTTTCATGATTCCAGATATAACAGTATGTATACAGGGTTTGGATGCCAGTACAATACAGTGAAACCCCGCTATAACGCGATATTTGGGGTCCATAAAATTCGATTGCGGAAAAAGCGGGGTCGCGTTATTGCGGGGTTTTACTATATTTTACTTTATTCAGAGAACAACGTATACATGTCTAACGTATAGCATGAATAGGGTATCAACACCGTTTACTAACTGATATCGATCCGTCTTTGTTTCCCCACATGACAACCCTTTGATTGAGCCACGAGTTTGATACTTGTTCAGTGCCAAGTAACAGAGAGTGGTAATTTGAACTCCCTGTGATCTTGCTGCCCAAGCTCAGTCTCTACATAAGCACCCACATATGACAATCTTTGATCTTGCCGCCCAAGCTCAGTCTCTACATAAGCACCCACATATGACAATCTTTGATCAACCACCGCATTGTCTGGTGCTTGGTTGTGTATGCAGTTAAAGAAGAAACATAAGTCGGCTATTGTTTGCGCAATGATTGTATACAGGATGAATTGAAGTCCAGCGCACGTGTTGGCGGCTTACGTTTATCGATGTTTATTAAATCGTGATAATCTTTGATCAACCACCGCATTGTCTGTTGCTTGGTTGTGTATGCAGTTAAAGAAGAAAAACACGTCGACTATTGTTTGAGCAATGATTGTATACAGAATGAATTGAAGACAAACACAAAGAAGACTTACTGGCTTTACTCATGGATCAGTAATAAGTAACATTTCCGATAATGTTTATTTTGGCATAACACTTCAAGAAATTGGTGATAATTGTTAAATTTCAGAAGCCACGCCACGATCGAATTTATACGTGATCTCTTCCCCAAAATGATAATAAACTTTTTATACACTATTTCTCGTACTTATAAAAAAAAATTTTTTCCACTGTACGAGAAAAATACATGTACATGTATATAAAATTTCAGGAACCACGCCACAAACGTATTATACTCGAATTCATACGCGATCTCTTCCCCAAAATGATACTGTAATATACACATTTTATACACTATTTCTCGTACTTTGAAAAAAATAATTTCATGTGCGAATGAATATATGATATTTTGGGAGCCATGCATCGATCGCTTTATATCCGAATTCGCGTTATAGCGGGGTTTCACTGTACCTCTACTTTATAGATACAAGCTAACCAAAGTCGAGACCTTTTAACTTGAAATATAAATCAGAATGCTAATTATCAACAATGTTTATTGTAAAACAACAAAATAAAAAGTCTGGTCAAAAGTAGTCATAAGATTTTTAAGATGACTGCCAAGGCAGTCATTTTGGAGGTTAGATCAACATCATTTTTATGTAGGACCAATAACATATTGCAAGAAGTATTCTAGTTAAAACCCCACATCAATATAACCATCCATTGTAGAGTAGTCAAGAGACATCAATCTAACCATCCATTGTAGAGTAGTCAAGAGACATCAATCTAACCATCCATTGTAGAGTAGTCAAGAGATATCAATCTAACCATCCATTGTAGAGTAGTCAAGAGACATCAATCTAACCATCCTGTGCTGTTACCGTTGGAACAGTCGCTTATAGTAGTCCTTTAGATTTGTCTGCCTTTTTTATCTCTTCTTCATAAATATCAGTTACCTATTTTCGTTTGTAATATGTCCAGTCAGGAATGTGAACGTGCTTTCACAGCTCTTTTCGTTGAATCTGAAGCCCACCACACTGTGAGTAACTTTGTAAATTATCGTTAATGACTCGTAGATTTAATTCTGATATGGATGTTAATTGAAAATGATAATCAGTTCCGATAACAATACGCAATGCCACGTGTCCTGCGAGTGCATGTGATACCCTTTGTTTGTGTCAGATTTATCATAAACCTTCTTTTTGTGTTATCATTTAAACCCTCATAATAGCAATCTTCGTTAAGGCATGACAGAGATGTTAAGTTAGACGTACCTTATCGTGAATTTAAAAAGTATGGAAGCACATAATGAATATTAATTCATTAGTGAATTTCAAAGTATGGAAGCACATAATGGACGTTAATTCATTCGTGAATTTAAAAGGATGAAAAGACGAAACGAACCTTTTACTTTCGATATATGTCGATTGTTTCAGTACTACAGATACGTTTCTTTAATTCAATGTAAATGTAGTAATTTCCATATTTTGTAATGGTTGTATTTTCATTTATTACAGCTTTTTACCCTAATTTGATGAGAGTTATCGCCTATGAATAAAAACAGTATTTGAACATAATATGATGTCTTGTGTCTTGAATACAAGAGAGCTCAAGGGTTATGCTAACTGTAATTCCTCCAGAGGAAAGGCAGTATACATCCATTGTAGAGTAGTCAACAGACATCAATCTAACCATCCATTCTAGAGTAGTCAACAGACATCAATCTAACCATCCATTCTAAAGTAGTCAACAGACATCAATCTAACCATCCATTCTAAAGTAGTCAACAGACATCAATCTAACCATCCATTCTATAGTCAACAGACATCAATCTAACCATCCATTGTAGAGTAGTCAACAGACATCAATCTAACCATCCATTCTAGAGTAGTCAACAGACATCAATCTAACCATCCATTCTAAAGTAGTCAACAGACATCAATCTAACCATCCATTCTAGAGCAGTCAACATATATCAATCTAACCATCCATTCTAGAGTAGTCAAGAGAACATCTTCAAGATAACTTATGATAGCCACCAGCAGAAATTTACTGATTCAACGGATTTTTTTGTGGACTAGGGTTTTAGTGATCCATCAACAAATTTACTGATATTGGATTAGCAGATCAGCATTAATGTCAAGACTTATGGCTGTAGAACTAAAAACAAAAATGTGCCACTAATATGGCCATTGTATCCCACTGCATCAGACTAAAAGGCTGGAAAAATGAGAACAGGATGGGGTTCTTTGTGTGGTTTTGTGGGGTTTAATGTAATTTTTTTCAGCATATGATAGGATATACATGGCAGTCAGTATATCTGGTGGAGGAAGAACCTGGGAAGAATCACTGACCCATGGGAAGCTACTGGCAAGCTTTCTCACATACCCATGTTGGTCGAGCCAAGACTCGAACCCACGTGGACAGAGGTAAGATGTCAGTGATCTGTAAAAGTGAGTGCCTTAGGCCACTCATCCACCTGGGGCCCCAAGAACTGGATGTATTACCGAGTTAACCATAGGTAATAAAATATGGTCAAAATCTTTCTTGAAATTGATATTATCTAAGATCTTGCTAAACACGAAGTTCCATAGCTGATATGATTGAAAACAATAAATATGAATGCCAGTTTTCACATGCAATTAAAATATTTTAAGGCAGTTAAGAGCAAGAACTCTGTAAAACAAGGTAAAAATCTGCTGATCATCAAACTCACCTGAGACCTTACAGAGATAAATCTTTTCAGAAAATCTGACAGATATTAAACAAAAGATGTGGAAGCTAGAGTATTCAAAAGACATTTGTTCATCTGATTCAAACTCATCCAAAATCTTGTTGAGCTAAAATTTCACTTCAAATCAGATTGGAATCAAATGAAAAGTGTGAATGCCATATGGATGCTCATTCCAAGCTGATCCAGAGCCATAATGCTGTAAGAAATAATACAGTAGACTCTCGATTATCCAAAGTCTGGGGACCTAGAAGAAAACTTCGGATAATACCCGGGGTTCAAATAACCAAATGTCATGAATGTGCAAGTGTACATCAATCCAAAGAAATAAAACAAAGTAGCATTTTCGTTATTCTTGTATTCTGTTTCCTACTACATATCTAGGAAGCCATTTCATTGGCACAGCATAAAACAAAGACAAAAACAATACCGAAAATTATCGTTGTCATCATTATAATAATCTGCATGGCATACAACAAAGACAAAATTATCATTGTCATCATCGTTTCAATATGCATGAAAATGATCAACATCATTCTACTTCAAGGATGGCATTGTATTTGGTTTCTATACATTTTGGCTCCCTTTTCCGCTTGGTACCACTTCCAGTTTCCATGACTTCATGATTCAGATACAATATGGTAAACAAAGTGACTTCATATAGATTTTTTGAAAAATACACATGTAGTCGAATGTAGCTATCAAAGGGTTTATATGGTTTTCCGACTTTCTTAAATGAAACTGACATTACATAAAATTACTTCCATTAATTGAGTTAATAATGGGGTTATCATAAATCGAATCAATTATTGGATTAGCAACAAACAATAAACATAACCTGCTTTTTTATTAATTAGTAATCACAGTTTGGACTGACAGGTGTCACGATTCAAGAAATCAAACATGCCGCTCATGACAGTTTCTACAAGTTGTATAATGCGTCACAATTTCAATAGGATTAGAGGATTTCAGACCGCTAAATAACTTTAATTAAGGGGGTGTACTAGAATAATTGATGTTTGGATAAAATATTTAAAAAAGATATAAACAAAGAACAAATTTAGCCGGAACCAGACAAATAGTTTGGATAATACCGGGTATTTGGATAATAGGAGTTTGAATAATTGAGAGTCTACTGTAGTAAGAGACCCAAATGCGTCTGTGATTGTTCACCTGCTGACATCTGCATAACAGCCAAATGCAAAAGCTGTTGGCCAAGAAATCTGGGTCAGTAGGACACTTTCTGTTGAAGTTTCTTCCAATGCAGTTGATTGCATATGTTATGTAAACCAAGTTTTCTCGTTTTTGTATTTTCATCCATATTTGATCGCATATCAGCATCACTGTCCAATATGAAATGGCCTCTATGCCAGGCCTCTTTCTGTCAAAGTCTGTAAAATTCTGTTAAGCAGATTTGTGCAATAAAATTGCATAAATGTTATTCAGTTTTAGTAACAGTGGCCATATTTGATGGTGGGTCAGCAATATTTGTATAAACATGAAAGGATGCTTTCTGTCAAATCTGGTCACATTCTGTTAAGTACTTTTTTTTAGAAGTTATCACAACTTTTTCTAATTTTAGTAACAGCAGCCATATCTGATGACAGAATAGCACTTGTACAAACTTAAAAGCACTTGATGCCAGGATGCTTTCTGTCAAACTTGGTCAGAGAGTTTTTCAAAAGAAGTCAAAGAAATGGTTTTTCTATTTTCAATAACTGTGGACATATCATATGTCATTCAGTATCATATATATATATGTAGTAAAGATTGTTTATTACGTTCTTGGATACAATGTTTCCTCTGTTATAACATCTGAGTTTCAATTGACTGGCCAAATTCCTAACTAATATGTATTCCAAAGGTTTTCTTATGTTCTTTGTTACAACATTTAATTGGTTATGGCATCTGAGTAGTGTGGTCAGCCTGAGAAAATTTGCTCAATTATAACGTTTTTATCACCCGATGTGCAGAAGCCACATAAACAAAAGTGGTTAGTGCTAAATAAAATCTGACAGCCCGAAAGGCTGTCGAAAAAAAAATCTAATCTGCCTGAGAAAACTTCTAGTACGTTGATGAAATGTGGCATTTTATTTTCAAGTTGTCAAAAGACTAGTAAATTATTAATATGTATCCCCATGTATGCCCCTTACCATTATGAAGTTCATTTACTTACCATACTTCTATGGAGAGCTGTGAACTTTGTGTACAAAGCAAACCATGTGACCTATGATATGAATGGGGAACAGATTGCCTGAGTTACCTATAATTAGTGCTCACTTGGTCTTAACATACATGTGATTCTACCAGTGGTAGGAAAAAATAAAGTTTCTAAGGCCATCTACCGCACATATCGCTTTATAGTTTAAATCTACTGTTGTTGAAAATTTACAGAGTTTTTTTTCCAAATTTGAACCAGTCTATTGGGTACCGGAACTTTTCAAGCCGTAGTTACAACCAGTGTGATGATGCATGACTGAGTAAGGGATCCAAAGAAAAATAGCTGGCATATTTGACTATTTTTCCCTGATGAAAAAGCATGCCCACAGGGCACAAAGGACACGATTTGGTGAACACAGGATGAAAAATTGCTGGAAACCTGCAATCCTGCACTCAATGTGCAACATTGATACACACACCAAACTGCATCAGAATATGTTGAATGATTCCTGGGCTATGTTGGTTACAAGTGTCTGCTGTAATGGAAATTCAAAATTGATGGGAAGAAAGCCAAGAACTCTGTAAAACAAGAGTCTCTCAAAGCAACTGACACTACTGGCCCAAAAACATTTCCAAGAACCATTTCTTTATTTAAACTGCTGATTTTTTAAACCATCTCTGATAATGATATTTTTCAGCAATAACAAGATTTTCAAATAAGTTGCTGTGGTGGACATATCAGATGTCAGATTGGTACCATTTTCATTTAGGATTAAAAAACATCATAAGAAGTCTTTTGGTGGAAACCCCATGCTGATATGATTTTCTTTTTTGGAGGAGTAATGATTAAAATATTTTCAAGATGGCTATCATGGTGCCCATATTGGAAATCAGATTGGAACCATTTCCATTTAGAACCAACTAGACATAATAAGAAGCCTTTTGGTGCAAGCACAATATCATTTTGACCAGTCATCTAGAACAGAACAGAACAGAACAGAATGTTTATTCAGTACTTTAGGCCTCCAGCCCATAATACATATCGAAGTGAACAGAGTGAGATACACAGTGCGCCATAAACAATATTATAGAATACACTTATTTAGGTGTTGAGATTGATACTTTCTAAGAATTCATCTCTTAGTTTCAAAGCAAAATACAGAAATTTTGATATATTCGTAATAACGCTTATTTTCTGAGTGGACATTAGACATATAAATTTATCTACAGACGGGTTCATATAATACATTTCGTCGAAATATTTCCGTCTTAACTCAGTATAAGAATTACATATACATACGAAGTGGTACTCATCTTCTACAACCTTGTTATTATCTTTAAGACATAATTTGCAAACTCTTAGGTCGCTTCCAATTTTAGAGTGTCTTCCTCGTTCGATCATTAAATCATGTTTAGAGCATCTGAAAGATGCCAATGCTTTTCTGAAAATGAAAGGTAAATCGAATGTTAAATATTTCTCAATATCCAATAATGACTTGTACTGGTTATAATTAACATTTTTTGTAGATTCGCTTATTTTACTTGACCAGATCTGAAACGAGGAATCAAATAAGCGTTGTCTGAACATAGATAGGAAAATGTTTGTCACCTATTTCTTGTGCTAGCCATGCATAACCAAAACCATGGGAGAATAAGAGGTTTTTAACTTTATTGGCCCATGCACAGGTTGAGACAGAGACGCATACATGCCATAACACGATGTGTCACACAAAAAACATGATTTTGAACTCTCAAACACCCCGACACGGTCATGTTTCGAAAAACACGATTTTCAGTAATCTTAGCGAAAAAGAAATTTTCCACAAAAAAAAGTAAATTTCTTGATCACAATGATATATGCCCGTAATCTGTGGTATGTATAAACAGTAAACAGTCTTGCTCAGAGCTCATATAAAACTATCCTCGGGGCAGTTTATACAGCTGTTTTAGAGACAATTGAAAGGTGAGGCGGTCAGCAACAAACAGACACCTTTCAGAGATTTACTGAATTGGCTCACAATAGCTAGGGTGATGTGTTGTGTCAAATCCTTTGAGCACTGCTGAGGGAGAGCCCATTGGGTTAATTTGCATAGGTAAAGTACACTAAGTGGAACAACCCAATTTGTCTGAAGTTAAATACATCAAACAGATGCGTGTTAAAAAACAAATGTTATTACATACACATCACTGACTGCATTGAATGAGAATGTTGAAGCCATCTTATATTAAGTTTGTGATCAGCGGCAACGTTTCTTTGAAGTCGGATTCTTACTCCATATATAAAATTCAAAACATGATTATTTTGGTAGGTTGAACAACAGCAACATTCAATCTCTAATGCAGTGTTGCATCTAGGATCCAAAGGTCAGGGGACACTGTGTCCCTCACCCTCCACAATTGCGGGACACACAACATTTTAAAGGGACAAAGGAATATTGTAGTACATAATCCACTAGAAGTGCTAACAAATGAGATAATCTTATTTGCTTCGACAGTTTTGTCACCTTAACTTTCTCGTATTTTCCTTGGAAATTTCCACCATTGCAATAAACGTTTTATCATGTGATCAAGTAACTCATGAAAACATCAAATTGGTACCTTTTTTCATTTTTTCAGCATGAGAATAAATTAAATCTTCACTGCCGTAGGCGTGATTTTAACCTCGAAAATACGTTACAATAGAGGCAGTCAAAGACTTTTGCAACTCAGCCGACTACCACAAACCTTAAATGTTTTCATTGCCAAATTCATTGTTTTGAAATGGATATTCATTGTCATGTTACAGGTTTTATCACTTTTAGTTGGCCATTGCTTGCGCCAACATAGATGTGGATGCACATTCACGAAGGAAAAGTGTAGGCATATTTGTGAACACAAATAACACTTGCATTACCGTCAGACCAACTACTGAAAGCAGCAAAGACTACATGTAATTAAAACTACATTTCACTGTCCAATGGATTTTAAAGACATTAACTTGGTGTAATTTTGTATTTAATGACTGTGAGGTTGTGACCATGTTTGTGGTGATGTTATTTGACAATTATAAGTCTACCATTAGTTTTTTTTTTTTTTAAGTATATTAAATGCTTCACAGAAAACAGATGGATTTTCTTTTTTATTCAGATTTGAATTTCCAGTCATTTGCTATAGGCTGATTTGAAAAGATAACTTATTCTCATTTGGAAGCCGTCGGTTTTGGGGGGTCACGCGCACTGACACCCTTTGGGACCTCAAAACACACTTTTTGAGTCGCCAAAAAAACCCAACACTGTCTGGGAATATGGCAAGTATGGAGACGTGACATTACTCTCTCTCAAAGGATCGAAAGAATGGGTATAAATATTGAACTGTGGCGAGCCAGAATTGGCACGTTTGTGCAACAGAGTAGGGTGAAAGCGAGGATGTCAGTACTGAGGTTGGGAAAGTCAGGTATCTCCATCACTTTGAGACTTTTGCTAGCAATTGGGCTGTTGTTAGTAGTGAGCGGTTCGGTAGAGCAAAACCCTGGACCAGGGCCCAATAAAGGAGCTGGGACGAGACAAACTAGACTATCAGCAGCAGAGTCAGGAACAATTAGGATCGATAATACTACAGCCTCACAGCAGTCAACAGCATCATCAGCAGCAATCGATCTTAAAAAAGCCCTGACAAATATTTTAGCGGAACTGAAAACTATGAACAAAAATTACGCAGAACTTAACCAAAAAGTTAATGATCTTTCTCAGGATCTAAGGCAGGAGAATAAGTGCTTTGAGAGCAAAATTGGAAATTAGGCAATCAGGTTAAACAATGGAAAAACAGATGGACATAATTGAGGCTCAGTCTAGAAGAAACAACCTTATTTTTCATGGTTTATCTGGCACAACAAACGAAATGTGGGATATATGCGAAAAGAAAATCAAAACTTTCCTACAGGACACCCTTCATATAGACGACGCACATACTATCCCAATCGAGAGGGCACATAGGCTGACATCTAAATCCCAGGGCATGCAAGGCATGCAGAGCAATCAGACTAATTCCCCAATCATAGTGAAGTTCACAATGTACAAAGACAAAGACAAAGACCGTATCCTTCATGCTGCAAGAACGGCAATCAGTAAACGGAGTGGTTATCGTGTAACAGAAGACTACACTCAACGTATAAGAGATGAGAGGAAATTCCTCTACAATTTTATGATGAAAGAAAAGAAGGAGGATGAATACGCAACAATCAGATATAATAAACTAATTCTTGGAGGGCAGGTTTACATGTATGACTGGGAGAAAGAGGATGTATGCTTGGTTGGAACTGCGCGATCTTCAGAACGGAGAACCTTACCACTGAATACCATGCATACGGTAAACCGACAAGCCAGACACGATTTGGATGGAGCTAAAACAAACAACGAAGAACAGGACTAGGAAGTAGGTCAAGGCCACTCTAATGTAAATAATGACACGGATTTGTGTAAAAAATGCATTTCTTACCTGTGCTGGAACATCGAAGGACTTAAAAAATATAAGTATGTATTTGAATTTACCTCTTATTGTATGCGTTTTGATATAGTAGGTTTCTGTGAAACATGGGGTATATCGGATGAAGAGTTTCATCATTTTTTAGAGGGTTATAAAGATTTTAGTTCCATACGTAAAAAGAAAAATGCTGGTAGGAACTCAGGGGGTGTAACTGTATTTGTCAAAACATATCTAATAGAGGAAGGTATAGTGTCAAGAATATGTACTGATATGCAAGATTGTGTTGTGTTACATATTTCCTCAAATTTATCAAATAATATTCAAGAGATAGTCCTCATATTTGTATCTCTCCGGAGAGATCACCAATTTATGACGATCCTAATGAAAATGGAATCAATTTGTTTACTGAGAAATTACAAAGAATTAAATCTATATATCAAGAAGCCACTTCGATCCTTGCTGGAGATTTTAATGCTTGGATCAAGGATTTTCTTGACTTTATACCTGATGATACTTTGGAAAATATTTTAAATATAGGTGACATGTACGATAGCGATATTTTCTCACTGCCACGTACAGACATGATTGTGGTCCTCCCCCCCCAAAAAAAACTGAAAATGTGAAGGGGGGTTTGGGGGTCCTCCCCCAACATGGTATCAAGGGGCGGTGCCCCTGATCAGGGGATCCAGGGGGCCAAAGGCCCCCGGCAACAAATGCATTTTAGACTCATACAAAACTGCTCCTGGTGGACCATATTATCATAATATATTGCAAAGTTTTTACTTCATTCCAACAAAATAATCATCTGAAAAAAATAACAAACTTACCAAAACTTTACACAATACTTGCAGAATTTCACAATGTTCATTGTCACATCAACTTGTTCTCCAATAATATTAGTGCTGAAGTTATTACATGTGCATGTCAGTGTTCACACAGTAATTCAGTCACAGTAATTTGTCAATTTTTGAAGCGCATGTTATATTCCACTTTTCTCTTTTCATAACAAATCTGTAAAAAAAAAAAAAAAAAAAAAAAAACCATATACATCAACTATATACACATAATCACATAAATTCACTTGTCTTTTCCCCCAATGGACACAACCTGTTGATATTGATATGCTAGTCTTGCTCTTTTTGCAGCCTTGGCAAATATTTATTTTGCTTTTCTTTTTGTCACCACTGACTTTTTTGGCTCAATGTTCAATTTGTTCTTTTCATTCTCAACAATGGTTTTTTCCTTTCAAGCTCCTCCTTGTATTGTCGATATGCAGTGCGCATATTCTGACACAGGGTTACATCTGCCCTATCGTGTAAGAAATCTTCCTTCTTAAAATAGTTTATTGCACTTTTTCCAGATGCCTTCAAGCCATATTTGATGTTCTGTACTGAGTTGTAGGTTTCAATGTTTTATGCTCCAAACTCTTCCAGCCGCGATTGGCGTAGTTCAAATCTTTCTTGCAAAGATCACAAAATGCCAGTCCTCTAGCGTTCAGTTTTCTTATGAACTGACCAACTGCATTTCCATCGACTTTCCGCTCAAGCCATTCCCATTTCCACACATTTTTCAAACCTTTATCCAAACTTTTTTTGTCCTGGTCTCTGTCAATAACTCTAGACGCCATGTTTTGCAAGCATGCTTCGTTTTTTCCATTTCCATCAGTTTCCGTTATGCGAAGATTCATTGGATGAGTATAAACTTTTGACCAATCAGAATGCTCTTTACAACAATCATCTGTTAAATAATACACGGAACGAATACTTTACAAGGATTGTTGCAGAATGGGACCGGACAGACCGGTTTTTTAAAAACTGGAACGGAGACGATATAAAAAACGGACTATATCGAAAAAAATCAAATTCAAGTCAGGAGAAAAGCGGAATTCCGCTTTAAAACGGGGAAAAATCATGTCTGCATGTAATACAAAAGACAAGGAAACTTATAACAATTTTGGTTTGTCTTTTGCAGAAATATGTAAAATGTTCAATATACATGTACTTAATGGTAGACTTTTCAATGACAAGGATGGGAATGTAACATGCATTGCGAACAATGGCTTCAGCATAGTTGATTATGTTGTAACATCTACAGAGTTGTTTCCCTTTATAACAAACTTTGGCATCGATGACAGAGACGAATCGTCCCATTTTCCAATCTACTGTAACCTGAAAATTTCGGATAAATTAAATAACTGTAGCAAAATTAATCAGACCTCAAGTGATTGTGCATATAATCAATTTGTCAGTGAAGATGGCACACAGGATCACTTTGAGAGCGATGACGACGAGAATAATGGGCAATTCTTTCGGATGAAGGACACAAATAGAGAAGCTTTTCTGCAATGTTTTGAGCAGAAATTTAATGAACATGTACAAACGTTTGGGTCTGTATATAAGGAACTTTGTGTTGAAATGCAGACAACTAAGTTCCAAGCTTCACGGCAGAGATTACAACTACTATGGTGTGATCAAGAATGCGATAAGGCAAAAAAGGAAAAATTTGAACTCTTAAGAAAATACAGATTCACAAACCAAATTACTCATCAAGAAGTGAAAAAATCATTATATGAAAAATCAAATAGAGATAAACTTGTACAATCAAGAAATGACCCACAAAAATTCTGGCAAGTATTAAAAGGAAAATACAATAATAAGGTAAATTTAAGCGAATCTAAAGTAACAAAGAATGACTGGTTTATTTTTGTTCTTTACTAACGTCGAACAGAGATGAAAATATTAATGACGAGGAAGGAACCCCAATAAATGAGCTTAACAGTTTCAAATTGAATAAGCCAATTACAAATCAAGAAATAATTGATAGCGTTCGCTCTTTAAAAAATAAAACTCCTGGTCCCGACAAGATTTCGGTCATTTGTTACCAGTTAACTTTACCATGCATTATTACATTTCTTAATGTGCTCTTTAATAAGATCCTTGAAACAAGTCATCTAGAAGAAGTAGCGATAACAAGATTTTTGAGATGGCCATTGTTGTGGCCATATTGTAAGTCAGATTGGCACCATTTTCATTTATGACCAACTTGACATCATAAGAAGTCTTTCAGTGAAAACCCCATGCTCATATGACCATTCATGCAGGAGTAATGATAACAAAATTTTCAAGATGGCAACTGTGGTGGCCATATTGGATGTCTGAGCAACACCATTTTCATTTAGGACCAACAAGACATCAATTAAGACCAACAAGACATCATCAGAAGTCTTCTAGTGGAAACCCAATGCTGACATAACTTTTTGTTTTGGAGGAGTAATGATAACAGGATTTTCAAGATGGATATCATTGTGACCATATTGAATATCAGATTGGAACAATTTCCATTTAGGACCAACCAGACATCATAACAAGCCTTTTGGTGAAAGAACAATATTGATATGACCAGTCATCTATGAGAAGTAGTGATAAAGATTTTTAAGATGGTCATCATTGTGGCCATATTGTAAGTCAGATTGGCACCATTTTCATTTACGACCAACTAGACATCATAAGAAGTCTTTCAGTGAAAACTCCATGCTGATATGACTATTCATTCAGGAGTAAAGATAAGTATTCATTCAGGAGTAAAGATAACTATTCATTCAGGAGTAAAGATAGCTATTCATTCAGTAGTAAAGATAACTATTCATTCAGGAGTAAAGATAACTAGATTTTCAAGATAAACACTGTTGTGGCCATACTGGATGTGCAAGTGGCACAATTTTTATTTAGGACCAACCTGATATGACCATCTGTTCAGAAGGAGTAGCGATAACAAGATTTTAAAGATAACCACTGTAGTAGCCATATTGGTTGTCCACGCAGCATCATTTTCATTTAGGACCAACTAGACCATGGGATGAACATGTGTGCAAAGTTACATTTCAATCCTCCAAGTAGTTTAGAAGGAGTAGCAATAACAAACCTGTGCTAATCGATGTATGGATGACCGACGACAGAAAATAGACTATCCCACAAGTTCCTCTGGTCTATGACCAGTAAAGCTAAAATATGGACCTAAAAAGGTGAAACCTTTGAAAGGTATATTTGTGCATTTAATAGGAAATTCATCCAACAAATGACATCCAATTATATGAAAGGGATGCCAAGCTGTGGTGTTTACAAATGTGAACAGACAGACAGTTGGCCAGAATATAAAGGTGATTATAAATAATAAATAAATAAAGACTAAGTCAGGAATTTCTTCACTCACCAGCTGAACCTCTCCAAAAGCACCACGACCAATGACTTTGACTACTTCAAAATCATCCTGTTTCATCCGATATTTGCTGACTGTCTGCACAGCCTTTGTATCTAAAATCACAGAATTTAAAGCAAGATTATCCCACATGTTCATTACAGAAAAATAGCTTTCAATCCCAATACCTGACAAACAGAAAAATATCCAAGAACTTCAAGGTTAGTGCTGAGAGTCTGTGTGCAAATATATATTTCTGATACTGTCTTAGTAAAATATATCAAATGAATCTTAATAATTTTTATTAAAAAAAGCCCAAAGGTAAAAGCATGATACTTCTGTATCTTTAAGGTGCAACCCTAGATTGAGTTATCACATAACACTGTAGATTTGATGGTGCTTAAGCCATTGCAATTTCTTTTACATATAATGTGTGATCATATAAAGTCATGACATCATGAATTGTCAGAATTTATAGACAGCAATGGCATGATGTCTGAGACTGACATCATGAATTGTCATAATTTACAGACAGCAAAGACATAATGTCTGAGACTGACATCATGAATTATGTCATAATTATAGATAGGAAAAATATCTAAGGCTGGCATCATGAATTATGTCATAATTGTATAGAGGCAAAATATCTAAGGCTGATATCATGAATTATGTCAATTTTTATATACAGTAAAGGCACAGTGTCTGAAGCACCTGAGTTACAGACTTAAGGGTCATTTTCAACCAACTTTTTTGAATTTTTTAATTAAATAAAATCATCGTTTTCCCCATGTGATAAACAGACTCTCTAATGAATGCTCATTTCAAATGAATTTTATGTAACTTTGAATAATTACAATCTTTTGCTAGCCAAGGATCACAAAAGATGAAATTCGTATTTAATAAATTTCATTTGAAAAGAGCAGTCTTCTTGTAAGATCCTCTATGAGGTTATGCCTCAAAATTGTAGACAAAAACATGTCAGTGACATTTTAAACTGACTCGTAAAAATGGAAATGTTGCTCCTCAGAGCTGGTGAAGAGGCAGTGAGGTTTGAGCCACGTTTGCCATTGCACTAGAGGTGGTATCTAAACTATGATCAGGTCCTGCAGTGCCTTTGAAGGATAAGGTCAAAGTGGTGATAGGAAGATGTGAATATGGTGGTTTACTGCATTTGTCTACATTACAATTATAAATACATATTTTAATACTCTACATATGAATGTTCTCACATGCAGAATATGAATTTGGTATTCAGGCAGTTTGAGTTTTGCTTTCTACCCAAATTTAGCAGGAATATAACTACCAACAATTGGTCTAGAGAATACACTAGGAACCCAAACTCTAGTCCAATTTAACCACAAATTCATGTGACTTTGAGAAATCTATGCCAAGCGAGTCTGAAAAAGGTCTTTACAACTGCTACTGATAGGTGTCACTCATTTATTTTCTTTTTTCACTTCTGTTTGAAAAATACACCATCTATACCCTAAAATCCATCAGCACTATTTGTGTGTAAGAAATAAAAGCAAACATATTTATAATGTACTTTAAGATGTGATAGAATGAATTCGTGAAAAAGCAGGCAATGTGCCCTTGTTATGTATTCAGTGAGTTAGTGTCACAATCTGTAATTTCCACTCACTGCCATAAATCGATATGTGAGATAGTAAGGATAGAGAAAAACGAGAAAAAGCATAAGATTTTCAAACACCAGTATATGAAAATTAAATTTAATACTTATTCAAATTGATCCTTCATTTGAGTACAACTGTTGTTGAAAAACGTATATCCTCCTTAAAACTCGTTTCATTTTATCCATGCATTTGTAATCCAAAAGAACAAAAAGCCTGTAAAATATTAGAACATTTGCTTGAAGCACTATTATTAATGAAACACTATGTATATACACTAATTACAGCAGAGTATTAAAAGTTCACACTTCACTGATTTTTTGACAAATTCACTGTAACAACATTGTGTCATGGTACACGTAAATGCTTGTCAGTTAAATAATCCCCAAACTGCAGAATTAAACAAGTCCAGCTTTCTCAAAACCACTGACAAGTAGGTCCGATCTTTCACTCATTGTCACGTAAGCTGCAATAATCCATTCACGTGAATTGGCTTTATTAATGAGGTTGCATGGTTCACTAATACAGTACACTGATCGTCATCGATAATATCTTCCTTTTCCATGATGGTCTCCATGACCTGTTTAACATACCAGTTGTGGAAGTGTGATCTTAATTCTTCTTTGTACTCTTTTTTTAATTGTCAAATCTAGTGGTTGAGGGTTATCTGTACATGAGGCAGGCACAAACAAAGGAGTGATTCCATTGTCTTTCAATTTAGTTAGCATCTTCGCACTTTGGTGGTGTTGGCTTCCTTTGATGTTGCGCACTCAGATGAAAACATGGTGTAAGTGATTGATCTTGATAGGTGTTTTATTTTTGCTCATATAGGTGGTAATATTGTCCTTTCTCCCTTTAACATTTGACTCTAATTGATGCACACACAAAAAAAAAACAACAGGTCTTGACTGAGCAATGTGCAACAATGGAATGACACGGACTGACTAAATAGTGAATCAATTAAAGAATTTGATTGAATGAGAATTTGATTGAATGATCAGAAACCAATCTCTATCAGTTTTACATAGGGGAAGAATGCTGTTTCCTGTTTACATAGTTACCAGTTCTCTTTGCAATAACTGTTTAAGTGTTGTTGGCTGTGTCACCTGCCACTGATGTTCTTTACTTGCCACCTGGACAAAAACCCAGTAAGTATTGAACTTGTCAGGTCTTTGATTTGTGTTCATACATGTGGTAGCATTGTTTAAACATCCAAGTGACCACCATTTGCATCAGCATATTTTTATTATTTTGTATTCTTTATTTTAGGTATTTGTAGATGTTAACCACGAAATTAAATACCTACTAATATGCAAACTCTGACAGGCAAAACCACAAATGTAAGTACCCATGAAAATGTCTTTTTTTTTTTTTTTTTTTACAAAATGACGAAAATTGAACTCCATGAAAATAAATGATACAACAGTAAAGGATTTTTATAGCCTTCATATATTGATGGAAGTTATAATTTTTGACCGAGATGAACTGTATTGGTCTAAAATTGAGAAATTTTGGCTTGTTTGGTTCCAATTTTGGAGAAATTATGTCATGTGACAGGTTTGTCCAGGTAAAACTCTACATGCATTTCAGTAATGATACAGATAAATGATGTGCTTGCCAAAGAACTATCTGGGGCTTTCATTAAATAAATCTGGTGCAATCAAAGTCAAAGCACATGTTTTTATTCATATTTATTTCCATAAAAAAAGAACTTGAAACCTTGCATATTTCAGTTTTTTAACACCTGTAGAAATATTGTTACCCACATGTGACTTTCCCTGAAATGTGAGACAACACTGCATTTATTCAAGCTATGATTTGTAAAAGCATCATAATGGATCAAAAAAAGACCACATATTACTCTTTAAATGCTTTATTTAACATTTGTAATTGAATACAATTAAGTTTACCTTTAACTTACCTTCTGATTTACCTGTATAATCACCTAAACTTGTTTGTGAGCATATTTTCAGAGACCTGAATTTGTCCTCTTTACAGTGGTACCAAATATGTATTCCTATCACAAGAAATAAAATATTTATAAGTCACTGAAAATATGTTGCCTACATTTATTAAACATCTTGAAAGTTACTTAATGTTGAATGATAGTCTTTCCCTTGTAGTTACTTAGTGTTGGAAGACTTAAGAATGTTGACTAAGCTATCATCCAATCAGCAACTTTACCAGATTTTGTGTAAGCCTTGCTTTGGATGTCAGAATCGTTTGTATAGACCTTTACCAGAGCCTCGTATGGCAAAGTCATATGAAGCCATAAGAAAGTGAGGCTACCCCCAGTGACCATGACCTGTAACCTTGTAACCCCAAAATCAATAGAGTTCTTCCATACCCCAAGTGAAAGCCATCCACAAAGTTTTGTAGCTGTAGATGGTGGACAACTAAAGTTATTGTGCTGAAACCATTTTCTTCTTTCAACAACAGTGACCTTGACCTTTTGAGGCCAAAATCGATAGATGGGTTCTTTTTGACCACCAGCCATTTACAAAGTTTGATAACAGAAGATGGTGGAAACCTTGAATTATTGAGTAGAAACCAATTTTCTTATTTCCGTCAGTGACCTTGACCTTTGAGCTTTGAACCCTGAAATTAAAAGGGTTCTTCATTACCCCAAGTACAAGACATCCACAAAGTTTGGTAACTGTAGATGGTGGACAACTCAAGTTAGTGTGCAGAAATGAAATTGGTGACAGATGGATGGATAGATGAACATCATAACATAATGTGCTTCACCTTATGACATACATATAAAAATGAATACTTCTTGATCACTTACATCTGTTGAGGAACTGTTCTACACCCTTGTTACGGGTCTTAATAGCAGGATAGTTCAAGTCTTCCACCAAGGCCACCAGCCCATCCTGAAGAATAAAATAGCATCAAGAAGCTGACCATGGCTTGAGCCCAACCCTGAGCTTAAAGTAACATACTTACTGAGGTTAATTTACAATGTGAATGGACATATGGACAGACATTTCCACAGACATCAAACTGATTGCTATGTCCAACTTTTCTGCCAAGGTTGGCTCAACAAAAATAACAATACCTTTTCAGACTGACCATAGCATTTGTATATGCTGTGCCACGGTTAATAACAAATTCCTGCAGAAGTAATAGTTCACTCGTCCACTATCATCTATATACGACAGTAGCTAAGATAAATCAACTACAGTACACACATTGGCCAAAACAGACAATGCTAAGCTAAATCCAGTGAAATACAAATCCGTCCAAAATTAAATCAGTATATACCAGTATGATAACCCAATCTGATCATCTACATATTAGCACAAGATGATTACTAGAATTTAATTGTAATTAAGTTTTGTGTGATTCTGGGATAGATGTAAGGCTACACAGACAGAGAGGAACCAAGATTTCTGCACTTCCTACATGTACTAATGAACTGATCCTTTATCATGAATTTAAGTTACATTTGTATAGAAGAAACTATTTCTTTTATGTGTACCCTCCATAACAAGAATTGACCTCTCAATTGGGCTCAGCATATGTCAACCAACTATCACACAACAAAGATTCCAATAAACCAGTGACCAATCTGAACACCAACATACAGAAGGTATAAATCTTGAGGTAACTGCATTTTTGGAAATATAATTTGGTGGTGTGAGAGAAGTTTCTAAAAAATAGTGAGTCAAGTAGACAATTTTGGGTAATTGACATGTATAATTTCAAATCTTTAAAACAGCAAAAATGTTTGTCCAATTATAATTTAATTTTCACAACTCTGGGAGAAAAATGCTGATTTTACATAAACACCTACATGTATGCTAATTAGTTTGCAGAGCATTCTCTTCAAATCCAAGTGGTCAATTCCACAGAATGATGACTTGCCTCCTCCACAGAGGCATAATCCAAATACCCAGCAAAGTCAATGGAGCATGACAAATAGGTCACTATGACCTCACTTTTCTTGTGATGAGGAAAATCATCCATTATGAATACACCAATTATATTTCATGAATATACATGCATAGTGTTTCCTACAGACCTTGAACAGGACATACCGCTGTAAATGTTTGCCCAGAAGAGCATCAGGAGCACAATCAGGTCGGACAGGCACTTACGATGCATACTCACATAAAAGGTAAGAAAAATTGAAGAAAAAAAGTTTAGCAGCTAAGATCCTAAGGAGGAGAAAAACATTAGATAAAAGGACCACAAATTAAGCAATTATACACATCAGTTGCAACTACTAATTTGTACATAATATGAATCAACAAGAGGTCCAAGTATGCCTGATATCTCTTACCTGGCTTACATAACATTAACAGTTGACCAGTACACTAAGAAAGTTTATGTAATGTGGGGACACATCCTACAATGTATGTAAAATAACTCCCAAACTTTTTATCATGTTGGTTTTACCTATTATTCTATATTTTGCTAAAAATAATTTATAAAGATAAACGCATAAATAATATGCAGTCTCTTGCTCATAATCAAAGTCATCCATTTTCTTGTTGATAATAAACCCCAACAGATCAAAACTATGGCTTTAAGACTGGTAACAAGCTCAGCCAATCATATGCAAGATCACCTCATTATTACGCATGGATCCTGATTACTTTCAAAACTGCCCAAGATCTTGATTATATAAACCCATATTCCAATTTTGACTAAATCAATCAGAATTAGGGTTTCGAGAGTGGTAATAAGCTCAGCCAATACAATCTAATATCAACCCATAAAAATCTTGTTCTTTATTGAAACAGTCCAAGATCTTGATGATATAAGCATATATTCCAAGTCTGATCAAATTTGGATCACAAATATGGCTTCCAGACTGGTAACAAGCTCATCCAATCAGATGCAAGATCAACTCAATACATGTAATATGTGTGTATCTCACTCCTAATCAAACTTGTACACGATCTTGATTAAATAAGCATATATTCCAAATTTGATCCAAATCAGAACTGAAATACAGTCCAGAGTGGTAACACGTCCGGTCAATCAGATGCAAGATCGCCTCATTAACATGCATAGATCTCTCTCATTATCAAACTCATCCAAGATCTTGATGATATAAGCATATATTCCAAGTTAGATCAAAATCAGATCAGAAATTTGGTCTTCAGGGTTGCAACAAGTTCAGCCAATTGGATGCAACATCAACTCAATAATATTTGTGTATCTTGCTCCTTATCAAACTTGTGCAAGATCTTGATGATATAAGCATACACAATGTATTCCAAATTTGATCAAACTCTGATCAGAAATACAGCCAGGATAGTGGTAACAACCCCAGTCAGTCAGATGCAAGATTACCTCATTATTATGTGTGGATCTCACTCATTATGGAATCCATCTAAGATCTTTATGATATTAGCCCATATTTCAAGTTTAATCAAAATCGGATCAGAAATATGGCCACCAGAGGGTTATCGAACTTGTCCAAGATCTTAATGATATAACCATATACTAGTATTCCAAGTCGAATCAAAATCGATCCGAGACACAGCCTCCAGAATGGTAACAAGCTCAGCGCATCTGATGCAAGCTCACCCCATTAGTACAATCAGATGCAAGATTACCACATTAATATGTATGATCCCGATTACTTTCAAAACTGCCCAAAATCTCAATGATATAAGCCCATATTCCAATTTGAATCCAAATCAGATCAGAATTATGGTTTCCGGAGTGGTAATAAGCTCAACCAATCACATACAAGATCAGCCCATACAAACAGATGGATCTATCTCTTTATTAAAACAGTCCAAGATCTTGATAATATAAGCATATATTCCAAGTCTGACCAAATTCAAATCACAAATTCAAATCACAAATATGGCTTCCAGACTGGTAATAAGCTTAGCCAATCAGATGCAAGATTAAATCATTAATATGCACAAATCTTGCTCATTATCAAACACATTTAAGATCTTGATGATACAACTCCATATTTCAAGTCTGATCAAAATTCCATTTGAAATATGGCTTCCAGTGTGAAAACAAGCTCGGCCAATATGCAAGATCAACTCAAAAATATACATGTATCTTGCTCCTTATTGAACATGTACAAGATCTTGATACATGTATAAGCAACACGTGAAACAGGAGAAAGACATATGCTTCACTGAGGCTAGGAAATTCATGGAAATCACAGCTCCACTTAACACAGCTGACAAAGAAGAAACCTGCCACAAATACTGTCTGCACCCAGACAGATGTTACATTAATGCCATAGTTGTGAGATATTTTCATATTGTTATCCTTGATTTACAATCTTTAATATCAAAATGGTTGCACATGATTACTGGTTGTGTTATATTCAACTGTTCAAAATCCAATCTGAAAGCAAATATTTCACTTCTGAACCTTAATTTGAAGCCCAACACATCTGTCATAAAACAGCTCAATTTAAAAAAAAAAACTTAAAGTTTGAGTACATTTTTACATGTTTTTCAATACCATTCATGTTATTAATTCAAATGATTTGCTTGCTCTGAAACATAGTTACAGTGTAGGTCTAAAACATACAGTTACAGTGTAGGTCTAAAACATACAGTTACAGTGTAGGTCTAAAACATACAGTTACAGTGTAGGTCTAAAACATACAGTTACAGTGTAGGTCTAAAACATACAGTTACAGTGTAGGTCTAAAACATACAGTTACAGTGTAGGTCTAAAACATACAGTTACATTGTAGGTATAAAACATACAGTTACAGTGTAGGTCTAAAACATACAGTTATATTGTAGGTCTAAAACATAGTTACAGTGTACATGTAGGTCTAAAATAGTGAATGCTTCTTAGTACCACCAAAACAAAAAGCTTAGAAAACATATGATTAGGAAATGCTAATACGGTATTTCTATAGTGTTAATAAATATTTGCCAAAAAGTTTTAAGACTTAGGTGTGGGCTTATCATTTTATAAACATGGTAAACAATTGGAGTATTATCGTATATACTCGCGTATAAACCGGATTCAAATGCAAACAACACAGACCCTGATCTCCGTCGCATAATGCACTGGCAGATCAGGGTCTACGCTGTTTGTTCTACTGATTAGTCCTTACAAACTGCATAGACCCAGATCTTCTGCCGCATTATGCGACGGCAGATCTTGGTCTATGCAGTTTGCAGTTGGTATAAGCTTATACGCGAGTATATATGGTGCTGTATTTCACAAAATGTTATCAATATAGTATACAATTGGAGGATGTAATGTGTATCATATAATGTTAGCAAGGACAAAATATTAGCAAATTTAGAAAAGGAACTAATTTTCACACAATGGGTTGCTAAAATTATGTATGACTGAAATGACAACCTCTATTCTGAGGGACTTGTCTAGAAGTTTGCAACAGAGAATATAAATTAGTAACCACAATTTCGTAATTGCCATGTTCTACGAAGGATGTAAAACAAAAGAGTAAACAGATGGACTTGTGAGTATAACTTCAAAGAAATTATTTCATTTAAACGTCTATAATTTCTTTTTAACATCCATCATCGTTGACTACCTTAATGAAGCAAGCACTTCATTTTATCCATGTTGACATTGTGTAGCATGCAAAAACATATTGCTTTTCATTAGGTAGACTAAATCTACCATCTAAAATTTATATTTCTGCCAATCGGCGATTTTGCTAAAAAAAATTCTTTCTAATATGCTAAAATTAAAGATTTTGTTAAATTTACTGACACTTAAATAATGTGATCCACAGTGCTCAGTTCCTCAAATCTAAGTTCTGCTGAAACTATTCAGCAAAATAAAGTACCAGTGACAAATTCTGAGATCTGAGTAATAAATCAACCAGAATGGAAGTCCTAATTATACCCAATCTAACAGTGAGATAAATCTTGTACACCATTTAATCACAGACATCACACTCACATGGGATACAGTTCATTTTACAGTAAACATTTAAATGGGCTGAGTGATTTGGCAGAGCTCAAGAAAAATAATTCAAAACAGATCTTACAAATTATTGCTGATTATTAAAGATTTTGATGCATTCTGAAAACTGCAGGAGGCAAATGATGTTTGGTAGCATAATTGTAATAAAAATTTCAGACTTCATAGCAAAGCATTACCACTTTACAATCATGTTAGAATGGAACCCTGATATATACACAGCACTTCTACATTACCATCCTGTCCATGGAATGGGAGCCATAGAGTATACCATCTTTTCACTCATCCCAAAATTGTAATCACCTGTCAAGATTTTATGAGATATATGCAGTTTAATCCATAGCAAGAACAAATGAAATAATGTACAACATATTTATTTCTTAAAAGAATTAAATTTTTCAAAAACATAGGTTGATATTATTACATTTTGTTACATCAGAGGTTTTCAGTTTTCCACTATCCATGTATCTTGTATGCACTATTTTTGCTCCGATACGGTAGCATCAGTACCTTCCATCAGCAAGAATGGAAAGGAATTGGGGGAATTCAGACTTTCCCTAACTTCTTCTCTCATGACTTGATTGATTGATAGAACAAAGTCTCTTGCCCTGAATCTGTTCTTATAATTAGCGCCATTTTAACAGTGTTCTTCTCCTGGAGTGCACACATAATTTCCATATCAGAAAATGGTTTTCCATAATGGGCTAGATTGTAGCCTGTCTTAAAGAGAACTCTCATTTTTTTCATTTCAGTCTCATTTAGTTCTGAATAGGCCTTTCCTAGTATAGTGTCAGCAACTATAACCCCAGGGATTTTCTGCACATACTTGCTAGTGTCATGCACAGGCCTTGTGAGGCCCAGAATTGTCACGAGACTTGACCGGTTCAATCCTGAATTTGTCAGTGCCATTGAAAATTACACTGGTTGAATTTCCAACCTATGCCAGTTTGTGATATTGTCTGCAACAACTGCAAAGCATTTTTCCTTCTGAGTCGATGAATTCAAGACAGGGATAACTATCAACCAAATGCGGCTACAAATTTCTCGGTCTCTTAGTAGTATATTTGACATTTTCTGTTGCCACGGAGTCTGGTTTGTGTCTCTTTGGAGAAATAGTTACCTCACACTCAGTTGCAGTCTTACGTTGTACACCTCCACTTTCACCTGAATTTTTGTTCTCTGAATCTTCCTTATTAACTTCCATGTGAAAATAATTTAGTAAACTCATTTTATCCACATAGAAAATATCACCTTGCTTGACAACTACTTCTAAAGTGATCATAACGTACATGTTGACCTTTAAATATGAACAGAGATAGCTCCTTAATTAGCGTAATTGTTTCGCTTCAAATGCAATATCAGATGTAGAAGTTAATCCTCTGTATAATCAATTAAAAATTAAAGAATCATCACTGCCATTTAATCAGTTCATAAAGGGAACCGACACTAAAGTTGGTACAGTGCCTATCATTCATTTAATTAGATCGACCTGCTGGATTGAAATCAAAGGGCGAGTCATTCGCAATGATCTGGTTTACACAATAAAACGATGCCATTTAAAACATTGCTAATTAATCATACCGGCTTTGTTTTGTTTCACGTTTTTTTATTGGCTAATACTTTTGGTCGCTTAGCCTAATATGCAGTCAAGCGGTAATAGAACGTGCGCACATACAACAAGTTATCAATGACCACTGGTAGGTGTGATAGAATATGTAAATAAATACATGGAGAGGGGTAGAATCAAGCATTCAGTATGCCCGGAGGGCATGAATGGCCAGATAAAGGTAGATAAAGTGATTAAGGCATGAAAATAAACAATAACCTGACTTTTTTAAAAAAAGAAAAAAAAAGCTCTTGTCCACGACTAGCAATTTGGAAAAGTTTAATTGCCCAACTTCAAAAATTAATAGTCTGGGACGTCAGGCTATGGGATTTGCTCAACCCTGCATCTTATAGTAAAACTGCCTTATAATGATATGCATACCATACATATAATTTTACTACTACATAAAAAATGAGATCCACAACAATACCTGCATGTAAAATGAACCATGTTATAATGAAAAGCACTGAAGTGAGAGAATGTTGCACATGATCGACCTGCTATGACATTAATTTAACCAATAAATGCTTTCTGTTCACTGTTGATTTTGTACAGAAAACAAAGATGCCAGGCAAAGTGGTTTTCTTAAAAAGGATAGGTTGTTTATTATAAAAGGGCTTTACAAATTTTATACAAGTCAGCTTGCCTGGGGAAAGCTGACTGGAGAATTGAACTAGCCCTTTGGAGATCTGAGCTTGAACCCACCCCTCCCCAAAAAAGGAAGAGTTATATAGTTAGAAGTGCAAAGACAAACATATACATGTATCTAGATACACAGATATATGGACAGATAGATAAAGATTTTGGAAATAGCTAGAATTTTAAGAGAGAGACAGACAGAGAGATGTTTAGGTAAAAGAAATTGAACTGAAAAATTAAACAATTATTTTGGTTTGAAACAGGTTTCATTAGATTTGTTGTGGAAACTGCTTCAAAATTTCATTTCTCTGCCCATATACCATAGCAGACTTATCTCTTTCAATACATCAACAACAATGAAGGCTAGTTTTTTGTAATGATTTATTTATACTCACAACTGAATGATTTTAGAATAACTATTTTACCCATTTACTTTTTACTTAACAATTGGCACCTAGTCACCTTGAAAAAATGGATGATATGCATCTCAACAATCTTTGACAGGCCAATTTTTGTAAATACTTTGAGAACACTTACTTTCATCCATTTATTTATTTGCAAAAGAATAATTACAGTACACGCATCGTGTTTTTATGATTCACCACGCAATCTAGTGGGCGTGGAGAAATGGGCAGGGGATTAAGTGCCCACTATGAGTAGTGTAAGTCCACTCAGTCTGGTGGATTTTCACCCCAATTTAGTGAAAATCCACTCAGTCTAGTGGAAGTCCATGGATTTTATTGCAGTCGTCGTGAGTCATAGTGGGTCTTATGGCACCTCTCGCTGATTCTATTGTATTCGCTCCGCGAGTCGACACACTAAACAGATGGGAGAAACTCCGACACCGTAAACCCAAACATGGCATATGTCAATTTCACACCTTTACCTGTACAGTGGTACCATTTCTTGTGTATTTATCAGTAGCCTGGCTGATGATACATACAGACGAACGCACGTAACGTAGAAAAAATATGGTTTTTTATTTCTTGGATATCTTTCCACCCCTGTCCATGAAAAAGCGTACATAAAAAAAAATTGCTTAGCTACAACGTACATCCCTGCTGATTTAATACATGTATATGTACCTGTTAGCATATACAGACGCGGAAATTGACATTGCTCTGCATCAAGCGGTAACTTCAATCTTCTTTCTTAATAAATGATATTTTATAAAAGTGTTTTGTGTACTGGTTATTAATTTGTCATAGTTTCCCTTTACTTTCCATACTATTTCCAAGACCCACCTTGAAGAAATCATTGAAAGCAGTAATACATATAAAACTCGAAAAGAGATGACAAAAACAAACGCCGTAATATTTATATCAAACGTGTACAATCATGAACACTGGCACATTATGACATGTATGTCATAATTCTTGCCAAAGTATTTTAAAATAAAAAGATGCACGAGCTATACTACGGAAAAGTTCTTCTGTACTGCTACCCTTAAACTCTGAAAATAACATTGTTTATGAGAGAGTATGGCAATTTTTTAAATGCACAGAATTGTGTACACTGTATTGACTGTTGCGCTCTATCAGTGGCCATTCATGTCATGAACAAAGTGATTTCAATGAGAAAAAAAATTACTTCCTGTCCACACTTTTTTCACAAATCTACATTGCATCACCAGGTACTGGCTGATGAGTATCATTCTTATTTTGAAGCCAGCCGCTACGCCTGTTGCTGTAGCATCCGGCCTCGAGTCAACAACAGTCCGTCATGACAGTTTCTACATGGTATCAGCTAATGTTCAATGTCGCGCTTCGATGTTTCAAAATGTACAGTACAATAACTGTTGAATGAAAATATCACAAAACCACACACCTTAAAACTAAAAAGATGTTAATTTGTGAAAAACAAATTTGGACTGAGAAACGCATTTGATGTTAAGTTCTCATATTATCGTGTAAAACTGGTCTCTAGCGTTATATGAAAAACTAAACATAAATATTTTTATTTTCCCATTTAGAGACCTACCATTTAACTTAAATTTAGGGGGAAAAAAAGTGTGATGGCCTTGATGCACGTCTAAACTATTTAAAAATCAGAACAAGTGTAGTTGTTTCAAGTTATATCCCATCCCCTCCGTCTCTCTTAGCCTACAACAACCCTCCCCACTCTGTTGCGTAATAAGCAAATAGAGTATAAGTCTTAAATGACTTAAATTAGCACAATTCCTAGCAGCTACTGGTCAGTGTCGTGCTTCTATTTTTCAAAATAAACGCTGTTGAATAAAAATGTTTCTTGTTATCACAAAATCAAACGCTTTAAAACTAAGAAGATATTAGTTTGTGAAGACCGAAATTTAGACATAGAAACACATAGCCGTTAAATTTTGATATTATCACGTAAAATTGGTTTCTAGGGGTATATAAAGCAAACTATAGATAGTATTTTTATTTTCCCTGATAAAGGGCCAAGAATTTAAATGTAACAAGCTGCAATGGTCCTGATTTACGTCTAAAATTATTAATATTTTATTTTCTAAAAATCACAAGTGAAATTTTGTTAAAGCTAAATTATATCACACCTGTACCCCCAGTAGCACACAGAGTAGAAGTTAAATTACTTAAATCAGAATTCAAATATGTCATGGGAATATTGTTATGAAAACAACAAGGGTTTCTGTTTAATGAAGCCACTTAAGCTATGATAACATCCTGTAATGCAAGCGCTAGAAAGACGTGAATGAAACAGCGTTAGATAAACAAGTAGCGCGTCAACCCTGCCCCTGGGCATAAGCGGCAACTTCACAGTTTCCCTTTAATATCTACACAGTTTCCAAATCCTTCTTTAAAGAAATTATTGAAAGCAGGATACAAAATACCTTTATCTGTAGACTTAGAAAAAGTACTGATTATTTAAGAGTATGATAATTTTTAAATGCGCCGAATTCGTCTACATGGTATTGAAGGCTGCTCTCTTTCAGTGGCTGTTCATGCCATAAACAAAGTGATTTTTATGAAAAAGGTTACTTTCTTCGTCACTTTCTTCATGAATCTATCATCAAGCACCAGCCGAGGAGTGACATTTTTACTTTGACGTTAGCCGCTACGTTTGTTAACAATGGCCATTCATGAAGGTGTTGAGCTTCTATCTTATGTTTTTTTGGCCCCGATGTTTCAAAAGAAGCATTAACTTCTGAATGAAAATGTTTTTGTTGCGCGTGGAACAACGAATTTTGGACCTGTAATATGGAGTGAGAAACGCAATGTGGTCAAATTGTGATATTTTTGCGTAAAACTGGTTTCTAGCGGTATATAAAATAAACCATATAAAATTTGTATTCTCCCAATTAATCTTGCAACGCAGCGCATATACTACAGGTCTATCACAGCAACACAAAGCTATTACACGTTTACAAAAGCTGTATTACACTACAAGGTTTTTATTCTTTTTAAATGCATCTTTTTTGTAATAAAATGTGTTTATTACATGCAAACATGAGAGAGAGAGAGAGAGAGAGAGAATATTCCTAACTTTTAATCGATGTTAGCTGTAGCTTTTATCGCTAACTTGGAAACAGGCATTGATAATTAGAGAGTATGCATTTTTTAAATGTGCTTCGTTCATCTTCATTTTGGAATTCGTCAACTGACAAAATTTAGAAATACAATTTTGATTCCACTCTTTATTTAAATAAGTTAATATGTAAATCGCTGCTTGGCAATTCATTTTGTATTTAACAAGAATTTATATAATTCATTGGGTTGTTCACCTGTTATTAGTGTCCTTTGTCTTATTTTCTTATTATCTATTGTCGAATCTGGTCATAATTAACCATGTACGAACTTAATGCTTCAGAAATTTAATAGACTGAAAGTCCAATGAGTGAGCATTACTGCAATAATCAAGGTGAACCTGACAATATTCGCGACCACCTTAGAATTAATATGAACGGTTAAAAATGAACAGGAAATAGTTGGGATTTACAACCTATGAAGCCAAAACTTTTCCACCTTCAGGTCGGAGTAGTTAACGAAGTTCTACCAGGGATATCAGTTTAAAGCCGTGAAAAATAAGAAGCCACGTGTTTACAGCAATCAGTGCAATAATAGAGATAGATTTTATAGTCTTGGCAAACAATGGCGTAGCAATTTCGGGTGATGTACATGGCATTATTGATAGATATGATGTTCAGCTTGCGTGTAATACAGTACAAGTTAAACAAGGTGAGAAAGAAGTAATTCCAAAGCACAAAATAAATCTTACTGAATGATACATTAATTAAAACACCAGAAATTTTAAAAGTTTCGCCTATTGAAGCAAATTAATCGTGATTACACACTTTTTATCGCTTTCACCCGTCCATTTGGTAGTATTAAACTCGTCAGATGACTAAACCAGCTATCCTAAGTATATTTTTTAAAGCTGTTGGTCACAGAATGCAGCATCACGTGCTTCGTAGAGTCGGAGTAAAAACAGTAGGTCTACGGTAAAAGTAAACACGTGTCTAGTTCCTGAGAAAATGTGTCGCATGGACATGTATATTTGAGTCGCAAGTACTAAACAGGCTGGAATAGTAGAGGTTGTATATTGGATAGCGCCGTGTATATTTCATTGTGTGGGAACATTTTAAGCAAACCATTTAAAAGTGACTGGGGTAATTTTAAAAAATCACAGCATTTCTCGCATTCTTTTATTTTAATAACGGAATGAAACCCGCTAATACATGTATTTACGTGTGATTTCTTTTACCTTTTGTTTGTTTAAAACAGAATCTCTCTCCCCTCTCTCTCATTAAAATTAAGATAATTAAACTTTGTATAATTTGTGAAGCATCATTCGTGACACTTTGCTCGACAATTTATCTTTCATCTCTTTCAATACACGTATGTGAATGCGTTTTAGTGAGCGAGTCTTTGAATAACGGAATGAAATCCGCTAATACATGTATTTACGTGTGATTTCTTTTACCTTTTGTTTGTTTAAAACAGAATCTCTCTCCCCTCTCTCTCATTAAAATTAAGATAATTAAACTCTGTATAATTTATGAAGCATCATTCGTGACACTTTGCTAGACAATTTATCTTTCATCTCTTTCAATACACGTATGTGAATGCGTTTTAGTGAGCGAGTCTTTGAATAACGGAATGAAACCCGCTAATAACCGCTAATACATGTATTTACGTGTGATTTCTTTACCTTTTGTTTGTTTAAAGCAGAATCTCTCTCCCCTCTCTCTCATTAAAATTAAGATAATTAAACTTTGTATAATTTGTGAAGCATCATTCGTGACACTTTGCTTGACAATTTATTTTTCATCTCTTTCAATACACGTATGTGAATGCGTTTTAGTGAGCGAGTCTTTGAATAACGGAATGAAATCCGCTAATACATGTATTTACGTGTGATTTCTTTTACCTTTTGTTTGTTTAAAACAGAATCTCTCTCCCCTCTCTCTCATTAAAATTAAGATAATTAAACTTTGTATAATTTGTGAAGCATCATTCGTGAGAGTTTGCTAGACAATTTATCTTTCATCTCTTTCAACACACGTATGTGAATGTCTTTTAGTGAGCGAGTCTTTGAATATTAAAGTGCATTGTGTACAAATTAAAAAGAGCATTCAGCCCTGTGTGCTGTAGCTGAGCTGATAGGTAAGTTCCACCCATGGTAGTGGGCTTCCACTATTACATAATTATATTGCTGTGACTTTCAAATGGCCAATAAAACTTAATCCGTCCACTACGAGCCACGTGGACAATCAATGATGACCTCTATATCCTGACCGTGATGGACACAGCGTGAAAAGGATTAAGTTCCACCATGGGGAAGTGTTTTTTCATAAAAACACGATGCGTGTATTGTATGTATCGGTCTCCTGTAATTCTCATATTAACAACAGACGATAAACATCCCTTGTGGTTGCTAGATTTTTGGTACATTGATCACACTTTTAAAGAAATCATTATAAAAGAATGCCTTTTATTTCCTAACACACCTGTCAAAGAAATCTCACGAATTATATTATCAACATTTATCACCTTGAAATTGGAGACATGCATGAAAACAATCTCTGATGAGCCAATTCTTTTTAGAGACAACAAGCTCTGCACATTTTGGAGCTCACAACATGCCTATGGATAGGTCAGGACTTGAAAGTTGGAAAATCATGTACACGTACTAATATTACGATCAAAATGCAAACAAGAAGTTAAAATACAAATATTTATTCCCTATTTGTCAAAACTTGCTTCAAATAGTATATATTCACATTATCATGTCTGTGTGAGAAAATGTGAGACTGACCTTGGCATTGACTACAAGATGGAAATGACAGACTTTGACAGTATGTCGTGTGAAAGAAAAAAACTGGGAGCAATTATGTAATAGAAGAATGCAGTACATATATAAATGGTAAATAAAGGTGCTGATATATGTGCTGTGGCGAGAGCGAAGAATATAAAACTTGCAGAACATAAAGTATTACAAACTGAACTTGACCTCTGTCTGTCTCAATTCATTTCCGACTTTCCCGAAGGCAAGTATCTTGCGAACTTGAGCTTGGCTGAAACAAACTTTGAGCTGGTCCTAAGCATCAGGCAAGTTGATTTGTAAAGCCCTGTTATAAGGCTGTAAAACAAGACTGCCTTGCAAAGATTTATCCCTCAAATGTTTCATTTAGTTAGTTTACTTACCAATAGTCCATTGACATTTAATTCTGAGTTAGGGTTTATGAGCTCTTGCTCAATCACACTCAGTCGATGTCTAAGTTCTTCATCATCCATTTCGACTTGATTTCTCTACGCTGTTAAGGCTGTAAAGTAGAAAGCAAGGCTGAAAAAAGCAAGAAATGTTGAATTATAAAACCAATTCCAACCACCTGTTAAACATTCACAAACTGTGACAAACAATGGCCCACTTATCACTGCTTTTGCTGGTTATATGTAAGTATACACATAAATTTTGTACTAACATGGGATGGGACTTATTATTGGATAAACACAGTAACTGTGAGTGTTACATAATCACTGCCAGTCTGAAACCTTGTCACCTGTCAACTTAAGTTTCTGGTATAATAAAACCTTTATTGTTACATACAGTCCTGTGCTAATGAGTAGGCAAGCTATATCTGCTATGGCGATCCATTAATTAGGTATAAAAATATTAAAAACATAAAAGAAATTATGAACAAAAAAAAACAACAAGCCTCATTATAAATGGTAGATACATGTATATCAAAGAGCATAACCCTTCAAATTTACCAGATAGCCTCACATAAGGGCAGGAATGAAAAACTAGAACTAGAGCCCCTTGAAGGGACTGATGCTCTACTGGACAAAAAGAATTTCTAGAAATTTGAGAAAAATAAACATTTCTTCCTTTCAACTGCTGAGTGTTGAAACCATCTCTGATATTCTTCAGCAATAACAAGATTTTCAAATTAGCTGCTGTGGTGGGCATATTGGCTGTCAGACTGGCACCTTTTTCATTTAGGACAAAGCAGACATCATTTTAAGTTTTTTGGTGAAATTCCATGTTATAATGATCATCCATTCTGGGGGAGTAGTGACAAGATTTTCAAAAAGCCATCATGGCAGCCATATTGGATGTAGGACTGGCATCATTTTCATTTAGGACCAACTAGGTATCATAAGAAGTTTATTGGTGAAAATTCCATATTGATATACATGTAGCCATCCATTTGGGAGGAGTAGAGATAAACAATATTTTCAAGATAGCCACCATGGTGGCCATATTGAGGGTTAGTCATTTTCATTTAGAACCAACTAGACACCATAAGAACTCTTCTAATGAAAACATGTCAAAATGACTTTCCATTTAAGAGTAGCAAAAACAAGATTTTCAAGATGGCCACATATTGGATGTCAGATTAGTACCATTTTAATTTAGGATCAACAAAATATATTAAGAAGTCTTTTAGTAAAAACCCATGCTGATGTGACCATTCATGGAGGAGGAGTAGTGATAAAAAAAATTTCAAGCTGGCCACTGTGGCAGCCATATTAGACATCAGATCAGCACCATTTTCACTTAGGCTTAACAAGTAACATTCTTCTGGAGTAGTGTCAAGATTTTCAAGATGGCCTATGTGGCAGTCATATTGGACCTCAGATCCGGCACCACTTTCATTTAGGACCAACTAGACATCATAAGAAGTCTTTTGGTGAAAACCCCACATCAATATGACTTTCTGTTCAGGAGGAGTTGTCATGACAAGATTTTAAAGATGGCTGCCATGTAGGAGGAGTAGCAATAACAGGAGTTTCAAGATGGCTACTGTGGTAGCCATACTGGATTTCAGATCAGCACCATTTCCTTTTAGGACCAACCAGATATCATAAGAAGTATTTTAGTGAAAACCCCATGCTGATATTACCATCCATTCGGGAGAAGCAGCAAGAATAAGATTTCCAAGATGACTGCCATGGTGATCATATTGGACATCAGATTGCCACCATTTTTAGCTAGGATCAGCTAGACATCATAAGAAGTATTTTAGTGAAAACCCCATGTTGAAAAGACCATCCATTCAGGAGAAATAGCAATAATAAGATTTTCAAGATGACTGCCATGGTGACCAAATTTGGTGTCAGATTGCCACCATTTTAAGTTAGGATCAGCTACACATCATAAGAAGTCTTTTAGTGAAAACCCCATCTTGATATGACCATCCATTCAGGAGAAGTAGCAATAATACGATTTTCAAGATGTCTGCCATGGTGGCCATACTGGATGTCAGATCTACATCATTTTTATTTAGGATCATCTGTTGATGAGTAATGATAAACATTTTAAAGATGGCTGCAATGGTGGCCATATTGGACATCAGATTGGCATCATTTTTATATAGGACCAACTAGACATCATAAGAAGGCTTTTAGTGAAAACTCCATGTTGATATGACCATCCATTCAGGAGGAGTAACAATAAAAAGATTTTCAAGATGGCCACTGTGGTGGCCATATTGGATGTCTGAGCAGCACAATTTTCATTTACAACCAACTAGACCATGAGATGAATGTGTGTAAAGTTTCATGGCAATACTCCAAGTAGTTTAGGAGGAGTAGCGATAACAAACTTGTGCAAATGGACGGACGGACGACAGATCATCCCATAAGCTCTTCTGGTCTATGACAAGTCGAGCTAAAAACTGAAATTGAAAGGGTGTTGACAGATGTACATATGGTCATGCACATTGATGCCAAAGTGATTACTATATCAAGCTTCTCTCATACCACACTAATGGCAGAGATCTTTTGGTCTGAAGCAAAACTCGTCTTTTTCCAGGCACTGATGAGCCTCTCGGGTATCAAGGATCATATAGACACACCTGTTTGAACAGCTACCGCTGTGTGCCTCAAGAAGGCCAGCCAGTGCAAGAGCATGTGAATACTATCCAAGATCAGGCGAAAAGACTGGTCTGCCACCCCTCAGGAGATTGTGCCACACCTGGTACATGACAAGAAAGAGGTCAGGAATCAGTTAAGTTGGCAGCAGTCCATTGCAGTAGACAGAAGCTTCAGGGCTCCAGAAGAGCTGTCCCCAGGCAGCCTTACTGTAATGGCAGCTAGCCAAACTGAACACAATGTTGGTCACATAACAAGAGTCTTGCTGAATTCTGTCTTGTATTTTTTCAGACTTATGGGCAATGTGGGTATGTGAGAAAGCTTGCCAGTAGCTTTCTGTAGGTTGGTGGTTCTTCCTGGGGTTTTCCCAGGTTGAATCACCACCAAATATACTGGTGGCCATGTATAGCCTATTATGTGCTGAAAAATGGCATTTAAACCCACAAAACCAAACCAATCAGACTTGTGGGCTTCAAAAAAGGTACTGTGTTGACACTGATGCCACTTCCCCCTGACATCAGCATCACAATGTCTTGCTTTTTTTCCACAAAAAAACCTGCAATGTTTTTTTATTTACAAAATCATTACTTATTCATAATTGTTTAAAACTGTTTAAAGGTTGAAACCCCACTAATAAATGGAGGCAGTGGCCCCTTTTCCCCAGTCTGAATTTGACTGTCATTGAGAAAACATTCTCCTTATCATGTTCTGATTGCCTGTACGAATGTGATTGACAGGTGAATCTTAACACCTAATTAACCATCTGCCAATGTTAACTAGCTATAGAGGTAGGTTGAACCAAGATAACACTGTCCTGCCTATTCATTAACATCGCATTTTCTGTAAAATCCTTTAACCAATCACTTTATGAGACATATTTTTGGTTGAAAAATAATCAGTATATAAGTACACTGAATATCTCCATGTCATACAGTGCAAGCTGCCCAGGCATCTAATCATTAGGATAGCAGCTGTCCCCTTAGTTCAATGGTTCACAAACTTTTTTAATCACGACCCTAAATACCATCTTTTGTGACCCAAAATGTAGTACCAGCAATGGGTCGCAAGGGTCCTCCGGGGTTTGGGAACCACTGCCTTAGTTGGACTAGCTTCACATAGTATGTGTCACTATGTAACATGGAAATGTTGCCCGAGATAAGATTAGCTAGAGGCTGATAAGAATTCTAAATAAACAATAAATGACTGGCTGTTGTTGGAAGATAGGTGATGTCTTGGTTGAAATGCGATGGGAGCAGAGGAATGCCGAAGTCAGTAAAGAGGAGATAAGTTTTTTAAAGGAAACGAAGCTCAATTTTTGCTTGCATCAACATTACTATATTTTTCTTCATTTCGTTAAAGAAATAAACTCAAACTTTAACTGACCTCTGTATTTCTTGGCTACCATTGCATTTCAACCAACTGAAAAGTACGTCAACAGAACTTGAAAAGGCTTCCGCTAGGGGTGAAACGATTAATTGATATATCGATGTATCGATACTTTCTCTATATCGATACCCATATCGATACAAGAGGATAAGAACTGATACAAAACGATACTTACTCTATGCAAGTTACTTTAATCTTCAGCAGTCATGAATAATTATTAGTCATTTGTCTTTTCATTCTTTAAATTGAGAATTCATCTGAGACAGCCGTAGCAAGTACATGCACTCATTTCTGCCAGTATAAAATAAAAGCAATTGACAACACCCACTCGCCTTCTACAAATTAACACAAGGTGACTAACTCTTGTGGTTCGAAATCTGCCCCCTTCTCCCGCCCCAATTCCATGCTAATTAGTTCATCTCGTCTGCATCTTCAGCCCCTGATAACATACATCAATGGAAAGAAGACATTGCATATTTCTTCCCTATGTATGATTTAAGTACTTTACTGATCATTTAATAACCACTTTTACATTAAATTTATCTGTTGCATCGCATCTTGTCTACTTGGATTGAATTGAAGGCTACACATCCGGTGTGTCACGCAGTGTTACATGCAATTCTGATTAGTGGTTATTCTTTGTTCAAGTCCAGGGTAAAACAATAACCACCAATCATAACTAACTGTAGCGTGTTCACTGCGCGACATACCGGAAATATTGGCATCCAAACTCTATCCAAATGGATACAAAGCAACATAGAAACTTCACACAAAAGTGACTATTAAATAGTACATGGGGAATAAGTTTGGAATATCTCCTTTTATGTTGATAAATGTAATTAGCGACCGGTGGGATACAAAAAAAAAAAAATAGCACAGAATCGGCAAGGGGGCAGACTCCAAACTGCACAAGTTATAGCCACCTCATCAATTTGTAGAAAGGGAGTGGGTGTTGTCAATAATTTCCTTTTTCACTGAAAGAAACAAATGTCTGTGGCAGCGGCAGTTGATTTGCATCTGCAGGAAGTACAACATGAAGGATTTGGCTATTAGTCATCTCCGCTCCCTCACCCGGACTTGTTCTAGATAAGAATTTCCTTGCACAAGGAAACTGCACTGTTTCTTCTGTTTCGAATATAACACTTTAATCTCTTCAAAATTTAAGTGAAGACATGAACCGTCAATAAGATGTTTTAAAAACATTCATTCAGTGTTAAACAAAGGGCGTGGTGACCAGGATGAGTCATGCATATGATCGAATGGAGCAGCCTGAAATGGCATAAAAGGGTGAATAAAAATCACTAACAGCTAGTCTGTTTAGAAGTATTTTTTTTTTTAAATCTTGTCAAGGATGAGAATGGCATATGAACAGATGATAAGTCTATGTTTGTTTGTAATCTGCATACTGAAAATATACCCAATATGCCAACTAGGGGTGAAACGATTCATCGATGCATCGATACTTTTGCCATATTGATACACGTATCGATACAAGAGGTGAAAAATCGATACAAAACGATATCTGCCTATATAAGTTACTTTAATCTTCAGCAGTCATGAATAATTATTAGTTGTTTGACTTTTTATTCTTTAAACTGAGAATCGATAATGTATCGTATCGTAGGCTGTGTATCATGAATCGTATTGATACGCGGCACAGGTGTATCGTTTCACCCCTAATGTCAACACATAAAAAATGGCACCACCCTACCACTGACAGACATTCTATAGATGAAAAGACAATCAAGTTGATATGTGTATCGATAATGTATCGTATTGTAGGCTGTGTATTGAGAATCGTATTGATGCGTGGCAGAGGTGTATCGTTTCACCCCTAGCGTCCACATGCTTGTGTCAGCATTTGTTTCCATTTGGAAAAAGACATCAGAGTAAGCATAGTCCGACTAAAGCAATTATACTTTCATTTGTGGAAAAGTGTAAATATGGGCTGCCAAGTGTGTGAGATATTCCTGAAAATTTGGCCTCTAGTTCCCCTGTCAGTCGACCGGGGATCATACTACACAACGCTGTTTATTTAAGCAGTAAGACACGTCAAGCCAAACAATATAAATATCAAGGTAGACGTCTTACATTGTAGAACTAGGTCTGAACAAGCCTCCATGGCTTAAGATCTCAGCAAACAATGATTCACTGGTAATTGCATTAAACTGCATTCACTGGGAATTACATTAAATGTGTATTGCCAATACATATTGTGTATGATACATATTTGAAGTGAGCTGCCGATGCCCTGCATTATCACTGGGCAAGTGAAATTTCATGTTAAGTAACCCATTCTTTTACATACTGTAGAATAAAAAAACAAAAATTTGGATTTTGAGACCATTTTCACCAACTCATCCTTGCCAGACAAGTCGATCAAAATTGGAATTGTTGCCCCTGCACGATCATAAACAAGTGGCAATATCACGATACAACTTAAGGCTCACAACAACACTAGCCTGTACACACTGCCTATTCCTCAGAGCAAAATTTGTGATAATTTGTACATACAGGGCTGAGCAAATTTTTTTTCCATCCACTTGTCCAGGACAAGTGGTTTCAGAAAATCCACTTGTCCCACCTTACTTTTCACTTGTCGCACTTTACTTTTCACTTGTCCCACCTAACTTTTCACTTGTCCTAAAATGGTAATCACTTGCCAACATTTGATGAGATGTATGTACTTAATCCATAGAAAGAACAAACAAAATAATATACAACATAAGTATCTCTTAAGAGAATTTAATTTTTCAAAACATTGGTTGATATACATTTGGCAACTTCAGGTACATGTATATATGTTTTAGCTGCTGGATTTGAAAAAAATGTCCATGTACATGTCTGCCACCTGCACCAGCACTAAGCCAGCAGTTGAGAGCTGTGTCTGGGTTAAAGTCCTTAAGCTCTGGTCCATTTAGTGAAATGTTGATTAGAATTTGTAAACTCTCTTGGTTTATGGAATTTTCACACTCAGTAGAAGACTTATATTTATCCCTTCACTTTCACAAAAATGTTCCTTCTTCGAATCGTCCTTCATTACCTTCTTTGGGAAAATAATTTAGCAAACTCATTTTATCCACATAATCAATATCAGCTTGCTTGACAACTACTTCTAAAGTGATCATAACAAACATTTTCTCTTTCAAATATGAAGAGACAGCTCATTAATTAGCGTAATTTTTTCGCTTCAAACGCAATAGTGCACCTGAAAGTTAATCCTCTGTATAATCAATTAAAAATTAAAGAATCATTAGTCATTTAATCAGTTCATAAAGGAAACCAACACTGATGTCGGTAAAGTACCTTTCATTAATTTAATTAAGCTGACTCGCTGGATTAAAATCAGAGTGAACCACTCGTGAGGATCTGGTTTGAGTAAACAATTGCAACAAAGCCACTTAAAACACTGCTAATTAATCATACCGGCTTTGTTTTGTTTGACGTGTTTTGATTTGCCGATAAATTGGTCACTTAGCCCAATATGCAGTCAAGCGGTAACAGAACATGCACATATGCGACAGTTATCGCTGACCACCTGTAGGTGTTATACAGGATGTAACTGTATGCATGGAGAGGGGTAGAATCAAGTATTCAATATGCCCGAAGGGTATATATGACCAAATAAAGGTAGACAGTGATTAAAGCACAAAAATAAAGACTTCCCCGACTTTTTTAAAATAGGAAAAAAGCACTTGTCCCAGACTAGCGACTTGGAAAATTCTACTTGCTCGACTTCGAAAATGAATAGTCCGGGATGTCGGGCTATGGGATTTGCTCAGCCCTGACATATTAAACAAGTGACTTGATTATATATAAAGTTATATTGTCACTTAAGGCTCATGCAGCCTTATTCCAATAAATCAGTCCCCAGACCTGTGCTGATACTGATTTACAGTTTTTGGTGCTGATGTCACCTATACATTATATCATGCAATTGATGCAGACAAATGTGTATATATTTTAGACACTTATTGATTTTTCTTGGCTCTCAAGTTACGGTGGGCTGAAAGGACCTTTCGGCAATGTATACAGAATATTTCCGGGTCAAATCCTAAGTCTGACAACTTGTAAATCTATGTGGAATAACACAACCCAATACAGCTACTAATCCAATGCAACTTCCACTCATTTGAAAGTTTCCGTTTACAAAATCTATGGAATCTCAAGTCGTCACATGACCAAAGTAACAGAAACTTTCAAATGTGCGAATGAGCGGAAATCAGATTGGTTGCTGCATCTGATAGAACATCAGTATGTAGCCACGAACTTAGAAATTGCCACAGGAGGTAGAGTTGTGTTATTCCATATGGATTTGATCCGGAAATGTTCGATAAATATCGCCGATGGGACCCTTCAGCCGACCGTAACTCAAGAACCGCGAGAAATACCACCAAAGCGTCTAAAATGTACACCAATGTGTTGCGGACACATTGTCTGCATTAATTGCGCGATTTCATGAACAGGTGACATCATACCAACAAACTGTACATCAGTATCAGCACAGGTTTGGGTGGCTGATTAATTGAACTAATGCAACCAATCCGTGTTTAGTCTCGTTACCACTTTCAATCACAATGTTATCATTCAGCATCACAAATGGCCATCACAAACATTTACAATATATTGTGTGTAACGGTCTATGAAGACGTTTTTCCCTGTATGCATACGAATCATAATTGTGCAGGTGTCGTAATGCGTGATCTTTTCTTAACAAAATGTGATGTTACAGACTGGTTTCGCAAGTCAGGAAGTGTTTTCCTCTCCACTTCTACATATATTTGGTCACTCCCAGTTGATATTTTACCTCTAAGAGATATATTGAAATGTAACATTTTACCTTCAAGTAACGAATTCCTTTTTATGTAATGGAATGCATGTCAATATGGAAGCCATTGGAACAAACTCAACACAGTTGGGGCTACATAGCTGACATTTTCATCATTCAACCGCCATTGCAATGACCATACACCATGATCAATATGGTGGTTTACATTTACCCTATTCTGTGTAGCATTTTAGAGCCAGTAATCTTCAAACCCTGTCAATGGCATAAGGCAGAGACTGCTTAAATTCGGTATGAAATGATTTTAAATAATGACAGTACAATGCAATTAGTAATTATAATCATAATACGAATGGGAAAGATTCCACATATTTTGAATTCTTAGGAGTATACCAAGATTTATGGTAAAGTGAAGGGAGACCACCCAGTGGTCAGCGGCAACAGAAAGGAGCACCTGTTATATCACAACATTACAGTCGAATGCGTCATAAATCTGTCACGCCGCAGACATTCACCTGGCCGATTTACCTGGGCAAATACATTCCAACGGACGGACTATCAAACAAAGGAATTTCTGTTGAATACACAAATTACATTTGATTTGGATTATTTTTAATTTCACCTTGTCGGAAACTATGGTCTATTGTGACCGATGCAAAAATTTTCAAATCTGCACTTAAACGGCAGAGGCACCCGTCTTGTGTTTTGACATACCATTGTTTAGATTTAGTGTCATAAAACTCTCGGTTCAGAGTGAACGCATCTTTCAATGACGTCATGACCACTATATATTTACACGTCAACACTGATCCACGTCGACAAACATCTGTGGAAAAGCTATCATTAATAGTTCTGAATTGAAACAAGGATGCCAGAGCATGAAAATAACTATAATTGGCTCATTCTCTGGTTTTGGGTTTTTGGGTTTTTTTTTTTTGGTTTTTGGCTTTTCTTTTTCCAGTCAGTATAAGTCCTTATACAAATCCTTAGTACTTCTTTATTTTTTATGGAATACGCATTTCGTATATTGAGTGCGTCTAAACCGATGACTTCATTGTTATCCTCGGCTTAAGATTGTTTATACAGCTGATTTGGGAAACGGGGATTTTTCAAACCAATACATATCCATATATCTGAATAGGTTCTGGTAAGCCCCGTGAACCAGCTATATGAGGATCTCAAATTTACATGGAAGGAAAAATAAAGCATAAGCGAATAAACAATTTTACTTCATAGTTTTATTTATTTATTTTTTGTAATTTGTTTATTTTCGTTTTCATTTATTGTTTTTCTTTTTCTTTTATGATTTTGTTTAATATTTTCAGGTTTCTTTTATTTATTTTGTATTTTTACGTTTTTGTTTTTACTTGCTTGCTTACTTATTTTCTTCTTTCCCATACATTGTGGCAAACGGTTGTTCTTTATGTCTGCCTGTATGCCTGTATTTTTTCTTTCTGAGCATTTTCCAAAGTTCTGGCAAGTTTCATTGATCGTTCTTCTTACGTTAGCCTGTTTAACATTGATAGATTGATTTATAAATATTTTATATCGCAACAAAAAATAAATTATAGTAGTATAGAAAGGGCCAATTTTGTTTCACCCAGACCAAAAATACTATCTCTCGAGATCACTTGCTCCCTCTCGTGATATCTCGAAATAGTATTACGCAAGCTCATTTTCGCACGCGCTGCTCGCTCAAAATTTGCCTGCTTTTGCTCTGGCTGATCCAGAATACGGCCCTTTCTATACTACACTAACCACATAGAAGCTCTCAACAACAAGCAAAAAAAAAACTCTTTATGTTATTGCGCTATAAACTTAAATATATTTTGGTTATAAAATTTAAAAAATAATTATAAAATCTTTACTAAACTTTCTTAAAATAAACGTTCTAACGACTTTTGGGATTTATTCAGATAATGTGTAATTATAATAAAATCTTATATCTTGTGTTGGTCTTATAAAGTAATAGCCATTTCGGGTAAGTAGAAAAAATATATTTTTTGGTTCTCCATAATAATGCATTTTATATTAATTCTTTCTCATAAAATCTAAGAACTTCAGCTTGAGCAATCAAATAACATTCATCATCATATTTGTAAACATACAGCTTAAGTTTCCCGCTAACTGTTTTACCAGACCTAATAACTTTTGTGATGTTATCTTTATGAACCAATGTTTTGTTGTTGTAACACTTTTTAAGATCTTTGCCGATTGTTAGTTTTAAATACATATTTTTTGTCACTGGGTCATAAAAATCAATAAGTCCATCGCTAAACTCTTCTGTTAACCGCTGTAACAGTTTAAAGTATTCATATTGTTCAGTTTTAACAAGTGAAAACTTTAATTTGGCACTGTTTTTAAAATATGATACACAACGCTCATTATCTAACGTAATGGTTTTGTGTTAACCATCACATAACACTTTTTTCATTTTACTTTCAGTTTCTTCAATTGTTATTTGATCATTAATCGTATTTGGTTCCGTCATTATACTTATAATTCACACAAATTTTAGTCTATTACACAGTAAGACAAAACAAGTATCAATTGCGTTTAACGTTTGTTTGGTTAAAATATTGGTCGTGCTTGAATTTTTTAAAATTCTATTGATTCATTACTTGGGTACTTGTGGTAGCTACCAGTTGTTTCTGTTAAACCTTGATTTTCATCTGGGATATCTTTAAATTCCTTATATCGCTTTACGTATTCGATCTCATAACGAGATAATGTTAGTGGAATCAGATCACTTAACAGATCATCTTTTACCCTAAATTCTTGGATTAGATCATTCATAATATATTGTTCACCTCTGAGATAAGTTCTGATTTGATTTAAGATTTTATTGTATGTAATTATTGCTAATTTGCAGGCAGATTTTTTGTTTTCGTATTTTGGTTCAATATTTTATCTTGCTGCATTCGTAAAAATACCAACGCCGGATATAATTAGTACAAATGGATTAAATGGATTAAATTTCAGCAGATACTACACCACCAGTTGTTAACACCATTGGGAGATAAGCGACTAATTTTAAAATTCTTCCATAGTAAATATATGCGCGTTTTGTGCAGTAAGCTTTCTTCTTGTAAAACTTATAATACGCGATAAGTTCTCGCTGCTCATCAACCGGGATTTTTTTTAGAAATGTGATTAAAATCAATAACTTCTTGTTGAATACTTAATTTTTTCTTAATTCCACAAAATATTTTGCAGGGCATTATATAATTGTTTTTACAAAAATTTCTTTATTATGATTTTTAACAAATTGGATAAAAATCAGCTGCCATATCAATTAACCTTTTAAAGCCTAAATTTTCTGGTTTGTTTAAAAATTCAATGTATTTATCAAATCTACCAGTAATTTTATCATATGGTTCTTCTTCACCTCTAGCATAAACAACAGTTGTATCATAGTCATATTTATCTGGAACGTTTTCAATGACAGTTACTAAATTATTAAATTGTTTTTCATGTTTATCAACGTATTCAAGTGCAGCGTTTAAAGACTTATGTGAATATGATTGTCTTCTTATTTTTTGGTTAATAATTGTATATGCTGCTGCAAATTTTCCAAGAGGTGCTACTGAACTTGTTTTAATATCAGTGAACATATCTGTCAGAGAAACACCTGTTTTTAGTGATAATAAATCAATTAATCTTTCATAGTTTTTATTGTCTTTTATCTTAATTACATCATCATAGTATTTGTTGGTTAAACTTTTTATCATTTTATCATCTCTAATGTCTGTTTCCAATTCCATTTAATTATTGGTTCAATATCAGTTAGCGCTGCAACATCATCCAAAAATTTCTTTTTATCCTCTTCTGTCAGTTGAGTAGTTATTGTGTTTTCTATTCTGTTTATTGCCTCTACTGATGTATAAATTTCTTTTTTACTGTATATAATTTTACTGTTTTCAATATCATTATAACCCATTCCGAGATCTTTAAAATGTCTTTGCTTTGTAAATTTTGCTCTAAGTTCTGGATGTTTTACAAGTGCATGTTTCTTTTTTACTGCTTTTTCATCAAGGCATTCTGAATCATCTGTTTTTTTGTTTTTTGTTTTTTTTCTGTCACGAGGTTTTTCTCCACTAAATTTTCTTTTTCCAATTGCTTTTGATCGCGAAATTAATTGATTTATTTCTTGATTAAATTTCAGAATAACATCATGTACAAATTCCTCAATTGCCTTTTCTTCATTAATTTTTGCTTGATCTGTGCAAAATTTAATCATAATATCATATCGCTCTCATTTTGCAGTGCTTCCTAAATATTGGCTTTTGCAGAATAAAGAACAACACCAGCAGTTGCAAAATTATCATTTGATGTTTCAATTTGCCAGTCATAAAATCGCTCAACATTTTGTTCTCTACCTCGAAACATAAATTTCAAGATTGTAACTGGATTAGGACATTGAATTGCAATCCATGCTCCAGCCTGTTGTCCATCTGTTGCCCATTAATTTGTATTTAGCGATGAAGCTAAATGATAAGCAAATGCATAAAAAGGCCAAAATGAGGACTAAGTTGATGATGGTGTAACAATAAACCCAAATTTATTATTACTACCATTTTGTAGCGGAGGAATATGGCCTGTGCTGTTTTTAACACGTTTTGTTGAACCAATAAGTGAATCAACATATGCGCGATTTGTTAGATCTTGTGGATCCACTGGAACATATGTTGTTGTAATTTTATTTGAAACAGCATTTAACGGCCCAGTAATTGTTCCACCAGTTAGCTGCAGCGCGTAGTCGATTAAATATTGTTTGGTTACAGCATATGAATCAGCTGCTGGTGGATTTAAACTAAGATTTAAAATTATTTGACCGCCCATATTTAATGCGCCAGTCATTGTTCCACCAGCAATTGGTAGCGCATAATCATTTAAATGTTTTTTGGATACAGCATATGAATCAGCTGGTGGTGGATCCAAAATTAAATAAGCAATTACTTTGCCGCCTAAATTTAACGATCCTGTCATTGTTCCACCAGAAAGTTTTAGACAGGTATTTGTTATTTCTGTTTTTACCTGGCCATAACTCGCAGCATCAGTGTCTGCTGGTGGATGACTTGTTGGTAATCCTGTTATTTTTGCTCCTGATGTAAGCACTAAGTTTCCACTGATTGTGTCGCCTTTTGTATTTACTTGCAAATCATTTGCCGTGTTCAACTGGTTTAAACTGACTGCTTGTGATATTACGCTGTTTACTGGTGGATATTCTGTTTCTAAATTTATAATCCTTCGCGTATTCATATCAAGATTTCCTGTCAATATTTATCATTTTTCTACCCAACCTATTTAGGTTTCCAAGCATTGTGTCGCCTGTTCGTTTTAAAAATTTTGTTGTATCAATTGTTGTTGTTGTTTTATCTTGTGGTCGCTTTGAGTAATAACTGCTTGCTCTTGTTCTGAAATTAAAATATGGACTCATTATATTTATTTTACTTAGAATAAATTTTATGTGTTATGATATTAATATAATGAGTGAAAGAAAATCTTGTAAAAGAATTAATTTTGACACACAACATGCATTAAAAGACCAGCATGACAATGAGCTTCCAAACTGTCGCTATCTTATTGTTGGCTGAACTGGTTGTGGAAAAACAAATTTATTGTTAGAACTTCTTTATGATGATAATTTTAATTTTGGTAAAGCTTTTATTTATACTATTAATCCGCAACAAGAAAAATATAATGTTTTAAAAGATTATAATGAAACATTGAATTTTTAAAAAAAAAGCATATGAAGATATTTTTGTTATTACAACGACAGATGAAGTTATTCCTGTACAAGATCTTGATGATACAGAACATAACATAATTGTTTTTGATGACATACAGATGAATAAAGAAAATATGAAAATATCGAGATCTTATTTTCCTCTGTCGAGAAATAAGAGATGTAATTCTGTTTTTCTTGCACAAGGATACTTTAATACCGATAAATTTATCAGAAGAAATACTGGCTGTTTTATTTTATTTGGCAGGCTAGATAACACCGATCTTGAAAATATTGCAATAGAACACTGTGGATCAATTTAAAAAAATGAATTTGTTTAAATTTTACGGAACGGCAACTCAAGATAGATTTAGTTTTTTATTATTTCATCTTATTGCAACAGATCCAGCAAAAACTTTTCGGCGCGGATTTGATGAATATCTTGTGTGAAAACTGTGTAACTTTTTCAAATTTTTAATTTTTTAAAATTTAATGTAACTGTTTTAAATAAAATGCAACAACCAAATTTAGCACTAATCGATGACGTTATTGAAAAGCGAAAGCGAGTCAAAGAAGCAACAATGCAAGCAAGATACATAAAAACCGAGAAAGAACTTGAACAATCTGAATTTTTTAAACCTATTACACAAGCGATTCTTGGAAAAATACCTGTTGATTTACCAGTAGCAGAACAAGAAAAAATTTCGCAGCAAGGATTGGCTGGTATTTTAAAACAAGATATTAAAAACAAAAAGATATTGCTAAATATGTTAAAGAAATAAGAGGAAGTATTTCACAAAAAGACAAAATGGAACAAATTAGGGATAATTTATCAGCCAGTAACTGATTTTGATCTTGATAATTTTGAATCAAATTTTATGGATGGAGTTTTTGTTGATTAAGATGAAGAAACTAATTACCCTGTGAATATTCACAATTATTAAAAGAAAGATTAGAAGGAATAATTGATGTTGGTATAAATGTTGTTAAAACTTTTGATAATGAAGAAACAATTAATAATCTTGTAAATGATAGAAACTTCAAGATGAATGGCGAAATGCTGTTATTGGTTATATTTATTATATGACAGTAAAAAAATATGATAAACAATTTTACAAAAGAAACAAAAAGCAGAAAATGGCGTGATGTTGTTTTTAACACAATACGATATTTAACAAACAAAGGGAAACTTTAGAGGAAAAAATATATGAGGTCTTAGAATAGCAGGTGGTAGTGTAAAAGTTTTTTCATCAAATAAAGAAATGATAGATAGCCTGCTACTGCTAATTGCATCAAAGCAAGCTGGTAATACAGGTGGAGAAATTAACAATGAAATATCAGAAATTTTGGATCAAATAATAAAGCAAGATTTAATTTCACGAGATGAATACAGAAAATTGCATTCTGATCTTTTAAAATAAGTTTGTAAAATTTTTTATTAAATATAATACAATCAATCAGATAGTGCAAATTTTACTGTTTAATATAATCCACCAATTATGCTCGATGAAAATAGCGATTACGAAATAGGTTTAATTTCAACTACCATGTGGAACAATATTAACCATGTAAAGCCTTATAAAAATGATACTTTTACATATTCATCTGGCGCTTGGGCATCTGTTAAAATTCGACCAGGCGCTTACGACATTTTAGATTTTAATTCTGTGTTACAAAAAATTTAATTACTGAAAACGGAAGCAACGGTGAGGACTTTTTACTTGAACTAAATTAGAATACCTTAAGAACAAAAATAACATTAAAAAATAATTGAATGATTGAATTTTCTTCTGATAAAAGTTTGCATCTTTTGTTATGATTTAAAAAAAAAAGAACAATATGGCGCAGCAATACCGACAATTACTTATGAAGGAGAAAATCCAATTTTAATTACCGATGCAAACACTATTCTTGTAAACTGCTCAATGGCAAATGGAACTTATGATGCGCGATACCAACAAAATAATGTTATTTATGCTATTACTCCTGATGTTGAATCTGGTGCACTAATAAAAATTATTCCGCAACAAATAATTCATTTTCCACTAAATGTTAAAGAAAGAATTTCCACAATAAAAATGAAATTAACAAATGAAAAGAACGAACAAGTTGATCTTAATAATGAAACAGTTACTTATTTTTTTACGAATCAGGAGTATTGTTGATTAACTTTTCAAACAATATGTGAAATAAAATAAATAATGAGTGAAATTGCTTATAAGCGACAACAATATTACAATCGAAAAAATTGAATAATTTATGGTACTGGTATTTTTAGTTCAATTGGAAATTTAGCAAAAAAAGCAGTTAGCGGAATAGTTTCTGCAGTTTCAAAGAAAGCACCTGTTATAGTAGCTGGCATTGCAAAACGAGCACCTGATATAATAACTAGTGCTGCAAAATCAGCTGCAACTAATATTGCATCAGAAGTTGGTACAGCAGCTGGTAAAAATATAGTAGAAGCAATTACAAAAAGAAACCTGAAAAACCAGCTGAAGAAAAGAAATCTCTTGAAGAAATATTTCCAGAATCACCAGTTGATCCTCCAACATAGCAAGAAATATCGAGGCAATGAAACAAATTGCGCCAACGCGAGAAGTAGAACGCGTACTAGTAAAAAAAACTAGTTTACTTTCTCCTGAAATTGAAAAAAACTCAACAATTACTTTCACTAGAAAGTGAAAAAATTATTAGCAGACTGACAAAATTTTAACTAAAATAAAGTATATAATGTCAATAATAGAAGATAACTTAGCAAGTAGCTATTTTAATTACCAGGATATTTTTGGGCCGGATGATAGCTTGCTACAATTTGAATACATTGAATTTGAAGATGATAACAGCAATAACCTAAATTCGCAGCAAGAGCGAACAATAACAACACGAGATGTTGATATGTCTCTGCTGCCAAATAAAGCATTTCTTGAGGTTCTAGGACAGTTACTGCGAGCTGATGGATTTCCTGTTGGTTCTGAAAAACTGTGCAAAATAATGGATGGTGGCTCTTTTCAAGTACACGATATATGATGGGAGAACAAATAATAGAAGATATACCAGAACATTTACCTGAATTAAGCACTGTTTTAAATTTGACTACATTTAGTAATAATTTTGTAGCAACCAGTGGGAGAAATATGTTTTGGTATAAAGATACCGCTGAGAGCAATAATTCAAGAAAGCTCTTAAAAAGTGTTACAGATCCTGCTGCGGTAGCTGGTTGTGCTGATCATAATGATACAAGAACGGCTATTAATAATGCATTAGCAATAATTCATCAACAACTTGGTACAACACCATCTGCAGATGTTGCAGCGGCTAATGTATTAGCTGCTATTAATCGAATTTGTGTAAAATTAGTATAAGTCCATTAGACGCAGCAGCAACAGCATCTCAAATGCTTGCTATTCCACAGGACATAGTGATGAATGGTGATAGTCTTAAAACATACAATAAAGGTTTTGCAAAACGAAAAGGATTAACAGATAATGGATCTCAGCTAACAATGTTTTTACCGCTTAAAGCAATTTTTGGTTTTGCCAGAAATGTTAATAAAGCAGTAAGAGGTGTAAAACATAAGCTAATATTAAAACGAGAAAACAATTTAAGTAACATAATATTGCGACAAGCTGGAGCTGAACTAGCTAATGGAAAATTTGTTTTAATCATTTATTACTTTGGTATCTAAAAATAAAACCAACACTAGAATTAGAGAGACCTCTGCTTGGTGCCGACTTTAATCAGCGATTTTATTTTATTCAGCAAAATATATATCGAACACTAGTTCCTGTTTCAAGCAGTTATACCTGGAAAATTACAACAACACCAGGTGAGCAATTACCACGAGGACTTTTTGTTTTCTTTCAAACTTTAGATAGGGCTTCAGGTAGCGAACAAGTTAACAAACGAGTTTTTGATCATATGAAACTAACAAGAATTTGTTCCAGATTAAATTCAAGACAGTATCCAGAACGTGAGCTAGTCTGTCGTTTTGAACCAGAAAATATTAAAATGGTATCACGAGCTTACACAATGTTAATGGAATTTATAAGCAAGTATACGGACAATGAATCAGGATGCCAAATATCATTCGAAGAAATTTCCACTATTTATCCAATATTTTATTTTGATCTAAGACATCATGATGAGCGATTAGCAAATAGCACTGCTAATATTGCAATTTCATGGTCTTTGGCAGAAAATTCCGCTGCAAACTATTATGCATACGGACTTGTTCTTTCAGACAGAACAGTAGGAATTGAAACAATTGGTTGAAAAACACTGATAATACCATACTAATGTATCAATCTTTAAAATAATGCCTTACGAAACAGCAGAAATAAGTTTGTCTGAAGGACAAGTAAAACAAATTGTAAGCGCGATTAAATCATCAAGCGCCACCTCAGTAAAAATCGATTTTAAGGGAACAATCCCAGTAAAACTTTTATTAACGCAAACACAGCAAAATAAATTAGCAAAAGGAAAACCATTTGTAATGAAACTTTCAAAATCTCAAATTGTTAAAATTGGCCATAAAGAAGGAGCATTTCTTGGACCAGCACTTTCTGTATTAACATCAACAGCAGGCCCATTGATTTTAAAAACGCTAGGCGCACTTGGAATTGGCGCTGCAGGAAGTGCATTAAATAGTGTTATTGAAAAATCAATTAAGGGAAGTGGAATAAAAACAGCAGGAGTCGGTATTGCTGAGGATCTTGTACAGGCTGCGATGAAACGAATGCCGTTAACACCAAGAATACCTCCAGAGCTACAAAAAAATTTGGTTTACTTTTACAAAAATAGACTTAAACAAACATAGAAACTTTGACAAAATCATTTAAATAAAATGCCAGAAAAAAAAGACGACAACTCGAAGAAAAAAAAAAGAGCACCAGCAAAAACTGGAGGAATTCTTCCAATATTACCAATGTTAGCAGCTGGAACTATTGGGAGTCTTCTATCCAATCTGCTGGGAGGACTATTTGGAAAAGTAGTGTTTTTGCCAGGAGCAGACAGGCGACGCCGCTAAGTAATTATAATTTGGAAACTCTGTTGAAAAAAATAAGTAATTTTATCGGTGTTTATTCAAAAGATCAGTTGACAGCCAAACATGCTAAAAACTCATCCTGCGTTGTTAATGTCCAAAATTTTAATGATGGTGATGGAACCCATTGGGTAGCGCTTTATGGCAATAATTATTTTGACAATAATGTAATTCCTCCACCAAATGCTATAAAAAAAATTTGTTGGTACAAGCATAAATTATAATTTAACCCAATTGCAGCCATCTGGAACAACAGCATGTGGTTACCATTGTGTTATGTTTATTAGGCAGATGGCGGAAATCTTTTTTATTGAATTTTTGTTACAATTTCACCAGTATCCATCAAAATACAATGATGAAATTGCACTAAATTTTTGTGTGAATTACATATTATAATATAACAGATCTAACTTACTGCTTGAAGAGTAAAACTAAAACACCAAACGCTAATGGTGAATTTGTTACAACAGCAAATAAGCGAAAAATGTTTAAGTCAGTTTGTGAAATATGTGGAAAAAGAAAATCTGTTTTTGTTAAATCAATAGAAACAAAAAGCACAGAGCCTATTCCGAAAAATGCAGAGCATTTTCAGGGAAGAGCTATTGCCCCATTGCTTATTGTTAGGCCGGATTCGCCTTGTTAAAAATTCATTTTTTTTTTTCTCCAAAAGTTTAAAATAATGTATTGTAATTTTAAGCGAGGTGGAAAAGTTGATATTCATAAAATTATCGGAAAGTTACCGAGACCGAAAGGCGGTTGGACATTACCAAAACATAAATACACTGGACCTTGGAATCCGTTGGATGAGCAGCTTGATGAAAATGATAATCCTTTTCCAGGACAAGAGCCTTACAATCAAGTTGATGCAATTGCATTGCGACATGATATTTGTTACAGAGATAATCCAGATGAAAAGTTAAAATGTGATACAAAAAAATGTTCGATGAACTTAAAGAAATAAAATCAAAAGGCGCCAGAGAATTATTTGATAATATTTTAACTCGGTGAATAATTGGGGCAATATATAAACTCGGAATTGGTGTTGGCCTGGAAAAAGCAAGCTTTTCTCGCAGACGAAATTCATAAACCAGTAAAAAAAACATTTTCCGCGGAGAAGAGTTGTTACTAATGCTATTGATGATATTTGGTCTGTTGATTTAGCTGATATGACACAATTAGCTCCATATAACGACGACAATAATTTTTTTTAAACGCGGTTGACTTAGCAAGTAGATTTGCATTTAGAATATCAATTAAAATTAAGATGGGTAATACTGTAACAACTGCGTTTAGCAAATTATTACACAAAGTGGTCGCCAACCAAATAAAATACGGACAGATCATGGAACTGAATTTTATAACAAACAATTTGAAAACTTTTTGCAGCAAAATAACATTGAAAAATATAGCACAGGTAATGAAGGAAAAAGTGTTATTATTGAAAGATGTAACAGGACACTAAAAAATAAAATTTATAAACATCTTACAGCAAATAATACAAATAATTACATTGGTAATCTTGACCAATATAATGCGAGCAAACATAGCGCAATTGTAATGACGCTATAAAGAATCCACTTGCTGCAAATGAAAACTTATATAAGCGGCATACATTCAGCGCTAGAGACAAAGTTAGGAATTCATTATAAAAAAAATATTTGAAAAAGGTTTTACACTAAATTGGAGTGAAGAAGTTTTTGTTGTAGACAAAATTTTAACAACAATACCAGTAACTTATTCGCTGCGAGATCTGTCTGGTGAGCCAATTGTAGGGTCATTTTATGAACAAGAACTTCAGAAAACACAACAAGATGTATTTGTTATTGAGCAAATATTAGCGCGAAAAGGAAAGCGAGTTTTAGTTAAATGGAGAGGATACAGTGATGTTTTTAACAGTTGGATTCCTGCTAACAAAATTCAGCATAAATTTGTTTTTCTTCAAGTATTTTTATGATTTTTCAAAAAATGTAATCAGTTTTTTATATTTTTCTGTCTGTCAGGAAAAGTTAAATTTGTAAAATATTTCAAGTAACTGTTAAATTCCAGCGATTCTTCGTGAGAAAAATTATATTTTTGCATTTTTTTTTAAAACTGATATTTTGCATTATATCGCTTAGGAATGTGAACAAAATCGCTATCAAAATAATTTTTATTTTCTTCATCATCTTCATCATTATAATCGTTTAAGCTTATTGTTTCTGGTTCTGGTTTTTCTTTTAAAGCTTGTGATTTACATTGTTTTTCTCTTTCAAGACATTGTCTCTCAAATTCACCTGATTCAATCTGTTGATAAATCTCTGCTAAAAAATTGTACATTTTATATATAATGTCTCTAATAAAAGATGAATATTCAATTGTTAGTTGCAATATAATTGATCGAGAAAAATTAATTGATGAAGTTAAAAAATTTGTAAATGAAATACCTCCCCAAAAAGTTTGTGTTGATTTTAAAATAGTTCATGGACCAAAACATAAAGTAATTTTAAATAGGCAGCAGAGATATTTATTTAACCGAACAGAAATTTTTTTTATTTGTTACAACAGTGATTTATTATTTAAATTTTTTCACTATTGTCTTTCCGTTAAAGAAAAATTAAAACTTTATAATTCTTAAAAAAGAGAAAAGTTTAACTTTTTCAACAAAAAAAATAAATTATATTTTTTGGAAAACCTTGTTGATGGAAAATTCATAGCGCTTCTAATTTATTATTGCAACTCACAAATTAACAAAAATCATCAAGTTCTAACTGGCTGTTGTCTCGCGGCCCATTTAAATTTTCATCACCGCTGCTTTCTTCGATTACATTATTTAAATCAAAATCATCATAATCCTCTGAATCTACCTGGTTGTTGTCTCGCGGACCATTTAAATTTTCATCATCACTGCTTTCTTCGATTACATTATTTAAATCAAAGTCATCATAATCAGCTGGATCTATCTGGTTGTTGTTGTTTTGTGGCCCATTTAAATTTTCATCACCACTGCTGTATTCAGTTTCTTCATTAAAATCAAAATCATTATAATCTATCTCATCATAATCAACAACCTGTTCTTGTTCCTCGTTGTCAAGTTCATCATAATCAATTTCACCAGAACGCGGTATATACTTAAAAGTCGTTTTGATGTACCAGATATTTGATCATCATCAGCAACTCTCTGAATAGATCTCCTGCAAATATCATAATGTTTTCCAGCAGAATACATTGAATTAAATATTCTTTCTTCACCTGTAACAATATTTCTTGCAATTACTGCCCTTGGACTATCAAAATTGTTTGGATCACCATTATCAGCTCGTATACAGTTTTCTGATGGAGTTACTTTATCTAAATTTTGTAATCTGTTATCACGTTTACGCCCATTAATATGGACTATTTGTAAACCAGCTGTTATTAAACCATTAAATGATTCATAAACAAATCGGTGAACAAAATAATATTTTACTATAATTCTATCAATATCAAAAACCTTAACCCGTTTGCAACCATTGTAATTAAAATAAGTTGGAGAAATTTTTCTTGTTCTTCGATTTCTGATTTCACCGTTTTTATAACATTCAAAAGCATTTAATACTGGATGAGTTTGCCGTCTAAATTTCTTTTTGCGGCTTTGTTTTGAATCAAATGTTAAATTAACCAGCGAACTGTCATTCTGATCATCAATATGGTAATTTTTATTGTTATTTATTGGTTCACCTAAAAAACATTCAACAACAATTTTATGGCGTGAAATATATTTTCCATCAAAGTTTATTTTTTTGTCACACTGTGCACTAAAAATTGTGTTATTTTGTTTTATAATTCCGGATCGGGTTGCAGAAATATTTTCATAAATAAAATGCGGTTTTAGTTCAAACACCAGATCAAGATTAAAACTATTGTTATTTAAAATATTGCCGTCTTTATGAATAACAGTTTTTGATAAAGGTATCGGACCATGAAAAAGTGACCAAATAAATTCATGAATAAATATTGGATCGTAATTTTTTATCCGAATTCTTAATCCACCAATAATTTTCCAACCTGAAATAACAATTTTTTTATATTTTACTGCGCCAGACAGTGAACCACTGTAATCGCTGTGCAAGCTGTGTTTAAAATGTTTTTTTTCTTACATTATATTTAAACTGCTTTTTTCAATTAGAAGAAAAATTACACGTTATAATATATATGCAAACAAAAAAAGATCTTCTTGTTGCCAAAAAATCTGCCATTCAAAAGAAAAAATATTAAAACCTGAAAAGACTACGCGCTTCAAACCAAACAAAACAAAATTCTTTTCAAAAGAAATTATCAATCTATAAATTCCTCCACAACAAATTCCAATTGTAAGATAAATCGCTGCGGCATTTGCTGGTTTTGATCAAACTTAATGCATAGCCGGCAATGAATTTAAAAGATTAGGATTCTTTTCAATTCTAACTACAGCACCAATGCTATTAAAAGTGTTTTCTTCTATTTTAAAGCAGCAGGTTGCAATTCAACCCGGTCTAAAGATTTTATTGCAATTTAAAATTCATATGGTAAGATATACAGCCGAACGTGACGTTGTAACAGCTGATCCATATATTTCTTCTGCAAGTAAAATTTATTTACCAGCAAATGATCTTGCAACGATTTTTAATGAAATGTCACAAGAAATTCAGCAAAGAACTGAAAATTATTGTGCTGGCGGATCAGGATGGAACATTGATAGTTATAGTGAAATTTTGCTTCATACACATCGCCATGTTCCATTCAGAGCTGCGCTATATGTTGAAATGCCTCAAAAAATAAAAAATAAAAAATGTGTTATAAATGTAAAACATAATGATAATAAATGTTTTTTTTGTGGGCTATTTTATCAGCGTGTGATCCTGTTAACAAAAACACAGATAGAGTTTCAAAATATAAACCGTTTGAAAATGAATTTAATTTAGCTGGTATAAATATTCCTGCTATAGATTAAGCGATTTGAGCGACAAAATAATTTAACAGTAAATGTATTTGGATTAGATGCTAGTAAAAAAAATATCCGATGTTAATAAGTTCTGGTGAAACCAAAAGACAATAAATTAGCTTTTTTTCAAAGGTCACTTTGCTTGGATTAAAAACTTTAATGGGTTAGTTGGGTCACAATGTAATAAAACAGAACACAAAAAATATGTTTGTTATAAATGTTTGCACGGTCACAAAACACAACAGGCACTACAAAATCATTTGCAGCATCATTGTGTTGAAGTTCAAAAAGTTACAATGGCACCAAAAGAAAAAAGCAATTTAAAATTTAAAAATTACCAAATGAGCTAATAACACCATTTGTAATTTATGCTGATTTTGAATGTGTGTTAGAACCTGTTGAAGGCCCAGAAAACAATCCCAATAAAAGTTCTACACAAAAAATTCAGCAACATATTCCACGTAGCGTTGCCTATAAAGTTGTTTGCGCGCCAGATAATTCACGCTCTAAACCATTAAAAATCTACCGAGGTGTTGATCCAGCTAGATGGCTGCTAAAAAATTTTTTAATTGAATACAGTGAAATACTAAAACAGTTAAATGCTCCAATGATCCCGCTGTCGCACGAAGCAAATCAAAAACTTTTAACAGCAACACATTGCCATATTTGCAGCGGCGCGTTATCACCTGAGCAATATGAAGAAACAATCACTGTCATGTTACAGGTAAATTTAGAGGCCCTGCTCATTTAAAATGTAGTTTAAATTTTAAAATTCCCAAAAAAAATTCCTGTAATTTTACACAGTTTGCGAGGATATGACGCACATATTATCGTTTCAGCGTTTGGTAAACCATAATTTAGCCAGATAATAAAAGATGTGAAATGTATTCCAAATAATTTTGAAAAATATATGTCAGTGTCTTTTGGACCGCTTAAATTTCTTGACAGTATGCAATTTATGAACTCGTCGCTGGAAACACTTGTTAAAGGTTGCAGCTGCTTTGCACAATTGGAAAACCATTTTGAAAAACAAAAATCAGAGTTGCTAAAACGAAAAGGAATTTATCCTTATGAATACATATCAGACTGGGAAAAATTTTATGAAACCAGTTTACCTGTGTTAAATCTGCCTTTTATTCAAAATTAACTAACGAAGGCATTTCAGATGACGATTACATTTTTGCACAACAAATCTGGAATAAATTTAGTTATAGAATTTTAGGTGATTATCATGATCTTTATCTTGCAACTGATGTTCTGCTACTCGCGAACTTTTTTGAGGAATTCAGAAAAGTCTGCGTAAAACATTATTTGTTAGATCCAACACACTATTACTCATCACCCTGTTTAAGTTGGGATGCAATGTTAAAATATACTGGTGTTACTTTAAAATTGCTTACAGATCCTGATATGTTTTATTTCATTGAAAAGGGAATACGAGGCGGAATTTCAGTTATTACAAAAACGCATTGAACAGCAAATAATAAATATTTAGCAGATTACCATGTTAAAAAGTTAACAAGTTTTATTAAGTATTATTATGTAAATAATCTTTAGCATTGGGCTATGATGCAACCAATGCCAGTTGGGGATTTCAAGTGGCTATCTGAAGGCGAGTTTAAAACAAAAGATTTTTTAGCGCAGATAAAAACAAATGGTGAAACAGATTATTTTCTTGAAGTTGATTTAGATTATCCATCACATCTACATAATTTACATCATGATTAACCGTTTTGTGCTGAATCAATGTTAATTACTAATGATATGTTGTCTCCAGAACAAACTGCAGTAAAATCACAATATAATATTGGTAATAATTCAGTTAAAAAATTAATTCCAAATTTGTTAAATAAAACTAATTACGTGTTGCATTTTACTGCGTTGTTACAAGCAATCGATCACGGGCCGGTGTTAAAAAAGATACATCGAGTTTTAGCGTTTAAACAAAGTTGTTGGCTAAAACCTTATATCGATTTCAATACAGCTCAACGTTCTGTTGTAAAAACAACTTTTGAAAAAGATTTCTTTAAGTTAATGAATAATTCAGTTTTCGGTAAAACAATGGAAAATAAAAGAAAACGTAAAAATATTACTCTGGTTAATAATGTCGCATGACGAAATAAACTTGTTTCAGATGATGCATTTCTTTCAATGAAAATATTAAATGACAATTTAAAGCTTATTAAACCAGTTTATGTTGGCGCTTCTGTGTTAGATGTCTCGAAAACGCTAATGTTTGATTTTCATTACAATTATATTAAGAAAAAGTTTCCAGAATGTAATTTGTTATTTACAGACACTGACAGCTTGTGTTATGAAATTTTCTGCAATGACGTTTATGAAGATATATTTGCTGACAAAGATTTATTTGATTTTTCGGAATATCCAACAAATTCAAAATATTATTGCAGAGACAATATAAAAGTGCCTGGTAAGTTTAAAGACGAAACAGCTGGTACACCAATTGCAGATTTCATTGGGCTACGAGCTAAATCGTATAATTACATTACGCGAGATGGCAAAGGTCATGCAAAACATAAAGGTGTTAAAAAGTCTGTCTTAGCAAACACATTTAACATGGACTTGTATAGAAATGCGTTAGCTGGTGACATAAAAAAAAGGCAACGATGACTGTGCTGCGAACTCACAAACACAAAATTGAAACAGATAAGATTGTTAAAACTGGTTTATGTAATTTTGATAACAAACGACGTTGTTCTGATGGTAAAAATACTTTTGTGTATGGATATTGCAGCGAAAAAATGGATCAGTTTTTAGCGCAATTAGGTTTAATTTACTATCACCTAAAAAAAAGTATAATAATGAGTGAAATTTTGATTAAAAAATCTGATAACAAGAAAAAAGAATTAATTTGTAACGGTAAACAGGTAAAATTATACTTTTTTAATGAAAAATTTAGCGTAAAAAAAGACAGAGACGGTAAATACAATTGCATATTAGCTGCAAAGACTCAAATCTTGTTGCTAAACTTAAAGAAATAGCACAGGATCTTGAAAGTAGATATAATTATAAGTTTAATGTTGCAACAAATTCAAGTGTTTATTTACCAGTTGATATATATAGCGTGGTAAGCATTCAAACACCAAATGGTACATTATATAAAAGCGTTTTTTTTTCTTCACAATCATAAAACCAAATATGTGTTTAGATGGTGTTGTTAAGTTATTTGTCGTTAGCCCGCTAGGTGATGAAAAATATTTAATTGTTGCCCATGCTGAAAAATTATCTTTATGTTATTAACCCAAAAACTTATATTTAAGTTAACAGCGCGGTAACAAAAAGTTTTTTTTTTTTTTTGCTTGTTGTTGAGAGCTTCTATGTGGTTAGTGTAGTATAGAAAGGGCCGTTATCTGGATCAGCCAGAGCAAAAGCATGCGAATTTTGAGCGAGCAGCGCGTGCGAAAATAAGAATGCGTAATACTATTTCAAGAGATCACGAGAGGGAGCGAGTGATCTCGAGAGATAGTATTTTTTGGTCTTGGTGTGCCAAAATCGGCCCTTTCTATACACCTATTATCCATTCCTCGTTAGTAAAAAATGGTGGCACTCTGACCTCAAAAATGGCCATCTGATTTAATTGGGAATTATATGTTAAAAAGTCAATATGTTTAACATTAGTATGGCACTCTCGCGACAACGTGAAATGTGATGTTAAAAACGCCCATAGCATTAACATTGTGGAACTGTCTGGTGTCATGGGGAATTGAACATGGATATGATTGACCAACACCCATAATGACTAACGAAAACTCACACCTACTGACCAACACAGTCTTATTGATCAACACCAACACTCACTAACCAACACCACACCTACTGACCAACAAACACCTCTACTCACCAACACCCACACCCAGGGCCGGATTAAGACCTTTAGAGGCCCTAGGCACTGAAAAGATTATGGTGCCCCTGCCCCCATGTAATTAAAAATAAAAAGAATACTAAACCGTAACTTCACTTTTTTAAAAATTTGTTTATTTTTTGGTGCCCCTTCTTTGCTGGTGCCCTAAGCACGTGCTTAGTCTGCTTATTGGGTAATCCAGCACTGCCCACACCTACTCCCCAGCACACAGTGTAGAAGGCCATGTAATATGGGAGGTAGAGTTAGGAAGAGTAGTACCTAGAGCAGACCAAATACAACTCTACAGCCACAAACGTAACTGGTGGAGTGTTGGAAAAAAAGAGAAAATGCTCACACTAACACATACAAATTTACCATCATACTTATATACTATCACACATGAAAAAGGTAGAGAAGAGTGGAGAGGGGACTTAAGTTTTATGTTGAAGATAAAACAAAAGACAAGCACATAAAGATTGAAACAGTTTTGTTCGACAATTATCGAGTAGCCTCTCTGTTATGGAGAGATCTGGGTGGCTCTGAAAAGAGCAGTTGGTTTATTAGCAAAAGATTGATAACACTGGTGACACCGCTTCACAGTTTTTCGCCACAAGTTTCTCCGCTCTGAAGGTCCATACAACAACACTCTCTTCAAAACCCTTACCTTTCCATGCAGACTCTTCTTTTCCATAGGGCAGTGTCTGTGATGTGTGTGATCGGCCACGTTAACTTGATATACACTGGGTAGTCCCGATGACACAACAGGCTGGAAATAATGGTGGAAGATTCTACACTCATATTGATTACAATGGGTGTACGCACCTCTAAATTTAGTCTTTGACCGGATTGATACTTAACTGGAGATTGAACAAATTGGAACTGGTGTTACATATTTCAGCCAGGCGTGTTTTAGATATTATTTATATATATATATATATATATATATATATATATATATATATATATATATATATATATATATATATATATATATATATATATATATATATATATATAGAGAGAGAGAGAGAGAGAGAGAGAGAGAGAGAGAGAGAGAGAGAGAGAGAGAGAGAGATTCTACGTTTTACAAGTGCGGAACAGTGCAAGTACAGTACACAGGGCTGAAATGAGACGGAGATTTTGTGCTGGTGTGCGCCATCTGTGGATACATATAAGTAAAATAGTGGGATGATATAGCCTCTAACGGGAATTAACATTACGCCATAGGTTTGACATGTGTGGGACCCTGTGCTTTCTAACGGGAATTTAACATTGAGGCTATAAAGCCTACATCTATGCCGTTGAGAGCACATTGTATACATTGTTAAAAGCTGTTTACCTCAAATGGGACCATATGGCCTCTAATGGGAATTCAACATTGAGGCTATCATTTTTTGTTTATATGGCCTCAAATAGGCCATTAAGGCCGCTGACGAGAATTTAACACTGGGGCTCTAATTTTGTTGGTTTGGGACCCTATGGCTTCTAACGGGAATTTAAAATTGAAGCTGTATTTTGTTTGGTTTATATGGCCTTAGAAGAGACCCTGTAGCCTCTAACGGGAATTAACATTACATCATAGGTGTAGCATGTGGGAGACTCTGTGCTGACTAACGTGAATTAACATTACGTCATAGGTTCAACATGTGTGGGCCTTTAGTCCATAGGTTTAACATTGCGGGCTTCAATGCCGACAAATGGGAGTTTAACATTACACCTTTAGTCATAGGTTTAACATTTTGGGTCTATATAGCGACAAGGGAAAACGTAATGTTAAAAACGTTTATAGGTTTAACATACACTTTGACTGACCAACCACCCAGTTATCTGCTATCCAACACTCAACACTTACTATCTAACACGCCGTTTTGAGTGACTAACACCCAGTCATTTACTGTCCATTACCGCCACACTTACTATCCATCATGCCACATTTACTCTCCAGCACACCTTTTGAAGTGACCAACACCCAGTCATGTACTATCCGTTACCCACATATTTACCATCCAAAACGCCATTTGGAGTGACCAACGTCCAGTTATATACTATCTGTCAACCCCACATTTCCTCTCCAACACCCCACATTTACAATCCAACACACACTTTGGAGTCACCAATATCCAGTGATTTACTATCCAATGCCCGCACTATACCATCAACGAGCCGCTGGAGTTATAAAATACCCAGTGATCTACTATCAAACCCAGTTATCTACTATCCAACACCCCACATTTGCTATCCAAGACTTCGTTTGGAGCGACCAACGCCAAGTCATGTATTATCCATTACCACACATTTAATATCCAAAACCCAGCATTTACTATTCAATACGCCGTTTGGAGTGACCCACACCCAGTGATCTATTATCCAACACTCCACACCTACTATCCAGCATGCCGTTTTGTCCGACCAATACCCAGCACCCACAATATACCCTCAACACGCCGTTGGAGTGACCAATACCCAGCGATCTACTATCCAGTACACCACACCTACTATACAACACGCCGTTTTGACCAGTTATCAACTACTCGGCACATATTTATCTACTATCCAATACCCTGTCATCTTCTATCCAACACCTAGTTAACAGCTATCCAACATATAGTGACCTAATATCCAATACCCCACCAACATCCACTCATCTACTGACCACACAGGGTAGGATGCAAAAGAAGGGGTATAAAATAGAATTTAAATCCTTTATAAACAAAACTAACTTCCCTATCCTCCTTTAACTTCCCTATTATTTCTTATAAACAAAGTAAAACACCTATCCCCCTATAACTTCACTACCATCCCATTTTTAAACAAAACTAACACCCCTGCCGCCTTTAAAATCCCAATAACCCTATCAGTGAAGCGCAAGGAGAGAAATAAATGGTAGGAACACACACACACACATAAACATACTTATACGCTAATACATATGGAATAAAAGAAGAGAAAAAAAGTACCAATGCTCACACATAGACAAACATACTTATACACTAGCATAAATGGAGTGAAAGAAGAGACTAAAGTATGAGTGCTACACACATACACAAACATAGCCGTCTACAGACATTAAACACGATCGAGAGAAGAACAATACACACTAAAGGACAGGTATTAACTTACTTGTAGAATCTAAAAAGTGTTAAACATATCCATTGTTCTAAATCGTTTATGGACCCAAGTTGGGTTTAGAATTTGTACTACTATTTTTCGTTTTTATCGTCCTAGATTTAGTTCTATCACTAAACTGCTACTTATTGTCGCTTAATAAACACTTGCAGAACGTTTTGTTGCAAAAGTATCCAGTGCCAAGTGAGGCAGATTTAGATCTTCACTTTGTTATAATTTTACGTTTTGCCACCCTAGCTTTAGTATACTAACTGACCTTTGCCTACCAAATGAGACATATCACTTAGGAGCTGTTGAGACGAGAGTTAAATTTATCACATTGTCAAACTAAGTCCGCATTTGGCGTGATGCTAAGGTTTTGTTGTAACGTTGTGATATTGTGGAAATCACTGTGGAAATTGTAACGTGATTCCAGGTGGATGTGAAAAGATCTTTCGTGTCTCTCGTACTTTTTCGGATTTTGCTGAGTGGGTTTTAGACCCCATCGACGACGCTTGGAGCGAAGAGGAGGTACATAGTTATGGGAACTGTCATCGATACGCTACAGTAATTGCTCACACTTTCTCGGAATACGACGGATAATTTGTTTTGAAATGTTGTTCAGAACAAGGAACCGAATTTCCAACAGTCACCATGAACGGAGCCAAAATCATTTATATGAAAGTAGGAAAAGTACATGAGTTATTTGGCCATGCCTTTTAGTAGAATGCCTAAAACGGCTGGAATGACAGAAATGGCTAAAAGCTATTTTCCAGACTTTTTCAATACCAAAGCAAATAAACACGTCGTGGTCCAGCATTTGCCTACCGAAATCAAGTTGGTTACTTATTCCTTATTCCTTATTCCCATTTCAATAAGGAATATGTAACCCGTTACCGATTCAATAAGGAATAAGAAACCAGTTACTTAATCCCAATTCAAAAAGTTTGACATCGAGTTGGTCACTTATTCCATATTCCTGATTCAATGAAGAATAGGTTACCACATACTTATTGCCGATTCAAAAATGCTACAAATCTGAACACTCTTCAGGGAATTCATAGCTAGTGATCCACGTCGATCCCCTATAATATGTTGAGACGAAACAATTAGTCTAACTCAATCAGAGAAATAAGAGTGTTCTTATTGGTACCAACTACATAAAGCTGGATACAAACAGATGACCGATTATATTAAAATTTTCAATGATGTGAACCCTTCCTATAAGTATTTTCATCTGAACCCCTTTTTGACAGTGTCAAGTTAGGGATCTGCTCCAACAGAAGGAAATGTTGCGAAAAAATTCGTTGAGCTGATTGCGAGATATAGCTATATAAATATACTCTCAATTCCACATGTGGAACATCCCCTCCTTAAATGATTTTAACATGGACCCATCTTTGAGATTGTATCTCTAGGGTTATTTTCGACCCACAAAACAAATCAAAACAAGTCTTGACGAAATTCGTAGAGACTAATCAGAGAAATAGGCGGGTCCTACTGGGTGCCGGCTATGCAAAGAAGCTGCATAGTGAACCGATTCTATCGAGAATTTGTACCAATTGAACCCCTACTTAGAGGAATTTTGATTTCAACCGTTCTTTGACAGTTTCTAGTTTGTGATCTGCTCCAACAGCAGGAAAAGTTTAGAGGGGATTTGTCAAGCCGATTTCGAGAAAGATGGGGCTAAATACATGGAAGCCATAACAAAGCAAGTACGGGGATAAACTCTTAAGTCCACTATTGGACCAAACAGCCCATCCTCACATCATTTTGACATAGATTCTCATTTCAGAGTTTATATCTAGGAATATGTTAGGCCCCAAAAGAAGTAATGATGAAGTTCGTCAAGATAAATCTGAGAAATAAGATGGTCCTTATGGATACCTCCAATATAAAACCCATACAGTGAGGACCGACTATATCCAAATTATGTAATACGCGAATCCCATTCTTAAAGAAAATCGATTTCAACCCATGTTGGACAGTTTCTAGCAGGGCATTTGCTCCAACAACAGCATAAGTTTAGGGAAAATTCGTCGAGCCAATTTTGAGACATAGGGAGATAAATATGCGGGGAAGGGTGAAGAGCTATAGCATAGGCGGAAAGAGGATTAAATCTTACGTATACATAAGTAGTAATGTGAGGCGAAATAGGGACAAAAGAGGGAAATTAACACGGAGAGGCACTTGGGGGACAATGGGAAATTAACGTGAAGAGGCAGTTGGGAGACAGAAGTGTTTATAGGGACAAAAGTGTTTATGGGGTCATACGGGAATGGTAATGTTAAAATTGTTAAGGGAAAAAGGGTCGAAAAGTTTATAACTACAAAAGGGAATGGTAATGTTAATACTATCCAAACACTGCCCCTGCAATCCAACACCCTCTTTTTGATTACAATGCAAACACACACCCCTACACTTCAACAAAAAGGTTAGGATTGCTTATACACACGCTATACAATCACACAAACAAACTATACCCTCACACAAACATACTATAAAATCTCACACAGGTAGGCACGGGTAGGATTGTTTTATACACACTCTGTGCTTACATACATACTATCACATAAGGTTAGGAATGTTTATACACACGCTATACCCTCACACAAACAAACTATACAATCACACACAAGTAGGCACGGGTAGGAGTGTTTACAGACACACTATTATACCCTTACATACAAACATACTATCACAAGAGAAGGGGCTTTAAGTTTTAGTTTTTTTCTGAAAGACATATACAAACACATAATACACAATTTTCCCAAGATTTTATGGTTTGTGAGTGTGTGTGAGTTTCTTTTGTCATAGTATTTTAAAAAATCAAAGCAATTATGCTTTTGTTGGCGAGTCAACGAGGGTGACCCGACTGGCGATCGAACCGCTTAATATGCTGGAAGCGCGAACGCAAAGTTAACATGACCCAGATCGAGAGCGAGAGAGAGAGAGAGAGAGAGAGAGAGAGAGAGAGAGAGAGAGAGCATGTGCCTATAAATAAGATCGATAGAGAGAGGTGAAAGAGCATAGGCATACCATTATGTTTTCAATATAAAAAAAGACAAGAAAACACCACTATTTTCAAAATTTTTGATGAACAAGAAGCTTCTCTAACTCAAAATACAAACAAGCTAACAATTTTCAACATGAACATATTTACTGTGTTGACAACGTTGGGAAGTCAAATTGGACTTCCAATGTTCTAAGGCACTGTCATGTTGCCATCGATGCACACTACGTTTCTGAGCTAAAGACAAGAGATAACTATAATGTTCACAAAACCATCTTGCTATTTTATCATTATTTCTAGAGAACTCACGATCAAAACAAGTCACTAAATGTTCTAAGGGAAATCCAAGACTGCGTTGATGAAGAAAATATACACAATATTGTCCACACAACATTGAATCTAACCCTTGTAATCTCACATTATTGAACCGAGTGGAGGCTGCATTTCTACTCATAAAGTCAATGATGTCGTCTTCCAGAGGAGGTAATCCATAAGAATCAAAATATTCCACACCAACACCACTGTGATCGTTGGGAAAGTATACAGATACCCAATGGGTTCTTGGTCGATGACTGTCTTTAGTTTTGATGACATAGGTTTGAACATCTTTAGGTTTGCGATGAGGAAGTTCATCTTTAGCACACACCACAGGATTCCAAGATGTTGTGTACAAACTGTGTGTCAGCAGGTAATGAAGTTCCCAGGTATCCATTATTTTGTTCTTTTTCACAGGTAAGTCCTCAATTGTTTCAAGAAAGCTTCGATGCGTTCGGCCTCCAGAGAAGTCAATGGAGGTAAGCAATTATTCTGCAAGTCTTTATACCACTGTTTCACAATCTTCTCTTCTGAGATGAGATCCCATGCATCGTCCAGATACTGTCCCAAATTTTCTTCTTCACTTATCATGAATTTTATGTTGTGTTTTATACAATAAGAACAATATTCTCTCGTCAGTCCTGTGATTATTTCAACCAACTCCGTAGCAAAACAGGAGATTAAATGTTTTTCGTGCCATCTTGGCATCATGACTATAGTGTCTTCTTCTTCATCTTCTTCTTCTCCTTGATCAAAAACATCGTCATCGCCTATCTCTATTGGTTCTTCGTTTTCCATCTTTTCTAATAGTCTAGAATCACTTCTCTCAAACTGTTGATTTCCAGAGTATTGTCAAATTCTGCATACAAGATAACGTTCACGGTTTTGACCAGGGCTGTGGCAAACTGACGTTCCACACGAAGTTGGCCTCATTTTATAGGGTGGAAATGTCTTTCGTCACTGCCTTGGTCGGGAATGAAATCAAATCCCCACAAGGCATATCCTCCTGGATAATCCTAGTACGAAATATAGTGGCTGCTGTTGGTTATTAAATGTCCTGTGGTTTCAAACAGGGTCAAGTAAGACCTCAAGTAATTTTCCTGGGCAAAGTTAGGTTCAAAAGGTCTGGTACACAACGTCTGGCCATATTGAATGACTTCTATCTTGGACACGTTGAAGTGTTGATACTGGAAAGGATTTTGATCGATGTCTCCGTGAGGGCTGCATTGCTGACGATGTCAATAAGCAAACGTTTGGGGAGCTGTCCTTGGAAAACATGATCTTCGATCTTGGAACGGAGTCCAGAGGCAATGGGAAACGTTTTCACTTCCACTCGTCGAACAGGATACTTGGCTGTCGTTCTGCTCAAAGTTTGACGGATGTCGTTGGCCACTTTAAGTAAGATGTCTACACGGCGCTTGTAAAGTCTAGCTTCTTCGATGATGGCTTTGTACTCGCTAGCTTTAGTCATCAAATGGAAGACGGTACTACTGCGAGTCAGTCTCAGACGTACATCCACTCCGTTCAACAAATACTTGTCTTGCAACCACATGTCCAAATGCAAACGATCCATCAGTTCTAAATTGCGTCCTTGTCTGATTTTCTTTCGACGCTCGTTAAATCCAACATTGAGAGAATCGTCATCTGCAGTCAAAGCTGTGTCGTTGAATTTGTCCAAGGTGTCAGGTTTCCATACCACGGAAGCATCCAGATGGATATTCCTGGCTTCTTTAACGTACGTCAAGAGATTTGCGAAGTACGCTCGGTAAGGGTAAGTATCCATGCTCCTGCTAACCAGTTTGTTATTCAAGTACAAATACACTTCGCTGAACAACGAATGCATGAAATTATTGACGGGAGCTACTCTATCATCGGCACCTGGATTGGTGTTGTCCGTTTTGAGCACTTTGAGTTTCAGGTACAAGCGACTGTCATTCAGATCGATGTAATCTTCGGTTTGTCCTTTGATTTCAAAGTCGAAATGGGCTGAAGACGATACAGGATGAAATTCTACCCATTGGGATTCTTACATCGTCATCATGGTAGGTTGCATGGCAATGATATCGAGTTCTGACTTGGTACATTCGCATGAATCTCGGAGCATCATTTTTTCTCAGTTAGTAATCAAACACGTCTAATTCTCTGACAGTTCTTCTTTTTTTATTCTTTTTCTGAACAACGTGTTTATGAGATCTGAAGGGGTTTCAACGTCTCTTTCTGCCTTGTTCTTGCTGCGGCGTTGAGAAAGAAGAAACGCCAGGGTCAGAAGTGTGAGTGTCTCGGCGACCCAAAAGATCTTTTCCATTCTGCAGAAACACGTTTTTTCCTGCTCTCATAAAGGCTTCTTTACAATTTTGTTTGTCGATGAGGACGTGTTAAAGAAATTATTTTCCTTGCGTCAAGACGGCATGGGTTTCAATATAGGGGTTACCGTACGAAAAGCGGATTTTAACATATCTCCTAAACCATGTCCTCGTTGTCGAGAGATTATTTTGTACACAGGATACATCTTGCGTTAGAACTCACTGGAGAATCGTTTTCGAAAATGTAGTTTCACCGTGACTTTTCCTTTGGAGAATAGAATATTTTGTCCCAGATCTCCTTTTATACTAATATTGACACTGTCAAAATATGATTTACTGACAGGAAGATAATGAGGGTGTACAAATTCACAGTGAATGTGACATGTGTTTCCACTTTCCTCGTGAGCAGCGATGGTAGATTCCACTTTGAAACGAATGACTCTGAGTAACGGCGCAGCTGTGTTTCCCACCACGTTGTACTCCACCACATCAGAGTACACTAACAATAAATCGTGTCCTACGTTGAGCTCGACAGGGTAACGAAAATACTTGTAGAATCGATCGTTGCTGTAAACGTCTTTCGTGGGAGCCAAAGCAGTGTATTCTCTCAAGATAGAAAACAAACCAGGACAAAAAGTAATCGACATGCTTTTGCTGTCCGAAAAATGCATATTAAGACGTTGAGCAATTTTATGGTACTCGATCACTTTTGCGAGCTTTCTCCAATGCTTTGCCAAACTGATCCTGAAAGATAGCTGAAATCGCGTCGACCAGATGTTGAGCATTAAAATAATACCCTATAGGAATTCTCATGGTACAGCTAGTCATGCAGGATTGGTGGGTGATATTTTTTTGGATTCGTAAATGAGAGGATCATTTTTATTCAGGTGCTCTTGCGCTTGTTCGTTCAGGATATCCACGATGAAAGTGTTTTGACCTTCGTTGATATTCAGGGCTTGCTTAGGATAAGTGATTTATACCAAAACCACTTTCCAATGAGCTTCGTGATTGTATGGCTTGAGGTAAATTTGCCGTGAAAGAGCATAATTTGTTATTGGGAAACACATCCATAGAACTGTCACTGGGTAAGGTTAAATAAAATTGGTTATTCATAATTCGAGGGTTCTGGTTTCCGAGGAGTGACTCGAGGTCAAAAGGAGAAGAATGATGTTTGAAATGTTCTAAAAAAGGGCTGCTGTTGTTGTTGGGAGTGGAAGAATGGTGACTGGCGTTAGCTGCACCGTCGTTGTAGTAGTTGTTGTTGTTACTGTCCTTACTATATTTCAAGGAAGGACTGGGCAGAAGATAACCAATACAGCTGCTGATTAAAGTGGTCCACAATTGTTTGTCACCTTTTTGCAAACGGCATGATGGTTACTACATCTGTTTATAGTCAATGACTTGGGAAGCGGTAATCCAAGAATCAAAACTAGGGGGATATCCTTTCCAACGCACTTTGACTTCGTCCAGTCGACGTTTACCCACTTTACGTATTCTTCGATCGAAAATGCTTTCGATATCGTACACGTCGTCTTCTTTTTGGTCACTCGTTATAACTGAGGCAAATAAAATGTTCCTTTTAACACTTCTCCGTGCATGTCTTCCAGTTTATAGACAGGAGGATCACGTCCACGGACTTGTCCAGTGACACTAAAACAATTCGGTGGTCCGGTTAGGTAAATAACCTTTATCAAAAGTGCGTGTGGTTTTTCCAATGCGAACCCAATCGCCCGTCTTGAACACCACTTCTTTCTTTGTTCCAATCTTGGGCGTTCCAAACAATCGAGCAAACACCCTCACTTCGTTTTCAGGGTGACGTCTTCGGGGGCACATCCGATGCTACGATCGTACGATTGATTGTAAGCTTTAACCAGACGTGGTAACACGTCGATGTACTTGAGAGTGTGTTGATGTGTAAAATATTTCCACATGCGTTCTTTCAAAGTTCTTTGAAAACGTTCAACAACACTGGCTTTGATTTCATGATTTTCAGTGGTAAAAAAAATGAATGTGGTGTTGTTTCAATTCTTTTTGAATAGCTTGGTTCAGAAATTCGGTGCTTTTGTCTGTTTCCCATCTTAAATGGTGACGGCCACTTTGTTTCAACGCCAGTTTTAAAGCGCGCAATAAACACGACACTGCTTTTAGAAGTCAAAGGAACGACCCAAGCTGATTTTGAAAACACGTGAATGACACAAAACAAATATTTGTAACCACGATTATAAGCTGAAAAATGAGAGACATCGGCTAAATCTGTTTGCCATTGATGATCTATGCCAGCCACTTTGTTTTGACTTCTGGAAAATTTTCGTCCATTGGGTTTGTGTAACGTGTACATCGATTGTTCTTGTAACCATTGTCGTACCTCTGGCAAACGTACACTTTTTAGTTTGGTTTTAGCTGCCCGATACCAGTTTTAAACTCCTCCGTAACCAGCTGCATGTACAGGATTGTAGTAAATGGTAGCTAAAAGTGTCTCCATGATGGGCTTGACAATGTCGCTCCTCTATAAGTCCCACACTGTTCGATATTACTTTTAGATTAGTGGGGTATTGGGGATTTGGACATCATCTTTTTGACCCAAGCGTTTCTTTTTTCTCGTTGGGGTGTAGGGGAGGGTGTCAACGAGGAAGCTGCAATCTTACTAGGTATGGGAGCAGACGGAGTTTGAAACACTTCTCGTGTGTCTTCTTTTTCTACCATCCCCGTGGCCGTGTCTTCTTAGTGACTTTAGGTTCTCTTTTCGTCATCGCCTTGAAATCTCTAAGAGTCGGTTTAGCTGTTTCGTCTAAAGATTTCTGTTACAAGAGTTGAAGACGTTGCAATACTTGGCCGTACCGTTGCGATTCTTCTGCTTCTGACAAATCACTTCGATCCATCAACGACGGTAATTCTTGTTGTAACTGTGACATCTCAGTGAGATTAGGATTGAGAGGTAAATGAGGTATCGGTTGTTCGTACAAACGATGGAGTTCCATCCATCGTTTGTAGGGAACTAATATTAGTTTTCGTCCTTCCATAAGATCCCAAGGTACAAGTGTACTGTCTTTCCAGAGAAGGGTGTCCTTTAAATCTTCTTCTTCTTTCCCTCTTTATCTCATGACTCCTCTTAAAAGGGATCCCGCAATTGATCCAAACAAAGGAGCAGCAGTTTTTTACAACGGTCCTATCAGCATGGGTATAAATCCTCCTCGTTGCACCTGCATTTGTTTATTTTGACTGAGGGCTATTTTCTTTTTCACCATTTGGCGAAGAACGTTCCGATGTTTTCCTAATTTCTGTTTCTGTATCTTGGACAAAGGTACCGTTTCTTTCAACATATTCAAACAACATTCACGCACAGTATCGATGATTTCTTTAGGGGGTGTTTGAATGAGTTCTTTAAGCACGGGAGGATTGGATTTAGTCAGGACTGACAACACATCCCAATGTTTAGCGAAAGGAGGTGGAAGCCCTTTTTCTGTTTTGCCTTCTTGGGACGACTAGGGTGGTGTGCACATTTGGGGCCATCTTTTGTGTTAGGAGCAAACAAAAATAATGAGGTCCATTTGATCACACACTTCTTTTTTATACTGGAACTCGTCTCCACTGATGTTCAGCACGTCGTATCAACTTCATGACGATGAGGTGTTTTCAATGGACTATAAACCGTGTCGGTTCTTGTTGGATAAATCCAGTAAACTTTGTAACACCCCTGTTCTGTCTTGTACTTTGGTTTTGGGTGAGGCAACTTTTTTAGCTGCAGCCGCAGTGGCTAATGCAAAAGAAGTAGATGCCACCGGAGAAGAAGTGCCTTTCGAAATAGGTTCCCATTTCTGCCTCAAATTTCAAAATAGAACGATAGAACGAATAATGACACCTCCTAAAGGACCACTTCCACCAGGTTTCAAAATGATTTGTTTTTTTACTGGTTTGTTTTTTGTTTTTTGTTTTTTGTTTTTGTTTTCAGAAAGTTGCCAAAGGGGACGTGTAAATGACAAGATCTCCTTTTTGACACTAATGGTGAAACAAACTGGTACGAAATCTCAAATAATCGGGAGTGGTTGGTTTAAAATCGATGAGTAAATACGCATGTGGTGTTTGAGTCGCATCGTCGTACTCATAATTTAGCCAAGGGGTGCCTAACTCTTTCGCTAACACTTGCACTTGAGATTTGCCTCTGGGGCTTTTAAACAAGTCCACATAATGGGCATTGAGACTGATGGTACAATGGGCTTTACTTTGGTGAAAGAAATTTCGAGTAATGTAAATGATGCTGGCATTACGATGATGTCCTTTTCATGTAAACCAAAGTTTAATTTCTTCTTCGTCTTCTCCTAACATGTCATCGAAGATGACCAAATGTGTTTGACTCAAGTCAGACACGATCCCATCGTTATCGCGAGGAATGCTTTCTACAAACGAAATGGATTCTCGTTGATTTTCTTGGAGTAAGGTGTGAGATGATTGCCACTCTCTGTAATACCACACGATACGTTGAGGTTGACGATCAAACAAATGGGATTTGTGTTCGATCAAACGTTTGACAAATTCGATTTTCCTGAACCACTCGGTCCAGCAATCAACATGTTAAAGGGATGGTGCAGATACAAAGCTTCCCAACTTTGACGATCTAACTTTTTGTCAATCACTTTGAGAACAGAAGAGGAAGAGGAGGAAGATGAACTCATAACTGTGGTGTTCAGAATTCTGATAGGATCATGAAAGACACACGACATTTTATACATTTCATACACGTTTAATGTTTTTTTTTTCTTTCAAAAAGTGTCAAACAAACAAAACATATTTACATGTCCAGAATTAAAACACGAAAGCACATAAATCATAGAGGACTAGGTACATCACTAAGGCACACACTAAAATGAGCAAAGTGGCATATAAACAAGACAGGGTACAATAGTCTCGGTCGATGTGAGTCCCATGAAACTGACGTAAACGCCATGGTGGTGTTCTTTTCTCTGTGGAATTCAGGGCCTCAAATTTCCCCGGGAAGGTCCCTTCTTCCTCAGGCATTTGGATTTCTACGACGGTACTACTGTCGTGGATTTGTAGTAGGTCTTCCTCTAGGTTCTGTTCTTCTCCTATCACTGTTTCTAAAATTATTTCTAATGTCACTTTTTGCATTGGTTCTAAGTTCACTTCTTCTTTTCTTGGATGATTAGTGACACGCAAGGTCTTTGGCATAGTGAGCCAGTTCTTGCAGCCAAACATCGAAACCAAAACTTTTCCAGTCACTTACATCTTTCCAGTCGTAAATTTGTTGGTGTAATAAACTAGCTATATACACTTCATTGTAGTATGAAGTGTGGATAAAGTTTGACAAATGAATTCTTCACACGGAGGTACACAACTTGTTTTCATCATGATTCTAAACACTTTTAACACAATTTGTCTTTCGTGCACTGATCAAGTGTGGATGGACATGTCTTTGTTGCATGTACTGTTCATAAATAGTCCACAACGAATTTGCTGGGAAAAGAAATCCAAGAAAAGTAGTCACTAACACATACACGACACGACGTCCAAAACTCAATGGAATCGCAGAAGGTGGAAACAGTTCTTGTAAAGCTTTGTGGTAATTCTCTAAGTTCCGAATACTGTCACTGACTTCCTTCCACGGAATTCGTTGCAACACTGAAGACAAAAGTCGTGACATGGTCAGCTTTTATATTAGTCTTTCACAGAAATCCCTTTCCTTTTTCTTTTTGGATGGAGGGTGTAGTTTATCCGTAGACAAACGGAATTTGCTGGTAGTACATCTGGTAATCTGGAAGGCAATATTAATTTCTATATGTTACGACCACATTGTACCTATTGTATAGGTGTGAAGTGTTCAGGCGGTAATGGTGATTTTAAACGTTTGTTGTAATACTCTATTTTATACTCTAAATCTTCGCCATCTAGAATTCTACAAATCATTTGAACCTTGTCGGTACAAGTAACACTACATAAGACTCTCTGAGTTATGGGTAGTTGCTCAATGTCTGACCGTTTATACAATTTAGTAGCAATCAACCCTTTAATAGCATTCATATACCACTGGTAATTTAAAATTATATGTCATAAAGGATGCAATTGTTCTTTGCGTTTCACTTGTATTTTGACAAATTCTCTGTAAATGTGTTCTCGCAGCTCAGTAGGCAAACTACGAATGTTCTCTTCTAAAGTATCCGACATATTACTTCTTTGGACCGACCAAAGGAAGGTATTGACAGCGCGGAGACCATCTGGCATGTTACATGTAAGCTGATACTCCCATTCGTGAAGTGTTACACCACAGCTGAAACACTGGACTTTATCTCCTTCTCCCAAGTAGACAAATCCGGCTCTGTCTAAAGCTTTGGAAGTAGGTCCTTCCAGATATTGAGGCCATATATCTTTGAACGTCTGGAATCGACTTTCAAACTCACAATAGCCAGGCAAAGCTACAGGCAACGTGTATTCTTCCTCGATGGATACATCTCGATGAGCTAATGGTATCCAGAGTGATTTACCAGTGCATGGATGAGATCCGTCGGTAGGTACACACGCGGCATCATGTTTACCAGTAAAGCAGAATGGGCGTGCTGCATAGCTTTCACTAGTGGAGCGGTAAGGCACACGCACGGCATCACTCTCGATGGTTCCAGAGGAACGGCGAGGTCGTGCTGCATCGCTGATGTTATGGAGTACGGCATCAGTCTCATAGCAAGGCACCACATCGCACTCGAGTTCATGATCGAACTTAGAGTTTGTAGAAGGCCCCTCACTCGGTGGCTGTATCGAGTCCGTCAGTATCGGTGCCAGTGTGCTGCCTCCACATGCAACTTGGAGTACATAATGAGTTCCTCACTCAGTGGCTGTGTGGAATGATTCATCCTCATTCTCGGTCGATGTTTTTATTTGCAATGAAGTGTTGGTCTTGGAACTTTCCCTTTTTTATACTGAAACTCAGCGTGTCCGTACGGTAATGTGCTGTAGCCTGAAAGTCGCAGTCGTTTCTGGTAGACGATTTGGTAGACCTTTTCTAACGGGCGATTGACAATTAGGTTGTTTGGCAAGCGTACAATTTTGTAATGTTTTCACGCGAAAGTCTTGATCTTGTGCGGACTGTAAAGCTTCTTTCAAAACAGCAAAGTTCACCATTTGACTCACTCGAAAGTTCAGTGTCAGTTCTTTGACTTTGCATTGGGTATGGAGTTGTCCCTGTCGGCCTCTGTATTGGTAAGCGTAGTTTTTCGGGCACTTGCTGGCAAAACTGACAATCGTATCTTCTCGGTGCTCGTCCGTCCATGCCCCTAAACGATCCCCTTCGATGGTTGGGTGTTCGCTACCAGGACGATGGATGTACATACAACTGTTGGTGTCAAAGTACAGGACTTGATCACCCTAAACGTCTAAGGCCTCATCATACAATTTTAAACGGGCTTTGGCTGTCACGTAAGCTGCAATGACGACATTACTAAAGTCGTGAGGAAGTACAAACTTTTGTTCTTCTTCTTATTTGACCAAGACCAACTTTTCACGGATGATTTCCACGTGTTTCATCAGTTTTCCTTTGTCATTCACCATTTGAAAGTAGCGACTTGGATCTGCCAAGTATTCTGTTTTGAGCAATCTTGGACGTTATGCCAATTTTCCCCACAAACAACTGAGTATGACTTTGGCAAACGATATTCTTCCTTCGTTCTTTTCTACGTCTTCCAAAGTGATGTCTTCTGGCGTCTGACACCAACAGGAACAGCCACTCGCTTCTTGTTTCAGTTTCAGAAATTCGTTCATTTAGCCTGAGAAAATTCCTGGACTCGAGGCGTCGTCCTTTCGGTATTGTTCGGTGGTAGGAAAGTGCCAAATTTCGTATACTTTAAACAAGCGGAATCCCCGACCCAGAGCTCGAAACAATTCGATGCTCACCCACATTCCTGTCAAAGTGCGTTCTTCCTTCGTGTGGTTGCACGTTTCGGCACACGTACGGTATAAAGGAAACATCAGTTTTCCTTGGCAATGATGGGGTAAGACAGGATGGTACAAATTGGTCAAGAGTGAAACTTTGAATTTGATCAACCCTTCGTATTGACGAATGTCTTCCACGCCGATGTGTTCTGTGATTATTTCAGGGTGACAGGAAGGAAATCGAGCATATTTGCACACCGAAGGACACAACGAACACACTTCGATGTATTTGATTTCTTCTTCTCGAGATTCGTCTACGTCGTACAGCAAGCCTGTGACATTGGTTCGTCCTCCAAACAAACTGTCGCGTGGGTCCAAAGGTTGGATGTCTACCACATCGTAAATTTCGGTAATGCATCTAAATTCTGGATCGGTTTTGAAACGTCGATCGTACTCGTGCTCCCACATTTCTGCCACTTGGTATCCTTGCCTTTCTAACTTTAGGCGCCGTTGGCATATTTGTTCATACAACTCTTCTATAGTGACCCCTGAGAAAGACTTTTTCAGGTCTCGTTGAGGATAACACGTGGGGCACCCGTGAAATAAGCATCCCTGGGGGTTCTCTAAATCCCAACCATCGACAGAAAGACTTCCAATTTTATTTTCTTCCCCGTTTCTCGCATGTTGTATCCATTTGTCTTCCCTTTCACACAAGTAATGCATGCAACGCAAAGCTTTGGCCTAGTATTGACGGCTGACCGAGAGATAGGTGTTAGGGGATATGATGCCCAGTGTGTTCTCAGGCATGAACTGGCTCCGGTACACTAATCCACACGCTTTGGCGAGGGTACAAGCTGCCTTCAAAGGATCGATACTTCCGTGATCAAGAAATAATTGTCGAAACTTTCCACAGCAACGGCGTAAAATGTCCACTTTGGATCGGCAATACTTTAGCATTTCTTCTTGAAAGTCAAACGGGTCTGAAGCGTGAGTGTGGTACCAAGCGTAGAAGGCTTCTCGGTGTTCGGTGTGCGTACCGCCAGGGTCGTAATAGCGAACGTCAGGCAAATACGGGAGCACAGTGTGTTGATTCGCTTCGGTATTGAAAAAGTGGGGAAAATACCCATTGGCCATTTCTGTCATTCCAAACGTTTTAGGCATTCGACTCAAAGGCGTGGCCAAATAACTCATGGAATCTTTGAATTGTACTTGTCCCACTTTCATGTTGATGAGTTTGGTTCCGTTCATGGTGACTTGGGGGCATTCGGTGCCTTGTTCTGAATAATATTTCAAAAGAAATTGTCCATCGTAGGATATCGATGACAGTCCCCTTAACGCTGGATGTCCTCTTCGCTCCGAGTGTCGTCGGAAGGGTCTACAATCCATTCGGCAAAATCGAGAAGAGTGCGGGGTCCTCGAAAGATTTTTTCATCTCCTCCTGGAATCTTACTACAATGGGGACAATGAAAATAGATAGGTTCTTGTATGCACTTCTCACAAGCCCGATGAGCGACGCAGAAATTAGGGAAGTGAATACCCGTCTCTTGCGTACATCCAAAGTAAAAAAAAATATAAAATCTACTTGTGTCTTGTTCTCTTTGTGCTGTTCTTCCTTAATGTCTTCCTCCAGTTCATGGTCGTATTTTTGGATGTAGGATTGATGTTTAAAGTCCACGATTTGGTGACAAAAATGGCATCTTTTCTTTCCGCGAGAAACGTGTTTCTTTGGGTTATTAGGTCGAATATGCTGTCCACACGTTGAGCACACTCTCAATAAGTCACAAGCACTTTTCTGCTTGTGCACTTGTTTCTTGCGATGTTGTTCATAACAGGAGGAACTTACAAAGGTTCGTTGACACGTCGAGCAATGAATGTGTTCTTCAGGAACGCATGGTTAATAGGCTAAACAGCCTCGAGATCTCGCTCCGCAATGCATGTGTTGGTCCCGACTGCAAAATCGTTGGTCACATTTCTCGCAGTAGTAAGCGTATCCAAGAAATCTTGTGATACTGGTAATAGCATCGAAATGCTCTTGATGATGATACACGTGAATGTATTTTCCATCGGGGAAATCGGGTCCTCGATACACCAGAGCTCCGCGAACCACTTGACGATATAATTTCAAGGTATAATAAGCAGCCAAGACGTCTTGATGTTTCTGCATTTCAGGAATGCCACACACGGTCTCTTTAGATATGCCTGCTTGCTTCTTTTCGTTGTTTGGCTCTGTCCGATTTTCGAATGCTCTCCCATGCTCTTTTCCATTCTGCGGTATCGTTCTTGTCGGCATACGTTCGCCCCACGACGATGGCACGGGCTAAGCACATTTGATCTTGGGAATTGTTAATTTGGTGTCTTCTCGGTAAAGTATCATCGTTTCATCTTGATTGTTGATTTAGATATGATTTAACTCCGTTAGTTCTCTCTATATATAACCATGTCTCTACCATAGTTTGTGATAATGGCTTGCTATATTAAAAATTTTTGCCAAAGTCGAAATCTCTACGAGCAATAGAAAGCTATGTGACTTTAGTTTTGAAACTTGCACAGACTCTCAACTTTACATGTGACACGACAAAAATGTCTATCCGCTGTTTGTCGTTTTGCAAAACACACACTTGCAACTTTACCAGAAAGCTTAACTTCATACAAGCCCCCAAATTAACTAGTTTGAAAAAAACTTCCACTAAATATTGTAGCCCTTATCTCTCAACCCATGTACGTGTATGTCAAAAGTGAGAACATTTTTTGTCAAAACGTGAGCCGATAAATGTTACAGTTCAATATTTAGTGTGGTGAGAATAAATGTAAGAGAACACAAATTCTTTACATGATTGCAAATTCACTCTAGTCTGTCTGCACTGCAATTGAAAAAGCCAGATCATAGGCATTATTTTGCCACACTACCTAGAGCAAAATACTTCGTCACTCAGTATACGTATTTGGATTGGCTAAAAATATTTTCCTACCGCGTTCGCTTGAAATCGTCTTCAGTCGCAATTGACACAGTGAGAAGATTAGACGTGTTTTTCTGCGCCTGTCCGTTAGTCGCGTTACAAAATGTAAGTTAACGCACAACCCAATCGTACAATGTGTGATCAATGGAAATTGTGTCAGTCTTAGGTCAAAAATACATCACGGAATGCTTGGATGTAATATGTTGTGAGAACTTTACATCTACATTTTAGAAAGAAGGATTCTAGTAGACTACCTCTCCAGTTAAATCTTGTGATATTTTAAAAAAAGGTGGATTTTTCCTATCGATGAGATTTTTAAAAAATAGGATGTGTTTTTGAAATTTCATAAGGAAAATATACCATAAAAAACGTAAGTGCCTTGACATTTTTAAAAGTAGGAATAAAATACTCTCTCTCTCTCTCTCGTAATGTCAATTCTCTGTTTCACACACACAGACACATACATACATTTAAGTTTCTTATAAAATGATTTAGATTGAAATCATAATGGTATCTGTACCCGTTTTAAAATACCTTTCCAAAAATGTTAGCAGTAGTCACAATGATTACGTGAAATGTTACTTTAGTTTTGTAATGACATATATCTAAGTCATTCGACAAAAAATATAACACTACTTTTTTGAAGCTGATGAATGAAAAAATTTTTTTACGATGAACATTTCTATCATAGAATTTACCCTTGTATTCAGAAACTCAGAAAAAGGGTAACCTTTTCTCTGTTTGAGGCAAACCATAGGTTTTGGAAAAAATTAATGCGTTCATTTGACAATATTTCATTGTGTGCACTATGCGCACAGTGAAATAAAGATGCTATTCGCGTGGCTAGGTCTATCAGTACGAAACGGTGTGTTTGTAGGGCAGTAAACTTTAGCCGCAACTAGCTTTTAGTACGTAAATGTGTTGAAATTAATGTTTATTTTTATTATTGTAAAAGAATGTTGAAGTGATGATACTTTCGGCGCACTATGCTAGCAGTAGAAGGTCAAAATGGTCCACGAGACAGAATAAATGTCAATAGATCAGTGGTTTTGTGAACATTATGGTTATCTAATTTCTGTTGCTTAGAAACGTAGTGTGCATCAATGGCAAAAATGACACTGTACTAAGTGATTGAAGCTCTAGTCTTACGTTACAACGTTGTCAACCTCGAATAATTGCCAATTTTTGTATGTTTGTGTATGTGTCTGTGCATGTTGTTGACAACTAAAACTTAAAAAACCCCTTCTCTTGCGATAGTATGTTTGTATCCAAGGGTATAGTAGCGTGTCTACAAAGACTCCTACCCGTGCCGACTTGTGTGAGATTGTATAGTATGTTTGTGTGAGGATATAGCTTGTGTATAAACACTTCTACTCGCATGTGATAGTATGTATGTAAGTAAAGAGTGTGTATAAACACTCCTACCCGTGCCTACTTGTGTGTGATTGTATAGTATGTTTGTGTGAGGGTATAGCGTGTGTATAAACACTCCTACCCTTATATGATAGTATATAAGTACAGAGTGTGTATAAAAACACTCCTACACGAGCCTATCTGTGTGAGATTGTATAGTATGTTTGTGTGAGGGTAAAGTATGTTTGTGTGAGGGTATAGCGTGTGTATAAGCAATCCTGCCCTTTTTGTTGAAGTGTAGGGGTGTGTGTGTGGATTGCAATCAAACAGAGGGTGCTAGATTCCAGGCGGTGTGGTGTTTGGATAGTATTAACGTTACCATTCCCTTTTGACCCTATACACTTTTCGACCCTTTTTCCCTTGACAATTTTAACATTACCATTCCCGTATGACCCCATAAACATTTTTGACCCTATAAAGCCATTCCCATTATTAAACCTATGGGCCCATTTAACAAAGGATTTCCCGTTGTGCCCCATAAACACTTCTATCCCCCAACTGCCTCTTCATGTTAATTTCCCAGTGTCCCCCAAGTGCCTCCCGATGTTAATTTCCCATTGTCCTCCAAGTACCTCTTTTGTCCCTATTTCGCCTCACATTACTACTTACATATAAGCTTTAACATCCCTTCCTTAAAGAACTTCCACATGGAACTTTTTGTTGTTGACATTTTATCTCTAGCGATATTGTCGACCCACAAAAGAAGTCGCAATGAATTTGTTCGAGAGGAATGAGCGAAATAAGGGGCAACTTATGGGTACTGGGTATGAGATTTGTACTTACAGAACCCCTACTTACAGGATTTTGATTTTAGTGCCTCATTGACAGTTTCTAGGTAGAGACTTGCTCCAACAGTAGGAAAAGTTCAAAGAAAATTTGTTGAGTCGATTTCGAGGAATAGGGAGCTAAATATATGGTCTTTAAAACAAAGCCTACAAGAAGATTACCTCTTCAATCCATATATGGACCCTACAGTGCACCCCTAAAAAGATTTTGACACGGATCGTTCTTTGATACTTTGTACCTAGGGATATGTTTGACCCCCAAAAGAAGTATTGAAGAAGTTCTTTGAGAACAATCAGAGTAAAAGGAGGATCCTTATGGATACGGGCAATATTAAACTGGTGTTGACCGATTATATCTAAAGTTTGCAATGCTTGAACACCTACTTAGAGAATTTTGATTTGACAGTTCCTAGTCAAAGGGTCTTTTTTAACAAAAGTAAAAGTTAGGAAAAATATCGATTAGCCGATTTCGAGAAATAGGGGCTAAACATATGCATGGTATAACACAGGCCGTAAGGGGATTAAATCTTAGGTATACATATGAGCCATAACAGCCCTCTTTAAAGAATTTTGACATGGACCCTTCTTTGAGATTTTATATTTAGCGATATTTTAGACCCCAAAAGAAGTCTTGACGAAATTCGTTGAGAGGAATCAGCGAAATAAGGGGAATCTTATGGGTACCAGGTATAAAATGCAAGTGAAATGTGGATCAACTCTAACAACAATTTGTACTAACTGAACCCCTAGTTGGAGAATTTTGATTTCAACGTCTTTTTGAGAGTTTCTATGTAGGGATCTGTTCCAACAGTTGGAAAAGTTCAAAGAAAATTCGTCGAGCCGAGTTCTAGAAATATGGTAGGATTAACAAAGCCCATAAGGAGATTACCTTTATAGTCAATATATGAATCGTACGGGCCAACGCTAGAAAAGATTTTGAAATGGATCGTTCTTTGATATTTCTACCTAGGGTTATATTTGACCCCAAAAGAAGTGCTGAAGGAGTTCATCGAGAGCAATCAGAGAAATAGGAGTGTAGTTATGAATACCTCCAATACGAAACTGGTATAGTGTGGACCGATTATATCCTAATCTTGCAATGCGTTTACCTTTACTTAGAGAATTTTGATTTCAACCCCTATTTGACATTCCTTAGTTAGGGATATACTCCAATAGTAGCAAGAGTTTTTGAAAATTCGTTGCGCCGATTTCGAGAAATTGGGGACTAAATATATGGGGTGGGTGTATATAACACAGGCCGTAAGGGATTGGATCTTACGTATATATATAAGTTTATAAGTTTACAAATATACACCAAAAAGAGCGGAAAGTGCTATCCCTGGATCCTACAGGAGACTGCGTGATAACATTAACAGAATTTGTAAATGCGAATAAATACTATTATCAAACAGGTTAGTTAATTTTAATTTGCACTCTACGGAGATTCGAACCCGGGTCCGCGGGTTGCGGCACCCATCGCCTTGATTGTAAGCACCAACCCCTATACCATTTCGACCATGCACACATCACCCAAACATTCTCTATGTTAACGAATCTCAAGGAGACAAATTAAACACATCTATGTGTGTTCGTTGTATCCTTGGATGTGTAAAGATGCTCGACTCCTCACCGGACACCCTGAAATTTTGACAGAACACATCGTCGTAGAACACATTCATCAGTACGAAGATTTGATCAAATGTAAAGTTTTCCAACCGACGAAATTGTATCATCCCGTCTTACCTCATCATTGCCACGGAAAACTGATGTTTCTTTTATGTCGTACGTGCTCTGAAACGTGTAATCAAGACCATCCTTGTCACAACGAGGACCAAGAACGCTCTTTTGATAGGAACATGGGTGAGTGTCCAATTGTTTCATGTTATCGATCGCGGATACCGCTTTTTAAAAGTGTACACAATTTGGCACTGTCCTGCCACAAAACAATACCAATTGGACGACGACTCTAGTCGAGAGATTTTGTTTCAGGTTATGTCAACTAATTTCCGAAATTGAAGCAAGAAGCTAGTGGCTATCCTTCTTGGTATACCACTCCAGAAGAGAAAGATGAATTCAAACAAAGGTACCGATCCCTGGAAGGCATCATCTTGGAACACGTCGAACAGAACGAAGGAAGACGATCGTTTGCTAAAGTCATGCTGAATTGCTTGTTGGGGAAACGAGCTCATCGTCCGATATTACCACAAACCGAATACTTGATAGATCCCGGTCGATACTTTCAACTTATCGACTATAAAGGAAAAACTCATTAAATACGTGGAAATCATACGTGAATATTTGATCTTGGTGATTTACAAAGAATTCCCAGAGTTTGCAATCATTGCTGCATGCGTGACAGCCAATGCCCGTTTAAAATTGTATTCTGTATTGGAACCTTCACAAGATCAAGTCATTTACCTTGGCACCGAGAGTTGTATGTACATCTACCGCTTTGGAGACTACCACCCTCGCATCGAAGCTTGGAGCGACGAACATCCCTAAGAGACTAATTTGAGTTTTGCTAGTGGGGAGACCAAACATTTACGGTTACCAGTACCGAGACAAGCAAGGAACACTTCATACCAAATGTAACGTGATTGGACTGACACTGAACTATCGTTGCAGTCAAGCGGTAAACTTTCAAGTTTAAAACCCAGGTCAAGGTCAAGACTTTCGTGTCAAAACGGTGGATCATCACAAAATTGTACGTCTGTCAGATCATCAAATTGCTAGCCCACCATTGGAAAATGTGTATCAGATCGTCCACGAAAAACGGGTGCGACTTCCCGATCACAACACGTTGCCGTCCGGGTACCGTTCTCCAGTATAAAAAGGTTCCAAGACAGAAATATCATTTTCAGTACAGACGTTCACCGATAAAGATGAATTCCATACAGAATAAATATAATCCACCCTACCAAAAGTTAAAAGATGACAAATGTGATGCTGAGTGATGCACCACCCTGAAAACTAGAGTGATTCTGTAGCCTGCGATATTAGCGATGCAGGACAACCTTGCAGCTCTATTATCGAAAGCGATGCCGTTCGTGTGCCCATCTATGGATCTCATCCATACATTCACAAACCACAGACTCATCGAGGATCACAAACCAAAGAATAATATGCGTTTCGTGTGGTTTTTCCTGGCTATTGTGATTTTACAAGTCGATTCCAGATGTTAAAAAAGAAGAGGAAATGCCCTAATGGCCACTCCCAACTCCTTAGCGATAGCAGGATTTGTCAACTTGGGACGAGGAAGTCAAGTACAGTGTTTCAGTTATTTTGTGGCGATCCGTATGGACTATAAAGATTCAGCTATCCTTGAACGTGCCATATAGGCTCTGTTCTGTCACTACCTTTCTTTGATCGGTCCAACACGCTCTCCGGTATTAAAAAAAGTTCCAAGAAAAAAAGATCATTTTGCGTACAGACGTTCAAAGAGAATGACGAATTCAACACAGACACAGTGTGATGGACCAACTAACTCCAAGTTCAATGAAGTTGAGTGCGATGCTGTAATCTGCGACATAAATGATGCAGCACGACCTTGCCGCTCTACTATCGAAAGAGTTGCCGTTCGCGAGCCCATCTATGGGTCCAATCCATGCACTCACAAACGACGCTGGATGCCACAAGTTCATCGAGAATCAGAAATCAAAGAAGTATTAACGTTTCCTGTGACTTTTCCTGGCTATTGTAATTTTCCCAGTCGATTCCAGAGGTTCAAAATGGAAATGGTCTAAATATTTGGAAGGATCCAGTCCCAAATCTTTAGCCAGAACAGGATTTGACTACTTGGGACAAGGAGACCAAGTACAGTGTTTCAGTTTTGGTGTGATACTTCACGAATGGGAGTACAAAGATACAGTTTACTTTGAACATTTCAGATGGTCTCCGTGCTGTAGCTACCTTCCCTTGTTTGGTCCAGAATATGATTCTCCAGGATACTTAAGAAGAGAAGAGGATTCGTAGTTTACCTCCTGTGCTGCGAGAACGCATTTATAGGGACTTTTTACAGATTAAAGTGAAACGCAAACGACAAATGATTTCAACATTTTTAAACTGTTGATATCTGAATAATATAAGAAGACTGACTCTCGGAAAAGACTATGACAGACACAAAACTCTACGTGGATATAAGGTTCTTGATGCCGCGACCTCTTCAATTAGCGTGGCACCGAATTACATTTTTGTAAATGGATAGTTTAGAAGAGCACAATCAAAATCTACCTTCTGAGCTAAAAGAACGCATTTACAGAGACTTTGTACCGATTCAAGTAAAAGGCAATAAATATTTGCATCAGAAATGGCAGAGTTTTTAATCATTGTTATCTGAATACTATTAAAAGATTGCTTACTTTGAAAATGTTCAAATGGTCAGACATTGATAAAATGTTATAAAGCTTACCATGCCACGACTTCTGTTATCAGTGTTACCCCAAGTTCCATAGAAGAAAATCAATGATAGTATTAAAGACTTAGCGGATTACCCACTACAGTTAATATAACTGAGTCCACAAGAAGAGATGATTTTAAAAATTTGGGACGACGTGTCCTGTGTGTGTGCCTATGTGCCTGTGTGTGTGTGTGTGTGTGACTACATTTCTTGGATTTCGTTTACCGGCATATTCTCTGTGGCAAATGTATAAACACTACATGCAAAGACATGACCATCAAAACTTTATCTGCGCACGAAAGTGATGCGATTTGTGATGAATACAAATCTACCCCCGTGTGAATAAGACATTCGTCGCACTTTGTCTAGTCTTCATTCTTACGAAGAAGTGTGTATAGCAAGCTGAATACACCAAAAGATGTATGTGACTGCAAAAGACTTGGATTCGACACTTGGAAACAAGAGATGACTGAATGTATCAAAGACGTTGTGTGTGTGTGTGTGTGTGTGTGTGTGTGTGTGTGTGTGTGTGTGTGTGTGTGAGAGAGAGAGAGAGACAGACAGACAGACAGACAGACAGAGAGAGACAGAGAAAGAGAGAGAGAGAGAGACTGATTAAAGAAAGAAAACATGATCTTTTGTTTAAAGTAAATATAGTTTTCATTGCATCACGAAGAAGACATGAACTTTATCTTTTTAAAATGTAAATGTTTTTTGTTGCACATTGGAATATAAAACACGAACTGTGTTTATTGAAATGTAAACGGTTTTTGTACCATGAAGCTTTTTAAAAAATTAATCGTGTATAAAATGTCTTCGGTTCTTGGTGATTGTTTCAGAATATTTCTAAATCGTCAAGAGTTATGGCTTCATCCTCCATTTCCAAAGTGATTTTACGAAAGGTCAGATTGTCAAAGTTGGAAAGCACTGTATCTTCGCCATCCCTTTAACATGCTGATTGCTGGACCCAGTGGTTCCGGCAAATGTGTGATCGAACACAAATCACTTTTGTTCGATCGTTGTCCGCAACGTATCGTGTTGAGTTACAAAGATTTTCTTTTCATAGGACTAGGAAAACTCCGCATTTTTATAGACAGAACATATTTGTTTCTTAACAAGTACAAACATTCCATGTAGTATGCATAACTTTAACGTATTATAGTTTTGCCGTTTTAAACTCGAACAGTAAATTTTGCTTTGCACTCTGTCAATCTTTGGTATGGCACACAATATTATATCCAAATTCAATGTAAAAGTACAAAAGTCACAACTATTGCTATGCAAAAGCTTGCGTAGTATATATTTCCAGAGTCACTACGTATTTTTATAGATATATAGAACATTATTTTCTTAGCACGTACAAAAACTTCATGTATGAAGCATAACTTCAAGGTACCTAGTTTTGCCGTTTTCGAAAAACAAAAACAGAAAATATTACAACCGTACAGTAAACCCTTGGCTTCACGCCACATTCTGACTTAGTTTGACGGTGTGGAAAATTTAACTCCAATGTCACATTTCACTCAACGTAAAATAAACAACATTTGTAATTAAATTAACTGAAGCTGGGTAAGAAAAGGTCAGTCAGTGTACTAAATCTACTATGGCAAAACGTAAATTTGTAACAAAGGGAAGAACCAAATCTGCCTCACTTGACACTGGAAAGTTTTGCAACAAAAGTTTCTGCCAGTGTTTATCAAGCAAGAGTTGGTAGCCTTTTGTGAGATAATTCAATCTAGGACGGCAAAAACAAAAACAGTATTACAAATTCTAAATGCCACTTCGCTCCGTACAGCATTTAACAACTGATATGTTTTAAACACACTTCTTAAAGTTAAGAGTGAGCCAACGCATGTCCTTAAGTGTGTGTTTGTTTATCTCTCCATCCTTTTTAATGTCTATAGGAGGCTATGTTTGTTTTCGTGTTTAAGCACTCTCACTCTTTTCTCTTCTTTCACTCCATGTGTGATAGTGTTTGTGTGTGTGAGTGAGTGTGTGTGTGTGTGTGTGTGTGTGTGTGTGTGTGTGTGTGTGTGTGTGTGTGTTTGTGTGTGTGTGTGTGTGTTTCTACCCTTTCTCCTCTCCTTGCACTTCACTGGCAGGGTTATAATGGATTATAAAAATGTTAGGGGATGGGTTAGGGCACTCCGAAGCAACACACATATTCATATACAGATCCTTTTGAAACAGTTTCCTTTTCTATATAAGATAATGGAAAGGCTTCAGCCCAACGGGTGAAGTAATCTGTCATGACCAAAAACAAATAAATTAAAAATTTTATTTTCTGGTAAAGGGCTAAGAATGTTCAGTGCTATTCTAGCTCAAAGAGGCACCAACTTTATATTTGTTGTAAAAGTCTCTTTAGATATTTTCGTGGGTGGAATTCGACCTTGATACTTATGACACCTTCTACTGAGGTTTTCAATATCATCTTTGTATCCTACACAATGAAACCTATCACGTATACGATTTACAGTTCTGAACACTCCCAAATGACCAGCAGTAATATTTCATGCAGCATTTTCGGGACATCCTGATGGCAACATTTTGGTAACAGTAGTTGATGTTTAATATCATTTGTTACATTCCCTCACAAGATTCTATATAGTATGTCATCTTTCAGTACCCCACTGAGCCCAATATGATTTCTTCTCTTGTAATAAATGTGAAATTTCCAGCCTGTTTGGGCATTTGTTTGCAGATTTCAAGCTATGCAAAGCTGATAAAGTCTAATTTTGAGTCAGTGTGACTATGATATCTTTCTTGGATATTTTATCATGCCAGCTACTGCGAAAAGTTTCCTCGGATGTTTTTCTGCTTTTCACTAATGGACTGCTGCTGAACCTGATTGTTAGTTGAGCGCTCCATTTTACTTTCTTCGGCGTTGCACTGGCTTCTCGCAATTACATACTCTTGTACTTCACAGTAACTGTACGTGTCACATGGTCTAATTGAGAAACTGTCAGCATTTAGATGTTGTTTGTCAGGACGATGTACAGTTTCGAAGTTACAGGCACAGAAAATTTAAATCCAACCAGCTATTTGTCCCTCAGTATTCTTAAATCTTATCAGCCATGTCAAAGCAACATGATCAGTTCTTACAATGTAGGGCAATAAATCATAATGAAAGTGCTAAACTGTTGCCTTGTAGATTGAAGCATAAACTGGAGCAGATATATATGCTGTATTTAACCATTCATATGCCGCTTGACTTGTTTTCTGTCACGTTATTAAGTGGTTTTGTAACTGAGGCGAAATGTTTGATAATCCTCCTGTAATAGGAGCACTGACTCAAAAAACTGCGAACAGTTTTTGACAGCCTCAATTTTCTTTGGGTTATTTGAAATTCCTTTGTCGGAAACTATATGTCCCAGAAATGTTGCCACTGTCTTGAAGAAACAGCATTGATAAGGAGAAACCTTAAGACCAGCTTTTTCAATACGGAAAAGTACCTCTCTCAAATTTATTAAATGTTCATCAAAACATTTTCCAATCACAATCACATCATCTAAGTAGATAGGGCATATTTTCCAATGAAAACCACGAAAAACAAGTATCATGAGTCTCTTAAAGCAATCTGAAGTTCATGACTTTAAACTCATAAAATCCACATTGAGTAGAGAAGGCAGTCTACTCTCTATCTTCTGGAGCCACTTCTGCATGATTGTATTCACTTGAAAGATCAAGGGTTAAGAAGCAAATGGATTCTCTAAGTGCATCCCAGAGTGTTTTCAATTCTTGGCAAAGCAAACGAGTCGTCGTTAGAAAAGCTATTTAAACTGCAATAATCCACGCAAAGGCGATGTGACTTGTCCATGTGTTGCACAAGAACAATCAAGCCACTCCAAGGACTCTTGGATGGTCGAATGATATATTGATACAACCTCTTCTGTACTTCTGATTCCACAATCTCTTGATTAGAGAGAGGCAATCTTCTTGTGGGTAATTTTACAGGTGGAGCATTACCAGTTTCACTTGTATGCTGTATTATATCAGTTGTCACTAGATCTTTCATTTTCTGAAAACTCCAACATTATCACGCAGCAGCCTCGCACACTTCTTTCTCTTGCTTTAAATTAGATTTTATGTGCAACTTGTCTACAGCTCTGTTAAATGTTCAGGAAATGGAATATTAATATTGTGCCCTGGTTCATTGTCTTGATTTCATTTCCAGAAGGCTCTTGTATAGGGTCTAATGCAACAACCTTGTCAGTCATGCCAACAAGAGGCTACATTCCTAGATCGATACAGTATACTTGCCTGATCATGCATGTTTACAACGCGTAATGTACTTTTTGGCTACAAAAATTGTCATGGTTAAATATCCAAATTTTTTATCTATTTTGACTTTAACAATCATTGTTGTACCTGCTTGTAACAACAACAATCTCCACGATTGTAATTCTGCACACTCTCGGCAAATCACATTCAAGCAAACATTGCACTCAATATTCACCCATAAAAAGTTCTTCGGCTATATCCTTTTTTCATTCATTTTCAAAGAGGAATTCATAAACCAACACAAAATGAGCATGAACATCTGCAATAACAACACTTAGATTGAACACTTTCCCATTTAATTTAATTGGTAGAGTAATCAAACCCCCATCGGCCATCCTAAGTTAAAAATGTTGCTTTATACAGGTAGTCGAATTTCCTCTAGCTAGAGTTTGGTTTAGATGCAACACAGATAGAGCAGATCCAGTATCCACACATATTTATACTAAATTTTAAAGTTTATTATATTAAATTTAGTGAATTTTAGAACCACATACACGCTGAGGTATCACATACAAATATATACGACAGAACATATTGATAGAGACCTAGGTAATGATATTGGTGTGTTTCAAAGTCTGTACGATGATATAGACAAAAAGATCAAACGAATGAGAACAAATTTGACTGATTTGGAAGGAAAGTTAACAACAGAAACAGATGCTTTCCAAACTGAAATAGAAATTTTTTTTAAAACAAAAAATCTTTCGGAAATGGGCATCTATAGTCTTGTATTGGTGTTAGACTGGATGAATTAAAAAAAGAAATCGAAGAAAAAACTTGCACAGAAAAATAAACTTATGCCTGGATTTATGATTCTCGCATTGTATCTTATCATAACTTTCCCTATCAACATTATACTGTTTTTAAATGTGGCTGTAACAGATGTATAACAAATTGCTAAATGGATAACAACACTATTCAATTAAGATAGACAGAGGAGTTGTCGGACGTTGTTAAGTGTGAAACTACACCCCCAATATTAGCAAAGATTTATGGATTTCAATATACTTTATTATGTTTTTCTGAATACAAGTCACTGGAGTCATCACTAGAGATGTCCAACTTTACAATGAATAAAAGACACGTACATACTATCTGGAAGAAGAAATATTTTAATAATTCGATCGAAACACAAAGAAAGTCCTAATTATCCAGGACATAAAGTCAAAACTTGCACCAGTATCAAAATGTGTTACCCTTAAATAGAATGACATCTTGCTAGATAAATAGAGTAGCACCTGCAGAGCAGAACGGCGTTCACCGAAGGCGCAGCTTTATCGTTGGATTAATTGCAGCAAAAGGAGTAATTATTGGAGGAGCAAATGTTAATAGACTGCATTTGCTGGAAGCAGCTGATGGTTCATATTTCTGGACCAGATGAAGCTGAAAAGAAATGAATATGATACAATTATTGAAGAATTACTGAGAAATACTGCTGAGTCGAATGAAAAGAGACCAAAGACAATCGATGAATTGAATGAAAGACTAAGAGAACAAGGCTTGGTGGCTCACTGTTTAAATAACCTGGATGATGCTTTTGATCTATATGCATATACTCATTCTGATACATCTAATTATCCCTATGCATCTACCTACCAGGTGAAAGTAAAATTTGTAAAAACCAGAACAACAACGACTTAGTGATTTCTACCAAACTTTTCATGAACAGATGAAATATGAGTATATATTCAATGTACTTGCGATGAGTGTTAGTGTGTTTATTACTTATACCTTTTTAGGATATAAATATCATAGCTTTTATCCCTAGGTAAATAACAAAATGCCAACGTAAGGTAAAAATATAACTCCTCCCAAGGAGATACACATACGACAATGAGTTAAATATCTCAGTCCAACACATTGTATCATAAACACACCGAGCAACCTAAGAAAAATCTTCAGATAGGAGTCCCAAAGCTATGCCAAATATTTTGATTGTGGCATGTGCTGTTTTCACTTCGTTTTATAAGAACGTAAAGGAAGATAATAACAATTCAGTGACTAATAATTTTGGTAGAGTGCTTGTAAAAGAGATCACCATATCGAACGGAAATACCTATCGTTTAAAGTAGAATGCATATAACATTACAAAGATTTGTGGTTACCTGATTATGTTTGGACAAACAGGATTGAAGAAGGTATACTTACTGAAAAATTTAAAAGATTACTAAATGAAGTAAGTAAAGTTCAAAACACTGTCAAAGAATTTAGTCAGTTAGCAGTCTGTGGTAAAAAGTTCAGAATACCACTTGAATTGTATATACGAACATTGTCCACTATATCCTTGCGCTCTTTTAAAGGATTTCAGATTTGCCATGACACTTATAAAAGCCTCTGAATTGATAGTGTTACGGCATTATGTATTATCTTTAAATTATAATAGTTTTTATTTAGGTAAATAATCATTGTATTATAATTCCTTAGCTCAGTAGCATATGTTATTTATAAAGTACAATGTATTTGAACATGCTTACATGAGTCATGTTAAGTCCTGGGAAAATCAATAATTATGTCTGTCAGCTTAACCCACAATCGAGAAACCACGTGCTAGCGCGTGCAGATTTATGACCTTGAATCCTATGTCAACATCATGTTGATTTGAAATAAGGTATTTTTTCATTGTAGTGCGAAGGCACTTTTAACAGTATCATGTGCGGCCTAGTTTCTGATTGGTTAAAGAAGGTTATTGACAGAAATCATTCTAAGTCGCAGTATTAGAAGTTAAATTCTCTTTTACTCCGTAAGAGACTATATATGCCAATGTAACCATTGAATCTTCATTCTTTTAGTTCTCCAGAATCATAAAGTTATCGAAGAAGATTATTATTGTTTGTAAAATCAGCTGGTGAAATTCTATTATCTACATAATACATTTTGGATTTAAGTACTATTCTTCAAGGAACTTAACAATATTCTACATTCACAGCAGTTTACCTGGGATTACGAACATTTGGATTTAAAACTGTGTTTTTCTGGCACATCAACACTTTAATGACTTCATTCGGAATACTTTGGATTACCTTCCGGATTATCAAAAATCAATAGGATATTTAGGATTATTTAGGAATTTGTAAAAAGTAAGTTATTTTTAATTCTTTCACTTTGTTTGAAATATTTAATATTTTAGGAAATTAAATTTATATTTTATAAATTGTGAAAGCTTGTTTGAGTCGTTCTTTCTTTTGTTACTATTTCTAACCCCTAGACGTAACAGTAGAAGGTGGTAACCAAGACTTCAAAATGGTAAACATTTATTTACAGTATCATGCGTTTACTTTGGAATCATTCCACAGTCAGTTACTGAGACATATAGAAATGGAACTGCTTTCTTTCTTAACTACATTACGAGAGAAAAACATTGTTGGCGTAGAAGCTAATACAACTTTACCAAATTTCATATTAGATTCTCACAAAATAAGCTTGTAGGGTGTTTTAATATTCTGCAAACATTTGGAGAAAATTATCACCAAACGTTTTACAACTCGGCAATAGAAAGAATCTCAAAGACTATGAAAGGTCTTCCAAACATAGTTTATTTCCAGGGTTTCCAATTAATACACCAGTTTGCTGACGCCATGAAGGATTTCTTGGATGAACAGCAACAGGACAAAGGACTCAGTAACAAAAGTGTTAAAACTTTGCAATGATAACCATTGCATCCCTCTTTGTTTGACAAGTACACATATTAATAGATTGCATTGGTTGTGGTCTTAACGTTTGAACAAGTTTTTCACTTTCAAATGATAAGAAAACAAAACACAGATCATCATAAAATTTATTTATTTTGTGTCTGATGCTCAGCTGAATATTTGCAACAATCAGGTAAAATCAATTATGTTTTCGAGATGAGGAATGTATTTGAAAGAGTCTCATGGCATAATTGTTTTATGGAGCAAGTAACTGTGGAAAGATTATGTTTGCACATCATCTAGTAGAGATTTAATGCAAAACCTTTTTTTATTATATTTTTATTATCTGTACAACTTTTCTGTACAAAAGGCGTTGCAATAGAAATTGGTTACTCAGAGATGAGAAGGTGATAAAGATAGATTCTGAGGACAAATTAGCAAAGTGGTTAGAGTTACTGGTTGATGTGTACCAAGATACAAAACACTTTGTTGATGTAACTAAGGTAACCAAACTAGCTTTTAACGGTAGATATTTAAACATCTGTTTGGGTGATTATACAGAAGTACAACCCTGTAAGCAAAGATTTCAGTAAAGAATTCCTCTCTTGGAATTTGGAATGACTTTCCACAACTGTAATATCTCTTTACAAGACTGATAGTAATGTCGAAACTGAAAAACTGTCCACTAAAAATGGTATATATAAAGATTGGTCACATGAAAGAATGTTCTAGAATAGGTGTCATCTTAATGGAATTTTACTTGTATGGACATGACTTTTTACACACAACTCTAAGAATTTTCCAGTTTTATCTGTAAACAAAATCAAACTTGACCTCAAATCTGGTAAACATTATGTTTATCAAAACTATGCTTGAACTTAAATTTGAAGTAAACAACCTAATTCAAGGACTCTAATTAAACATGTTTTTCGTGATAATCAACATTAAGATTTAAGCAAATATTAAAGTCAAGAAACATTTATAATTTCATAAAATATCTATAATATTATATAAACATCTAACATAACAGTTAGACACATAAGGAATTATCTTCACCTTGACCTTTCATACTCTCCATCGGACTTTGTCCAAATAATATTCATGTTTTATTTCGGCGTATCTATGTCTTATTCTGCTTTTTCCACCTCTATTTCCACTCTCAATCATCTAGAATATGTCATAGTTCGTTAAAAATTCAGGTTATACACATGATATATTTAAAGTAGCATCATTAGCTAGCCCTGGTACATCATACTAGTTATTGGGATCAGGTTTGTAAGTTTCCACACAAACATTTCCAAACTCTTCAAACATATCGAACACCTTTCCTGACATAATATTCACGCACATCTCTAATTGAAGGTTAACATGTTCCACGACATCCTAAACATACTGGTAATCGTCATTTGATATGTTTCAATTATTAAATGATGATATGTTGAAGTTATTAACGTTAAACGTTTATATTGGTGTTATAGCAGTAGTATAGGGTGAGTATTGGGGGTCAAGAATTCTGTGCTGATACTTGGGGGTCAATCGGGAATCGAACAGGAGTGTTGACACTTGGGGGTCAATCGGGAAAGGAACAGGGGTGTTGACACTTGGGGGTCAAACGGGAAAGAAACGGGAAAAAGGAAAAAATACATGTAGGGCAATCATGGAAAAATTAATCTTTTCTTGAAAAATGGAGGAGAGGATTACTTTTTCCTGCAACATTGAGTGAGGAAGCCTAGGAAGGTGTGGGTCTTTTTTTATTCTGGAGTGGTGGTGAAGAATCAGGCAGCTAGTCGGGATGTCCCATTCGTCTGAACTTATCCTGGATTTTCATCCAGTTTAAGTCCAGGCGTTGGAATTCCTTTTCTTTCTTGGCCTGCTCCTTTTTGTGTCTTTCTAGAGCCCACAAGATCTTAATGTGGGCCACTTCCTTTCCCAAAACTTTTTTTTAATAATACCTTGACGATGTGGAGGTTCACTTCTTCGCGCCTGACGTTATTGGGGGAATGGATAGATCCACCAATCTTCTTGCACTTGGTGAAGAAAATATTCCACCCCATCCAGTAAGTCTAGGGCCGTCTTGATGACCCCCACACGACAAGGAGTTAAGGAAGTTTTTTGGATTTCCTCCACCAAGACATCGTTCACCAATCTCCTGGCTGAGGTGAGAGCGGCTATTTGGCTGGTAACGTATGGCTTGGTGGCAGGGTATCTCCACCAACAGTCCATTCTTTCCACCAAAGACTCTACACCTACCATCACATCCCAGGCTTCCTGCAATAATTCTACGGTATTCATCTTCTTGTTGAGTGAAGTGTGAATGGTGCGCCTGCGGAAGGCGCCGCTTTATATGCTGGAAGCACGGATGTGAAGGAAAACATCCCTTTTTCCAAAGATAAAAAATGTATCAAACACAAACAAACACACACCACACCATCCTTTTTATTTTTTTTAAATCAAACACACACCACACAATCCTTTTTTAATTTTTTTTTTAAATAAAACACACACCACACAATCCTTTTTTAATTTTTTTTTATTTTTATCCAACACACTCTACACAAATACACTTTACAAACACATACAAAGGAATGGGAATTTTTTTGTTTGGAGTGGGAAAGACAAAGACAAACACACAAACATACACAAACACATATGGTAATTATAAAAATTAATCTTTTCTTGATCAATGAGTGGCCCTGAAAAGGGCCGTTTGGTTTTAAAGTGTACCTAGAGGTGTGGGCACCTCCCTGGTCTGGCCCGACACGCAGGACAGCTCCCTCTCCATGTTGCTGCACTCGTGCAGCGTTTGTTGGAGTTGTTCAAGGCCGACGGAGGATGGGTCGCTTCAGGTTCCCAATCCTCCGTCATTATCAGGTGAGGCCTGATGGGCACTTTCTTTTCCCTCTCCTCCTCCTCCTCCCTCTTCTCCACTTCTTGGAGGAGGTGCCACGCCACCTCTAGATGAACTCTGATCTGTCTGATGATTTCTGTTTTGTTCATGTTGATGAATCAATGGGGTAGCTCAAATGATTGATTGATTGATGATTGGATTAAAGTCGTGTGCGCCCTTCGAGCATGTACGACTATATACCCCCACAGCGTGCAAAGCACGCATAGGAGGATTTAATGGGCAGGTGTGTTGCCAGTTTGCAACCACCTGACTCTAATTTAGTACACCCCTCCAGCGCAGCATGGTTCCCCACAATTAAGGGGGTTAATTGAATGCGCGCTATTGGAGGATGTGTACAATTTACACACCCCAGAAGGATGTGTAAGTTTTAATTTGATATTTGGTCAGGTGTGTTAACAGTTCGCAACACACCTGACACTGTGCTGAGTATACCCCTCCAGCGCAGCATGGTTCCCCACAATTAAGGGGGTTAAATGAATGCGCGCTATTGGAGAGTGTGTACATTTATACCTGTACATAGGAGTAGAACCACAATGTTTTACAGGTATATAGGTGCGCGTCATAGCGCACGTTGTTGATTGAATTGCTTCAAGGATTTCAGTCAGGAGTGGCACAGGCGGCACGGACTAGGCAAGCGAAAGCGCGAAGCGTGACGGAAGCTGAAATGCCAGTAACGTACATACATGATCAAATTCTGCCCAGTTAAACTAAGTCGGGCTGCCCCTAATACCAATAAAGTGTAAGCCAGTTGTTCAATTATGACACTACTTAGAGTTTCAAAGAATTTTCTATTTAACGCGAATATTCCAGTTAAGAGAAATTTTGTGTACAAAATGTACATATTATTTCCAAAAACAATACCAATCTTTGAGCAAGAATTACTCATATCTTTTTTGTATCACACACACTACAATTGTGGGTTGTAAGTTTTTAGACGGTGGTTCGAAATTTATCAAATTTGTGTTTTAAAAGAGTATAATCAAAATGGGTTTTCGAAAAAAAGCCAAATTGAAAACCCCATTGATTCAGGCAATGTGATAGCCCTTAGAAGGACTGTTTAGCCCTTAGAAGGACTATTGTTAACAGCAGGTGGTCCCTGGTAGAGAAGCTCTGTCTGTCTGCCTTGCTGGCTCTCTCCTTAACGCAGCGCCCCCTTGGCAGCTCGCTATGTAGAACATGCTGCTCCATGTGGTCGGCTGTTGGCGGGGGGCGGGGGGGGGGGGGTAGGTCGACATTTCCTCAATTGGTCAGCACAGCAGCTTGGCCCCATACTTCCATAGCGAGTCATTGTAGTTGTAGTTGGGTGTTCCATAGCTGCTGCAAGGCTGCCAAGACTGCCTCCTCCCCTCCTCGTCCACTGCGTCTCACTCTACCGTGAAACGTCTGCCACACGTCTGCTCTCTCCACCTGCTGCTGCCTGAATGAATGAATGGAATGAATGACTGAGCTCAACTGATGATGATGATGATGATGATGATGATGATGATGATGATGATGATGATGATGATTTTTGAATTTAAGTCGTTTTCGCCCTTCGGGCATGTACGATTATTTACCCCTTATGCGTGCGAAGCACGCATAGGGGGATTAAATGTGCGATTATACGCACTAAAATTTTGGTCAGGTGTGTTGACAGATTGCAACACACCTGACACTTTACTGCTGAGTACTACCCTCCAGCGCAGCATGGTTCCCCACAATTAAGGGGGTTAAATGAATGCGCGCTATTGGAGAGTATGTACTCTTAACACACCCAACCATCAATGCATGGTTTCCCCACTAAGGGGGTTCATTGAAGGCATGATATTGTGAGGTGTGTTTATACCTGTACATAGGACTAGAACAACAATGTTTACAGGTATAGGTGCGCGTTATAGCGCACATGTTGATTTAATTGCTTCAAGTTGTCAGTCTGGAGTGGCACGTGGCACGGACTAGGCAAGCGAAAGCGCGAAGCGTGACGGAAGCTGAAACGCCAGGAACGTACATAGATGATCAAATTCTGCCCAGTTAAACTAAGTCGGGCTGTCCCTAATACCAATAAAGTGTAAGCCACTTGTTCAATTATGACAATGCTTCAAGTTTCAAAATTTTGTTTAATTGATTCCAAATAATTTTGAATTTTGCGTACATAGTGTACATATGTTGTCCAAAAATAATATCAATAAACAAGTACAAGTTACTCATATCATTTTTGTATCACGCACAGATAATAAATTAGAGATTGTATTTTTGACGGTGGTTCAAAATAGATCAAATTTGTGATATAAAGAGTCTTGTCAAAAGGGGTTTTCAAAAATTCGAAAAGAAAACCCCATAGAATCAGGCAATTTCGATCAGTCTGTGGCGATGAGGACAGCGAACTCAAGGTCCCAGTTTCCCTCCTCGGACAGGCTGACTTCCCCAGTCGTCGTTTGCAGCAGACTCAGCATACTGCATACAGTCATCACCTCGCTGTGTCGGGGTACTTCTCGAAGGAAAATCCCCAGTGTTCAAGTTATCACCGGGGCCACTCGTTTGTACTCCTCGACTGCACAATTTCTATCTTCGGCATGGTGGCGGGGTAGGTCGGTCTTCTCTGTGTCGTTCAGCCTCGCATATATGCATTATATACATATACATGCAGCACGCCCCTATCTTCCTTGGCATTATTCTTCAAGTAGTAGGCTGGTCGTTGCCTGCACACGAGGCAGTCCGAAAACTCACAGGTGGCCCCCTCCCCTACTCATCCAACAGCAAGGCGCGGCGTGGTGTTGAATTCGCAAGATGTTGCTTGTTCGATGGCTGGCTCCTGACTGACTGATGATGGAGCTCAACTGTGGAAGGCGTTGTTTTAATATACTAGAAGCGCGGACGTGAAGGAAAACATTCCTTACACCTTAAAAAAACATCAACCACATTACCCGCGTCTGACTTCATCCCAATGACGTCATTCTAGGCTTCGCGGATTCTGCACTTCATCACCCCTTACCCTAAAAACACAGACCCAGTACGCGGACCTAAAAGAAACACCTTTTGATTTTTTATCAAACACAAACACACTCTGTACAAACACACACCACACCATCCATTTTTTAAAATTTACTTTTTTTTTTATCAAACACACACCACACCATCCATTTTTTATTTTTTAATCAAAACACACACCACATCATCCATTTTTAAATTTTTTTTATTTTTTTTATCAAGCACACACCACAAACACACTCTATACAAACATTTTTTTTGAGAAAGGGATTTTTTTTTAAGTGGGTAAACAAAGACAAACACACAAACATACAAACACAAAAATATTTTGTTAAGGCAATGTAAGAGTGGTTATCTTTTCTAGAGATCTGGGTGGCCCTGAGAAGGGCCATTTGGGTAAGAAGTTGTTTTTTAATTTCTAGTAGCAGCAGCAGTAGCAGCCGCAGCAGGTCTGTCACGATTTGCCACGGGTCTTGTGGCTGTAGGACAAGTTCTCTTTCTGGTAAAAGAGAAGGCAAACTCATCACAATCCATCTTACAGGTGACTTCTCTGTCTGGTAGTTTCATCGGTTGTAAGAGTTGTAGCTGCTGTTGTTGTTGTTTTTGCTGTCTTTGCTGTTGCTGCTGCTGTAGTCTTTGTCTCTCCTCCCATTCTGTTCTGTCCCTGATGATTTCTTCTCTCAGGACTTCTTCCACCAGATCTTGAGCCATTTGTAGGAAGATCATCGTCTTTCTCTCTGGGTTGTTCTGAAGCAAATGATTCTTCACCATCTGCATGTTCACCATGGCTTCGTTCAACTTGCTTATCTTGGCTGCCATCTTCTTGAAGTGTTGAGATCTTGACGAGTCAACGAGAGTGACTACACTAGCCAACGCACCGCTTTATATGCTTTAAGCGCGGACGCGATGGAAAACATGGGGTTCAGATCGATAGTGAGAAATGAACAGAGGTGGTGACTTCAGATCGATAGTGAGAAATGAACAGAGGTGGTGACTTCAGATCGATAGTGAGAAATGAACAGAGGTGGTGACTTCAGATCGATAGAAAGAGAAATAGAGCCTATACATTGTTCATTTTTTCAAATTCAATAAAAAACCACACGACACCATTTTTTTTTCTTCAAAAAATCAACATTTTTTAATGAACAAGAAGAAGCTTCTCTGAAACATAAAATGCAAACTAACAACGAACAAGATTAAACAGGAACGTATTTACAGGGTTGTCAACTTTGGGAAGGCAAACTGAACTTCCACTGTTCTACATCATTTTGATGAACACTACGTTTCTGAGCTAAAGACAAGAGATAACCATAATGTTCACAAAACCATCGTTCTACTTTAGCATCGTTTCGAGCATAGTCTCTATCAAAACAAGTCACTAAAGGTTCTAAGGAATATTCGAGACTGCGTTGATGAAGAAAATGTACACAATATTGTCCACACACCATGGAATCCGATCCTTGTAATCGAACATTATTGAATCGAGTAGAGATGGCATTTCTTCTCATAAAGTCGATGATGTCGTCTTTCAAAGGAGGTAATCCATAAGAATCAAAAAATTCCACACCACTGTGATCGTTGGGAAAGTACACGGCTACCCAATGGGTTCCTGGTCGATGACTGTCGTCGGTATTGATGACATAAGCATGAACGTCTTTAGGTTTACGATGAGGTAGTTCATCTTTAGCACACACCACAGGATTCCAAGAAGTGTAGGAACTGCGAGTCAACAGGTAATGAAGTTCCCTAGTATCCATTTTTTTTTTACATGTAACGATAAGTCATCAATTCACACTTGACTTTATGCTTGAATTGATCTCTCACGTAAGTCGATGAATCACGAACACTCTCTATACTCCTTTGCAAATGAGCTTCGATGCGTCGGATCTCCAGAGGAGAGAGTGGAGGTGAGGAAATATCCTGCAATTCTTTATACCATTTTATCACCACCTTTTCTTCCGAGATCTGAGACCAGGCGTCCTCCAAATATTCGTTCAATTTTTCTTCTGTAGTCATCATCAAACATTGGTCGTGTTGTTTCTGACTGGGATGATCGATTTGACATCCATGACAATGTTCTTAGGTCAGGGTTATAATTTTACCAGCCAATTCCGTAGCAAAACAGGAGACTAAATGTTGTTCTTGTTCTGGACATCGAAATCCAGCAATCTGGGGACAAGCCATAAATCCAGCAAACTTCGGAACACTATTGTTCTCTTCATTTTGGGGTTCTGGATGAATCACTTCGTCATCATCAGTGGTACTTTGTGACTGCTGCTGTGCTTCAGAACATCCCTCATCTTCTATCTCCATAGGTTCTTCTTCGTGTTGCATCTTTTTTTCTTTTTTTCTTCTAATAGTCTAGAATCACTTCTCTCAAACTGTTGATTTCTAGAGTATTATCAAATTCTGCATACAAGACCACGTTCACCATGTTGTCTACAGGTAGATGTTTAGCAAACTGAAGTTCCACACGAAGTGGGCCTGATTTTATAGGGTGGAAATATCCTTCGTCGCTGCCTTGGTCCGGAGTGAAATCAAATCCCCACAACGCATATCCTCCTGCCTAATCCTCGTACGAAATGCCGTGGCTGGTGTTGGTGCCTAACTGTCCCGTGGCTTCAAACAGGCTCCAGTAAGATCGCAAGTAATTATTATCATCAAATTTAGGTTCAAAAGGTCTGGTACACAAGGTCTGGCCATCTCGACTGACTTCTATCTTGGTGACGTTGTAGTGATGAAAGTTGAACCCATTTTGTTTGAGGTCTCCATTGAAGGCTGAGTTTTTGACGATGCCAATCAGCAAACGTTTGGGAAGCTGTCCTTGGAACACATGATCTTCGACTTTGGAAAGGGCTCCAGCGGCAATGGTAAATGTTTTCACTTCCACTCATCGCACAGGATACTTGGCGGTGGTTCTGCTCAACGTTTGACTGATGTCGTTAGCTACTTTAGGTAAGACTTCTACACGGCGCACGTAAAGTCTGGCTTCTTGGATGAAGGTTTTCCAGTCGGCGGCACGGGTCATCAAATGGAAGGCGGCACTACTGCGATTCAGTCTCAGGCGTACATCCACTCCGTTCAACAAATACTTCTCTTGCAACCACATGTCCAAATGCAAACGGTCCATCAGTTCTAAACTTCGCCTCTGATTTTCAATCGACAGTCGTTAAATCCCACATTTGGTGAGTATGCTGCTGGAGTATTTTTTCCAGCATCCCCCACTACATCCAAGTAGTCGAACTTTGCCGGAGTGTTAGGTTTCCAGACCACCGAAGCATCCAGATGAGTGTTCTTGGCTTCTTTTCCGTACGTCAAGAGATTTTCCAAGTAAGCACGGTAAGGGTAAGTATCCATACTGCTGCTGACCAGTTTGTTATTCAAGTACAAATCTAGTCCACTGAACAAGGAATGCATGAAATTATTGACGGGAGCCACTTGGTCATCGGCCCCAGGAAAGACGGTGACGTCGTCTTTTTTGGTCACTTTGAGTTTCAGGTACAAGTAACTGTTATTCAGATCGATGTAATCTTCGGTTTGTCCTTTGATTTCAAATTCGATAGGAGCTGAATCCGTCAAAGACGATACAGGATGAAATTCCACCCATTGGGATTCTTGCATCGTCATCATGGTGGGAGGCATGTTAAACAGATCCAGTTCTGACTTGGTACATTCGCAAGAATCTCGGTGCATCATTTTCAAAGGCTTAGTAATCAAATACGTCTAATTCTCTGACGGTTCTTCTTTTCTTATTCTTTTTTGGAACACCACCGTGTGTTTTATGAACTCTGAAGGGGTCTCGACGTCGTCTCTTTCTGCCTTGTCCTTGCTGTGAATTCGAGGAAGAAGTAATGCCAGGGCCAGAAGCGTGAAGTGAATTTATAGTACTATCTCGGAGACCTAAAAGATCTTTTCCAGTGTGCATCAACACATTTTGTCCTGCTCTCATAAAGGCTTCTTTGGGATTTTGTTTGTCGATGAGGACGTTTTGCACAAATTCTTTTCCTTGCGTCAAAGAGGCATCTTTTAAGGCATGCAATCCTCGAGTCACCATATGTTTCAAAATAGGGGCTACCGTCCGAAAAGCCGATCTTAACATATCTCCTAAACCATGTCCTCGTTGTCGAGCCACTCCTCGGTACACTGGATACATTTTTTTTTATGTTACAATGCGCTGGAGAACCTTTTTCGAAAATGTAGTTTCACCGTGACTTTTCCTTTGTCACTGAATGTCACACTTTGTCCTAAATCTCCTTTTATACTAATGTTGACAGTGTCAAAATACGATTTACTGGCTGGAAGATAATGAGGATGTACAAATTCACGGTGAACGTGATACGTGTTTCCACTTTCTTCGTACGCGGCGACAGAAGAATCTGATTTGAAAGGAATGACTCTCAGTAACGGAGCGGCTGTGTTTCCCACCACGTTGTATTCTACCACATCGGAGTACACAAACATTAAATTCAGTCCAAGGTTCAATTCGATAGGGTGTTTAAAAACTACTCCGAAATCTTCGTTGTTTTTGACTTTTTTATTGGAAACCAATTGATTTCCACCCAAAATAGCATACAACCCAGGAGAAAAAGTGATGATTAAGGTGTTGTCTTCCTGCAAGGGTAAGTCTTTGTTGTCCAAAAATTGCATGACGAGACGGCGTGTCACAGGATGGTAACTGATCTTTACCATTTTTTTGACGCTCATTAAGGCCTTGTCAAATTGGGCCTCGAAGACGGCTGCAATCGCGTCCACCAAATGTTGAGCACTAAAATAATGCCCTGGAGGAATATTCATGGTATAGCTCGCCAAGATATGAGGTTTAGCCTGTTCCTTTTTGCTTGTGTAAATTCTAGTTTTTTCATTATCATGGCTGTTCAAGTAATTTAACACATCCTTGTTCAAGATCTCCACGATGAACATGCTTTTACCTTCGTCGATGTTTGTGATTTGTGTAGGATGAATGATTTCTACCAAAGCCACTTCCCAATGAGCTTCGTGATCCAATTGGATGGCCTGAGGTAATTTGGCCGTGAAACAACATAAGGTGTTGTTGAGAAACATATCCATGTCACTGTCACTGTTTAAAGTTAAATAAAATTGGTCATTCATAGTAGTTCCAAAGTTTTGCCGTCCGAGGAGTCACTCGAGTGGACAGGAGAATGATGTTCAAAAGGTTCCAAAAGAGAAGTGGTATTATGGTGACTGGAAGAAGGTGGACTGGCGTTGGTCGTACTACCGTGGTGCTGGCTGCTGTTGTGGTGACTGTCCGTCGTCGTCGTAAATTTCAAAGAGGGACTGGGTAGAAGATAACCAATGCAACTGCTGAGTAAAATGATCCACAATTGTTTGTCCCCTTGTTGCAAACTCAAATTGGCAATGGCTGCTCCGATGACACAATACACCACAAAGATTTGGCAGAAAAAGACGATTTGATTTATAGGCACACGTTCTCAGCACCACACCCAGAGCGGTTGTTTTTGTCATTCTTGAAGAGAAGAACTCTGCGAAGGAGTCGAGGTCGTGGTTGCTGTGTTGAATGGCATGTTGAGTTACTTCTTCTTTTTATGGTCGACGACTTTGGAAGCTGCAATCGAAGAATCAAAACTAGGAGGATATCCTTTCCAACGTACTTTGACTTCTTCTACTCGACGTTTACCCACTTTGCGTGTTCTTCGTTCGAGAATGCTTTCGATCTCGTACAAGGCGTCTTCTTTTTTGGTCACTCGTTGTAACTCAGGCAAGTAAAATGTTCCTTTGAGTACTTCACCGTGCATGTCTTCCAATTTATACACGGGAGGATTGCGTCCACGCACGGGTGTAGTGACACGAAACAATTCGGTGGTCCAGTTGGGTAAATAACCTTTGTCAAAAGTACGTTTGGTTTTTCCGATGCGAACCCAATCTCCCGTCTTCAACTCTAGCAGGGTTTTCTTCTTCTTCTTGGGTCTCCATTTAGGTGTACCAAACAATCGATCAAACACCGTCACTTCGTTTTCAGGGCTGGCCTCTTCGGGGGCACATCCGATGTTTCGATGGTACGATTGATTGTACGCTTTGACCAAACGTGGTAACACGTCGATGTACTTGAGAGTGTGTTGATGTGTAAAATATTTCCACGTTCCACGACACTGGCTTTGGTTTCAGGATTTTCGGTGGTAAAAAAATGAATGTGTCTTTGTTTCAATTCTTTTTGAAAAGCTTGGTTTAGAAATTCGGTGCCTTTGTCGGTTTGCCATCGTAAAGGGTGACGACCACTTTGTTTCAAGACCAATTTTAAGGCACGTACCAATTCGGTACTACTTTTAGAAGTCAAAGGCACGACCCAAGCAAATTTGGAAAACACGTCGATGACACAAAACAAATATTTGTGACCAGGATTGTAGGCCGCCAAATGAGAGACGTCGGCTAAATCGGCTTGCCATTGATGATCGATGCCCTACACTTGGGTTGGACTACTAGGAAATGTTCTTCGCATGGGTTTGTGTAACGTGTACGTCGATTGTTCTTGTAACCATCGTCGTACTTCTGGCAAACGTACACTATACAATTTACTTTTAGCAGCTCGATACAATTTTTGAACTCCTCCGTAACCAGCAGCGTGGCCAGGATTGTAGTAAATGGTGGCTAAAAGTTTCTCCATGATTGATCAATAAGTCACCCACTGTTCGATACTACTACTACTTTGGGTACAGTGAGGTTTGGACGAAGTAGCTTGACGCGTTCGACGAGCCATAGGAGTGGGTTGTGAAGAAGGGGTAATGATGGCAGGTTTCTTCTTGGTGGATTCTTTTTTCACTTCAGTCTTGTTGTCTTTCTTTTTTTTCTTCTGCTGAAGAAGGAGTGGACATTCTCTTATGAACCCAATCTTTCATTTTTTCTCGATGAGGTGTAGGTGAGGGTGTCATCAAGGCCGCGGCAATTTTACTAGAGATACCAGCAGACGGAGATTGAAACACTTCTCGAGGCTCGTCTTCTTCTTCTGTCATCCCCGTGGTGGTGTCTGTTTTGGTGGTGGCGGTGACTTTAGGTTCGCTTTTCATCAGGGTTTTGAAATCTCTCAGAGTGGGTGGGGCTGTTTCGTCTACAGCTTTCTGGTGAAAGAGTTGCAGACGTTGTAAGAGTTGACCGTACCGTTGCGATTTTTCTGTTTCTGACAAATCGCTTCGATCCAACAGCGCTTGTAATTCTTGTTGTAACTGTGACATCTCTTGGAGATTAGGATTGGGAGGTAAATGAGGATATCCGTTGTTCGCCTCAAACGATGAAATTCCATATATCGTTTGTAAGGAACTAAAGTCAGTTTTCGTCCTTCCATTTCATCCAAAGGTACAAATGTGTCGTCTTTCCAGAGAAGGGTGTCCTTTTTATCTTCTTTTTTTATCGCATGGCTCCTCCTAAAAGCGGTCCAGCAATCGTTCCTAACAAAGGAGCCGCTATTTTTAACAACGTCCTATCAGCATGGGTAGAAATCCTCCTCGTTGCACCAACATTTTTTTCTTTTGTTGAAGAGGTATTTTCTTTTTGACCATTTGGCGAAGAACGTTCCGATGTTTGCCTAATTTATGTTTCTGTATCTTGGACAAAGGTACCGTTCCTTTCAAGACGTTCAAACAACATTCGCACACGGTATCGTTGATTTCTTTAGGGGTTGTTTGAATGAGTTGTTTTTGCATCAGAGGATTGTATTTGGTCAGGACAGACAAGACGTCCCAATGTTTAGCCAGACGAGGTGTTATCCTTTTTTGATTTTGGTTTTCTTCTTTTGTTGGTGGTGGTGTGCACGTCTGGGAGCCATCTTAGAGGTCAGGAGCAAGTCTGAAGTCTCTGGCAGGTCACACTTCTATTTTATACTGTAACACGTCTCCACTCATTGTCTGCACGACGTACCAACTTCATCACAGGCATCACTCGACGTTGAGGTGTTTTCAATGGACTAAATCGTCTCAATTCTTCTTTGGATAAATCCACTAAACTTTGTAATATGCCGGTTCTCTCTTTGACTTTGGTTTTAGGGGACGGTACTATTTTAGCGGCCGCTGCCATGGCCAGATCAGCCTAAGTCGAGGGTCCCGAAGTGGTGACTTTCGAAATGGGTTTCCATTTTTGCATCAAATTAGGAAACGCTCGTCTTAAGTCCGGTTTGGCAGGCATCATGACGAAAGGGGACGAAGAAGAAGTGGACGCAGGAAGAGAAGGAGACCTCGTCACTGCTGACTGTCGTGGTTTTTGGGTGTACGTTTGCGTCCTCGCAGCAGTACCTCTCTTGCGGGTTGCAGTGGTGGGTGTTTTCTTCTTGGCATAGCTTTTCTTTTTCTTGGGGACTTTCTTCTTTTTAGGGCTTTTCTTCTTGAGGCTTTTCTTTTTTTCTTTTTTTTTTTTGGTTTTTTGGGGGGTTTTTTGGCTTGGGCATTAGGATTCCATTTTAAAAGTGAACGAATCATGATCCCCCCTAAAGAACCGCTACCTCCAGGGGTTAAAATGATTTGTTTTTTAGTCCGTGGATCGATTCTAGGATCGGCCAGTTGTGCCAACGCCCCTTTATGTTTTTGAAAAAAACGTTGAGTTTGGTGAGGGATGTGAATGATGCCTTGCAGTAATTGACGTGTTGTAAAAGTAAGCCATCGTAACACTTCTTTGAGACTAGCTTCTAACAAATGGGCACGGACTTGTGCATTTCTTTCGCGACTGATGCCATACAAGGCACGAATCAATTACCCCGAAGGTTGAGCTTGAAAGGAAGTCATCTCGAAGACTGTGAGAAAGAAATGACGCGGTATATGTTTTTATAGTTCTTTTTCAGAGAGTAGTCGAAGGGGACGTGTAAATGACGAGACCTCCTTCTTGACACCAATGGTGAAACAATTGGGTACGAAATCTCAAATAGTCGGGAGTGGTAGGTTTTAAGTCGATGAGTAAATACGCAAAAGGTGTTTGAGTGGCATCGTCGTACTCATAATTCAGCCAAGGAGTGCCTAACTGTACTTGAGATTTGTCTCTGGGGCTATTAAACAACACCACGTAATGAGCGTTGACACTGATGGTTCGATGGGCTTTACTTTGTTGAAATAAATTTTGAGTAATGTAAATGATGCTGGCATTTCGATGATGTCCTTTTCGTGTAAACCAAAGTTTAATTTCTTCTTCGTTTTCTCCTAACATGTCGTCGAAGATGACCAGATGTGTTTGACTCACGTCAGACACGATCCCATAGTCTTCGCGAGGAATGCCTTCCACAAACGAAATGCTCTCTCCTTGACTTTCACGAAGTAACGTGTAAGACGATTGCCACACTTTGTAACACCACACGATGCGTTGAGGTGGACGATCGAACAGATGAGATTTGTTTTCGATCAAACGCTTGACAAATTCGGTTTTACCTGAACCATTCGGTCCAGCAATCAACATGTTGAAAGGATGGCGCATATTACAAAGCTTCCCAACTGGGACGATCTAACTTTTCGTCGATCACTTTGACCACAGAAGATGAAGAAGAGGCAGACGAGGTAGAGGAAGAAGAAGATGCAGCCATGACTGAGGTAGGAAGAATTTTGAGAAGACACAAGACATTTTATACGTTTCATACACGTTTATTTTTTTCATTTTTTTTTTCTTCAAAAAATGTCAACACAACAAAAAACATTTTTTTTACAAGTCATGAAGGACAAAAATGCAGACCGCAAAAAATGGTCAGGTACAATATTAAGACTACCACTAAAAGAATCAAAATTCTGTATAAACAAGTCAATATACAACAAGAACAAAACACTGTCCTACGAATGGAAGGCACAGGCACTGGTGGTATTCTGGTCTCTGTTCCGGTGGTAGAAGAATGAAATGTCTCTGACGGAAAGAAGGAGGTTTGTTTTTTTAGGTGTTTCCATGTGGATGATGGTGTGGTCTTTCTCTGTGTCAGGTTCTTCCAGGATTGTTTCTAAGGTCATTTTTGACTTGGATTCCCATTTCACTTTAGGAAACTTAGTGACGTGCCAGGTCTTTGGCAAACTGTGCCACTTCTTGCAGCCATGCATCGAAACCAATACATTCCCACTCACGTACATCGTTCCAATCGTAAAGTCGTTGGTGTAACCAACTAGCAATGCACACTTCTTGAAACGTATGAATGGTAGATAAAGTTTGACTAATGTCTTCTTCACACCGATAAAGCACGAATGGTCATGTTTTTGTTTTGTTTTTTTTGGGGGGGGGGGTTAGTCCGCCAACAACACTGTTCCTCCAAAATAGTCCACAACGAATGTCCTGGAAAACGAAATCCAAGAAATAAAGTCACCAAGACACACACGGCATAGCGTCCAAAATTCAATGGAAACAGTTCTTCTATCAAGTGTTTATACTCCTCTAAGGTCTGAACACGATCGTTGACTTCCTTCCACGGAATACGTTTCACGAGTGTAGACCACAGTCCTGTTATGGTGGGTTTTTATATCCAGGTTCCCAAGGTTGGTATCTTTTGTGAAAGTCTACTCCAAGGTGTCTAAGATAGTTTCTCCCCAGAATCAGTCTTCTTATACTTTGGAAGTAGCAATGGTTTAAAAATCGAGTAATGACTTTGAGTTTGCGTTTCACTTGTATTTGGATCAACTCTCTGTAAATACGATCTCGCAGCTCCAAAGGCAAACCACGAATGTGTTCTTGTAAAGTATCCGACGTGGAAAGAAGTGACTCTCTTTTGTTTTCTTCACAATACCTGTGATAGTTTCTCCCCAGAATCAGGCTTCTGATACGGTGGAAGTCGCGATAGTGCGCAAATCGAGGAATGAATTTGAGTTTGCGTTTCACTTGTATCTGGACCAACTCTCTGTAAATACGTTCTCGCAGCTTCAAAGGCAAACCACGAATGCACTCTTCTAAACTAGTCTTCTTTGTGACGAAATACTCATACACTTGCCAAATGGAATCGGTGGGTAAAGGATATCCAAGATGTTCAGTGATGATCTTACACGTCAGACGACGTAAAGGCATTTCGTCTTGAGGTGACACTTCTTGTAAACGTTTTTGGTATTCTTCAAAGTTGGTCACTTTTTTTTCCTCCACTTCGTTCCATGGAATTTGTTGTATCACTCCCACATGGTTGGTGGTGCCATCCAATCTCTTACAAGCCCAATTTCTTATTTGATCAATGTCTGACCATTTGAACCTTTTCATAGCAATTAAACTTCTTATAGCATTCAGATACCAATGATTAAAACATCTATGTCGTAAAGGATGTAACTGTTTTTTACGTTTCACTTGTATCTGAACCAATTCTTGGTAAATGCGTACTCGCATCTCCCAAGGTAAAACACGAATGTATTCTTGTAAAGTATCATCCGACATGTTACTTCTTGGTATCCGGCTCATCGTACCCGTACTCTTCTAAGGCAACTAAAGGCAAGTACTGACAGTGCGGAGACCATCTGGCATGTTCGATGTAAGCCGAGTTTTTATACTCCCATTCGTGAAGTCTCACACCGCAACTGAAACACTGAGCTTTATCTCCTTCTCCCAAGTAGATAAATCCAGATTTGGCTAAAGCTTTGTAAGTAGGTCCTTGTAGATATTTAGGCCACCTCTCTTGGAACGTCTGGAGTCGCTTTTCAAACTTGGAATAGCCAGCCAAAGCCACAGGTATCGTCAATTCTTTACCCCTGTACGGATGACATTCACAGGTACGTTTAGCATTCCCAATAAAGAAGAAAGGACATCCTGCATCGCTAGAGGGACGGTGAGGCACACGCACAGCATCGCTAATGTCAAAGAGTACGGCACCCGTCTCGTCGCAAAGCACCGAATCGCACTCCAAGTCGTGATCGCACTTGGAGTTCACACTAGATTTCTCACTCGGTGGGTGGGTGGCATGAGTATTCATCATCTTCTTCATTTTTTTTCTTCTTGCTCGGTCAACGTTGAAAGTCCTAATGAATGGTTAGGCTTGGAAGGGGTCCCTTTTTTATACTGAAGATCGGCGTGTCCGTAAGGCAAAGTGGTGTGGTCTGAAAGTCTCACTCGTTTCTGGTACACGATTTGGTAAACTTTTTGTAAAGGGCGACTGACGATTTGGTGATTAGGTAACCGTACGATCTTGTGAGGTTCTAACGTTTACACTCGAAAGTCTTCCACTTGTCCAGACAGCAAAGCATTTTTCAAAACCTCAAAATTGACCACTCGGCTGGTTCGATAGTTCAGGGTTAATCCTTTGACTTTGCATTGGGTGTGAAATTGCTCTTGGGTGTCTCGGTATCGGTAGCCATAATTTTTAGGGCCACCGCTGGCAAAACTCAGAATGGTGTCTTGAGGGTGCTCGTCCGTCCAGGCTCCTAAGCGATCTCCTTGGATTTTAGGGTGTGGGTAACCGGGGCGATGGATGTACATACAACTGTCGGTGTCAAAGTACAGGACACGATCTCCCAAGACTTCTAAAGCTTCGTCGTACAATTTCAAGCGAGCATTCGCTGTCACGTAAGCTGCAATGACCACGTTGCTAAAATCGTCGGGGCGTACAAACTTGCATTCTTCTTCGAAATTGACTAAGAGCAAATCTTCACGAACGATTTCGACGTGTTTTATCAGTATACTTTTGTCGTCCACCAGTTTAAAGTAGGCACTGGGATCGGTCAAGTATTCCGTCTTGGGTAAGATTGTACGTTGTGCCATTTTTCCCCGCAAGCAATTGAGCATGATATTGGCAAACAATCTTCTTTATTCGTTTTTTTCTACGTCTTCCAAAGTGATCCCTTCGATGTCACGGTACTCTTCTTTGAATCGGACTTGGTCTTCGGGAGTCTTGCACCACAAGGGATAGCCGCTGGCTTCTTGTTTGAGTTTAAAAATTGGTTAACGTACCCCGAGAAAATGCCTGGATTCGAGTCGCCGTCCTTTTGGTATTGTGCTGTGGTTGAAAAGTGCCAGATTTCGTACACTGTCAACAAACGGTATCCACGATCCAGAGCCCGAAACAATTCGGCGCTGACCCACGTCCCTGTCAAAGCGCGTTCTTCCTCGGTGTGGTGACATGGGTGATCTTGGTTGCATGTTTCGGCACACGTACGGCATAAAGGAAACATCAGTTTTCCTTGGCAATGATGAGGTAAGATAGGATGGTACAAGTCAGTCGGTGGTAAGACTTTGCATTTGATCAATCCTTCGTATTGACGAATGTGTTCCACGTCGATGTGTTCTGTCAAGATTTCAGGGTGTCCGGTCGGAAATCGTTTGTATTTGCACAACCAAGGATACAACGAACACACGTCGATGTATTTGATTTCTTCTCCTCTTGATTCGTCTACGTCGTACAGCAAACGCGTGGCATTGGTTCGTTCTCCAAACAAACTGTGGCGTGGATCCAAAGGTTCGATATTGGTCACGTTGTAACTTTAGGCAATGCTCTTAAATTCTGGATCAGTTTTCAAACATCGATCGTACTCGTGCTCCCACATTTCTACTACTTGGTATCCTTGACTTTCTAACTTTAGTCGTCGTTGGTAAGTACGTTCGTACAACTCTTCCATGGTGAAATCTGAAAAAGGACTTTTCAGGTCTCGTTTAGGAAAACATGTAGGGCATCCGTAAAACAAGCAACCCTGAAATTCGTACACAGTGTGCGGGTTTTCAAAATCCCAACCATCCACGGAATAAGATCCAATCTTCTTTTCTCCTCCTCCGTTTCTGGCATGTTGTATCCATTTGTCTTCTTTTTCGCACAAGTAATGGAGCCAACGCAAAGCTTTGGCCGAGTATTGACGACTGGCGAAGAGAGACGTATTGGAGTCTATGATGGCTAGTTCGTTCTCGGGCATGAAGTTTTTGGTGTACACTAAGGCACAGGCTTTGGGTAGGGTGCACGCTTCCTTCAAAGGATCGATGTCTCCATGATCTAGAAATAACTGTCGAAACTTTCCACAGCAACGGAGCAAAATGTCCACATCGGATCGGCAGTACTTCAGCATTTCTTCTTGAAAGTCAAACGGTTCTAACTGGTGAGCGCGGTACCAAGCGTGAAAGGCTTCTCGGTGTTCGGGGTGCATTCCGTCGGGGTCGTAATAGTGAAGGTCAGGCAAATGTGGTAGTACCGCGTGTTGATTGGCTTCCGTATTGAAGAAGTGGGGAAAATATCCTTTGGCCATTTCTGTCGTGCCAAATGTTTTAGGCATTCGACTCAAAGGCATGGCTAAATAACTCATGGAATCTTTGAATTTGACTTGTCCCACTTTCATGTAGATGAGTTTGTTTCCGTTCATGGTGACTTGGGGACATTCGGTACCTTCTTGCGAAAAATATTTTAACAAAAACTGTCCATTGTATCTCGAGAAATTGTGAGCCATGACGGTCGGATAGCGATGACAGTCTCCGTAACGTTGAATGTCTTCTTCGCTCCAAGTCTCGTCGGTAGGGTCTAAAATCCATTCAGCAAACTCGGACAGAGTGTTAGGACCACGAAAGATTTTTTCACGTCCTCCTGGAATTCTACTACAATGAGGACAGTGAAAATGGATAGGTTCTTGAATGCACTTCTCACAAGCCCGATGAGCGACGCAGAAATTGGGAATGTGAATGCCTGTTTCTTGCATGCATTCAAAAAATCAAAAAAGATGAAATCCACTTGGTTCTTCTTCTTCTGATCCCTCTTTAATTCTTTCTTCATTGTATTGTCGTACTTTTGCATGAAACATTGATGATCATAATCCACCATCTGGTAACAAAAGCGGCATTTTTTCTTGCCGGTACAAGTGTGTCTCTTGGGGTTGTTGGTTTGAATCAGGTGTCCACACGTGGAACACAATTTCAATAAGTAGCAAGCACATTTTTGTTGGTGTCCTTGTGTCTTGCGATGCTGTTCGTAACAAGAGGGACTGACAAAAGTTCGTCGACACGTCTCACAATGGACGTTTTGTTCAAGAAGGCATGGCTTGGTAGCTAAACAGCCCCGACATCTCTCTCCGCAGTGAATGTGTCGCTCTCGATTATTAACCCCTTTACCGCATTTCTCACAGTAGTATCCGTATCCTAGAAATCCGGTGATACTGGTGATGGCATCAAAATGTTCTTGGTGGTAATAGACCTGAATGTATTTTCCCTCGGGAAAATCGGGTTATCGAAACAGCAGAGCTCCGCGCACTTCTTGAGGGTGTACTTTTCTTGAGGGTGTACTTTCAAAGTGTAGCCAGGAGCCAAGACGTCTTGAAGTTGTTGCATTTGAGAAATGCCACAGACGGTCTCTTTGGGGATGCCTGCTTGTCGTAACAGGAGTTCTGCTTCTTTTCGTTGTTTGGCTCTGTCCGATTGTCGAATGTTCTCCCAGGCTCTTTTCCATTCTGCGGTCTCGTTCTTGTCGGCATACGTTCGCCCCACCACGATGGCGTTGGCTAAACACATCTGGTCTTGAGAATTGTCGATTTGGACGACACTGCGTTTGGTACTACGAAGGTCGTCCACCAGTAACGCTTTCCTACTTCGTCCGCTCCCCCGAGGAGGGGAAACGTGAGTCATGTGAAGTGTAGCCTTTCCATCCGTGATTATAAACTTGGATTGTTGAACGTGTTCGTTTTTGGTCATGACTTTGGCTGGTGTTAATTCTGCCGGGGTGCTGAACTCAATCCAGACAGGTGACTTCAAACTGTCGTGATGGATGGCCAGTCTCAATCGATCGTCTTCTTTGGCTCCGCATTGTCGTTTCAAGTTCTGTACCACAGAATCCCACAAATCGGTAATGAACCCTGCAGCTTTCTCGGGAGGCACTTCAGACTTGAAGTCTTTAAAGTGAACCGTGTGAGTGTAAGCCGTAGTTCTAAATTTTCTAGAGGTTATTTTTTATGTCTCCCGAATACGATAGTAATTTTCGGGAGCAACGGTAGGTCTTTCTTGGTCAGGGGTGGTAGTGCTGGGTTTTTTCAGTTGGGTAGAAGTTTTGGTTTCATGCTCACTCATCTCAACTTCGAAATCGCTAGCATGGACTTGAGCTAGCAGTTCAGCGAGCGGTGTTTCAGGCGGTACGGAAAGTCTTCGTCGCCGTGGTCTCTTCGTTTCTTCTTCTTTTGGTTTCTCGTGGATTTGGCGTGATCTTTTTATCTTGAAGTCTGATTTGAATCTGATTCAGTTTCACACAGGAGACTATATATAGAGAGACCTTCTTACCCTCAGAATCAGTATTTGTGATTACACTTTCAAACTGTGAAGATGGAAGAGTCAAGAAGACAGATAGCCTTTTTGGTCAGAGATTTGCAGACAGTCCTTCGAAAGTATACCAGTAAGACTTAGGACTACTCCTCCTCTACCTCTCGAGATAAAAGTCAAGATACTTGCTATATCGGCCAAGAGAAAGGATATTGGGCTCCAGAATGTCCACAACGTCAAAGTAAAGAAAAGAGAGATAAAGGGAAAGATACTTGTTTTCATTGTCAAGAGAAAGGACATTGGTCTTCGGAGTGTCCTCAGAAACAAGAGAACCTACCAGAGAGGGAGGAAGCCGAGGGATCTTCAGTCCCAGAAGAAGAACCTATAGTCAAGAAAAGTAAGAAAGCTAGACGACTGGAAGACAGTGAGGAAGAAGAAGAAAAAGAACCCTTGATTTCTGTGAAGAAATTCAAAAAGAACAAGAGAGACAGACAGTGAACGATGAACATTTTTTGAGAGTGGTGTTATGTTCATTGTGAATTATTTTGTAAAAAAAAGAGAATAGACCAGAATGGAAAAAAAGTAAGTGTCTTTGTGTTTTTTTAGAGTATGGACGCACGCACGCACTCACTCACTCTTACACAAAACCAAGGAATGGGATTTTAAGTTTTAATTTTTTTTTTTTTTTTTTTTTGGCAAATTGAAATGATCATCTTTTCTAGAGATCTGGGTGGCCCTGAAAAGGACCGTTGGGGTCTTGTTTTGTTAAACAAACTTATGGACTGGACATGATCAACTTCAACTGTCGCAATCCTTTTCCACGACCAAGTCCTATTCCTCCTCCTCCTCCTGCTGCTTTGGTGGTAGTAGTAGTAGTGAATGGTGATGGTGGTGGTGGTAGCATCTCAGTAGTAGTAGTGATAGGCTTAGCATGTTTGGCCCGTGATGGTCTCTTTCTCTTAGGTTGAATTAAAGAAAACTGATACAGGTTTCTCAGATGCTTTAACTCCGATAAAATGTCTTGTAGTAGACTCACCGTTTCAGCTTCATCGCCCTCTTCTTTTGGTTCTTCACTCTTCTCCTCTTCTAACTTTCTTAGTTCTTCTTCTTGTTTTCTTCTTTCCTCTTCTTGCTGAAGAAAAACTTCTTCGTCTTCTCTCTGTCGCTGTACAAATTTTTCCATTTCTTTTTTTTTTTTTTTTTTTGCCTCTTTTTAAAATCCTAGATGACAGGCAAAGAGACTGGTGGTATAGCAGTTGTTGTAGTTTCAGGCACAAATTATTGAGAAGAAGACAAAAAATCTACGAAATCTAAATTAAAATCTTCCGGTTGAAAGTTCACTACGGCATTGGTCGTCGTTGCAGGCTCACTCCAATACATGGTGGTCTTTGCTTTCTCTATTCGGCTGCTCAAGGTAAAACCCTACGAACGCTGTGATGCCTTTATACTAAAGCTTCACCGGTTTTTTTCTCCAAGACCACTCCAGAAGACGAAAAATGTGGACTAGTGTTGAATCATCCAGTATCGTATCGGGGATGTTGTTTAACCCAGAATTCCCCATGTACGTTAGAGATTCATGGGCGATCACGAAGATGACAGAGACCGCTATCTGGAAACGTCGCATCTATATAGAAAGACAAGGCTGCCTGAAGCGGGTCTTGATCTACGGACCTTAAGTCCGTAGAAGTTTAAGGAAAAGAAGACCCTCCAGGAGATGTCTTCTTTTTTAAACCAAAAAACTCCAACGGACCTTTTCAGGGCCACCCATTCAAGAAAAGATTAATTTTTCCATGATTGCCCTACTTGTATGTTTTCCTTTTTCCCGTTCCTTTCCCGTTTGACCCCCAAGTGTCAACACTCCTGTTCGATTCCCGCTTGACCCCCAGGTATCAGCACAGAATTCTTGACCCCCAACACTCACCCTATACTACTTATAGCTGTTTCATAAAAACGTTTAAAGCTATCCATGTATTCATATTGGTAAATGTCTTTCCTAAAAGTTTGTGATGTCAGATTCGTAAACTCTGTCTGTGTTTCTGTTAATTTGCCATAGGGGTTTTAATGTATTTATTTTTTTAAATTTTTGTAAAAAAATGTTTGCTGACTATTCTATTGATTGCCCAATGCATCATGAGCTGTCTACAAGTTTTTATGTTTTTTTATCAACCTGCCAACTATGAAATCACTGCATTTCTTGGATTTAAATGTTTTTCATCTTCCTCTGTGAACACCGTAGGCTATGCATCTCGGTTTTAATTCTCTATGCATTACTTTTATATCTCTTGTGGACTAATTAAGGTACAAACAAAACCGTGGTGGAATATTTTATCTCTTTTTATTGTCCAGGATTGGAACTCCTGTACACGTTGCTTCTGGCACGATTATATATGAAGTTGTGAGTCCATTCGGTTTCCTGGAGTTAACTGTACCTATGTTACACGTTGCTGGACATTATGAGTCCGTGCCTAGAACCTCTGGCTCGATGATACTTTTAAAATTGCAATAAACAACATACGAAACTTTTAATTCACTCTGATAGCTGTTGAATTGTACAAACAGAACCCCCATCAGGTATGATATTGATAGAATTGTCTGTATTGTAACATCGCATTTTGTTGTTCATATAAATTTTCGGGCGTATTGAACAAATTTATGCATCTTGTACAAAATATTTTATTTATATTATTTAAATTGTATGTTTGTTTATAATTGATGACACCAATATTAGTGCCTTCCATCTTTATAGTCACTGGGTCCACTATATTGAAATATAATTAGCATATCAACATGTACTTATTTCTCTATTTCATTACTTTAACAGATTTAATAGTTTCTCTCCATACCGATGTCTCCTCATTCCAATATTTCAACAAATTTACAGATCTATCAAATTTATTTGCAATTTTCCTAATCTTTATTTATACCGGACACAACCAAACCATCAACTGTACCTGTCTATGTTGGATTGTGATGATCTATATACATGATCATTTGGTTATTTACTGTACCTGTCTATGTTGGATTGTGATGATCTATATACGTGATCATTTGGTTATTTACACATATTCAACAGCATACAGGAAGCATTTATTTTTTGACAATGATACAAGTTTCCTGGGAGCGGTTGATATATATCTAAATAAAATTTTTAAATACTGAATCCTGTCAAACATGCATCTGGTACTTTCGTTTATTTCCTCTCTATATTTCGCATGTAAAATATCAAACAAATATTCAATGACGTAATCCATTTCGCCTCAGTCTAATATATTTTGAGACATATTTCTTCTATGGTGAAAATTTATACTCAACTTGTTCACCTTCTTAAAAAGGTTTTCTTCATATTTTTGATCGTTAAATCTAGTTCTACTTTCACAGAAAAGAAATTTTAGAATTTTTCTAATAATGATCTTCGTCGAACATGGTTCAATATCATTGAAAAATTAATACAAATCTTCATTGCAACTACCTTAAAATCTGTACTGATTCAAAGATTTACCACATTAATATCTAGGTAGTTTTGCTATGTTTCGGTTTAAATTCCGACCATTTTTACCGTTTAAGTATTTTCTAGTTGGAAGACGTATTAAATATTGTGCTTGTAAATTTGTTCTCACTTGTTTTGGTAATGGTAATTCAACTATAGAAGAATTCGTGTTTATTTTCTTAAGTCAGTCTATCTATCTATCTATCTATCTATCTATCTATCTATCTATCTATCTATCTATCTACAACTATACTGAATGTGTGTCGGATAGACAGAGATAAAAATATATTAATTGTGTTTGTCTTTGCGTGGAAAGATAGCAAGAAGAACAAGTAAATTCCTTATTAGTGCACCAATAAATAATACAAAAACGGTGAATAAGTAATATTCATTTATATCAGTCAAATTCATAATATGTTTCTCCACTATGAGCAGTTGTTCACTCTAAACAGATGTGTGTTCTGATCAGGTGTCCCCATAGCAACTCTCAAGAGAACAATGACTTTTTCTTTCTCAACTATGATAAAAAGTGACATATATTTGAAAACTGTTTCTTATTTGACAGTCGTCACAAAGTCTAATACAAATATAGAACATTGACAAAGACGAGTGCCGGACGTAAGAACTGCCTGTGTAGTCAGCGCACACCTTCGATGCAACGTCGATTCAGAAATTCTACACTGAATTCTATACAATTCGCAACAAATACGATACTATTTAGTTGAGAAATAAAAGATAAATAACCTAAATTTGTATGTTATTACAACACTTGAGTGAACAAGTCCTTTATAGCCATGAGAAATCCTTTCTTACTTCACTGCCTATTTTAATTCCGTATTATGGGCTGTGTATATTTGATCGGGAAGTGCCTGGAATGTGACACATCGCGTGAGATTCTTTTCAAGTTCTCCTTACATAATCTTAGGTGTTTATACGATTTTAACATACAGTTAAAATTATTAAAATACATCTCTCTCTCTCTCTCTCTCTCTCTCTCTCTCTCTCTCTCTCTAACAAATACTTGTCTGAATAACCACTCAGGTGATTAAAAGAATTGGATTACCCCCATTTTTAATCAATGTTCTGTCTGACTGAGCACGTGCAACTTGTTGTCTCTATTTATGCACGGCTGATGTACTGTTCATTGTCATACCTACCATTCTCAGTAGCGCCAAGGGACACAGATACAATTTTGATGACGAAAACTGACGTCACTAAGTGCAATCAAAATGTATACCAGAGCATTTGTACATTCAGATAACGGAACTGGCCGTCAAGACCTGGCCGTTCTCTTCGTCAACGCTGCCCCCAAATACGCCAAATGTAGGCGGAGCTAATTATATCCGCGTACAAATATGTCTGCTTCAAAGGGAAGGACAAATTCATCATCAGATACAAGTTAAAGAAACCAAGAATTAGACTAGCTGCCACCGAAAAAGGTGAGTCGGACGTAGACTCTCAATTTTAGTTTTGACCACAATTAATTTATGTCATTCGATAATGTGTCATACGTAACTCGGTCCTTTCGCCCATTCGTGAATAGGGTTCTGTTCAGCTCCGGAAGCTCTCGTTCATAATCAAGTAGATTTAAAAAGGTTGGTGGTTAAATAAACCTATAAACTCCTGTCAGGGAACGTAAGTATTGCGTTCATCACTGACAATTCAAAGGACAACTATTACCATTCTCTACTTAGTGGCAGAAACCGTGACGCACTGAAACAGTAAATTCAATGGAAGCCGTCAACAGAGAGCATGAAAAGCGTGCACTCCTAATACTCTCTCTTTAATTCAACTCGATTATAGTTTATATTCATTGTGAAATGAGTTTGTATATTTTAGTGCGAGATCTTCAGACTGTCTAATAGCTTTAATATCGCCTTACGACTTGCAGCAAAAGTACAACATTTATTTTGAAGAGAATCAGATTCCCTATAAGAATTGCAAGATGATCTTCAGAAGATTTCCTATGAAATATGCAAAAAAAGTATCCGAACATGCATAAGAATTTGAGGACATTGTTCCTTGCGATAAAAAAAGATCCCTGAAACACATGTGTGACAACGGAATGAAACGTTCTGAAAGGTTGGAACAAGCAATTAAACTTGTTTGCTGATGATGGTGGCCCATATACAAATTGTGAGTCCGAAACAGACTTATAGGTATAAGAATCAAAAGAGTCACATTAAAATAAAATAAAATAAATAAATATGTATTGATTTGGTACGTGATGAATTTTAATGAAAAGACTGTGAATGCGGTATTTAAATTGGACCAACCATCAAACATGCAAGAATACCGTCCGTAAATGTATGAGCTCTCCAAGACATGTACTTGAATTTTCTCTGAGCCTAGCTATACGTCTCTGTGATATAGGACTAAGATCACTTCTTGTGAACTGAGCAAGGTACCAATCTCGAGAATGCGGAACATTCAGTACCGTATATAAAATGCAATACTCTCAAATCGGGTCATTGACTTGTATATCGACGTACGTTTTTATATTTCTATAATTACACCATTTGTTCGTTACATTTATGGTTATCTTTCACTTGTAATATGTATATTGTAAACCTAATTTATATGTTTCTTTTCTTCAAATACGTTTCACCCTGATTTCATGTTCAACATGAATGACTAACACGTGTCATTTAAGTTTCACAAATATTTAAGCACGTTTACGCAAGTTTCCATGCAATATATCAATAGCTCCATATATGGCAAATCGTAGAGCTAAAATCTGATGTTTCAACGTCGACGCACCGTTTGACCAAATATGATGACCCGAGATCAAGGGTGATAAATAATCTTCAATAATTATACAATTGGCAACATTTTGCGATCAAGGTTACCGAAGGTGGAATCGAGAGCATTTAGCAATATTTGCATTCGATACGCCACTAAAACAATTTACTTCCTTCGAAATAACAGAGTGATCATTCCGCGACTCTCTCTCTCTCTCTCTCTCTCTCTCTCTCTCTCTCTCTCTCTCTCTCAGTACTTACTTACTGGTGTATTTGTTTATATAAGACGACACCAATCTTGACAAATATTTTATAATGGTATTTGTCTGAGTCATTAAATACAGTCAGCATGCCTACACGACTTTTTTTTCTCTTTCACTCAAGCTAGTTTTATGCATCTGTCTACGATTTCATCGACATTGACAGATGACCCGAATTTATTTTCGAATTAGTCAATGTCGTCTATATTCATTGGGCATCTTTGAAACGAATATTTATCTGTCAAAGTTATATTTGTAGGGTGCGTTCGGGAGACCTTTCTGAGGATTTAACATAGATTCTACGGCACGGGATAAACAGTCACTGTCTCCAGAACATTTGTGTTCTTCACCCATTTTGGCAATTCTCTATATGTAAATCCTCTCGTTGGCTAGAATCTGTCCACGTGCAATGTTGTGTACTCTATTCATTCTGATCTCCAACGTGTATCTCGACTTATTTATTGACCAATTTTGTGTTCAGTATTTCAAAAATACTATCAATTACCTTTTGGATTTGAAACCTTTAGTGATGTGATACCGCATTATAATGTGAATGAATCGCTGTCGGATATTCTCTATTTTATTCAGATGGTCAAATCTAATTGAAATTGTACATTTCTAAAATCTATTGCCTTCTTCCTTATGATTTTTTTTAAAGTATGGTTCGACATCACTGAATAATGTATGCAAATCAGGATAATTTTCTCGATAACATATACCCATTATAAGCCCTGTAAAACGATTCCTGGAATCCTCTGGAGATAATTCTATTTCTATTTTCTCTGTTTATTCTTTTGAGCTCCTTTTTGATAAATACACGGATTAAATGTGTTTTTCGGACTTCATCTTATATTTTAGATATTCATGCATCAAGTCAAAAATCCATTTCTTTATATTACTCTTTATCCAATGCAAAATTTAAGTGACGTTTGCACTACTTGTGACTGTATATGGACACTTGTTATATTTTCCACCATTTGCATGTAACTTTTATTTGATTCTTTGCCCCGACCATAGCATTTCCTCTATTACAATAACAAATTAGTTTCAACAAATTACCACGTTCTCTTTTCATCGTTGATATTTTTGTATGTCACTTTTCTTCCCCGTATCTATAATACTTTCTAGTATTAATTTATTTACTACTTGTATTTTAACATATGAATCTGATGTTCTTCTTGTTCTCTGAAATCATTGTGTCATACATACAATCCAACTTTCTGAGTTCAGTAAGGATTTTGTCTAGTTTCAACTGTTCAGACTTGTCGAAATAGTGCTTTGTAAAATGCTTATCCTATTTTTGTCAACAATATTTATTACGTTTTTACACACTTTGTTGTTATTTGTTTGCATAGGTCTGAGAAAAAATATTCTACCTCTCCATCAATGGTGATAATCGAAATGTTAGTGTTGTCATCAAAAACTTTGTTGGATTACCAACAAATATCTTCAGAGTGCTTGAAAGGAAAAATTCTATCAAACAAAATTCAAAGTACATATCCTTTAGGATGTTTGGTTTTATTTTTTATTTAAGGCAGTTGTTCAAACTTTGCAGTAATCATATTTATGTCTTCCATTTTTTTTAGCGACACCGAGTTTTTAGCTGGTTCCAAGTGTTAAAAGAGTCATTTTGAAACTTCAAAAGGATGCCGCCTAAGCAAGCCGCTGGTTCAAAGGGCGCCAAGAGAAAAAGCGCGCAAAAATCCCCGACACGATGCTTAAAATTCAGAATGGCTCAATAATCACATGGAAAGATGCAACAAATTAAGGAATATTCATAAAGGATTAGTGTATTAAAACACAATTCAAAGAAAAATGTAAGTATGTGAACAATTCTCATGAACTATTCAATAAAAAATTACTTTATTATCCACATGTGAACAATTTTCATAAACTATTACAAAATATTTTATTATTCTCATGAAGAAATAACAATTATAAAGAAACTTCTCATTTTGTGAATTTAATTGTTACAAGAAAATGTCAGTGCTAAATCAGTATTTCCAAACGACAATTGTAGAGACTCAGTCAGGCAAATCCCTCGTGGCTCACCACGTGCAGGGAGCACAGGGAATAGACCTTTCTACCATATCAAAAGAACAAAGACCAAATGCTAAAGAAATCATAACAGCTCTGGTCAAACAAGGCATTAAGACTGAAGACATAAAAGCTCTATGCCCAAAAGGAAATGGATACTATATCCTCTTACCCACAAAAAATGAATCAATATGGAAAGGAAATGCAATTGATATTTCCGGAAAGAAAGTCAAAGTGATAACGATCCAACAATAACGAGGGAGATAAAGATAAAAGAAGTGGACCTACATATAATTGGACTCCCACTAGAAATTCCCATTGAAGACACCATACTGCGATTCGAAGACAAATTCGGAATTAAAGTGCTCAACTATAGAATGGGAACATACAAAGAATATGATATTCAAAACGGAAAGCGTATCTTACGAATCACAAAAGAACACAGCAAAAAGATACCAATGTTTTTCTCTATGCATGGCTTCAGAATAAAATCGTGGTACGTTGGATGCATATACGATAAGAAATGCTTCCAATGTAACCTTACTGGACATGACCCAAGGCAATGTAATAACACAAACCAAACAAAACCAGAACATCAGAAGAAGACAACGAAATAATATCGCCACCCCCTCAACCACAAGAGGACAAAAAAAATGAAAAGCCAAAATAAATCGAAAAACCAACAAAAACTGATACAGAAGTGACAAAACAAAAAGAAAATCGATAAGTCTACGAAGCCAAAACAAATAGAAAAATCAGCAGACACAACTGTTAAGGGGGCGCTCTACAGATAATACATGCTTCTGAGAGAGTGACAGCTGTAAGATGAAGTATTTTGCATTTGCAACATGCACAATGGAGAGAATGTTGGCATACCTCTATGTTACTTTCATGTACTGTGGCTGAAATTTCTTTACATATTGTACTTGTGGAAACTGGACATGATCTAAGCACACAGCAGACAAAATGGCCGCTCCAAAGTACTCGAAAAATCAGCCTGAATTAGTCAAAAGTGCACTATTTTCAGCAGCTATTAAAGTAGAGAAACGAATTTTGCCAGAGTAGACAATACCAGCCTCTGAAAGTACTATGAATGAATTACAAAATACCTAAAAAGTAAAAAGAATTATCGGCTCTTTTTTATTATTTACCTTTGAAGTCCAGAAAGTGAAAATGACCAAGCGGAGCTAGCAGTTTTTTTTAGTGGTGCACATCTTAAGTAAGACCAAGCTGTATACTCTATAACCCAAATTTCACCCATCAATCATACACCAAAATAAAGGGAATTCAAAGTTCTTTTAACAATACCTAAGATATAAAAGGTATTTTTTTAAATAGGCAGGACAGCCAGGGAGAAAAACCTGGGTAATTCTTTTTCTTTAAAAATATAATCCTATGCAAAGTACGAAACTGGAGAGCGCCACCTTAAAACAAATATGAAAATTTGTGCAATTGCTTTTCTCTTTCTCATATAATTATGTATGCATTTCTCAACAAAATGGCATATTAACATTGATGTTATGCATAAAAATAAGCTAATTATGCCTATTTTGCTCTAGCTTACCCAATATGCCTTGTGGCAGAATTTTGTGTGCAATGACCTCAATTATGTGGAAATTAGAAGTCTTAGAACATAGGAGTAAAGTCAACTTAAATTTAAAACTGTTGTATTAAGTCAAAGAAAAATATCGCAAAATGTTTCTTTTCATTCGCTTGTAATAAAATTCTGGAAAATAATGATAAAGCAGATTCGCTTTCTTCCATATACTAGTGTTAGAAGAATTAGCAAACTTTGCACCCTTTGACCTTTGACCTCTTTGAACCTGAACTCTTCCATCCCTGTTCAGTCTGTAAATTGTATTAGTGACATCTCATGAATAATTGTGGCAAGTTTCATGTTCCTGTCTTTTACCAAAACATTGGTTGCTATTGTTGAGAAAATGCAAGGTGTAGTTTTCAAATAGCCCACTTTTCATCATTGGGGTGGGGTGGGTGGGGGGCTGGGCTTGTGTGGGACTTTGCTACAAATGAATACTGTTCTGTGGGGAAATACATGAGAATTATTCAAAAGGACTGTTTAGATGCTTGCGGCTTCAATGTTTCAGCTATACAACCAAAATTAAATCATATAATAATAATGCATATGTTGTCTTTATGGGGGCGCTCTACAGATAATACATACTTCTGAGAGAGTGACAGGTGTAAGATGAAGTATTTTGCATTTGCAACATGCACAATGGAGAGAATGTTGGCATACCTCTATGTTACTTTCATGTACTGTGGCTGAAATTTCTTTACATATTGTACTTGTGGAAACTGGACATGATCTAAGCACACAGCAGACAAAATGGCCGCTCCAAAGTATTCGAAAAATCAGCCTGAATTAGTCAAAAGTGCACTATTTTCAGCAGTTATTAAAGTAGAGAAACGAATTTTGCCAGAGCAGACAATACCAGCCTCTGAAAGTACTATGAATGAATTACAAAATATCTAAAAAGTAAAAAGAGTTATCGGCTCTTTTTTTTATTATTTACCTTTGAGTCAAGGAAGTGAAAATGACCAAGCGGAGCTAGCAGTTTTGTTAGTGGTGCACATCTTAAGTAAGACCAAGCTGTATACTCTATAACCCAAATTTCACCCATCAATCATACACCAAAATAAAGGGAATTCAAAGTTCTTTTAACAATATCTAAGATATAAAAGGTCTTTTTTTAAATAGCCAGGACAGCCAGTGAGGACAACCTGGGTAATTCTTTTTCTTTAAAAATCTAACCCTTATTGAAAGTACGAAACTGGAGAGCGCGCCACCTAAGGCGAAACAAACGGAAAAACAGAACAGCCCCTGCCAAAACAAATCGAGAAATACACGAAAGCTGATGCAACAACGACAAGAATAATCGAAAAGTCAACAAAAACAACTAAGACAAAACCAAGCGAAAAATCATCTGCCACAATTCCAAAGGCAAAAAAAAACGGAAAATAAACACCCAGCAGTCACACCAAAACCAATACCTAGAACACAAACTGAAGAAAATGAACTCCAAGAGCTACTTGAAAAAACACGATTAGATTTTATTTGGGAACGCGGACACAAACAAAACGAATTAGAAGATCTTACTCTAGAAGAGAGAAAAGCGTAGGAAACTGAATATCACAAAATAAGAGAAGAAAATGAAATTAACATGCCAGACTTAATAAACTCTTATAAAACAAAGAAACCAAAGGAACATGACAGACTAGCACTTCAAGTAATAAAAGCGGAAAGACTAAGAGAACAATGGAAGAAAGAAAGATAACAATGTGAACAAAATCGAATGCGAGAAAGAACACAAGTCCAAACAGAAAAATTTACAACAGTGCAAAGCAAGCAGAACAGAAGAGACATAAACGAAGAAAGCGTAGCAGAAGCAATAAACAATAAAAAAATAACAAAGTCAAACACTCCAGAGAAAGAAAAAATGGATACATTGTGTGAAATAACCACAAATAAAGTCATAGACCCATATGAAGAACCAACAGACCCATACTAAGATTCAATGGACTCAGATGAAGAATATATATATATATAAAACTCTGCATAAAAAATACATCGATAAACCTAAGCAATTTCATCTGAAAACTGTAAATCGATTTTTCCTTATCAAAAACACTAGCGGGATAAAGGCGGAGGACAAATTCCCTCTAAAAGGGAGTACCTTTAAGGAGCCGAACCCTTTATCCCTGAAAAGTGTAAATACAAACTCTGTAGAAAATAACTTGAATCCGATTTCACTTCATAACCATAATCCCTAGACATGTTTTCAATCACGTCCGCGCAAAAAAGACTTTCAATCCGCTTTTGGACTCTAAGATCAAACTATCACATGTTTTCAATCACGTCCGTGCAAAAGAGAATTTCAATCCGTTTTTTTACTCTAAGCCCAAACTAACTTTTACAACCTATGTTTTCAATCACGTCCGCGCAAAAGAAAATTTCAATCCTATTTTTTATTTATTTTTTTTTTTCAATTAAGGCCACGCACAGAATAATCTTAATCCGATCGCTATTCTCAAGACAACCTATATTCTTTAAACATGTCCACGTATAATGATTTCAATATGAATTTTTAAAAAAAAAGAACACGCACGCACGCAAAAACAAAAACAAACGCAATTATATACACTTTATTATTTTTCTTATATACCCTAAAAAATAAAAAATAATAATACCTACCGCCAACTTTTACTTTTATACTATACACATAGATAGAGAAAGAAACCACCCAAGAATATGATCTAGCTAAGCCCGTCCCTAACACAGAAACTGGGATAAAACATGCACTACAACAAGCAACAAGCATACATATATAACATCACACAAAGGGACAAAAAAGAAAACTAAAACCTCAAGGGCAGAGGTACCAATAGAACATACAACTCAAAAAAGGGGGGAAAAAGAGGCAAGTAACTCAACCCTCAGGATAATGGGCCTGTAGGGAGGAAAGTACAAGCCAAAGTTCTCATCCAAAAAGAAACCTACAAAAACTCAACAGAATATGACAGAACAAAACAAAAATCAACCTTGTGAAAAAATAAATTTTCCAAATCTCAAATATTTTATTTATCAAATAAACACCAACACAACCAAAAGAAAAGCACAAAACAAAACAATTTACTAACACAAAACACAAGGCAACACACTCTAGCTTAGGTCAGTCAATACGGCTGGACTGAGGTAGAGAGTGCTGACAAACCCCAAGTGTTAAAAGAACCATCATATCCTTTCATTTTCACCAGTACTTATAGGTTACTGCATTTGTATGGGAAAATATGAACGAGTTTTCTGAGTTATACTGCACGACGTCAGGAGTGCAGTATGGCTCAGAAAAAAAAGAGTTCATATTTTCCCATATAAATGCAGTAACCTTTTTATTATATACTCATTTTGCTTTTCTATCTAAGGCTGAATAATAAAAAGAACACACTACAAGAAACAAAGTAACTGAATTTCTGCTATATTCTAAAGTAAATACACAACCGAAGTTAAACCAATACACAGTAACAGTATTCATGCCCACATGGCACCGCCCAGTGACCTTTGAACTTGGTAGAGTACCGCGCGCTCATGTGATTTGTTTCAAAAACAAATCTCATTTTGGTCTACTTAAATTTGAAATTTTGAGTCATATTGTGAATGACTGCGCCTTGGAACAACTTTTCCAGTTGATCTGGAATGCAGGGATTTTGTTTTTCTGTCGATTCAACTAAATTCTGCTCTTTTAGTTTTTAGCTGGGTCTATTACGTACGATTTACATGTAGCTAGAGGGACTGGCTTCGACAGCAGGCTAGCTTACACATGTGTTACTGTCCTGCCATTGATAGTTTGGAATCATAAGGTGGACAAAATATGAAATTCTTTTAAGTGAAATTCTCAAGAAGATGCAGGATTAAATATTTTTTTTTAGGGAATATCAAATTCATTTCGTTTTGGAGTGCAGTAAATTCTCCTTTGGAATCTGATTTCTGCTGGAAATGTAGTCTAGATTGCAGTGCAATTTCGCGCCGTGGATCAGAAAGTACATTTTGAAGAAATTCAAGATGCAGAAAAGTAAGTAGATTTATTGCCATTCTTATTACCAGCTATAGATAACATATTTATATGTACTGTCATAATAAATCCAAACAATCTCTCAAATAAAAAACAACAACAACAAAAATTGCAAAGCGTCTGGGGTGTGAGAGCCCATTTCGTCAGCGGAAAATAAGGCTTCTTCGCTATCGTGGCTTCTTGGCTCCGAGGCACTTGCTTTTATACCAAAACCAGCCTTCTTTAGTTGTATTTTTTCGAATTTAGTGCTTGGACTGACTTGTAAAATTGGCGGTCTCTGAGAGAAACGGAATATCATTTGGTCATAAGATGCCTTTTTATGTTATTTTTTTTTATAGACTCTAGAGAGCACGGTTCATAATCTGAACAATCGGCTAAATAAGAGTGTAAATAATTAGAATGATATTTTCAATACTGCATGCCTCACGTTTGTTGTCATAAAGCCACCGCTGTACATTGTGAATATCATGTTCAGTCACTTGCTTGGTTGAAAGATTCTTTTGGGACTCAATGAATTCATCGATATCGTCAGCTTTATCATTTCTACTCTCAAACAGCTTGTTTAGTTCATCCACAGACAAATCTAATAAAGCAAAAGCTCCGGTGTCTGCTACATTTGCGTACATTGTTTGTTTACAATAAAAAGTAGATCCTAACACGCGATACTATTTTTAGACACACGTGTCGTGCAGTATGAAGTCGTGCAGTATGGAGAAATACTGCACGATTCTGACAATGCAAAGTTAATGGAGAAAAAAAATGAGTATATAATAAATATCTTTACAGTTCTTTTTTTTTTTTTTATTTGCTCTTTTTTTTTTTTTTTTCAAAATCTGTTAGACTTTATATAAATCGCACTGTTTGTCATACAGCAACAACTCCTACTAATAAAACATCCCCTCGATATATCCTGTTTCAGATCGTCCATTTTGTAGACAAATGGAACACCTAATATTAATTGTCTGATTTTGAAAATCTCCTCGGTAAAATTAGGTTAGGTGCACTTTTGAAAGATAGATTTATATTTCGAAATCCATACTGTCTCTCCAATATTTTATTTAGACTTTCCTAGGCTATTATTTGTTAGGCAAACAAATAAGTTAATCTCTAATTTAGATCTGTTTTCTTTTTTACATGTTTTGACTAGTGTCATGTCTATTGATCTGTGCTAAGTGTTATTGTATTTTTCGATCGGCGTTGGCAGAACGTTTAACCAATTTCTTCTTTCGTTTTGTGTATAATACTTTCACATTCAGAGTTCTGTTAAACATTTTCACAACAGACGCTCTATTGTCTGAGTATGTAGAAAAGTAATCGATGTTCTTTTATTTCAGAAACTTTTCAACGCTTCTGTTGCAAAAGTATTTCCCTTCATCGGACTGTATCTGTTCTGGTTTTCGTTCTTTGAATATACTTTTAAATGCATCGTGTATATAATCCTTTATATTCAACTTCACTTTCTCAGCCTATACACATTTGGAGAAAACACCTATCAATGCAAAATGGTATTTGTATTAATTGTTATCCTTCTCGTATGTTTGCATGTCAACATTATCTGACTGCCATTGAAAATCAACGTTATTTATAAAAACCATTTTGTACGGAATAAAATTTCTTACTTGTTTGTGTAATGTTTAGATAGTCTTCTGTATTAACCATTCTTTCAATTCACTATATTTGATTGTATTTTCATCTCGTTTGATTTGTTATCATTGATGATTGATAATTATCATAGGCTACAGGACTTAGTTTAAATTTAGTGCCGCATTTTAAATGAGTTCTTTTGTACTAAATTCCATAGTTTTCATTGAAGTAATAGAAATGTTTCACAATTTAAATGACAAGGCTACAATGTCGGTGTCTAAAATTAATGTTTATTTATTCTCGAGTTTAGGTGGCATAAACATCTGCTCTAAATTAGTTGTCTGAACTAACAATATCCAGAACTACAAAGCATTTAATATCTCTGTTTGAACTGTATAAAATAAACATTCTCCTGTGTTTTAAAAGGGCAGTGAATGAATTTGATAATTCTATTTAATGATGCCAACAGTGAAATAGTCGGTACAGGTTTCCAAACTACCGGCTAAAACAAAGTTATGAAAATCATCCAATATAAGAAAGAGATAAGCTATGTTTTTGTCGTCGACAACTACCAATGTATCTCAACCATTGTTTTCAGTGGTTTTTGATAAACTGATAAAATTGTATATAAATCAATGTGTAAAATTCAAGCATTATTTAAAACAGAAATATAGTTTACCACCGATAGAAAAAATCAAATCAAACAGTTCTTTTTATGATGCTATTGTTTTATCGTTCATAATAGAAAATACCAGATATAACATTAACAGTAAATCATGCATGCCTGAGTTCTAGTTGAGGTCAAAGGCCCGCTAGACTACTGTTTACTCTTTATGACAAAGAGTCAGACATACAACATTCGAGAAACAGTTTTGTTCCGTTTACCGCGTAGAGAATTCAGATAGATCAAGAAACCCTCCAGATATGAATCTGTTTAGTACACACGCAGTATAGTACGTACATGTAACAAATCATCAGATTGTTTATGCTATTCTACTATTTGGCTAGTAGCGTCCTTAGTGCTGATTGGTCAATTGACTTGCTAATCGCTACAGAAGTGTAAACTGAAACTGTATCATGGAACACAAACGAGTGAACGTGTGTGTTATATTTAATATGGTGACTGTAATTCTTAAACTATATTTCAAGAAAAAAATATTACTCAGCTGTTTGTGCCAGATCGCTCAGTTAGAGCTCTCCACAACTCTCTGCGACTGTTTGAAGATATGACCTCTAACAATAGTAATTTAGCTGCTCGCCGTCCATTTGGAGTTTTTGCGATGCAATAATACTACAGAAATGCTTAAAAGATAACACTTATAAAAAGTGTTTACATTTGCGAGTAAAATATAATATAAATAATATGACTTACAGGATCTAGTTACAAAATGTTGCCACTAAAAAGAGTGAGATAATATTCGATACTTTTGCAATGTGATGCAAAAGCTCAAGCTTTGCAACAAATGGTGATTTGTCGCGATGGTTCCTTTCAATTTAGATATATGTGAATTAAACCTCAAATCATTACTGGCCCAGAATAATATTTATATGGAATATGTTGTGGAAGTGTTCAAGAATGGTAACAGAAGAACACATTAGATGGACAGAAGAATATCTGTTCGAAATATCACACGACTATAATTGGTTGCATTTTAGAGTGAATTTAGAGATTTCACTTCACTTGTATCCAACTCTGCAGTTGTGAATTTCTCCATTTCTGTTTTAAACTTTTCTTTCAAGTCATTCAAATCTTGTCTCATTCGTGTTATTCTTTGTCATATTTCTCAATACTAACCTGTAATACAATGCTTTTTAAAAAAAAACAATCTCAGCATGTAACTTGTAGCAAAACTCTTGAAAGGTAACGTCTTTAATTTTTCTATTTTGTCACTCAAATCAGTAGTAGATAACTCGTCAATTGTTTTATTAGCTTTTATCATACTTTCAATACACATTCATCTTGTTCTTGTTGTCGTTTATTCTTTTGGTTATCCGTGTTAAATAGTTCTTCTTATGCAACTCTGAGAGAGTATTTGTGTTAGCTGTTATCTTGTTGTTCAAGTCAGTAATTGCTGTGTTAAAATAATTAATTTGCCTTTTAATCTTTTAATCGTTTTGTTTATTTGGTCGTTCCAGTGCTTTTGTAATTCTTCAATTTGAGACTTCAAAGTGTTACAGTCTTCAAAAGATTCTTTTTCCTCTCCGTGTCGCTTTTTAAGGCATATATCATCTGTTCCATTGGTTGTAAATATCCTTGAATTTTAAGCACTGCATCTTCTCTTTCTCTTGCTATTTTCAAGGCTCGTAGAGCATCAGTCGCATTAAACAATATGTTGTCAATGTGTTGAATCGTTGTTTAAACAAGTTTTGATCTAAATTAGTTTTTCTGTTGTCTTCAATCTCATTTGTAGTTCAGAGTTTTTATTAGTGCTTTTATTATCACTTTGTTCAATAAATGTTAATTTATTGTCTATATTTTCTCTCCGTGTCTTCATATCCTTAAAAAATCATTATCCTCCAAATTCTTACGTATTTAAGCATAAATTCATCTTTGTACAAACTGACTAGTAGCCGCATGAGTTAGTTTGATAGGATATTGATAAGGTTTAAGTCTCTGTTAATTGTATCACCTGTTGATGTAGTTACTGTTTTTGTTTGTTTGCATTTCTTCAATGTTTAAAGGCAAGCCTGAGTCCCTAGGACCTCTTAAGAATATCTCTTCCATTACGCTAGGTATGAGCTGCCATATTTACATTGCATGCAAAATATATGCTACAGGCATAGAGTTAAAATCTATCATTTTTCCATCTTCATCTTTCATTCTAATATTCAATCTGCTTATGCTGCTTCTTTATCGTTGAATGAATTGACCATTCACATTATACAAAACAAAATCGCAATGAAAAATATTTGCAACAGATAAAGACTCTAGCAACGTTGAATAGTTACCAGTGAAATATGTTTTGTATTATTGATTTGGTCAGGTAAATGTATAAATGTCATGGTATAAAAGCCCACAAACAGTACCTGATGTATTGAAGTTTGTATAGATCTCTGTTACTGAATTCTAACACTTTAGCATTGCAGTTCGCTATGTACACTTTATAATTGTAACTCGGAGTGATTTGAACTTTTCGAACTGTGTTTTTTTACATCTAAATTCTACATTTTCTTCATTGTCATTATTAGCAGTTATTCCATCTCTGACTTTATTCATGCACATTTCAATGTAATAAAACGTTATCAGCATGTAAACAGCACTGGTATCCTTCTTGTGGCTGATGTAGTAACAAATATTATATATCAATGTATTGGAAACATTGTAATACCTAGCAACAAAATGTATTTATTGCAACAATATCGATAGATTACCATATCAATTGTCGATTGGATTGTTGAAAGAAACATTTCGGGAGTCCGTCAGAATTTATCTGTGCTGTAATATCGATTGTAATATAATTTTACATTTGTATACAAAAAACATTTAAACAGTTAAGGGTTAACGTGTATTCCAATTTCATCGATACCGTTCAACTTACTAATGATATATATTACAATTTCATCCTGTGTTAAAAATGTGCTGTAGATCATTTCCTTCTAGAAAGATTTTGAAACAAATCTTAACATAGTTGCACCTAAGCTGCTAAAAGCCAAAGGATTGGCTACGTATTTCTTTTTCGCACCACTATAGTATTGCACACAAAAATTAAAATGAGCAGTGGAGTATATAAAGCATGTGCACTTGGTGTCTTTTCACTCATTTATATATAGCAAAGAAAGAGCTTAGATTCTGGACACACACGTGCAGATCCCGATTTTTAAGTAGTAACTTATTTTATGGTCACTTTGGATTTTTCACGTTGTACTGTTGTATTTATGATTTTCACTTAGGGCCGAAGGGAAGGAGAGGGGCGCGTTGCTTTTCAAAGTAGAAATGTTGTCCGATTCACAGGGGGACTCATGTATTGAGTTACGTTTTTACCCGGTAAAATTTCGTGTGCTAGTTAGGTAGTCAGCTGTGAACTGTCTAAAAGAAACTGTAGTAATCATTTTTACAACTTCTTTAATATCCATGTTTGATAGTTGATCAGTTGTAAAACTTAATAATTTTCAAAAGCATGCTGGATAAAACTGTAAGACCATAGTTTAATGCCGCACAATAAGTTGCCTTAATGATGTTTTTTGTTGTTGTTTTAATCGACATTTGTCTGTCTGTAAATTCTATGGTGTTTATTAGCGTTTCTGGTATTGGGATGTAAGATAGAGACATGGTTTTATATTGTTGTTGTCTGTTGGTTGATTGTTCATTGTTAACTTCAGTATCTTCTGCAACTACAACTAAATTTCTATCTGCATCTAATGATTTTTCTTGTTCTGTCTTTAGAAGTTCAGCTTTGAATCTTCTCACTTCTTGTGAAATTTTTCCAAAGTCTCTACCAGGTTCAGCTCTACGTGTATCTTTCAGCTTTTAAAAAGAGCTAAACGTGTTGTTTATCTTTTGATTGACTTGTCATTTAGCTCCTTCGTGCAATAGTTGGGCTGTTGTTTGTTTTTGTTTTATCAAAGGTGTAAACAAATCAATGAGCAGGATTATAAATTTGTACACGATTTCAAAAAGCAAAGTAAAGCAGCTTCTGCACTATTAGCATCAATATTAATGGATTAATGGTTGTTTGTTTATTTCATGACCATGCTATGCAAAGTCGATGTAATCAGACTTTGTCTGCGCTCTGCGCCTATGTTCCTCCACTCCGCAATCAATATTGTGTTATGTATGATGTTTATATAATATTATAAATATTTTAGGAAATTATAAATGTTTCTTCACTTTAATATTTGCTTAAATCTTAATGTTATCAGGAAAAACATGTTTAACTAGTGTCCTTGAATTAGGTTGTTTTGATCAATATGTTTTCTCAATTTGAAGGTCAAGGTTGATTTTTGTTTACAAGTAAAAATTCCATTAAGATGACTCATGTTCTAGAACATTCTGTCATGTGACCAATCTTTATATATACCATGTTTGGTGGACATTTTTTTCAGTTTTGACATTACCATCAGTCTTGTAAAGAGCTATTACAGTTGTGAAAATTCATTCCAAATTCTAAGAGAGGAATTATTTTAAATATTCATTGGATTATAACAGTGCTCATAAACTTTTGGATTTTGGATTTTTAATTGATGATTTTGGAATTTATGTGAACTTATTCAGAGATTTTGGAATACTTCATTTTGACATCAGCACATCAAGATTACTAGTACATCAGGACTTTGGAGACCATTGGCACATCATAACATTCAAGGACACAGCCGTGAATTCGGAACATTCTATATTTAGGACTTGTGATTAGAACAATCATTCTTATTGGATTATTAGGATTTCAAAACACATTACTGTAAGTGACTTTTTGATTTTTTCATTTTAATTATCTAGTAATAAATTGCTTGTTGATTTTTACTTGATTTGTTGGTTTCACTTTCTTTCTGTTACATTTTTCTTAGACCATAGAGTCGTAACGGAAATTGGGGGTTCGTCTTCTGGGATCTGAATTTCTTTAAAGCATATTAGAGATATTAAATTTATCTTTGAAATTCATATTGATTTTGTGTCTGAATTTTTTTTTTTGTCTTTGGCAAAGATTTTATATAGAGAAATTTTTTTGTGTGAAACCAACAAGCATTTACTATGGCATCTAATGTTCAGAATTTCATTTCAAAACCTACCCAGGAGGGGTTAGAGTGCATGAAAAAGGATGAGTTGCTCGAGCTTGCCAGAAAATACAGTCTATCTGAGGCAAAGTTATCATTGACAAAACAGGAGATAAAGATTATTTTGATTCAGTATTTAGTAGGAAAGGGAATTTTTGATAGCAGTGCTTTAAGTTTGAAGAGAAAGCCTGTATCTGGTTCTGACAGGAAATTAAGGGAATTAGAGTTAAAGAACCAGATTGATTTAGAATTGGCAAAGCTTCAGATTCAGAGAGAGAGAGAGAGAGAGAGAAAGAAGAGAGGCAGATACAGATGGAGAGAGAGAAAGAAGAGAGGCAGATACAGACGGAGAGAGAGAAGGAAGAGAGGCAGATACAAATGCAGAAAGAAGAGAGGCAGATACAGATGGAGAGAGAGAAGGAAGAGAGGCAGATACAAATGCAGAAAGAAGAGAGGCAGATGGAGAGAGAGAAAAAAGATAGGCAAATGCAGATGGAGAGAGAGAGAGAGAGAAAGAAGATAAACAAATACAAATGCAGATGCAGATGCAAAGAGGAGAAAGGGAAATGCAATTTAAGTTAAGAGAATTAGAACTGGCAAACAGAACACACTCCACTCCTTTAAACACAAGTCCAGGTTTTGATGTTACTAGATATATTAGGTTAGTACCCCCTTTTCAGGAAAAAGAAGTAGATAAATACTTTCTTCATTTCGAGAAAATAGCTGAAAACTTGAAATGGCCCAGAGAGCATTGGACTTTGTTATTACAAAGTGTACTTATTGGCAAAGCTCGTGAAGTCTAAATTTCACTGTCAGTACAACAAAGCACTGATTATGATGTGGTTAAGGAGTACATCTTGAAAGCTTATGAGTTGGTACCAGAGGCATATCGACAAAGGTTTAGGAATTGTAGAAAAGAAACTGGACAAACTCATGTCGAATTTGCAAGGGATAAAGAACAACTATTTGATAGGTGGTGCTCAGCCAAGAAAGTTGATCAAGATTATGATAACCTCCGACAGCTCGTATTAATTGAAGAGTTCAAGAGGTGCATCCATAGTGATATTAAAACCTATCTTGACGAGCAGAATGTGGAAACTTTGGAAAATGCTGCTCGTATGGCTGATGATTATTCCTTGACTCACAAAATTTCATTTGGTAATAAATCGTCCTCTCAGCAGTTTTCTGGTAAAAAACCATTTCAATCTCATTCGAGTACTTCCAAATTTCACAACAGCACAACTGTTAGGAATCAAACATCTGATAAGACTGATCAGAAATCCTTATCTCTTCCTACGTGCACTTATTGTAAAACGAAAGAGCACGTTATTTCTGATTGCTTCAAGTTGAAAAATAAGCAACAGAGAAAAGACAGAGCTTTTCCAAATGCTCTTATTTCTACGAGGTCAAGGTCACGGTCTTGTATTGAAAGCAATACATTTGTTGGGTCAAACAAACCCCAGTCTGATTCTATTTTGGAGGCTTATGAACCATTCATGTCAGAAGGTTCTATATCACTTATTGGTGATTCTGCCAAACCTATCCCAATTAAAATATTAAGGGACACTGGAGCTTCTCAGAGTCTTTTATTATCAGGTACTTTGCCTTTGTCTGAGGAGTCTTCTTCAAGTGAAAGTGTTCTTGTTCAGGGAGTAGAGTGCGGCTTTGTAAATGTTCCTCTTCATTGTGTAAATTTGGCATCAGACTTAGTTTCTGGACCTGTGACTGTTGGGGCAGTGACTTCTTTACCCATAGAGGGTGTTCATTTATTACTAGGCAATGACCTAGCTGGAGATAAGGTTGTGGTTAATCCACTTGTAACTGACAAGCCTTGTTTGGATCAGAAAGTTGATCCTGTCGAAACTGAAATCCCTGATTTGTACCCTGCTTGTGCAGTTACTAGAGCTATGGCAAAAAGAGCTCTTGAGAGTGATGTTGATCAGGATATTATTCCTTTAGCTGACACATGTATTGGTCAGTCTTTTGATGAGGTCACTTTTTCCTCAGGTATTGATCAATCAAATGGTATTGATCACAGTGATCCTCTTTTGGCAACTCATTCTCTTTGTTCTAATCAGGATGACAAACGACAATCCCTTGTCGTTGAACAGGAGCAAGATCCCGAGATATCTTGTTTGTTTCAGAGGGCTATTAGTGAAACTGAAGCCACACAAGTTCCAGTGTGTTACTTTGTGAAAAATGGGGTCCTTATGAGAAAATGGAGACCACCTGATGTACCCGCTGGTGACGAGTGGTCAGTGAGCTATCAAATTGTTGTTCCTAAGTCATATCGACAGGAAATTCTTAATTTAGCCCATGAAACTCCTTTAGCTGGTCATTTAGGAGTCCGTAAGACTTATCACAAGATCTTGAATCATTTTTATTGGCCGAAACTCAAAAGTGATGTTTCTAAATACTGCAGATCTTGTCACACTTGTCAAATGGTAGGAAAACCCAATCAGAAGATACCTAAGGCTCATCTGCAACCTATTCCTGCATTTGATGAACCATTTAGTAGAATAATAGTAGACTGTGTTGGTCCTTTACCTAAAACCAAGTTAGGCAACCAATACTCGTTGACCATCATGTGTACATCTACAAGATTTCCAGAGGCAATTCCTCTGAGAAATATAAAAACTAAAACTACTGTGAAAGCTTTGGTAAAGTTTTTTACACTTGTTGGCCTTCCCAAATCTGTCCAGTCAGATCAAGGGTCAAATTTTATGTCTGGAATTTTCCAACAAGTTATGCATGAATTAGGCATCCAACAGTTTAAATCTTCTGCATATCACCCTGAAAGTCAAGGTGCTTTGGAAAGATTTCATCTAACTTTGAAGAATATGATTCGATCATATTGCTTTGATACAGAAAAGGATTGGGATGAGGGTGTTCATTTGTTGTTGTTTGCTGTTAGGGAATCAGTTCAAGAGTCGTTGGGTTTTAGTCCCTTTGAACTAGTTTTTGGTCATACTGTCCGTGGACCATTGAAATTATTGAAAGAGAAACTTCTTTCAAATGAAGATTCAGAGATTAATCTTCTTGATTATGCCTCTGATTTCAAATACAAGTTGTCAAAGGCCTGTGAAGTAGCAAGAACTAATCTTCACACTACCCAGTCAAAAATGAAATTAAGGTATGACAGAAATTCACAGGAAAGGAGTTTTAAACCTGGTGACAAAGTTCTGGCTCTCTTTCCCATACCTCAGAATCCTCTTCAGGCTAAATTTTATGGTCCTTATACCGTTGAAAAGAAAGTAAATGACTTAAATTATATCATTAACACTCCTGGGAGACGGAAACAGAAACAACTTTGTCATATAAATATGTTAAAGGAATATTTTGACAGAGATAGCCCAGCTAATTATTCAGTTAATTTAGTTGTACCTGTCCCACACAGTGAAGATATCAACGATGGAATACAATCAGACTATAGTGACTCTGGTATAACCAATCTTCGGAATTCAGAAATATTGAACAACCTAGACCAGAAACTTTCACATCTACAACAACAGGAAAGAAATGAACTAAAACAGTTATTACATGACTACGAGCACTTGTTTCCTGATGTTCCAACACGAACAAGTTAAATTTATCATAACGTTGACATTGTAGATTCTGCGCCTGTGAAACAGCATCCTTATAGGATGAATCCTCTCAAACAGAACTATCTGAAGAAAGACATTCAGTATTTACTGGAGAATGATTTCATAGAACCAAGTAAAAGTAACTGGAGTTCACCATGTATTCTTGTTCCCAAGCCAGATAATACATTCCGTATGTGTACTGACTATAGAAAAGTCAACAGTGTCACCAAAACTGATTCATTTCCAATCCCAAGAATGGACGATTGCATTGATAAAATTGGAAATGCGGAATATGTCACCAAGTTTGACCTTTTAAAAGGATTCTGGCAAATTCCACTGACGGAAAGGGCAAAAGAAATTTCAGCATTTGTAACTCCAGATGGACTTTATCAATATAAAGTCATGCCGTTTGGAATGAAAAATTCGCCTGCAACGTTTCAACGTCTGATGAACATGATAACATTTGGTCTTGATAATTGTGACGCTTATATCGATGACGTCATTATCTACAACAACACCTGGGAAGATCATTTGGAAACCATTCGAAAATTCTTTGACCGACTCAGCGATGCGAATCTGACAATTAATTTGAGCAAAAGTGAGTTTTGCCATGCTTGTGTCACATTTTTAGGACATATTGTGGGACAAGGTCAAGTTAAACCTATAGAAGCTAAGGGTTAAACCTATAGAAGCTAAGGTCAAAGCTATCTCTGAATTTCAAGTTCCAATTTGTAAAAAGCAACTGATGCGATTTCTAGGTATGGTTGGATATTATCGGAAATTTTGTTCCAATTTTTCCAAAATTGCTGAACCTTTGACAAGTTTATTGAGTAAGAAAACCAAATTTTTTTGGTCTGACAAGTGTCAGGAATCTTTTGACAAGTTAAAGGCCATGCTTAAGAATGCACCAGTTCTTTCTGCACCAAATTTTAGCCAATCATTTAAATTATCTGTTGATGCAAGTGATGTAGGGGTTGGTGGAGTATTGATTCAGGAAGACAATGTGATTGCAGATGCACTCTCACGTGCCTAGAAATGTAATATTGCTTGATGTAATTAAGTCCAGTATCATAAAACATGTTCTTATGTAATTTTGGTTATTATAGTATTAGATGTATATTCAAAAGAAAGCTTTATTATATAAATCTTTCTTTTTCTTTATGAGGGGAGGTGTTATGTATGATGTTTATATAATATTATAAATATTTTAGGAAATTATAAATGTTTCTTCACTTTAATATTTGCTTAAATCTTAATGTTATCAGGAAAAACATGTTTAACTAGTGTCCTTGAATTAGGTTGTTTTGATCAATATGTTTTCTCAATTTGAAGGTCAAGGTTGATTTTTGTTTACAAGTAAAAATTCCATTAAGATGACTCATGTTCTAGAACATTCTGTCATGTGACCAATCTTTATATATACCATGTTTGGTGGACATTTTTTCAGTTTTGACATTACCATCAGTCTTGTAAAGAGCTATTACAGTTGTGAAAATTCATTCCAAATTCTAAGAGAGGAATTAATTTAAATATTCATTGGATTATAACAGTGCTCATAAACTTTTGGATTTTGGATTTTTAATTGATGATTTTGGAATTTATGTGAACTTATTCAGAGATTTTGGAATACTTCATTTTGACATCAGCACATCAAGATTACTAGTACATCAGGACTTTGGAGACCATTGGCACATCATAACATTCAAGGACACAGCCGTGAATTCGGAACATTCTATATTTAGGACTTGTGATTAGAACAATCATTCTTATTGGATTATTAGGATTTCAAAACACATTACTGTAAGTGACTTTTTGATTTTTTCATTTTAATTATCTAGTAATAAATTGCTTGTTGATTTTTACTTGATTTGTTGGTTTCACTTTTTTTCTGTTACATTTTTCTTAGACCATAGATTCGTAACAATTGTTGTTTTTTTTTTTTGTTTTTTGTGTTTGTTTGCTTTTCTTAATTTTCCATATGCATTTAAACATTTGAACATCGGATCAGGCGATGTGACAGTAGAACCATACTCATCGTAATCGTAATCGTTCTTCTCTACATAAATTTTACTCGCTTTGTCTTTGTCTATTTTGCTATATAGTTTTGTCTCACTGTAATGGTTTGTTTATCAGTCTTTGGAAAAATGCTTTTCATTACATCGGTATTGATGGTTTGAATCAAGTTTAAAGGAATTAGTGTTCTCTTTCAACTGTTGTATCTAACGATACTATCCATTTTGATAACCATGTCCCTCGATAATAGAAATATACCGTTTCCACCTGCATCATAGTCCAATTTCATTCTTGAATCTGATATGTGTTGTTGAAAGTTTATCATAATATTTCCGTCTGAGTCATAATCTTCTTCACCGAGTGTTTGTTTCTCAAATAACAGTTCGATGAGGTGGAAATAGACTGTGTAATAGATGTTGTGTTTTGCAACTGTCATCCCAAGATAGATATTACACAACTCTTAAGACTTTCATTTATTCCTGCAATACCATCAGCTATGAGTCGACTTCCATTTCGCAAGAAACAATGCTTCCAATCTGTTGGCCCATTTTTGCCTGACATAGAATTAATTTCATCAGCTAACAATGTTCTCCAGTATTCAGTAGTTACTTCTCCATAATGTCTCTTTTAAACAGTTGACTCGAGTCATGATGTTGTAGAATGTTAAACTTGTTGCAGATCAAATTAAATTGTTTTAAGTCGATGCTGTTGTTATTTGATTGGATTGCTTGATCGTCATGTAACAGAATTGCACATTCAGACAGCATTGTTCGCATCTGGAAACAAAAGTGAAACCTTTTAAGCAGATGTAACCAACTCTCGAGCACATTGATCTGTTAAATGCCAGTAAGAAATACCACATCCATCTTTCTATTCCCATCTACACTGCCCAGATTAGTTGAAAATTTACATCCTCAAATTGTACTATAAATTTAGCCACATAACCAATGTATGTATTTACCTACCTCAAATACGTATTAAATCCTTCTGTGCATTGTTCGTTTTTAACGCTCCTACTTTCAAAAGCTGTTTCTGTTTTTGCCAATATTAGCATCATTAAATGCAATCTGTATATTTCATAATGCATTGGAATATGTCTATTTTACTGTTGAAATCAACAAATTTACATTTAATGTAATCTTTAATGTTAGTTTTCAAAATGATTAGCTACGACTACACGTATAACCCATTCAAACCTGTCAACAAATATGCATTACCTCTTGATACTGACATTGTTTCATGTTAAACTCTTGATACTGACATTGTTTCATGTTAAACTCTTGATACTGACATTGTTTCATGTTAAACTCTTGATACTGACATTGCTTCATGTTAAACTCTTGATACTGACATTGTTTCATGTTAAACTCTTGATACTGACATTGTTTCATGTTAAACTCTTGATACTGACATTGCTTCATGTTAAACTCTTGATACTGACATTGTTTCATGTTAAACTCTTGATACTGACATTGTTTCATGTTAAACTCTTGATACTGACATTGTTTCATGTTAAACTCTTGAACTACCTCTTTAAAAACGGATACATTTAGTGAAAACCTCTACATGTCATGTCTCAATCTCAGTCATTATTTCAGATTATGACAAATTATTCTTTCGTTTATTTTTGTTTGTTCCGCCACTTTCACTCTTTTCATGCGCTACGCTCCGCTTGAGGCTCAGAAGCTATGGTAACTGTCTTGATTGCATGCGCCCCCTCTTCCCCCTCCCCCACTTTAAAAATGAGTGCGAAACAAACGGGACGTTTCCTAGAGTAAGTTTTCTTTACAGTTAGATGCTTACATTATTGCCCTGGAAACACTTAAAATGCAGGAGCTTCTGGGGCTTTGCCCCATGGGCCGCCACTAGGGATTCCATTCCGCAGATCCATTGCCTACTTGTTTACCCCTCCCCCCCCCATTAAACGATATTTCTGGATCCGCCCCTGAATGTAACTGCACGTGTAGGGTTTTCTATTGAATATTGAATTGGCATCAATAAATAATGTACAAAGCCTTTATTGTAATTGATATTATTAATTAAATAATATACTAATGTGGATAAAAACAAAATGCACAACTGTCTAATTTAAATATGGCTCACACTGATAAAATGTCACCGAGTACAATGCAGCTCCTATACCAGGTTAAAATTACTTTTGTATAGATTGATTTTATGAAATATACTGAAATCACTTTGAAATTTTATTTAGTAGCACGGGTTACTTACTATGAGACAATGGTCGATTTCTCTACCCTGCTTGCATTTTCTGCTTTCCATCTCATTGTAACAGACAAAAATAATAAATCAATGCAGAGTTTGAAGATCATACGATATTAGGGCTACCGTACGTCCTCTTTTTCCCGGACATGTCCTCCTATTCTGTCCTTAATTCTCCGTCCTGACGGTTTTGTTTTTTTAAATTTAAAAATGTCAGGGATTTCGCCCTGCTCGTTCTTTATCGAACATATAAAGTTCAATAGTTTTACATTAGTTAATATCTCAAAGAAGTACATACAAGGAAAGAACCTATATGCACTTTTTTCCAATTAATATACAACTGAAGAAAGATTGGGGAAAGGAAAGGACGACATGTAGTACACAGGTCACAGTATATTATATAATATATACTCACGTTGTATACTCACTTTTACTCGTTGTATATGCTCAGGATGGATTAATGTGATATATATATATATATATATATATATATATATATATATATATATATATATATATATATATCACATTAATACAATGTGAGTAGGTAGATACTGATATAGATACACCCACTCTCTGGAGTGTTCTCTTTTTTGAAATTTCAAATATGGTAACCCTATAAAATATTCCCACTCATTAATTTGACTCCCCGCTTCTAAAGAATTATATATTCCTAAGTGGTGAATTTTTAATTTTGTTAATAATAAAAAGTATGCTTTAATGGTTCCAAACAATGCTTAGCCCTTTACCTTGACGTGCATGTGTGGGTATGGCAAACTAAGCACACTTTTTAACATAAACTTTGATAGATTTGACCATTAAAAATGCAAAAATAGTTATTTTATCAATTTTTTGGTTGGAAATAAAATATATAAGATTTGTTCATTCAATAAATTTCAGAAAGACTATTCATATATGTAAGATCCGGATTGTTAATTCTTTGCACGGTTTTGTACCGGAACACGAAATAAGTCTTTCCTTTTTCGGAATACCGCGCGCGTCCAACGATAAACGTAAAGGAGTTCAAATACGCTAGAAATCCCGCCATTTGTTCTTTCAGGTTTCGATAACGAGTTACTTTTGTAATTCCTTTGAACATAAACCGTTTAGATATGTGGAATAGTCAAGGAGGTATATAAACTTTAATTCAAAACCTAAAATTGTGTACTCATATAAAACGGATAAATGTGTTTTCCTCCGGCTTATCACTGCAATAAGCACGATGTGAGTTCAGTGAGTTTCCTCGGACGTTTCCAACTCCGTTCTAGATATCTGGATAGATATGTTGGGGTGTGAGCACATACCAGATATCTAAATCGGGGTTGGGAAAGGTCATAGCCCGGCCCCTCAAGATAACTAATCAAACATCTTAAACGGGGTGCGAAAGGTCAGAGGAGACTGACTTGGTGCGCTCCATCACCATGCGTAAGTTGAAGAATGGGGGTCATTCTTCGTTTACCAGGCTAAGAATTCTTAAAGTCCGTCAGGGCAACTACACTTTGCCAGTCACTTCTATTTACAATTTGTAATCAGAATTAAGGTCAAGAAGTTTCTTATGATAGGAGCCAGCTTGTCACCTTCCAACGCATACTTGTCCATACCAAGCTTTCTGGCAGTGTTGGAATCTTTGTGAGACTTGAAAAGTGTTTTGTGGTTCCAAGGAGAGATCAGTGTGCATGACCCTCAAAAGCGATGTTGTACAATTGAAAATAAGTTATCTACTTTTATAAGCCATTTAAAAATTACTGCAAATTCAAATTGGGTAAAATAAAAGGTGTTTTCTTTGAATCATTGAATGCACTTTAAAACAAAAGTAGATCTAGCATTATTATATATCATTACCAACACACACAGACATATATAATTACAATCCCATAGACATTAAATAAAAATACACCAAGTTACTGTCATTAAAATCTATTGGATGGTTAAATACAGCCTTAATTAGATGCGTACTTTGCTGATGCTAGTAGTTCAGTGGAGGGTTTAATGGTGATGCAGGTGTCATTAGTTTTCATCTGTGCACTCAGAGACTGGACAGTACTGTTGCTCAAACTTCCAGAAGATAGTTTAATTATTTTTCTTAGCATTGAAAATATTTTTTATACATCTGCATTGCTGTGAGGGCATGTCAAACATGCAATGGTCACCCTAATTAACATGTAAAATTTTGGCTTTCCTGATGGTAGATGACAGTTGTCCATGTTGATATGGCCATACCTGCCATACCTACTTTCCCATTTTGTCCTATGATCTTATGCACCCCATGAGTGTGCTTTTCAGTATATGGGGAAAAAAATGATAATCTGCCTGTTTCTCTTTAGTGAGTCTGTCCAAGTCTATGTTGGCTCTAGCAATGGCCAAGGTTGCTAAAGGCGATACAGTACTTTAAAATGGTATTTGCTTTCCTTTAAACATTTTTGGCATTTTTGGCAATAAAAACATTTAAGATTTTTAGTTGTTTGATGAGTTTCAATGCAAAGTCTCTGATGGCCACTAATATTTTCATGTAGAGCATTAAGTGTTGCAAGTCACCACCTAGGCCAATGCATAAAGTGCTGATGAAAAATAATCTGCAAGTGACCCAAATGTTGTTACATGTATTGTTAACAATGATATTTCAAAGGTTAGAAAGGTTTACAAATATTTGTATTGATATGGGTGAACAAATTCGCTAATCGATTGTGAAACTCCATAATCGATTGCATGGTAAGGGAGACAACTGTGAAGCGTTCGGCACAGACTAGTTCCCTCCCCTTGTTTGTCGGGAAGAAAACCGAGGATTCCGAACAAAATGTTTAAAACGCCGCCAAATATCATACACGTGCCATGGATGAAAATGATCCCCAAACAATATATCCATATCCTGGAGGAAAAGCTCGTTCTCGTGAATGGACATACTTCGGATTTTACAAAGCACAGGAGGGTCCACCGACAAAGGAGAATTTAGATATGACGAAGGTCATATGCAAACTCTGCAGAAAGGAATATGCAAACCAAGGTAAGTCAAAGCTATTTTCATTGAAATCAACCGGGGGATACATAAGCAAGTCAGCAGCCGCAACATTGAAAAACTATGTCTATACATTTGACGAACAAGCATTGGTTGAAAAACTTATGGAAGTTCTCTCACCGTTCCTGAATGCAACAAACAGTGTTTGCGGAGACAAATCACCAACCCTTCATAAAGTTATCCCAATACTTCTTAAACTTGCCAAATGTATAGCAACGAATTTTAATGATCTACCTCCAATTGCCAAACTTAAAAATGTCATGAGAAAAGAACTTGAGAATAGGACACAGGACAAAGATATAGCTTTGTTGGGCTGTTTATTAAATAATACTATGAAGGGTCTTGAGTTTCTACCTGATAGTGAGCGAGCAGATGGACATGCTCTGCTTTTGAAGGTTGCTCTTGATATGGCTGATGTCAAAGTGGAACCAGGGGCTATTGATGAACAGACTTCAGACACATTGCCACCTCTACCAATAGTACCATCACTACTAAATGTCCAAGATGACACCAATAAAACTGTGGTTACACCTAGTCCACCAAACAAGAAAACAAAGGCCAATGTTAACATGGATGATTGGTTGCAAGATGTTGTTTGCCTTGGTGAAAGTCAACAGCCAATAACAGATGTCATCCACCTGGAGGTTTCCAGATATCTAGCTGCTGCTCCATCTGATACCAATCTCACAATGTTACAGTGGTGGAAACAAAACTGCCAGTTCTACCCCCATCTTAGCTTACTAGCTCGGAAGTACCTAAGTATTCCGGCATCATCTGTATCCAGTGAGAGGGTATTTAGTCTGGCTGGACATCTTATCAGCAAGAAACGGGCTCGTTTAAGCTCTGGCAATGTGGACTTGATAATATTCTTAAACAAAAACATTGACTATTGGTAGTGTCGGTGTAACAAACACACGAATACGCAGTATTCTGAAAAATGATTTATGTGTCCAGTATTACTCAAACATTTGATTTGTATTTTATTGTACCTTCTGTTTAACTTGTAACATGGAAAACATTTTAATCTAGTCTTAAGAATTCTAGTCTTAGATTTTTTCAATCATTATGTGACTTTGCTGTTAAACTGTCAAGTTAATAAATGTAAACATTTTTTAGTGTTTTGTTTCAATTTAAATGTAAAATGTGAATGATTCTTTCATTGTTAGTGCAATAATCTGTATTCTGAAAAATGACATGATATGTACTAACCAAACCTTTGATTTTGTTTAATGTGGATAACATTTTAGTCAAGTTTTAAGAATTTTAGCTTTAGATGTTCTATCTTTACATGATTTTGCTGATAAATTGTTCTGTTAATAAATTTGAATGTTTTTTTAATTGGTGTTTTTGTTTTGTTTAAATCTAAACTGCTTTGATATTAGTATTAATAAATAATGACAAGCAAGAAAAGCATGTCCTTCTATACTTTAAACAATAGACAAATCACATATGAATAAAAGTGTTCAGGGGGATTGCAACAGTCTTTCAGTTGCACAAAACTGATAATCCAAAGAAAGTTGCTTTTGTAGAACAAAAATAACAATGCAATAAAAATGTAATATTTTTATGAGGTTAAAGTATATATATATATATATATATATATAAGAGATTACTCTGGTACATTTATTAACATTTTGAACTCTTGAACAAAGATATAACTCTAACAAACAAGAATTAAAATTTACTTGTAACCGATTATAATCGATTATCAGTAAGTTGTGTGGAACCGATGATCGATTATGAAATTCTAACCGATTCCCATCACTAGTATTCTTCATCCGTGGCATACAGACAGATGAAATAAAGGTCTTGTTTTGTTTCAGGTTTCCAGGGCTATGGAGGAGACCAAGGTGGAAGGGGATATATGTCTCCTGGGGCAGGGGGATTTGGAACACCCCAGCCGGATGAGAAAAGGGTAGATAGAATACTAGCTATCAAGGGGAAGGGGAAAATTGCAAAGGGTTGCACCAACATTTTATGGTATAAATAACAGCAGCTTCAAACTATAAATGAATATAACATTCTCCACTTTAGTTTCCTATGTTCATGCTTGCTCCTATATTCTACACTATTTTGAAAAATTGGATACTGTTGAATGACTAGTGCAGAGATGCCAACCATTCTGATATTTTGTCAGAAAATTTTCTACTTTTAACCTCAAATTGTGCAGTTATAATCACTTCTGTCAGATTCTGATTTTCCATTCAAATAAAATTGTATATATGTGAACTGCAACCTAAACACCAGCATATCTAGATCACTGAAACCTTTGTAAATGTCTGATGGTAATTCATTTGTGAAAATGTACTTAAGTATTTGTATCACAAAAGCAGTTGAATATTGACCAGTCAAAAATCTACTCTGCTTACTGTGCTACAGGAATCGAAAACGGGATATGCAGGGTATTAACACTGGATGACTAGCATGCCTTTGCAGTCTTTTCTTTATGGATTTCAGTGTGGAACATGGCTGGAATAAGACTAGGGAGCATGTTTGAACCAAAAATCACTTTGTATCAGTAGGGTTAAATGCTTAAAATAAATCGTTAAATAAGAATTTGCAGCATTCCAATATTTTTTTCTTCAGATTCCGATTCTTTAATGGTTACATTCCCATTTGACGTGTTGGTAGGGCTTGGTATGTCTGGTGTTAATGTAAATTAGCCTTTATACATGACTTTTTTTGTGTTTTGACTTTGCAAAGTAAATGCAGTCAAATAAATTGTATTCACTAAGCCCTCTGTTTTACGCTCTGTCCATGAGGCCATCTGACCATAGTTCACACTGTTGGCTATGCCATTAAATGAATAAAAACCAAAAAACCATACTTTCTAATGTACTTGTGCAATAGTTTGTTTCCCCTGCCTCCTGTACATTTATATAGATTAGTGTAGCCATTTCCATTCATATATATTGTACGTTGACATTATCCCTGCATGTCTAATGGAAATTAAAGCAAGTGGTTGCGACTCTCTAACTCAACAGCAATAATAAATGCCTTATAACTGCATCTCTTTTTTTATAATGTTTGATCATATTTCCCTTCTACTTTTCAGGCAAGGTCAAGGGTACAGAGTATTATGCCATGTACAATAGCCCAGATTTTAAGTGCAACACAAACGGAAGACAAATTCTTCTCGGGCCCAAATGAAATTTCACAGGTGAGGAACCGAGGACCAGTATACAGTTTTGATTTTTTTTCCCTCAGTTTTGTTCATGCATGAACTCACTGATGCAAGGTATTTAAGCCAGCCTCTTATCTTGCTCATTACTGCCTAATGGTTTGACATGTAAGATTTTTATTGGCATGTTATATAGTTATGTTTTCTTTTGAAAGGGTGATTGTGAAGTAATACAGAAGTGGGCAAAGTAAGTATTTTGAACTACATGTATGGACTATATATGATTCTCAGAATTCATAAAAATGCACATATTAGATTTATGTGGTGTGATACCACTGTTTAACTGACCCGATGGACAAGACCCAGATTTCAGTAGTTTGGCTAAAAGATGATTCAACATCTATGTATTGGAAGATATTTTTCATCTGGAGTAGTTTATCTTCCTATTCATGCTTGACTCCTCTTCCTGAACAAACATTATAATCACCAAAATTGGTGGTTACATCCGTCATAAACTTGACTCTTGTCTAGCTTTTACAAAAATGAAATTTTTCCAAATTAAGTAAGAAAGGCTAAATTATTTTAAAAAATAATATAGACATGTAATACGTGTTTAGCAAACAAATAAATCATGAAAATTTTATGTTGATAGTATACTTAATTTTCAGTTGAATAGCAGTAATACAATATGTCACTATTGCCTTGTTTATCATCTGGGATGCTAAGTCCACTTGTCCGAGTTCACAATTCTAACCTCCCATTATATGGAATGTTTTAGAAATCTAGAACAGAGAGAAGCCAGAAACAGCTCTAGTTGGATACTCTTCCTCGTTTCCTCAGATACTTGTGATGCTGAGATGTGTACAGTTCACTCTGGGAAGATTTACTTTGTTTATGTGTTTAAATTAAATACGTTTTTGGCAAATTATTTTAATTTTATGTTTTAATTGATTGATTATTCTGTCAGTCCTTGCATTATTTGATTGTGATTTTAGCTCTCTTGATAATTGATGGGAACTTATTGTGCCATGTTCATCTGGCAGTGCTCTTCTCTGTTCTTCCCCTTCCAATACCCACTGTTAGGGTAAGTAATTCCTCCTGTATGGTAGTTCTGGAATTTTATTTTAGTACTTGCTTTGGCAGTGCTCGATTATATTTTTGCCTAGGGCAAGTATTGCTACCTATTTGTGGTTCCAGAATCATAATTCTCCTTTGTTCATCAATTTTGGGAATTAATAGTACTTGCTTAGGCAGTGCCCATAATTGTTTTGTTCAACAATTGTGGAAATTGATTAATTAATAAGTACTTGCTTAGGCAGTACGCTCAGTTACTGCACTGACATATTTTTATAGCACTGCTTCAGCAACACATTTATGAATAAGTACTCGTATAGGCATTACTAATTGTTGCATCAAATAATTTTATTGCACTACTTCAAATAATTATTTGCTTAAGTAGTACGATTTTGATTGTTGCATCAACTCATTTTATTGCACTGCTTTGAAATAAAATATTTGCATGCAATTTTTACTTTTAGAGAGTACTGGCTTTGGCAGTACATACTATTCTTTCAGGAGCATCGCAAAATGTGGGGAATATTGTGGGCACAAGAAGGCCACATGAGATTTCCACCTTACATGTTTATCCTATATAACGTGTATATGCACGGATGGGTGTAGTCTATGGCCCGACAATGTTTTGGACCTGACTGAGAGTCAGCGCATCTATCAAGGGAGGAAGAAACGCCCTTCTTCCCCCTATACTCCTCTATTCCAGGAGTGTATGGGATCTTCTTCTTCCATAGAGAAGAGTACTTCTCTTTTGGGGCAGTTTCGTTCTGAGTCCTGTGAGACTCTGAACATAACTCCTCAGTCCCAGGAGGGTATGGGACCAATCACTCCTCGATTCCAGGTGTATGGGATCTGTGACTCATGAAGTTGAGAGATGCAGGGCTCCTGAAGAGTAACAAATGCTTGTCAGGGTGGGCACTCCTAGATCCCAGAAGCATATGGGATCTATCTCTCATGGAGTAGAGAGACATAATGCCCCTGAAGAGTCTCATCAGCGGTACAGGGACAAGGATCAAGTTAATACACACCTCCACCCCCATCTCCATTCTACCAATCTGTCCTGTCGGGGTTTGAGAGTTGGCATATACTCGTCTCGTCCTATTAGGAAAGGGGATCAGATTCCCCCCTCTCTGCTTCAAATACGTTCCCCGATGACATTAACGTTAGGGATATAAGCCTGCTACCTCCCGAATCCAGCCATTCTTAAAGACGAAACTTCGTCTTTTCTGTCTATATCATAGACAAAGGGCAATAACTCTTGCCCATTACCTCCACTTACCACAACTAGGTGTCGCTAGTTTTTAAGCTTCGCTGTCGTACCATGAACTTCGTACCTGAAACCTCCTGTCAATCCAAGCCAAATTTGTGTTAAATTCGAACCATCCATACAGGATTTTGTATTTATTTGGATTAATAATAATATGCAATTTTTCACTTTCTCTGACTTAGAATGTTGTACCATGCAGTCTAAAATTGACTATCGTTGATGCATGTTGTTATTCACAGTTTCACGCACATTGCCTATTGTTTGCTCACCCGGTTAGTAATGGGTGTTGTTTTAGCGACTGATTAACATGCTGCATCTTAACTTTATAACATTTTGTTGTGTTTTGTTTTAGCTTGTCGTGTCAGTGAAATCTGTTGACAAAGTGTACTAAATGCAACAAATTCATGGCAAAGAAAGACATGCGAGTCGTGCCTTGTGTGTACAAAATGTACTTCGTCAGTACCATGCAGTGTGTGCACCATATACTCCGAGAGTGTATGGATTAAGGTTTTGCAGTAATTGACCATGGCAAAGAAAGAGGGTAAAGACAATGCAAATTTTAAATTCCTACAAGTAATCGCGATACATTGGGGAAGTGCACCCCCATTTTTGTTGGGCAGTCCAGGTAGTGTACGTCCCCCCGCATGTCCAAGCATGGCCTTCGGGCCTGTAATTCCGGACACATGGGACTTTTAATGAATCCAACGGAAGAATTCTATACTACCATATCACCATCCACAATCATACAACGAGCTGAGCCGTCTGTCCAGCCATTCCAGCCATCTCAATCAGGGGATCTTACTGAAAGATCCGGCTGTCTGAAGATTGCTAAGGTTTTCTTTTCTGGGAGTCAAGTACCAACAACATTTTCATTTTGCTAGTACAAGACACATTCCACCGCCTACCATACTGAACTCCGGGCGTTGGATAAAAATGTAGCGGCAGTTAACCTCTCTGCCCCACTTTTTATCAAGTGAATAAAAATGTGTTTCTTGTCACATTGAAGCGAGTTCGGAACACTGTTGCCACGTCTTCAATATAGTATTTGGTTTCCTTGGTGATTTTCCAACTAGCTGAAAAATTTGCCAACCAACATGCCTGGGCAGCGATGGCCCAAATTGCTTGGGTCGTTAACAGAGTGCCTCTACCAATGTTGACTTGACATGTCACGCTCTGGCTTTAAGGGTCATTTCATTTGGCTTGCCATTGCTGTTTGGTGGAAATATTGAAGAAGTTTGGAGGAGGGCAGCTCAAGAACTACCCCTCCAACATGCCACTAGACCCATATCCTCGTTTTAAAACCAGTCGTCCCTGCCCCAATGAAGGGACAATACGTGGGCCAAGAAAAAGGGATCTTTTATGTCCAGGTGCTGTTTAGATCTCGATTTTATGCCAGCATACAACAGCCGAACCAGTCTAAGAGGCGCTTTTACAGGGGAGATAAGAAACCAAGTTTCTCCACCCCCAAACCTCCTGCCTCCTATCAGACAGTCTACCGAAGAGTGCCAGTCTCCTGCAATTCCAATCACAGATCAACCTATTTCCGCAAAACTAATGGGTGATCCAAGTCATTTTGGAGGAACTTCAGATTTCGTTTATCTAACCCCTTCCTCTCTCCTTCTAATGCATGTGTCATCAGATCAGGAGAAGGATGATATTCTTCAGGAGGAGATAGTCACTCATTGACAAACGGATGGTGGAGATTGTACGAAAACCACAATCTCCGGGGTCTATTCATGGCTGTTCCTTACCAAAAAGACCAACGTCAAGTTGAGGCCAATCATAGACTTTAGTCTCCTCAATGAATTCATTCTTCTCCCCAGGTTCAAAATAGAGATGGCAAGATCTATATGATTCTCCATCTGAGGGAACGAGTATGCCATCAGTCTTGATCTCACATGTGCCTACTTTAATGTCCCTATTCACCCGGTGTCATGACAGTTTTTTTCGGTTTGCTCACCGTGACAGATTTACCAATTTTTTAGTCCTTCTGTTCGGTCTAATATCAACCCATGGGTCTTTACCATATTATGGATTGCATCGTCACCCTGTTCCGGTCGACTTCCTCTACGGCAATGGCGGCGTATCTGGACGACCTCCAGAAACATCGCATGTTTTTATTCTCCTCAAGGGCAGAAATGATCTTCTATCCCTTTTGAATAATCTCGGTTTTCTCGTGAATTGGGAAAAATCTTACCTTCACCCTTTCCAGTGTTTTGTCCACCTGGGTATGGAGTTTATAACCAATCTCAATCTTTCCATCATGGTCATGTCATATGGATCATCGAATTTGTAGAATTAAATTTCCAACAGGACATGGATTTCAGCGAGAGAGTTTTTGCAACTCCTTGGATCATTCAATGCGGTAGCAGATTTATCCCACTCGGACATCTTTTTATATGCCCTTTGCAGATGACGGTAACCCAATGGCGCCCCTTTTTCAAGTCGATCAAAAGTCATGATCAGGCCTGAGGTATGATCATTCCTGTGTCAGTTGTGCAACCCAGGTTGGTTGACGATGAGGGACCCTTTGGAGAAGCCCCAAGCGGAAATGACATTATGTACCGATGCCAGTACGTACAGTTGGGGTCCCACATGTTGCCGGACTTCACTACTGTCAGCAGCGTGTGGGAGCCAGGGAATCGGCCTCTTCACATCCACCTTCTAGAAATGAAAGCTGTCATCAAAACACCTTTCAGTTCTGGGAGGATTGACTCTGGCAAAACTGTCCTAATTATGTCGGACAACTCTGTAGTGGTGACCTACCTCCTCAAACGGGGGCATCAAATCACCTGACCTGTGCATTCTGATTTGGCAGTTTCTACATTGGTATGACAACTCAATATCAAAGTCAAATCGGACACATTCATGGTTGACACTCTATCCAGAAAGGGTCAAGTAATTCACACGGAATGGTCTCCATCAATCAGTCTTTCTTCGGATTTGCGCACTTTTTGGGTGTCCAGTGATCAATCTTTTCGTGTCAAGGTGGAATCACAAGTTGCCCACCTTTGTCTCCAGTTCCACACCCAGAAGCTTGGGCTGTGGATGCACTGTCAATCAGCTGGGAGAGGTTGTGGGCCTTCGTCTACCCTCCCATGGTCTTGGTACCGAAAATAATCCAGAAGTTTGCAGTATCAGAATTGCAAGATGATTCTCATAGCCCATTTGAGTCCAGGGTCACTGATCTACTCAGTGTAGCAATAGATCTACTCAGGAAGATTCTGATCAAGCTGAATCTTCTCAAACCACAGCGGTCATGAGTGTTCCACCCCTGCCTGGACCGTCGTCTTCTTCATGCCTGGCTCTTGTGCAGACAGCCTTGCGACACAAAGAATTGAAACCTTGGATTGTGGAGAGAATCTCGTGAGCAATAAGGCCCTCCACTCTGAAGGCTTACAAGGGAAAGTGGCATGTTTTCAGGGACTGGTGCCAAATCAATAACATTGTCCCTTTGAGTGTCTCAATCCCTCAACTGGCTGATTTTGTTTATTTATATGTCTCTTCAATGAGAAACAGTTGGCTCCAATTACTATCAAAGGCTACCGCTTCATGATCTCTGACACATTCCGACATCATGGCAGATGCGATATCAGTCATGATAAAGATCTATCGGATCTTTTAGGCAATTTTGATTTGAATCGGCCCAAAACCTTCACCCTGTTTCCAAAATGGAATCCATCCTGGGCTTTAACATGGCTTAATTCAAATAAATTTGAGCCTTTAGCCCACACTTCGCAGAAGCTACTATCCTACAAAATGGGTTTCCTGATAGCCGTAGATTCAGCATACAGGTTGAGTGAGTTTCATAGCCTTTCCGTGGACCCAAACTTATCTTTAGTTCAGATTGGATGGTTCAGTGGTCCTCTTATTGCAACCAGACTCCGTGGCCAAAAATAGGTTACCATCAGTGGCAATCAAAGAGTTGTCATACGCTCACTCTCTTCCGTAAACACATTGAGAGCCACGGCCATGCAAGACCCAGTTCATGCCCTCGATCACTACTTGAAATGCACAGAGACAAGTCGTGGCACACGCAAGCGACTCTTTCTCCCGGTGAAAGCCAGGAAGCAGGATATCACCCATCAAGCCCTATCTTCTTGGCTTAAGTGGGTTATATGCTCGGCATACTCTGAGATCTCATAAGATCAGAGTGGCCTCATGAAGATTTCTGCTCATGAGATTAGAGCGATCTCTGCGAGCCTCATGTTTTAATGTAACATTTCGATATGAGACATAATAGAAGTGGTTGGCTGGCATGCCGAGTCAACCTTCTCGGGGTTTTATCTCAGAGATTTAGCTTCACAGAGACAAACTTGGAATCCAGTGTGTCTGGTGGCAGTGGCCCAGATGACCACCAGACCCAGTTAAAAGTCAACACAGCCTATTATCTTCGTTGGATTCAGCAGTAAAATTTTCGTTGATAAGAAGGTTTCAATAATCATCATAACCAGATATAGGGGTAACAGATCACATTACCCTTGGCTGTGTTGCTTATCAAATTGGGAGAACGGGTTATCGTTCACATGGGGAATCCAGTCATCATTCACTAGAGGATACTCGAGGTAGAGGTCGGATGCTCACCACTCCCCCCTCCTGTTACCTTTTCTCCTGACGTTAATGTGATTGGGGAACGTATTTGAAGGAGAAAGCAAATTTTTTAGTAAATTATGTTTCTCCGAGAATACTTACTCGATCACATTACTTAAAAACCCTACCAACCACTCCGCTGTGTGAGCATCCTCGTTGGTTTTTGCTCAGCTTAAAAACTACCAACACCTAGTGATGGCAAGGTGAGGTAATGGACAAGAGTTATTGCCCTTTGTGATATAGACAGAAAAGACTAATTTTCGTCTTTAAGTGGGGCTGGATTCAGGAGGTAGCAGACTTAAATCCCTAACGTTAATGTGATCGTGAACAGTTGCAGGATGTGGATGCTGCTATCAGAGGGACAAGAGGCATTTCCCATCCTCCTAATAAGCCTGCTACTAAGGGCAGTCCCTGTGTAGAGATACAGAATAAGGATACCCCTATTCCCCAGTCCTTCAGAAAGTCCCATCTCCCCTCAGGAGAAGGAGCAGGATGATGATGCCCTTTCGGGTTAGGTGGTCTCTAACGAGTTCACTTAGGAACCGCCAAGATGGTCCCTCCTGCTTTTTGGGTCCTTCCTCATACAAACTTTCGGTTCAGGTGGAGGAGGAGGATGAAGAGATATGGTTTTTTGATAAGGTGGTAAATAAAGTTTACCACTTTATCCCCCTCCCAATTTGTGTCCCAAGCCTTCAGGCATGGAGGACAAGAAAATTCTGTCCAGTTTGGAGAGACTCTTTGATGCCACATCATTCATCACAGCCAGATCTCCTTTTATTCCCTCATTTGACCATGGTAAGGAGCTTTCTCAAAGGTTTTCGAGAGGCCAGGAATTTGCCAGGCAACATAAGGGGAGGTCTCTTCGCCCTCTACAACGCAACCACTGGTTTCAGCATCCAGCTACAGGGTTCACTCTGTTGCTTGGCCTCTTAAGCCTCACTCCCTTATTCATGAGAGATTGAACAATAAGCTACACTTTTATGCCTCCCCAGTCCCAGATTAGAGGGCCTGGGCAGTGGAAACATCTGTCTAAGGTGAGATCTTCAATTTGCTTATTATGCCTTCCCACCTTTCAGAATGATTCCGCAAGTGCTTCACAAAGTCAGGCATCCAGTGCTCAGCTTATTCTGATAGACCCTCAGTGGCCCCATGCTTCAGTGATCTACTTGACCTGTTGGAAGACCAGCACAGGACATTACCTCAGAGGAGAAACCTGCTGTCACAGCACGAGGGGTCTCTTCTGTACAACAGCTCACAGATTCTCCACCTTCCTGCTTGGCTTATCTCATGCGATCTCTCTGCCAGGACAAGTTTTCGAGCAACGTTGCCAACTGCATCATCCAGGCCAGAAGACGGTGTACGATGCAAAATGGAGAATCTTTTGCAGTCGGTGCAGTAGGAAATGCATTAATCCTAGCTATTCATTTTTGAGCGCAGTGGCAGACTTTCTTCTCTTCCAGTTCGAATGTACAGAATGTTAGGTTTCTACTATTAAGGGCTATAAGGCAACCCTGTCCAACACGTTCAAGGTCTCTTAGGATCCTAACATTGGTTAGGACCCTCATCTTTTGAGTCTTCTCAAGTATTTTGAGCTGCAGAGACCAGTATCTCACTCACAAATGCCTAAATGAAATCTATCGTGCATGTTGTGGGCATTTGTCAAAACCCACTTATGAACCTCTGGGTGAAGCTTCCTTCGAGAACTTTACCCTTAAAACTGTTTTCCTGCTCTCCTTAGTGTCTGTGAAAAGGAGCAAGCTTTATGCCTTGTCTATAGAAAAAGGTTGCCCCGCTCCCAATAGAGATTCCTGATTCTCAATCATATCTGTGCTAGGGATGATCAAGATAGACTTGTCTGCCCATGCCCAGTTAGGGCATTACGGTTATATTTTGCGGAATCAAAAGGGAGAAGAAAGGGTAGGAATTGTCTCTTCCTTCCACTGTTATCTTGGCATCCAGCATTTCCAGGTGGATTGTCCTCACTATCAAGAGAGCTTATCAGTCCCTCACTGGGAGGGACCTTTCATTCATAAGAAAAAAAAGCCCATGAAGTCCGGGCTACTTTAATCATTTGTCTTTGGAGTATGTTCCACGTTTTAGTGGTCGCTCACTGCTTTTTTCTTTCAATTTCAGTCTTTGACGCACCAGAGCAAAGGCATTTTTTCCTTGGGCCCAATAGTTGTGGCACAAAAAGTGGCCCAATCTGCTGCCAACTTACAGTAGTGGACATCCCTACCATAAGGGTGATTATATTAATTATATACCATTTTGTTTTAAGCTATCAGCCTCCTGCTGAACTGGCAAATTCAGCAAGGCAGTAGTAACATGCATTACTGCTCTTCAAATGTAGTTTGTTTTTTTGGGTAGGGGGGAACTAATTTTAATAATGTGATATTTATCTGTCACTATTGCAAGATTATCTCCTCCCAGCCCGCTTTGATGACCCAAGCATAGTCTGGGTCTGAGTCAGAGGGGAAGAGTATCCCACATGAGCTGATGACGTGGTAGTCAGACTGGTTCTGGATTCTCTCTCTTCTAGATTTCTAGAACATTCCATATAATGGGAAGTTGGAATTGTGAGCTTGGATGAGGGAACTTAACAGCAAGGCAATAGTGACAAGTATTACATTATTAAAATTAGTTTTACCCCCTCAAAAAACTACATATTTCTTGAAAAGTTGGTTATTGGGTGTGGTAAAATACAATCTGAAGTATTACATCCACTTCAGTACTGCTCCGTCATAATCTCTTTTTAGGCAGATAAAGTATTTATACATTTTATTCTTGACAGTGAAGAATGATCATGGAATGGATATTTATTTTCAGGTCACCCTTGTGGGTGTAGTACGTTCTGTAAATCAAACTACCACACGGTTAGACTACGAAGTAGATGATATGACTGGACCCCCACTGGAAGTCAAACAGTTTGTTGATAATGATGTAAGAAAGCCTCCATTACATTCTTGTATTTTGTTTAAAACATTACAGATAAGAGCATACAAAGTTTTGATATAGCAAGTTTAATCTAAGGGATCTGTCATTTTGCCTGCCATAAGGCTGAACATATTATGTTATGATGTCTGTCTGTTACCAATTTCATTTAGGCACAATAAACTTTGTGGATGGCTTGCACTTGGGGTAAGGAGGAATGCTATTGATTTTGTGGTCCAAATGTTAAGGTCACTGTAATTGAAAGAAGGATTCTGCACAATAACTTGTTTTTCACTAGCAACAGTTACCAAGCTTTGTGGATGGCTCTCACTTGGGATAAGGAAGAACCTTATTGATTTCTGGATCAAAGGTCAAGGTCACTGAGACTGACTGAATAAATATGGTTTCCACACACATGGGTCGATTTCGCCACTGGTCAGCTGCCCATGGCCAGTGAGTTTTGGCTCAGGTGAGCTGAAGTTTCTAGAAGCAAAACTGCCAGTCAACTTTTTTTCAATATGATTAATGTAAATTTTATCAGATTTGTTTATCATTTCTTGTGCAAGCAATCTTTTAAGGCTGATATCCTGCTTTTATAGACTATCTATTATCTCTGTAGCATGTATATATTACAGCAGGGTACTTTGCGACACTATGTAATCTGACCTTACACAAAATGCTATTGGTCACATTAAAGTTTTCAGCCAATCATAGCATGTTTCACTTTGATTATTTGGTCATAATTACAATATGTTGTCGATTTGTGATTTTGTAATGGCACGTGGAATTTAGGGTACGTATTTGTAGAACTGGAACGATTTTTAGCATTCTGGTTATAACCTGAATAATGTCATGTGTGTAGTGTTTGAGTCAAATTTACACAGTTTGTCTTTCATTAAAGCATTGTATATGTAAAGTTTGTCAATGGTTTCTGCTTTCCTTGTATTCTGTTATTGAAAATTCTTGCAGTTTTTATAGTAAAGTTGTACCGAAATTTCGTGTAAAAGTAGGGCCAATTATATCGCTGGCAGGCCAATTACTTTCTGAGTTGAATGGCCTGCTGTACACAATAACATTAGTTCTACATCACATACATGGACTAATTTTTGGGGATGGCTTGTGCTTGGGGTGAGGAAGAAGCCTATTGATTTTGGGAACAAAAGTCAAGGTCACTTATTGAAAGAAGAAAAATGTTTTCTGCACAAACATTTCAGTTTTCTACATAGAGGACTATTAACCATGGGTCAGTCATGTACAGTGATCTCCTCAAAAATTTTCGATAGCATCGGGGTACGCGTGTTTGGGTCATAAAATGTTTTACAAAGCGTGCGTTAACGTCATAAAAGTGAAACAAATTAATATCAATGAAATAAAAAGAAGTGCATATATTTACATAGTATTTTTTATTTACCTAGGTTATAACAGTAACAACAATGCATATCTCATTTATTTCTTAATTTATAAAAATTATATTCGTCTTTTCTTCTTTTCACCATATAAACTGACTGCAACATCACAATTAAAGTCTTTTAAGGGTTGTCCTTCAGTACTGATTGTCATCAGGTAGTTCAGTTCCCTCTGTGACAACCTGTTCCTTAAAACACTCTTAATTCTATTCATCGAGGAGAATGACCTTTCACAATCTGAAAAAAATGGAACATACAATTTATTAATGGATGTACAAAAAAGAGACAAATATACCTGAATCCTAATTAAGTTAATTACCAAGGAAAAATTCTTCAGGAATCAAGACAGTGATGGTTTTTACAATAATCATCACAGAATAAGATAATACATATTCCTTTCCATTAGGAACGATATATCAAAGTGTTTGCTATTTTTAAGCTAAAATATTGTTCAAATTTAAAACTGTTTTATTTACCTGCTGTTGAGGTAAAAATGAAAGATAAAGATTGTTCCGTTTATTACTTGGATAGACAGAAAAAGAGAAATGAGAAATTAATAGGGCAGCACTCACTTAAGTTAGCAAATATGGAAAACTTACCGTCCGATCCAGCAATTTCCACCCAAGGGAATAACGTCTTCCATTCATTATTAAATCCTGTCCTTCGTTTCTTGATATCATTCTTTTTGCAAATCATGCTGGCGCTATCGGAATCAGAATCACTGCCACTATTCGTGACGCCAATTTCTGATTGTCATAACCAGGTCAACATGGGGCTAGCCGGGCGCTGGGTAATTTTTCGTTTCTTGGAAGATGGTGTGTTCATTTTTCACAATAATTTTTTTTAATTTAATCGGTGTAACTGCTTTGGCTGTTAATGAAAACGACTGACATATATATAACACACTACCAGTAGACTCCATTGTTGCTGGCCAATCACGTGACTAGGTGCAGACGAAACCCTCACCAAATGTCGCGCATCGGCGGTCACGCAAGCCAGGTACAAAGGATAATGGTTAAGTGAGTGAGCAATTATCCTGGATTATCTTAATAAAATACCCCAGAAGAGGTAAGAACAGGTGTCATTTGAGTGGGGCTTTGAATTAGGTGACAGGATGTTTGTTTAACAGATTAATTTTGTAAGGGTAGTGGGAAACATCAAAGCTTAGCGGCACAAGAGCATAGCGTAGCGGCAGGTTCTAAATCGTTGGGGTTCTCGGAGTTTGAAACGATAGCGTAGTGGGCCCGCTACTGTAAAAGGCCCTCGGGAGAACACTGATGTACAGGAAATTATCTACTCTAGAATTAGAAATAACTAGTGATTTACATAATGATTTATATTCTATTTGAGAGATAATCCATTGTGTGCTTGTGATGATGATATAGAAAATGCATACCATTACGGATTGACTTGCAGATACTTTATTGAACTGCATAGGAAAGTGATTCAGAATCTAATTCATCTCTATATACTAGCGACTACAAATAATTTGTTATACGGATCATCTGATTTTACAGAGAACATAAATATTTGCTTATTTGATTTGTTCCAAACATATATTAAAGACACGAAACTCTTTATATAATTAAGGAGTATTCAAAATTTGATTTTTTTTAATCAATTAATTACTGCCAATTTGATAAAGAAAGACATGGTGTTCATAATTTTTAGTTATTGTATTCATTTTGATGTATGTACTCTTGTCCAATTTCTGATTTCTGCCACGATCATTAATTTATTCTCTCCCTCCCTCTCATAAGTATTTTCCATGAATCATGTATGCTTACATATAATTGTATGAAATCATATTAATTTAGTGCCGTTACCCAAGTAAATTTCTTATCAATTGTAGGGGAAGGGCTTATTCTAAGGTGTGGGAACTTGTAGCCCGACCCCATTTTTTTTACATTTGTGGCAATAAAATATGTTCAAACTAAAACTAAACTAATGTACTGTTCACAGTACTCTTGTTTAAGGTTGCAAGGTTTCATTTTGTGTTCACAAAAATAGCCATTGAAACAGAATCAGTCTTCATTCCAGAAATGGAAAAAGGGGTGCTGAAAGACCCCTACAAGATAAAAAAGTAGGTTCATTTAGAAAAACAGCGGTCACAAATATCTTTACCTATTTCTTGTCGTAACCAGGCCAACATGGGGCTTGTTTATTCCAGACAAATCAAGCACATTTCATTATCACCCTCCATTACCATGGACCTTCTGTACTGGGAATTGAATTTCTAATGCTTGAGTAACCATTCCCCTCTTGAATTTTATTGTCAACAGTTGAGTCTACTTTTTCTTCTTCCTGTACACTGCTGTGGAAATTACCGTATTTACCGTATATCTTGGGACAGGATAAAATAAATGATTTTTTCCTGTCCCATAACTTAAGGTTAAACTTTTTTTCAACTAGATCATATGTCCCAAAACTTAAGAACCGAAACAAATTGTGTTTAATTTGCCCCCTCCCCCCCCCCATTGCATGTTACAATAAGGTAGGTAAATTAAACGTTTATTTGATAATAAACTGAAGGAAACTAACCTTGTACTGTTCTCATTTATTCCTCACTTTTGTTCTTCATAAGTAATTTATGTATAAAAGACACAAAACGTATCCACTATCCAAACTCCACATGGTCATATAATATAGCGTACCGGTAGTGTGTATCTCTTCTGTCGGGTAACAACATTGACACATTGTTTATTGACATGAATATAGATAAGCGAATCGTGTTTACTTGTCCTCAATAGTTTGAATATATTATCAAACTGAAAATTGGATCCAACAAAATCACAAACATAAGAAAGAGACTGAGAAATAACCGATTGCTTGAAGGCACCAGTAATTCATGCATGACACGGTCTATGGTGAAAAATAATCAAGAGTTTATTATATCCAGGTTAACAATAAAACAATATTTCGCAAATAAAAATTATTATTAGGAAATGCATTCACTGTGAGGGCAAATGACAATATTTTCGCTAGCATGGGTTACAAAAAGTATTCTTAAGATAATTAATGCTGTGTATGATCTTGTACCTTGCCATTTACCCTGCAGACATTCACTTGGGTGGTAAATAAACACACCTGGTAGAGAGTAATAAACCCATTGTTTCATCTTAGGTTACCAAATACAAAGATTATATTATTACAAAGCAAGCCGACCCCAAAAGCTGACTTTGGATTCTTTTAACTGTGCAGACTTTTTTTATATACCAAAAAAAGCTGATCTAAGGAAACCAACATTGGATTCTTCTAAGTGTGCTGATTTTTTAATATACAAATTAGGCCGACCTAGGGAAGCCAACTTTGGTTTCTTTTTACTGGTATTCACAGCAATTTTGAAAATAAATTGAAATAACGGAACAGTTGGGGCTCTGTAAGTGACACTTTGAGCATACATTCTGTGAAATGTAGTAAGGGATTTGCTGCAGCTGAACAGGTGTTAACTGTGCGGCATGATCACAGGATAAACTGTTAACTGAATATAGGACTCTACTTGGCACTGAACAAGTATCAAATTCGTAGCTCGATCAATCAGTGTTGCTTTCTCTACAAGCTAAGGGATTTGCACTGGCAGATAACTTGGGAATTAGATCTGGCTTATGAAAAAGGCAAATATAAATAAAATCAAAACTTTTATTGTGGCAAAACAAAATATAAAAATACAGGATGTTCGGACTTGCACCTATTTTCTACGTAGTGCAAACGTCTAGAGTTTCCAATATTGCCCATAGATTTATCAAATTTTGTTCTTCAAAAGTTTGCAGTTAAGAAGAAAAGTGTAAACAAACAGCACTGATAGTATTAATTTTTTAATAAAATATAAGTTTTAGTGCATTTTTTAACCAGCTAAGCACCGATATTATGATTCAAAAGGTGTCCCAAAACTTTTGACTTGAAAAAAAGATCTATCCCAGAATATAAGTGCACAAAAAAAAAATTACTTTAAAAATGAATTACAGTTTCCCTACATATTCAGTGTCCCAATATATACGGTAATGCTGAAGGATTTTTTCAGGAGATTTCATCTTCTCTTCTTTACCTTTTTGTATCTATGATTATTGACCGTGAGCTCTCAGTTGGTGCCCAAGATGGTTAAAATCAGTAAAACCTTTCTGTAGGCCAGTGAAATTGATCATCTTGTGCTTCTTTGGCAAGAAGCACACTATTCTGTAATCCATAATGGGTTGTGCTTGATTATGTCAGTCTAAAATCAACTTTTGCAATCTGATATCTTTATTTTCTGGGGTTTTATGCATCCTACAGGTACCATAGAGACATCCTTCTTGCATCAGAGATTAAGAATAATGGTTCACTGGTGCAGCCTGGAATGAACACTGGAATAACAGGCATTGGGACCAGGTAGTTGAAATATTTGGAGATTAAAGTCATGCAAGATATTCTCATCTTTTTCTTCTTTGTTATTATCTTCATTTTTTACTTCTTGGAAGTGCTGTTGATTCCAGGAGGGGCTTATAGTGACTCTTGAATAAAACTCTACAGAAGATTTGTGTTCGTCTTGTAGGATTCTGTGCCAGCTGATGAGAAAGTTCAAGCCATGCGGGAGAACACATATGTCCGAGTGTGTGGCCATGTGCGTGCATTTGGTGGGAAGAGAAACGTAGTGGCATTTAAAATAGCCCCAGTCACAGACATGAATGAGCTTAGTTGTCACATTTTAGAAGTGATTCACAGCAGTTTAGCACTCTCCAAAATGCATAATCAGGTAAGTTTTTGTTGTGGAAACAACAATATTTTGATGTTTTAATTGTAAGATTGTACTTGATTTCCCAAGTTAAATTTTGTCACATACATGAGGCAAGATTTTAACCAGAAGGTTACATGTTAGGGTTCCAATTTCTTTTTTTCCAATTTTATGATTGTTACTCTCGCATGATGAATTGCCAAATAAATACAGGTCAAACCTGTGCATAGACCACACAGGGAACCATCCAGAAAGTTATGTTCAGATTGTCTTTTTATGCAGGTAAATTTGTGCCAATTTTTTTATTAATCTCTTTGAATGCCCTAAATCCTTCCATTGCTTGCTAGAGAAAGACCTCAAATGTAAATAGTGGCCATTTGAACTGCCCTCGATCCTGTTATTATTACACCTTAATAACTTCATTGACATCACAATGACTCGATGATGTGTCATCACTTGTGGCAACTTAAAAAATAGTATTGATTTCTGCAATTTGTTCATTATAAAGTTGCAGGAATAACATAAAAAATTAAAAGTACAGGTATTTCATTGATGGTTGAACATTGTTAAGTGTTATTTTCAACACCAGTCATTTTACAAGGATCTATTCTTTGCACATCCAGCTGGATGTTTGTCTGCTTAAAACTTACCAGTTTGGAAAGTATCACTACAATTACCTCCAAGCCTCTTTCAGAGTCCAATTTATTTAACTCAACACCAGAAAGAGACGAGGATGTTTCATTTGTGGTATTAATGTGACCAATCCACATGGTCTTTATAGAAAATATATGAGGTGGTGGTTGTTGCAGGTTTAACTGAAATTTATTTACAAGCGACCTTCAAACATGAGTTTTCTTTGAACAAATAAATGTGCTCAATGACACATCAATTCTGAAATGTGAAAACAATGCAAGGCTACAAGGCACACATGTCAAACCAACTGGAACCAACCTGATTGCATAAGAATATTGGTTCAACCCAAAACAGAAAACATCTAAAAGGTCTTATGCTGTGTCTCTGATGTAGACTTCATTTTGAATAGCATGTGATTGTCTTTGGGATTACAACTTATTGGTGGAGTGACGTTTTGATGGTCAGTGTGCAGTTTTCTTGTGAGATCTCTAGTAAACAGTATGTTACGGACATCCATAGTAAATGTGTTTTCATCCCCATACAAGGACACCTTCACATGTCACTGTCAACAATAAAGTTTTGTGTTGAAGTTTTTGCAAGTCAGATACAGGGGAATAAATGCACAGATGCAGACATGACACGAGTGGTTTGCACACCTCTTTAAAAACCCTTGAATTTGATATCTGGTTTTGAAAAACCTTTCAAAATGAGAACAAGTGGGAAAAGCCTTTGAATTTCTTTATATTTGACTTGTTACTATTGAGTGTTTAAATTTTACCTATCAAATTATTTTTGGAGAAAACTGAGTATTAGCAATGATTCTAATCCTTCATTTTTTCACACATTTCTTTTTATTTGAATAGCTTCAGTATTATCCCATATCTTATTGCCAGGCTGATACATTTTTACTTCCCAAAGCATAGTTTAGGTGTCAATATTTGTAAACCAGTCAATGCAAATGGCGGACAAAGCATTGTGAACGTTATCTTCATTGTCTGCTTTAACAATGGGAAAATGCATGTTCAGTTGCAAATGGATCGGGGATCCCAAATACTCTTGTATTGGAGAGTTCAAAGGGAATAAGTCGATGACAATGTGTGCTGTGTGTAATAAGTTAATAGATTTGTGAAATAAGTCAATAGATTTAGGGAAAATGGGGAAGCAAGTCCTTTTTTTCGCATATGAAAAGTATAAAGCACCAGTCATTACCAAGTACTTTGAAATCCTCTTAAAGTTGTAGATTTCTTTTTTGAAGAGAGAGTCTTGAAAATGATGTCAGTCCGTCACAAATCCCCACTCTCCCTTCTGATGCAGCTGGTGGATCAAAACATGTATGTGGGCCAGGTCTTCCTCCCAAGCACGGCTCTTGGAAAAATGCTCATTCTCTTTTCCTGACAGGGCACAAATTGGCAGGGCCGATTACAACTTTCCTACTTACTGGTCCCTTGGCTGAATAGATCCAGATTCGCACATTGAGAATAAAATTTGGGTCAACTGCTTCAGTGTGTTCTTGGGAAAGACACTTGGCTCCCATTTCCATGACATAATAAAGCCGATAATGTGTTCAAAGTGGTATTTAACCCCCCCCCCCAACCCCATATTCTACCATTAGTGCCGAAGTTCAATGTTGCCCAACATTTGTGGGGTACATAAATTAGAAATTCTTATGCATCATAAATTGTCAGTTTTGTCCATTTTACCTTCTTGTTGTTGGTCTAAAACATGTTGCAAAGGAAGTCGACTTTGTGGGGGTTTTTTTTATTGTTTTTTCTACACAGGTACCCCATGTAAGCTTCATACTAAAGTGTATGAAAATCATGAAAATATTATGTTTGTAGTGAAGACAGTGAATTTAAAATCCTTCTAATACATTGCCCCTATGATATATATATATATAATACAAGACAAGGTTTGTATATTAACTCAAGAAAAATGTTCCTCACCTTGTCCTCGATTTCCTAATGATATTTTCATTTACAGTGACACTTTTAACTAATCTCTGTATCATTTGATGTTGAGAAATTTCACCTTTCAGTGAAATCTTTATGAGTTAGATCTGTGAGAAGTTAAGAGCCAGAGAATGATAAAAATTTTTTGATTTCTCATCTGGATAGACAGTGTTACTCTTGCCTCAGGCCACCGGTATTTTTAAGATTGCAGCTTTATTGACAAATTGTTATACCAAAGTGAAGATACCAGATATTTCTTTAAGTATGTAATTACTTTTCACAAGTAAAAATGTTGCTAGCTTATATTTGAAAGAAATATTTTAAGTGCCTCCACCAACGTTTACATCCATTCATAAGGCATGTAATGTCAAGCAACAGCATACTGGATGAAATTTAATTGTCCTCATGATGTACAAACCTTCCAGTTCTTTTAGCCAACAGCAAGTCTTCCCTTTTATTATATGTACCTTTGAGTAGCTCTTTAGAAAGGAAGGTTTGGCTATTATGGATTACTTGATATGAAAGTTGGTGGAAATTGTGGAAACCACACCACCAACATCATAACTATCAGGGTCAATGTCATTCATTATGGAACTGTGTTTGACCAGACAAAAAAATCAAATCCTTTTGACATTCTCCGTTTCACAAGGTCTAGCTCATGTGTTAGCTTGTTGAAAAGGAAAATTTATCCATATTAAAATGAAACCTAGACTACTGTAAGTTGTCACTGTAAACATGAATGCCATTAAGAAATCTAGATTTACAAACCCGTGTCACCTTTTATATATTTATCAAAGGGGCTGTATATTAGAAGGGTTTTATACACGTCTTCACTATTAACATAAATCAATATTTCCATGATTTTTACTCATTTTTGTATCAAGCTTGGATTAGGTACCTGTAGCTTTTTAGCAAGGGAGTAAGTAGTATAGTGGAGAAGTGGACTTTGTTGAGTAAAATGAGGACATGGACAAGTAACTGTTGCAACTCACTCATCCTAGGGCCTAGTGCTTGCAAATTTTTTCCTGAGACCTGACAGTCTCAGTGTAGAGGCAGAAGCCTCAGGACAGCTGACATTTACTATTCATTGAAATTGTCATAGGAAAAGAAATAAAGAAAAGGCCCAGAACTTCAATAATCAGGACAGGGATTTTTCTTGCATTTTCAAAACAGGGCCTGGGGTCCATGGAATTCAGAATTTTTACGTGTAAAATGGTCAGATTGGGAAATTTGTTACTTTTTTTTTTACACACTACACTGATCAGGGGTCAAGCTAGACTTGAATTTTAGGGAGAAGTGACTTCTCCTTTTGGACAGAATAGGGAGAAGTGAGAGCAGAACAGGGAGAAGTGGCAGCATAGCAAGAAACGCAATATATATATATATATATATATATATATATATATATATATATATATATATATGTGTGTGTGTGTGTGTGTTTGCTTTGGTTTTCTTATTTGTATTGTGCCCTGTATTTGTCATTATGCATATTTGCATTTAACATCATCTTCAAGTAGAAAATTCTCCTATATTGTATGTATATTATAAATACATTTTGTAAGTATATGAATGTATCATACTCATATGCAGTGTTTTCATACTTGAAAGAGTACATGTTTAGATGGAGGGAAATATGCAATGTTTTTTGGCCATATGACTTCAAAAAAGCATAGCAGAAACAATACATTGTAATTAATTTTAACTGACAGGAGTACATAGGTTACAGTATTGTAATTCAAAATAGGTAAAATACTTAAGCAACTACCACTTAAAGAACAAATTTTATTTTTTGTTAGTTTCTTCACTAGCAAATAGCAGTCAAAAACATTTCTAAACTAGTTTGAAACAACCCCTATATTAGGCTATAACACGCACTTGAGAGCACATGTATATGTGTGTCTTCAATGTCATAGTGTTCAGCCATTCAAACCACAGTAATCTCAACTTTACAACTGCATGTTGAGGGAGCTGATTCTAATTTAAATGTGAATCTTTTGACTTATTATTTGGTGAAATTTTAAAAAGTAGATGCATCTATTTTTAGAAACGGGGATTTTCTTCATATGACCACTCACTTTCTAGCTTCGTTACAACAATCTCTAGATAGGATTGAAAATGAATGGTTTTAATATTTGACTACGTACTCACAATAATGTTGTGTATTGGTTGGATATTTTTTTCTTTGCTACTTGTTCTCGTATTTTCACAAAAATGAGAACTGTGAGAAACAACCTTGACCTTAAGTTACAGCGCTTATCGATTCCACAAGCATTGTCCCATACGTTTCTGACCAACACGTTTTTATTTTAATGCTAAATCTTTTATCACATAATAGTTACACTTTGCTTTCTATGAATTGTATAATTTCCTTAAATTTGCGTGTCCAGTGAATTACGACAATAGACAGTCTAATGAAGACGTACTTCCAAAACACGGCGATGTCCGCCATTATTATCCCTTAGCAGGTTCACTGATGGTTTCAACTGATTTTATGAAGAAAATAATGCAAGCAGGGTAGTTTAAATCTTCAAAATATAAATTAGAAAGTGCTTTCACCAATTCTATTATAAAAAATTGTTATTTACACATAGATGATTTAGTTTCGAAACACAAGTTAGGTTTTCATCATCATGATGATAACTTGCAGAAATCGGGCAGCGGTATCTAGTGGGGGAAAAGAGTTAATTGGTCAATCAGCTATTAAAACACTTGCCTGTGAATGCGCAAGAGTTTGTTTTGTTAACGCAATTGATATGAACACCTGCCAAAGCATAATGCAATCCATTTCGCCTAGGGCTTAATTCAATACTAACTACTTGGCTGGGTTGAGGGAGCATCTCAAAAGTCCTAAACTACTGACACTCCGTGTAGATTTAACAAAAAAAAAAAAAAATGACAGTGCGAAATCGTTTTCGCTTTCTTAACAGAAGAAGGCGAAGTTTACATTTTTTCGGTGACTTAGTCGCCCACTTCGCCTGGTAGCGTGACCCATACTGATAATTCACAAATATTTTCTAAGAAAAGATTCTTGAACATTCAAATAATTCTGTCACCCAGGGTCCACACTAGGGGGCAATTCAGGGAAAATAGTCACACTAAAGTCTGTCATTTCACATAAAGATTCACAAAAAGTGAAGTTTGCTTCGCCTTGCATTGATTTTAGGACATACCCCACTCTCTTTTGTTTCAATGCACTGCACTAATAATCAAAGTAATGCTGACTTTTGTGTCAATTTTTCCTTCAAAGAGAAAGGAGGAAAGTTAGTAAAAGAAGTTTTATGATCTGTAGTAAGTTTTATGATCTGTAGTAAGTTGTAAGTTTTATGATCTGTAGCAAGTTTTATGATCTGTAGTAAGTTTTATGATCTGTAGTAAGTTTTATGATCTGTAGTAAGTTTTATATACTGATTTGATGATCATAAATGCCAAAACCTACATTACTATCGATGGAAATTCCTGCAGAAAATTGCACATGATCCTTGAAAAAATAGAGTGAACAATTGAATTTGTGTAGTTCAATTAAAAGCAAATTATGACTGTAACCTATTTTTGAGATTGCCATTTTTTGTTAGACAACTGTTGTAGTGAAGCAAAATAAGAAAAGTTTTGATATTTGTATAAATTTTTAATAGTTTTTCACCAGTGTTTTAATCATCTGACATGAAAATATTTAAAAACAGAAGTTGCAAAGGACTAATTTGAACATTATATATTTTTAACATTCTACACTCACTTCTCCCTATTTTAGCCATCTTTGCCCTATTGTGTCTAGAGGGAGGTAACTGCGCCCAAATATTAGAATCTAGCATGGACCCTGTCAAATTTTAGCCTAGATTATTTTGACTCTAGATTCCTTGCTACACAGTAATTTCTCTCCCAGAGTCAGTTCAGTAAAGGAAATGGATTTTTAAAAATGTTTTGATGGGGAATTTTTTACACTCAAATTGGAAAAGATTGACAGATTTTGCCATTGGGAATGGAGTCGAATTTAGAGCCCAAAACAGGCCCAGAAAAATCCCTGCTGGAAGAAAAATGATTACGGTAGAGTCCCTGAAGAAGTAAAATGTTGAGCTTGTACATAGCTTGGAAGATAGAATACAATGACTTGACAAAGTACACATGCAACTGAAACATTATTAATGACAGCAACTTTGGTTCACAGTATTGTATACATGTTGATGACTTAAACTTTTCGTACTTTATTTTATAATTTGGAAGATGGAATCAACACAAATACAGTTAAAGAAGCTTCATAATTTGACTTTAAAATGGGTAAGTTTGCAAGCACTTGAAAAACTTGTAACAAGTCCTTGAAAAGTCCTAATATTTGGTCCTGAGATTTTTCCATGAACCATGGACAGAAAACTTGGTTTTATTGTCAGAACAATGACATCTTTGGATTTAAGACTATATATTGCATGTATGACATGTGACAAAATACAGAGAAAAGGGAAAAATTGTCAAGCAAAGCCCTTTAATTTTTCTGAGGAAATACAGTTTTAAAACTGAATAAAATATCTCACTTTTTAAATTAGGATTTTGTGTGATTTTACATTTATCCAAAAATAATGACTAAATAAATGGGGATAAAATCGGGTGGATCAAATGGCACACAACACCAGCAGTTATAAAGTGAGTTTATTGTTGAATTTGTTGAAAAACTCCTTGAATCGTTCTGAAGGAAATACAAAATTTTGAAACCGAATAAAATATCTCACTTTTTAAATTAAGATTTTTTTTTATTTATGCTTATTCAAAAATAAAGATTAAATAAATAAAATGGGATACAATCTGGTGGATCAAATGGCATACAACACCACCAGTTGCAAAGTAACGTGTGGAAAAGGTTTAATTTCTGTAAGACAAAATACACCTTGAAAACTTTGGAAGTCCTTGAAAAGTAATTGAAAAGAAACTATTTTTTTTTTTTTTTACCTTTGATTATGCCATTATGATCACTTCTCTCAGATTCTTTTTTCCCCACTCGAGTAAAATTTTACATAGGCGAACCACAATTTAAACACTGTTATGCTAGTATCTAAATCACTTAAATACTTGTAATGTCTAACAGTGCTTATTTTGTGAAAGCATGCCTAAGCACTTGTATTACAAACACATGTGAATACACCTCTCCCTCGATAACTTGTGCACAATGGGGTCCAAAAATGCAGACCGCGTCATAAATGAGGGCACAAGTTATCAGGAGATCTATGAAAAATATGAAAGAGATGAACATCAACAATGGGTGGGGGGTTAAGTGTTTGAATACTCGTTTAATAATTGCATTGGGAATAATTGTCAATAGCTTTTTCAAATGAAGTTCTTTACTCTTCTGTATAAATTACCTATATTTTCAATATATCCTATCTCTGAAAGATCATTTAAAACATTACTCCAAGTGGTTTCAACACATCTCACATGTGTACCTACAAAATGGTTGTATTACATCACTGCTTTTTGTGTGTAGATGTGGATACATTCTAGTGTTGCTGTAGATTCAGAGTAAAACACAATTTTTTTATTTTAAAAAATAGTGACATTTATGTAGAGAAACAAAAACGTTGAAACTCGATTTGTTTAAAAAAAATTATATTAGTAAAATACTGATGATGTGGTTTCATTGCAAGTTATACCCAAATTTCTGCTCATCCTTAACTCATTAAGGCAGAGAGACGCAATTTTACGTCACGAGGTAGTACCCTTCTTCCGTAGACTGTGACATCATCACAGTTCACAATAGACCCAAGTGGGTGGTATTAGAGAAAAGAAGAAGGATGTAGCTTTACACATATGTCAAGTAACGTAGAGCTTCTACGCACATTAACAAATTTTTCGGGGGAAAAACGCAATTTTGAGACCCGATTTTCTTTACTAAAAATATCGGTGGACCGGAGTTTTTGTCCAGATGTTAGACTTCCTCTCATTAGATTTAATGCAGACCTGACCAAACTTCACACAAACAGATGGAAAAAATTGGGTAACTTTGGGATTAGAGTAAATGGGGACAAGCAGGCAAAAATCATGGGTCCAATATGAAGGGAAAAAAAAGGAGTTCAATTTTCACCCATCTGCTCATGCGTGGGCCTGATAGCCAATCCAAAACAACCCCTCTTACATATCTAAGCAACTGTTGATAGGAAAATCCCTCTGAATCAGATGTGCTTGGATTCCATTGGAACTAATATAAAAACTTTCTCTTCTACCCTAATCTTAAGTGAAAATGTTAAAAAGCTCCCGGCCTTGATGAGCTAAGCAGTCTTTCAAGGGCCAATTCAGGAATTTTAAGTTCACTCTAAACTTTGGAACTCGCTTCTCCATAATAAACCCTATAAGTAAAACTAAGCTTTTCATGCACCTTGGATGCCTTTTGCTAGGTTCTTTTTCTATCATTGATCACATTTGATCACATTTGTTAATGAGTATGATAAACCACTGATTTATGTTAGATACTTTAATATGTTACATGTATTTACAGTATTCAAATAGTCAATTGAAATGAGTTCACTTAACACGCAACAGTGTCCACTTGCTCTTGCACAGGGTAGGATTTGCATGCCTTTTAACTGCCCCTTTAGTTGATTTGATACAAAAAGACTAATTGACATGATAATACAATGCATGTCAACTTTTAATTAATTGTAACAATGCAAGCAACACTTCCGCAAGTTGGAGATCAAAATGATGTCAGTACTTAATTAGGTCCTCATGGAAACTCTCACGGGCTTCACTGTGACAGTCAATTTACACTTTTTGCATTTTTAATACAAGAGGGCATATAGCATTTATGATGATTACACTGAAACCGAATTAAAAGATAAAACTGAAACACGAATTTCACTGGACAAGACTTATTTAATTGGTATTTATTTCTTAAAACATTGACACCAGTAGGCATTACTGGCATTTTAATTGACCAATATTTAATTGTATATTGTTATTTACAGTGTATTGAGAAAATATATATATTCAAAATTTCCAGGCACTAACCGCCATTTTCGGCGATAAAACGAGCAAGATCTCAAGGTTTCATTTACCAATTTTGCTCACAATTTTCTTCACATTCATCAAATAGGGGCCAATTCTTTTGGTATTTTCTCGAGAAAATATTGGATCCAAGCCTGACCCAGCGTTATAAGCAGGTTTGTGAGTTATCAGGCATGAGTTATCAAGGGAGAGGTGTACTGACAAATAGAAATCATGTTGGCACCCAGATTCACAAGAGAAAGCTCAAGAAAGATGTCAATATGAGCGCCATTGATGATAATACTTCAGCAAGAAGACTGTGCTACAGAAATTACAAACATATGATACACAAGGCATTACGATTGAAGGAATACCATTCCTTTGCAGTCTTGTCTTGATAGACTTCATCATGTCACATGGCAGGATACATGATTGTAGGAAGCATGTTTCAACCAAAAATCACTTTGAAGGAATGTTTTCTTAAATTGTTGGATACCGATTTTAAGTATTCACATTTTTATGTTAAGATTCAGATTTTTTAAAGTTGACATTCCATTTTCACATCAGTATGGGGTTGGCTTTTCTGTATAGCTTGTAAAGTGTGGATGATGTAACTGGGATCTTCCCAAGATTACTGCAATGGAAAATTCCATTCATGTATGGTAACCTTGTATCACTGAGATGCTGAACTAAGCTGATTTGCCTCCAGTGGCAACAGCAGTATACTACTTAAGTTGAGGCATTGTTAGTATAAATAGAGCATCTACTGATCCACATAGCTTTCACCTTATTCACATATCAAAATATGTGTATATTTGTTTAATTAGACGTCTACAAAGTCCTACCAAAATATTCTTTTCAGAAAAAATTAGGCCTTTTGTTTAAATTCATTATGTTTCTTGAATATTGTGGTGTTTTTTTCAGTCTGATGGGGGAATGGCTCATGTACATGGTGGCAAGAAGATGGAGACTGGTTATGCAGACACTAACACCAATGGAGGTGGAATGTTTAACGGTCTCTCTCAAATACAGAGTCAGGTCAGGAACAGACATCAGTATTTTTTAGGATAAAAGATTATGTAGTAACACCTGTAGAATGATATATTTGACAGCTGTTTCTAGTCATTGGGTTGTTAAATTTTTAGGTTTGTAAGCTTGAATTTTAAAAAAAAATATTTTATTTTATTTGCATAAAGATACTAGCAGAATGTTTTGGTTCTGTAAGTACTATACCATGTTTAAGAGATGATTTTTATCAAGTCTGCATTAGAAGAAGGTGTGATATAGTTATTAGATTTATGTACTTGGCAGTAATGTCATGAACGTTCAGGTTCTGTGTTCAAGTTTTGGCAAGCATGATACAGTAGTGTGTACAACAAAATACAGTTTTGCAAGCAAGACAACTGGTTGCCCTCTGGCAACTATAAGAATCCTTAATGCAGCAAGTAGAAAATGACATCAGCGCTCTCTAATTACAAGTATATACCACTTTTTGTGGTAAAAACAGTTGACATGCAATTTAACTGACAGCCTAATCCTTTTGACTGTGAGACTGTTGGTTCCTACATTAAGTCACCATCTTTACATGTGACTAGTCTGGCATAAAACCTTTCTGATACATGACCTTTTCAATCAACCTCAGCTAATGGTAATGGATCCAGAAAAATGCAGACATGAAAACAAATACAGAAAATTTAGTCGGTAGTAAAATTATTGTCAGTTGAACTACCATAAATGCAGATACGGCTAATGTTATGACTCTAGGTCTTAAAATAGTGTCACAGAAAGAAAGTGAAACCAACAGCGTAAGTAAAATCAACAAGCAATTTATTTCCAGACAATTAAAGTGAAAATTCCAAAGACACTTACCAGAAATGTGAATTAAAATCTAAATAATCCAATAATCCTAAGTATACTAATCACAAGTCCTAAATATAGAATGTTCCGAATGAATTCCAGTAGCCTTGAATGTCCTGATGTGTCAGTAGTCTTGAATGTTCTGATATGCCTGAATGATGTAATCTAGAATATCTTTGAATCAATTCACATAAATCCCAAAGTCAAGTATTAATCTAACAAGAATGAGCACTTTTGGTAATTCCAATGAATATTTCAAATAAATAATTCCTCTCTCTGAATTTGCTCAGAATTTTCACAACACAACAATAAACATCTGATTATTAAAATGATTCTTGATAGACTGACCATTTGAACAAGAATGAAATATTGTCCACTAAAATCTCTATATATAAACATAAGTCACATGACAAAATGTTCTAGAATATGAGTAATTCTAATGGAAAATTCCGCTGCATACATGACTTTTCTCACGACGAGACATGGAAAATAACAATCTAATTGTTAAATGCTATGTAAACAAGACTGACCTTGAACACAAACGCAGTAAATATGTTGTTTACAGAATGACTAAAGTACAACTTACCTCATGGATACATATTATAAATTCAATATACATAACACTAAGAAGATGAAGAAAGAAGAATATGATGCCAGGCAATATATAGAGTCATGGTTTAGAGAACACCAGAAAATGAATTTCATGGGCTGGCTGAGGTTGAAGCAGATAATGACGGTTGACAGTTCTAAAACTTACGTTTTATTGTTAACTACTGTATATACTCGCGTATAAGCTGGTTCCAAATGCAAACAACATAGACCCTGATCTGCCGTCGCATTATGCGCCGGCAGATCAGGCTCTGTGTTTGTTCTACTGATTAGTCCTTACAAACTGCATAGACCCAGATCTGCTGGCGCATTATGTGACGGCAGATCTGGGTCTATGCAGTTTGCAGTTGGTATTGGATGATACGCAAGTAAATACAGTACTCGTAATTCCCCATTAAAATGATTTCTGCTCTCAGTGTCTATAGCAGGGGTCGGCAACCCATGGCACATATGCCACCCTGTGGCATGCGAAGAAATTTTGTGGCACCCAAGTTCACAGAAAAAATTTCATAATTAAGAAAATAGTGGCACTCAACAAGAATTTTTAAAAAATTTAGCATTGAAAAGTGGCACCTAATGTAAAAATACTGCCAACCCCTGGTTTGGCAACCAAATTATTTGGGCTTGGTGGCCTACAGTTCTACAACTCACAGTTACTGATTTTGGATTCTCAAGTTTTGTCTTCTTTGTGCCGTACACAGTCTAATCTTATTGACATGCCAAGATTTGCAGTGTAAAGGGAGTGAGAAATTACTGTCTTAGGCAACATGGCTCATTAAATTACAGCTGTTATACATTAATACCTAGCAAACTCGTTTGGCATTATACCTACAAACTCATTTGGCAGTATAGCTACAAACTCAGTTGGCAATATACCTACAAACTCAAAATTAAGCCACAGCTTGTATTATTTTTTTCGTTTGGCTTATCTTCATGGATAGCTTACTTTTGAGGTATGTATATATTTGAGTAAAAAAATATCAGTAAACAGTGGAAAAATGGTTTTGGTGTACCTGATATTACTAATGTATATTACAAGAAGAAAAAGAATTTTTAAATTCAAACTTTTAAATGCAGCATTGATAGAGAACATGTTAAGAGTTTGTGTTAAATGATACTTGATTTTACAAGTGGGTTATGACAAATGTTTTTGAATATCAACATTTCTTTTATAAAGACGTTTTTCTCTGCACATTTACTTAAGCACATAAGAAGACTTACTTTCAAGAGCAGAATATCATAGGAACTGGACAGCCTATTTTTTGTAAGTTGGCTTGCTTCCAAATTTTTCGGTTATCTTTGGTAATTTGTAGATGATGGCCATAAGTCGGAGTTTATTATGTTATCTGATCAAACAGCTGTTACCAATTTATTTTTTTTCTTCAAATACATTACCCAATGATAATATAATACATCAGGAGTACAACCACTACCTAGCAAATACAGTTCTCCCAAACTTGTTTTTAGCAATAGAAGTGCTGAAAGTTCTTCCCACTATGGTGGAAGTGATACAAGAGTGATCTCCCCATATGATGAGGGACAGGCGCCAAATCCTGTCAATACGTCAGTTGCTCCTTCTGCACATGCTAGAAAGCACGCTCTTTTTCAAGACCTTGCAAAACCAATATTGTGCTTTTTCACCATTGGAGCGATTCTGGATAGTTTTCTCAGAGAGGGAAGTATACTCCAGCTATATTTTTGTCATACCTGGGTGGCCGAGTGGTCTAAGGTGTTCACTTTTACAGATCACTGGCATCTCACCTATGTCCTCATGGGTTCAAGTCTTGGCTCAGCCAGCGTGGGTATGTGAGGAAGCTTGCCAGTAGCTTCCCAGCTTTTTCCCGGGATCTTCCACCACCAAATATACTGGCCACCATGTATAGCCTATCATGTGCTGAAAAATGGCATTAAACCCACAAAAATGGCATTAAACAAAAACCAAAAACAACCCTAAAGCTATATTTCTGTTAATTTCTTGTTCTATCTTCATCATGGACTAATATTTCGCACTTCATTTGTCGAACTTCATACAATAAGCATATTAGCATCATTTAAATATCCTGCTCTGGGTCCATCTTACTTTAGTCAAATCAGCTACAGTACTCGACCTTGACTATGAATTCTGTCGAAGTGTTATGCATGTATTCTGTAGGCATTTTTTTTTATTAGCGTTCCTCTTCAGAGCAAGTTTAATGTGATACTTGATTGTTTTCACCTGTGCATGCCATTATTCTCTATTTGTTGCAGGTGTCAATACAATGAGCAGGATTAAGTGCATGGGATGTAAAAGTCTCTAGCTACAACTGATGTCAACCACCCTAACTGTATATGTATTGAATGGGGTGCAATTTGGGTCATACATGGCATATATGCTGGCCTGAGAAGGTATGGGTGATCATCATTCCTACTTGCAACAAGCAATAAGAGAGTGAGAAATGCACAATCAAGGATGCAGGCTCCATCAGTCTTGTAGCTGATGCCACTTCTGTTGACACTTCACTCCTCATCACTGCAGGCAGTTCAGATTTCACAACAATACAGCTAGCCAGGACCAACAAGGTACAAAAGATCATCTGGACCAGTGGTAGATATACAGTCAACACATATGTTCTCCGGTACTGGCTGTGGTGATCTTTTCCCAAGATAACCAGTACCGGACTTGCACACCAAACACCACACAGCTGCACATGACACCAGCACAGTCTCAACCTATGCCTTAAACTCCCGGTACTTGGTACAGTGATTAATTTTCCTGGTATACCCATTCTCTGCTTTAAGACACAGATACAATTTGGGCTCCCAGTCATTACAGTGCCACCACCGGTTTTGATCTTAATGCCAATGATTTCAAGCATTTGGCACACGAATTGGGTACGTTGATTGATCTTTCCGGTATACATGTTCTCAGCTTTAAAGACACAGATAATGACCAGCATCCAGCCATGACATTTCCAGCAATGGCTCAGATATGGATGCCAACTATATTTACAGAGATGCTGCCAGGCCGCGGGATCGCGGGTTTCTCGCAAAAGTGATAGAGAGTCATGCAACTTTTAAAAGCCAATGGGGGAAAGATCGCGCAAGTTATCTGTGCTTCCCGCGATTTCTCGAACCCAATGCGCGACTTTTTTATTTTTTGTTTTTTAATTAGGTTGATCAGATCGTCTTTTTTGACTTTTCTCCATGATCTCAATTAATCCTATATCTATGGAGAATATTGTTTGAATACAAGCACCTTTATGATGGAGATCTGTTGGAGTATTGCAGAAACTATTGAGGTATTCCGATTGAATTGTTTCCTGGTGCTGTGTAGTAAATTGATCCATCGATCGAAATGTCTAAAGCGCGACAGTAGTGTGTTATGTTGAAACAAAATATAACAGATTTCTTTAGGAACTCAGCGAGATGGAAAGATCATCTGTTAAGGACGAAACTATGGAGGATGAAATATCTGACGGTTTGTTGCCAACTGAACATAGCGCAGAAACCTGTGATACAGAAATAACCGGCATGATGTCGTTTACTACGGTTTAGACCATGCAGAAATTCTGATACATCGACAGAAATATCCAAGGAACAACATGCCTGAATTGTGGAAAATTGTGTTTTGGATACCTGAAAACCAGTTCCCGAAAATATTCAGACTGGTCATAATTGCAGCAGTTCTTGCCTTTACGAAAAACTGATTGTGAAAGGTGATTCAGTTCTCAAAGCAAAATTCACACTACTCGGCGAAATAGGGTAACCACAGACCTTTAAAACTCTATCACTGTTGTAAGAAAATGTCAGAATATCTGAGAACAAAACAAAATAAAATCCTATAAAGATATATAATTCGGATTAAGTATTTTTTTTCCCCATTTTTGTTCTCTAAGATATTCTGACATTTTCCTACTACAGTGATAGAGTTTCAAAGGCCATTGGGCTAACATCTGAAACAATAAATAAACTGATGACTATACAGATGTGTGTGGTCCAGTAAATTATTTTCAGTTTGCAAAGCCATATTTGAAGGGCAGTTATAAGAAACACAGAAGAATATTTATCAGCTGAGCAACAATTAGGTATGCAGCTACCTTATACATTTATTGTCAAAGAAGTGATACAAAATCATTAAATGCTTGTTTTAAATTAGGTGTTTCTACACCTTATAATAATGTTGTCACCCATCTTCTACCATTCAGCTTAGTTTACCCTTGCCCCCCTTCCCCGATGATCCCCCCTCCCCCCCCTCTGAGGGTAGGTGTGGGGGACCTCCCCCTCTTAAGAAAATTTCTGGCAGCATCTCTTTATTTAGCATACCCTGCACCAGGATCAGTTAACAGTCTTGGGCTACCCAGTACTGGACCCATGGAAGAATAGCATACTAGCACTAGACAGTTCTATCATTGGTCTTGGTTCTGTCTTCCTGCACTATCGAGGATACATGTTGGAAATGCCTCAAGATAACTGTGTCCCAATATGGACACATTCACAGCTTTTGTTCACTGTCCCACGCTGCCTGTTTTGCCAGGTTAGTCCTTGCACCCTTCACAGTTGACTCTTCTATCACCATTGTGAAGATTCACGTTCATAAGTGTTATCTTCCTGTATCAATTTGACAATGTTCAGAGAAAACTCAGCCTTCTGCACATGGATTGATGAGGTTTTCCAGCTTCTGCCTGCAGAACTCTGCCTCTGCCTTCTAAGCCACCTACGACCTCTTAGCAATACCTGCATATGTTGATCTTTATCTCTTAGTGAAGAAGGGGAGTCACAATAGCTCATTAGAGCTTAAGACTCGTAATCCAAGGTTGCGGGTTTGATATTCTCAGAGGCCAGCCTGAGTCAGCTGCCTCCATGTTTCTTTGGGAAAGGCACTTAATTTCCATTTCCTTGACATGATATAGCCAATAATGTGTTTAAAGTGCCATTAAAACCAAGGAAAACGAACTTACCCCTGGTAGTCAAGAAAGACCAACCATTGCTCTAGTAACTGCCAGTCTGGTCAAGTTGCTGACATACTTAGTTACTTTAAAGGCCACTTCAAGACCCAAGTGTCAAACAGTCTCTTTCTTTTGCACTGGCAATGGCTAGCAATTTTAACCCAGTGTGCTACAATACATAGCTGCTGACCTTCCTCCCTTTAGTCCCAGCTCTCCATGGAGATGTGAAGGGCCTGGGACCAGAAGCCTCCTCTGTGCGTGTTGACCAAAACTCTTTCCTCGACACATGACAACCGCTTCAAAATATGATAGCAATAGGACCCATGTTCAGCTTGGTTTCCATGGCTATTTTTTCAGCAGTCTGAACACAGACTGAACCCTTTCTTTCAGAATGCCGCCGGCACTTGTGCTTTGGAGTTGATCTCTTGGTAGGCTCATGTAGTAACAGAGCAGCTGAACACTTACTTACCTAATGTCAATGCTTCATCCATTAATCTTCACCTGGAGGAAAGATGTGCATTTGTCTCCATGCCAGCTATCTGGGCAATCATCACATGGCTAGTTTTAGATCACACCAGGCCACCAAAGAGGCAAACCTCATAGGCTCCGTAACTTGGAGCCTTGCCCTCATTTCCTAGGAGAGATAAAAAAAATTAAAAAAAAGAAAGGGCCCCTCTGAGGAATGTGAAATGGGGAACATCCCTTCCATTCCCTTTTTCTCAATCTTGCCATGATTACAATTCTTTCTAACATCCTTGTGGGAGGAATTCAACTTTTCCATGGAATGGGAAACACTTCCCTGCTAACCCGTGGATGATACAGGTTCTTTCAGAGTGCCTTCAGACCATGTTCAGTGCACCTCCCCGATTATAAACGGTATTTGTCTTTACATATGCCCCAAGAAAGTGTCTGTCTTGCAGCAAGAATGAACATTGTCCTGTTATGTATGATGTTTATATAATATTATAAATATTTTAGGAAATTATAAATGTTTCTTCACTTTAATATTTGCTTAAATCTTAATGTTTATCAGGAAAAACATGTTTAACTAGTGTCCTTGAATTAGGTTGTTTTGATCAATATGTTTTCTCAATTTGAAGGTCAAGGTTGAATTTTGTTTACAAGTAAAATTCCATTAAGATGACACATGTTCTAGAACATTCTGTCATGTGACCAATCTTTATATATGCCATGTTTGGGGGACATTTATTCAGTTTTGACATTACCATCAGTCTTGTAAAGAGCTATTACAGTTGTGAAAATTCATTCCAAATTCTAAGAAAGGAATTATTTTAAATATTCATTGGATTATAACAGTGCTCATAAACTTTTGGATTTTGGATTTTTAATTGATGATTTTGGAATTTATGTGAACTTATTCAGAGATTTTGGAATACTTCATTTTGACATCAGCACATCAAGATTACTAGTACATCAAGACTTTGGAGACCATTAGCACATCATAACATTCAAGGACACAGCCGTGAATTCGGAACATTCTATATTTAGGACTTGTGATTAGAACAATCATTCTTATTGGATTATTAGGATTTCAAAACACATTACTGTAAGTGACTTTTTGATTTTTCATTTTAATTATCTAGTAATAAATTGCTTGTTGATTTTTTACTTGATTTGTTGGTTTCACTTTCTTTCTGTTACATTTTTCTTAGACCATAGAGTCGTAACAGAAATTGGGGGCCGTTCCGGGATCTGAATATCTTTAAAGCATATTAGAGATATTAAATTTATCTTTGAAATTCATATTGATTTTGTCTCTGAATTTTTTTTGTCTTTGGCAAAGTTTTTGTATAGAGAAATTTTTTGGTGTGAAACCAACAAGCATTTACAATGGCATCTAATGTTCAGAATTTCATTTCAAAACCTACCCAGGAGGGGTTAGAGTGCATGAGAAAGGATGAGTTGCTCGAGCTTGCCAGAAAATACAGTCTATCTGAGGCAAAAGTATCATTGACAAAACAGGAGATAAAGATTATTTTGATTCAGTATTTAGTAGGAAAGGGAATTTTTGAAAATAGTGCTTTAAGTTTGAAGAGAAAGCCTGTATCTGGTTCTGACAGGAAATTAAGGGAATTAGAGTTAAAGAACCAGATGGATTTAGAATTGGCAAAGCTTCAGATTCAGAGAGAGAGAGAGAAAGAAGAGAGGCAGATACAGATGGAGAGAGAGAAAGAAGAGAGGCAGATCCAAATGCAGAAAGAAGAGAGGCAGATCCAAATGCAGAAAGAAGAGAGGCAGATGGAGAGAGAAAAAGAAGAGAGGCAGTTGGAGAGAGAGAAAGAAGAGAGACAAATGCGGATACAGATGGAGAGAGAGAAAGAAGAGAGGCAGATACAAATGCAAAGAGAAGAAAGGGAAATGCAATTTAAGTTAAGAGAATTAGAACTGGCAAACAGAACACACTCCACTCCTTTAAAAACAAGTTCAGGTTTTGATGTTACTAGATATATTAGGTTAGTACCCCCTTTTCAGGAAAAAGAAGTAGATAAATACTTTCTTCATTTCGAGAAAATTGCTGAAAACTTGAAATGGCCCAGAGAGCATTGGACTTTGTTATTACAAAGTGTACTTATTGGCAAAGCTCGTGAAATTTACATTTCACTGTCAGTACAACAAAGCACTGATTATGATGTGGTTAAGGAGTACATCTTGAAAGCTTATGAGTTGGTACCAGAGGCATATCAACAAAGGTTTAGGAATTGTAGAAAATAAACTGGACAAGCTCATGTCGAATTTGCAAGGGATAAAGAACAACTATTTGATAGGTGGTGCTCAGCCAAGAAAGTTGATCAAGCTTATGATAACCTCAGACAGCTCGTATTAATTGAAGAGTTCAAGAGGTGCATCCATAGTGATGTTAAAACCTATCTTGACGAGCAGAATGTGGAAACTTTGGAAAATGCTGCTCGTATGGCTGATGATTATTCCTTGACTCACAAAATTTCATTTGGTAATAAATCGTCCTCTCAGCAGTTTTCTGGTAAAAAATCATTTCAATCTCATTCGAGTACTTCCAAATTTCACAACAGCACAACTGTTAGGAATCAAACATCTGATAAGACTGATCAGAAATCCTTATCTCTTCCTACGTGCACTTATTGTAAAACGAAAGGGCACGTTATTTCTGATTGCTTCAAGTTGAAAAATAAGCAACAGAGAAAAGACAGAGCTTTTCCAAATGCTCTTATTTCTACGAGGTCAAGGTCACGGTCTTGTATTGAAAGCAATACATTTGTTGGGTCAAACAAACCCCCGTCTGATTCTATTTTGGAGGCTTATGAACCATTCATGTCAGAAGGTTCTATATCACTTATTGGTGATTCTGCCAAACCTATCCCAATTAAAATATTAAGGGACACTGGAGCTTCTCAGAGTCTTTTATTATCAGGTACTTTGCCTTTGTCTGAGGAGTCTTCTTCAAGTGAAAGTGTTCTTGTTCAGGGAGTAGAGTGCGGCTTTGTAAATGTTCCTCTCCATTGTGTAAATTTGGCATCAGACTTAGTTTCTGGACCTGTGACTGTTGGGGCAGTGACTTCTTTACCCATAGAGGGTGTTCATTTATTACTAGGCAATGACCTAGCTGGAGATAAGGTTGTGGTTAATCCACTTGTAACTGACAAGCCTTGTTTGGATCAGAAAGTTGATCCTGTCGAAACTGAAATCCCTGATTTGTACCCTGCTTGTGCAGTTACTAGAGCTATGGCAAAAAGAGCTCTTGAGAGTGATGTTGGTCAGGATATTATTCCTTTAGCTGACACATGTATTGGTCAGTTTTTTTGATGAGGTCACTTTTTCCTCAGGTATTGATCAATCAAATAGCAAGATCCCGAGATATCTTGTTTGTTTCAGAGGGCTATTAGTGAAACTGAAGCCACACAAGTTCCAGTGTGTTACTTTGTGAAAAATGGGGTCCTTATGAGGAAATGGAGACCACCTGATGTACCTGCTGGTGACGAGTGGTCAATGAGCTATCAAATTGTTGTTCCTAAGTCATATCGACAGGAAATTCTTAATTTAGCCCATGAAACTCCTTTGGCTGGTCATTTAGGAGTCCGTAAGACTTATCACAAGATCTTGAATCATTTTTATTGGCCGAAACTCAAAAGTGATGTTTCTAAATACTGCAGATCTTGTCACACTTGTCAAATGGTAGGAAAACCCAATCAGAAGATACCTAAGGCTCATCTGCAACCTATTCCTGCATTTGATGAACCATTTAGTAGAATAATGGTAGACTGTGTTGGTCCTTTACCTAAAACCAAGTCAGGCAACCAATACTTGTTGACCATCATGTGTGCATCTACAAGATTTCCAGAGGCAATTCCTCTGAGAAATATAAAAACTAAAACTATTGTGAAAGCTTTGGTGAAGTTTTTTACACTTGTTGGCCTTCCCAAATCTGTCCAGTCAGATCAAGGGTCAAATTTTATGTCTGGAATTTTCCAGCAAGTTATGCATGAATTAGGCATCCAACAGTTTAAATCTTCTGCCTATCACCCTGAAAGTCAAGGTGCTTTGGAAAGATTTCATCAAACTTTGAAGAATATGATTCGATCATATTGCTTTGATATAGAAAAGGATTGGGATGAGGGTGTTCATTTGTTGTTGTTTGCTGTTAGGGAATCAGTTCAAGAGTCGTTGGGTTTTAGTCCCTTTGAACTAGTTTTTGGTCATACTGTCCGTGGACCATTGAAATTATTGAAAGAGAAACTTCTTTCAAATGAAGACTCAAAGATTAATCTTCTTGATTATGTTTCTGATTTCAAATACAAGTTGTCAAAGGCCTGTGAAGTAGCAAGAACTAATCTTCACACTACCCAGTCAAAAATGAAATTAAGGTATGACAGAAATTCACAGGAAAGGAGTTTTAAACCTGGTGACAAAGTTCTGGCTCTCTTTCCCATACCTCAGAATCCTCTTCAGGCTAAATTTTATGGTCCTTATACCGTTGAAAAGAAAGTAAATGACTTAAATTATATCATTAACACTCCTGGGAGACGGAAACAGAAACAACTTTGTCATATAAATATGTTAAAGGAATATTTTGACAGAGATAGCCCAGCTAATTATTCAGTTAATTTAGTTGTACCTGTCCCACATAGTGAAGATATCAACGATGGAATACGATCAGACTATAGTGACTCTGGTATAACCAATCTTCGGAATTCAGAAATATTGAACAACCTAGACCAGAAACTTTCACATCTACAACAACAGGAAAGAAATGAACTAAAACAGCTATTACATGACTATGAGCACTTGTTTCCTGATGTTCCAACACGAACAAGTAAAATTTATCATGACATTGACATTGTAGATTCTGCGCCTGTGAAACAGCATCCTTATAGGATGAATCCTCTCAAACAGAACTATCTGAAGAAAGAAATTTAGTATCTACTGGAGAATGATTTCATAGAACCAAGTAAAAGTAACTGGAGTTCACCATGTATTCTTGTTCCCAAGCCAGATAATACATTCTGTATGTGTACTGACTATAGAAAAGTCAACAGTGTCACCAAAACTGATTCATTTCCAATCCCAAGAATGGACGATTGCATTGATAAAATTGGAAATGCGGAATATGTCACCAAGTTTGACCTTTTAAAAGGATTCTGGCAAATTCCACTGACGGAAAGGGCAAAAGAAATTTCAACATTTGTAACTCCAGATGGACTTTATCAATATAAAGTCATGCCGTTTGGAATGAAAAATTCGCCTGCAACGTTTCAACGTCTGATGAACATGATAACATTTGGTCTTGATAATTGTGACGCTTATATCGATGACGTCATTATCTACAACAACACCTGGGAAGATCATTTGGAAACCATTCGAAAATTCTTCGATCGACTCAGTGATGCAAATCTGACAATTAATTTGAGCAAAAGTGAGTTTTGCCATGCTTGTGTCACATTTTTAGGACATATTGTGGGACAAGGTCAAGTTAAACCTATAGAAGCTAAGGTCAAAGCTATCTCTGAATTTCAAGTTCCAATTTGTAAAAAGCAACTGATGCGATTTCTAGGTATGGCTGGATATTATCGGAAATTTTGTTCCAATTTTTCCAAAATTGCTGAACCTTTGACAAGTTTATTGAGTAAGAAAACCAAATTTTATTGGTCTGACAAGTGTCAGGAATCTTTTGACAAGTTAAAGGCCATGCTTGATAATGCACCAGTTCTTTCTGCACCAAATTTTAGCCAATCATTTAAATTATCTGTTGATGCAAGTGATGTAGGGGTTGGTGGAGTATTGATTCAGGAAGACAAAAGTGGTGTGGATCACCCTGTGTGCTATTTTTCTAAAAAACTAAACAAGCACCAGAAAAATTATTCCACAATTGAGAAGGAATGTTTGGCTTTGATATTGGCTTTACAGCATTTTGAAGTGTACGTTACCTCAGCTCTTTCTCCAATTATTGTGTACAGTGATCACAATCCCCTTACTTTCATCAACAAAATGAAAGATAAAAATCGGAGATTGTTGAGATGGAGTTTGATATTGCAAGAATATAACATTGACATCAAACACATCAGGGGAAAAGACAATGTGATTGCAGATACACTCTCACGTGCCTAGAAATGTAATATTGCTTGATGTAATTAAGTCCAGTATCATAAAACATGTTCTTATGTAATTTTGGTTATTATAGTATTAGATATATATTCAAAAGAAAGCTTTATTATATAAATCTTTCTTTTTCTTTATGAGGGGAGGTGTTATGTATGATGTTTATATAATATTATAAATATTTTAGGAAATTATAAATGTTTCTTCACTTTAATATTTGCTTAAATCTTAATGTTTATCAGGAAAAACATGTTTAACTAGTGTCCTTGAATTAGGTTGTTTTGATCAATATGTTTTCTCAATTTGAAGGTCAAGGTTGAATTTTGTTTACAAGTAAAATTCCATTAAGATGACACATGTTCTAGAACATTCTGTCATGTGACCAATCTTTATATATGCCATGTTTGGTGGATATTTATTCAGTTTTGACATTACCATCAGTCTTGTAAAGAGCTATTACAGTTGTGAAAATTCATTCCAAATTCTAAGAGAGGAATTATTTTAAATATTCATTGGATTATAACAGTGCTCATAAACTTTTGGATTTTGGATTTTTAATTGATGATTTTGGAATTTATGTGAACTTATTCAGAGATTTTGGAATACTTCATTTTGACATCAGCACATCAAGATTACTAGTACATCAAGACTTTGGAGACCATTAGCACATCATAACATTCAAGGACACAGCCGTGAATTCGGAACATTCTATATTTAGGACTTGTGATTAGAACAATCATTCTTATTGGATTATTAGGATTTCAAAACACATTACTGTAAGTGACTTTTTGATTTTTCATTTTAATTATCTAGTAATAAATTGCTTGTTGATTTTTTACTTGATTTGTTGGTTTCACTTTCTTTCTGTTACATTTTTCTTAGACCATAGAGTCGTAACAGTCCTTACAAAAAGTAGGTATTATTCAAATGTAAACTCTCCAGGATCTTACTGCAGACTGTTCTGGGTGCCAAAAGCTGGTGTCATTCTACAGTCAGTGATAGAATTAAGCTCTCTTAACCTTTTCATTCAGGCACCGTAGTTCAGAATGGAGACATTGAGTCTGTTTCTCAGTGCTGTTCATGGGGGGGAGGGGGATTTCACATTGATGACTATAGTATGCCAATTCAGGGCACTCCGGTTAGGTTTGAACATCAGTCCCCAGGTCTTCATAAGAATTATGGACGGAGTGATATCACACTTCAGAGCCATCTCCACATCCATGATTTTATCTACCTGAACAACATTTTTCAAATGCACCAGGTGAGTTATTCTCTAGATTAAGACATGAAATCCCTTGTTTCACTTCTGCTCTGCTTTGGATTCCGTGTCAACAAATACAAATCCAGTATCATCCCATTTAACATTTTACCCACTTGGGTATGGAGTTCAGAATGCATGTGAACAGGGTCTGTATCCTTCAAGAACGTGCCTTGAAAATCATCTTGACTGTATCTTCTGTTCTCTCAAAGAATTGTATCTCAGCCCAAGAATTTATTTGCCTCTAGGGTATCCATAATGCTGCAGTGGATCTCATCATCTTGGACCTCCTGTTCATGAGACCACTGCAAATAATTCTCTTGTCCCAGTGGCAACTGAAACTTTGCTCACTTGATCAAGTGATCCATTTTGGAATACATGAGGTCCCATCTAAGCAAATGGGAGAATCTAGCCTATACAGCTGGTATTCCATTTAAGATTCAGTCTCCAGGAATTGTTATCTGCTGGGATTCCAGCACAGTGGGCTGGGGTTCCTGTTGCCTGCTCACATTTTGGGAAGTCTTGGGTCTTTGGCCCCTTCAGGAACATTAATTGCACATCAGTCTACTGGAGATGAAGACCATAGTGGATGCATTTCAGTTGTGACAGGAGACACTGTCTGGTTGGAATTTTTTTTATTCTGTTGGAAAACTCCACTGTGGTAAATTACATCAGAAGGCAAGGGGCAACCAAAATCCTCAGACCTGCCTTCTAGCTTGGGATTTTCTCAAGTGGTGTCATCATTGACAGATCCAGATTCAAGTCTGCCCCATCCTAGGCAGACTCAATGTCCTTGCGGACTCACTCCCGACAGAATCGGCTAATTCAGACCAAATGGTCTGTTCACCCCTCTGTATTCAGACAAATCTGTGCCTGCTGGGGTCAACCACTAGTAGATCTATTTGCAACAAGGTGCAATGCAAAGCTACCCACCTTTGTTTCTTTAGTCCCAGATCCAGAATCCAAAAGCCTGGGCAGTCATTGCTCATTTCATGAACTGAAATAGTCTAGATTCATACACCTGCCTTCCAACTCTTCTGATCCCCAAAATCTCGCAGAATGCAAGGGAATCAGATTGCCGTCTGGTACTGATTGCTTCCCTTAAGTGAGAAAAATAATGGACTAATGATCCATTAAACTTAGCAGCAGAAATTCCCAGGAAAATCTTGGTTTTTCCTCACTTGCTGTGGCAACCACAAATGCAGGTGTTTCATCTGAACAATCAAGCCCCCAGGGAAAAACACTTTTCAGAACAAGTAATGGACATGATTACTCAAGCATTGAAATCATATGAAGGGAAGTGGCAAGTTTTCTCCCATTGGTTCGAGTGGAAACACATCACTCTAATAAAATCCTTAAAACCACAAATAGCTAACTTTCTCCATGGACTTATTGAAGAGAAGAAGTTAGACCCAGAGATGTTTCATCATCATGGAAGGGAGGATATAGGCCAAAACAAAGACTTCACCAACCTTTTAGCAAACTTTGATTTTGTCTTGACTGAATACTTTGACCATGGTGTCTGAAATGGAATCTACCATGGGTTCTGACATGGCTGAATAAAGCACCTTTCAAACATCATACATGTGAACCTCCTGTCCAGGACAGTTTTCCTCCTGAGATGGGGGTGTCTCCTGTCCCTCCCATCACTCACTGAAATCTCCCACATATGCAAAATTATAATTAAACTATTATTTTTTTCCCCCATTTTTTTTACACCTTGCTTCCAGTGTTGTATATTTACGGTAATATTGCCTGTGATCACACGACTGTGAACTAGCTTAAGCAAGAGCTTGATTTAATAATTTGGCAAGATATGTTGTATTCTTGAAGAAAAAAAATATTCCTCGTTTTTTTTGGTTTTTGTTTTTTTTTTAAAGACATTGGCTCCTCAAAAAGCTGATCATTTTTAGTCAAATTATCATTGAACATCAACAATACAGCCATTTGTGGTTGTCTTCAATTCATCATGTATACATTCAGAGTTTAATGTAGGGTAAACAATAGCCAACAGATGTCTCAAGATCTTTAACTACCATATATGTACCAAGATTAATTCATATTCTCTATAGAGTCCACATTATTTTATCCTATCTTTATTCCTTAGGCCCAGCTCTTAAAGCAATTCACACTGTTTGCTAATTAACATATTTATTTTTAATTAGTTTTTTTTTTTTACATGTTCTGTTTGGTATATATTTTCAATCTTTCTTTGTTTCATTTAACAATGTTAATTTACATTAATATACACAGTAAAGTGTGATGCCAGGTGTTTACTCATGTAAGTTTCTTAACCAGTGATGCCTTTGTACTCGCTGACAGAAGTGTCAGATCTTAGAATTTAAATTAACAACTATGCTTAGCAAGAGCAAATATGAGACCAAATGCCGCCAAACTACAGGAAGTGTACATGGTGGGAATGGAGACAATTTGCAGAGAAAACAACACAGCATTCTAAATGATCATTCTTGCGATTTAAACTAACTGGAGTTTATATGGATATAAATATTGCAAATATTTAAATATATATATCTTTGAAACTGAAGGAATATGGTATGGAATTACTATTATGGTTACAACCAGATCGCCTGGTGACTGGTGGGTATACATACACTAGCTGTTTATGCTTAAGTTGCTGATTTTCGTATACATTTATATGTATGTACCAATGAATGGTTTCTCTGACAAAAAAAAATAAATATTAAATACGTAATAACAGTTTTAAGTAATTCTTGTTTAATATGAAAAAATTGATAACTGCGTGAATGAAGACCGTAGTTTGAAGTCCCTAGTTTTGTACCGCCCCTGTCCCCTCCCCCAATCGTGTATAGCTAAGAGGATACACATGCAATATTTTCTTTACTTATTTGCCTATAGCATGATACAGTACATAGCACGATGGCATTCTGCAGGACTCCACTCATCATGCTGTAGCAGGGTTTCACTGTACATACTGACTCCCAAAGAAGAACTTCCCAAATTTGACCCAGAGACTATCAATCTTGAATTGATCTGGCAGACAGTCAGAAACCTGAATCTACCCACAAGTAGGAAACAATTTAAACTATTTGGTGGACTTCGTAGAGTTGTATTAACATTGCCACATTCGAACGCAGACACTGAAAGGACATTTTCCATTCTGAGGAAAATTCAGGCTGACTCCAGAGGAAACCTGGATCGAATAACAGTATATCATCTCCTAAGTGTTAAGATCAACAATGATGAGGACTGCCACCAATATAATCCAGACAATGATATCCTAAGAAATGCAAAAATGTTTGTGATACATATAAGGAGATTATGAATGGCAAAAAGTTAATGTAAAAGGACTGATGTGATGAGATGATATGTATATTTTAATACTTAAAAAATGTAAATTTGTTAAGTAGTTGTCATTTTTGTCCATTTTCATGCAAAAAAATCAGGTCGATGAAAATCCCCCGTCTTTGGAAGTCAGACTCTTTACCAAATTTAGAAAATCTCCTGATCTGTCCTAGGCTGACCTTTCAATTGTCACATGTATGGAACATATGTTTTGAACCTCCTTGATTCACCTGATACAAAACCTGCTTCCTAGTCATTCTGGCTACAGCAGGTAGAATCAGTGAGATGCATGCCATGTAGGTTGATCTGAACTATCTGCAGTTCTGATAGTTCAATTTCACTTGTAGTGACTCCTGCTAATGTTGCTAAGAACAGGTTCCCACTCATGGGAAATCAGTCCTTTGTTGTGAAACCTCTTTCCTTTTTGGATCCTTTGCCTTAAGCGCATCTAAAGGACCCAGTAAGGGCTTTGAAATGGTACCTCAAGCAAACTGAGCAGATCAGAAGAGGGAGATCTTATTTATTTCTACCATTGAAAGGAAAGGATGGTATCTCGGCCCAGGCTCTATCATCCTGGATACGATCGGTTATTCACTCTGCATACAAAGTTTCTTGTACATGTTGTCTCATGTGGTTAGGGCAGTCATCGCTAGCATAACACCAACTGACATTATCCAATCCGAGGGATGGAGGTCAGATATGTCGTTCTCTAGCTTTCATCCCAAAGAGCTTGGTTTTGGCCTGGTGGGACCTATAGCAGCAGAACAACTAGCTACTTGACCTCTGCTGGAGTTGAGGGAGAAGTTTTTTCCCATTGAGCCTCATCCAGGCGTATCTGTATGCTAACCCATATCATGAGATTTGAAGCTGCTTCACATACATTAGAATGGAGATTGGGCCTTCTCCGGGGTAAGGGAAAGGAACTCACTCCAGCTCTTACCTATTCTCTTATTGTATTATGATCAGGTAACAGGTATGAAGAAGAAACCAATTTTTTTTTAGTAAAATGTGTTTCTTCTATAATACTTACCCAATCTTAGTATGGGCACACCTTCCCAGCCTCTCCACAATTGCATTAAAAACCTGATAGAGCATGCACATCTGCTCCTGAAGTAACTGGCATATGGACAGGACTTTGTGCCAATCCATATACCCAAGGAAAGATCACTTTTGTCTGACTTCCAGCTTAGTGGGCTGACAACTTTTATCATTTTTGTTGCTACAACAAGCCTAGGTGGGCTGGATTTGTGCGGTAGTGGTTGTACTCTTAATGTATTATGAACAGGTAAGTATTAAGAAAGAAAAATGTTCAAACCCAAAAATTGGTTTCATACAAGTACCCAAGTTCTCTGCCATCTACAGTTACCAAGCTTTAAGGATAGCTTGAACTTGAATTAAGAAAGAATCCTATCAATTTGGGGAGTCAAAAGGTCGAAGGTCAAGGTCTCTGTGACTGAAAGAAGAAAAATGGTTCCACTCAATAACTTTTGTTCTACGCCACATACCTGGACCAAACTTTGTGGATAGCTTGCACTTCGGGTATGGAAAATGCACATGTTTTGGGGTCAAAGGTCGTAGTCACTGTAGCTGAGAGGAGGGAAACAGTTTCATCATAATAACATTAGTTAAACATCACAGACCTGGACCAAGCTTTGTGGATGGCTTGCACTTGGGTTAAGGAAGAAGCCTATTGATTTTGAGGTAAAATGATCAAAGGTCAAGGTCACTGGCCAGAAAGAAGACAAATGGATTCTGCAGAAAAATTCAAGTTCTCGACCATATGTTTTCACCAAAACTTGGTGTTGACTTGCACATTGAGTAAAAAAGAAGCTTTTTTGAATGGAGTCTAAAGGCCAAAGGTCAAGTTCACTGACTAAAAGAAGAAGAATGTAGTTTGCATAATAACTTTAGTTCTAGGCTGCATACCTTGACCATCATTCAGCTATAGAGGAAGCCTATTAATTTTGGGATCAAATGGTAACAGGTAAAGGTCATTTTGGTTCAAAGAAACAAAACTTTTGTTCTACAGTAAGTTTCTTGACCAAACTTTGTTAATGAATTGCAGTTAAGGCAATACATTTACCTATAGATTCTGGGGTCTATATGTCAGGTCACATTCGTGATAAGTCTTGTAAGAAAATAATGGTTTCTGCACATTAAGTTTAGTGTGCATGCATAGAAGACTATTAAACATGTGGTGGGTGTATAATGTGCGATTTACAGTGCCTTTGTTTATATGCATCTAAGTAAAAGATTTGATTTGCTGCTATTATTGAAATGAATTTCCATTTAAGGTCCATATGGCAATACGAAACACCCTTACCGACCAGGGCATCAGTGTGGAGACTGTATGCAAACAGATCAGAGGAGTTCCAGAGAAAGCTGTCAGGTATTTTAATTATTTCACTTTCATTGCACAAACAAATCTCGATTCCACATATTCTCAGTGGTTCAGATGAGGAAATGCCAACCATTCTGATATTGGTGGAATCATTGTTATTTTTAACCTCAGATTACGCACTTACATTCACTTCTGTCAGATTCCAATTTTGCAGTCAGATACAATTTTATATCGACAAACCACAACTTGAACACCAATACATCTAGATCACTTAAATACTTGTAATGTCTAATTGTAATTTTTTTGAAAGCATACGAAAGCATACCTAAGCACTTGTATCACAAAAGCAATTGAATAATATTAAATTAGAACTCATGTTGGCAAAGCACCCTGATTCACTTAAGAAAATTCCAGAAATTTGTTAAAACAAATGGCTGTCAAGAATTATATTTCGACGAAAACAATGTTTGCCACAGAAATTCCAAACTGGATACGCAAGGCATGTGTTTGCAGTCATTTCTAAATGGACTTCAGTGTGTCACATGGTGGTAAAGATGATTGTAGGAAGCACGTTTCAACCAAAAAGTGCTTTGAATCAATGATGTTTAATTCTTAAAATAAATTGTTGGATAAACATAAGTATTCCATAATTTTATGTTCAGAGTTTTTAAAACCTGACATTCCCATTTCATATTGATAAGAGAGGGCTTGCATCTCTGTGGATGTTTGCCTATGCTGGTCTTTGATGTGGAGGAAGATGGAAAACCTAGAAGAAACTAAAGACATCAGATAGGAGCTACTTATTCATGTAAATGTGAGAACATGGGATAGGAACTATTTTTAAGATTCCATGTTGGACATAAAAATCACACAACAAATACCTTGCAGAGTGCCTCAAAATCATTACAGTACAAATATTTAATGAAAAAGAACTTTGCTAATATTTAAATATATTTCTGATATTTTTGCTACTTTTGACCCGGTTGTGCAGAAAGGGAGTTAATTCAGTGAAAATGCTTAGTTTAATAGCAGTAATACGATACCTACTGCTGTTGCGTTGCTTTCCTTTTATGGGACTCCTAGTTCCCAGTCCAAGCTAATTATTCCATCTTCCGGTTAGTATTGGAGGGCCAGAATTGAAAAGAACATGATCCCAGTCTGACTCCTAAGTCATAGCCAACATACAGGCTATTTTATTTTTACCTTGGACTATGTGCATAGTACACATGTACCAGATCAATCATCAAAATTTGCCTTTGTTGTTGTCTTTAACATCTTTTGGGCCAATCACATACCTTTTGTGCTGATTGAGTGTTAATCTCCTCAGTCCATGCTTTATTTTCATGTTTTCTGTGGTCCTTTTGTTAATTTTGAAGGGTTTTTGCATCTTGCTTAGCAAGCGTGCTTCAATAAATTTTAATTCCCTTCAGAGTTCTGGTGATAGGGTAAGTATTGTCTACCCTGTTTGATTTGCTGGATTTTTTTGTTTTGTGACTTTTCTCTTTCTGAGCTTAATATGTTGCAGTGTGTGGGTAAGTGCAGGCAAAGGAAGGCTTCATGGGATACGCACCCCACCTGCCATGTTTTGGAGACTGCACAAAGACGAAGGATCTCTGAAACTCCTTACGAAGCTGTCAGTGCCAGTGAGGGATCGATCCTTGGCTCATCCTAAGGGAGGAAAAATGCTTGAGAGCATCTTGCACCGCCCGGTTAGGGGCGAGCAGCATCCTCTCAAGGTCGGTGTCCCAGGAACAGAGATAAGCACATCACGCCTTCCTAAGAAGGAAGAGCAGTGATCTCGATCTGATGTGGGCTCATCCATCATATCTTTGTCACTGCACTGGTCTTTGATTGTTTAGTGGTCACTGGGTTTTGATTATTGGTTTGGGAACAGGGATTGGGCCCCCCCATGATGTCATGGACGTTCCCGCCTTGGTTTCAAGGTAGGGCGGATGTGACAGGCCATGGACCTGCTCAGTTGCCTTCAGCCTTTTCCAACAAAAAGGAGGGGGGCTACCACATCTCCTAGATGGTTGAGAAGGGATCGCATACCTGCCAACCATATCATTTTTGGCGTAATCATTCCGCTTTTATTCAACCTAATTACGTCTTATGCTCACCTGTATATGGATTACGCTTTTTTGGTACATTAAAAACGATAAAAAGAAAGCAATAAAAAGTTGTGTTTGTCATTATTATTATCATCTCTTTAATCCCACACATCATATAAATCTGAGAATATTCTAAAAAGAAGGCTGCTGCATAAGAATAGCGTAAGAGTACATTTGTCATAGATGTCCATGTACTTCCTTATTTTATTTTCTTTTTATAGCAGCTGTATATGACACATTTCCAAGAAAACAGACTGGTTTCTTCAGTTTGAAAACTTGTCTAACAGATTCATTATATTAATACAAAGAATTTGCCTAGATGGAATCTTTTATGTGTTCTTAGGGTGTTGTCAAAACCCCCTTATGAACCTTCGTGTGAAGCTTCCTTGGAGAACCTTACATTTAAGACTGTTTTCCTGCTTTCCTTAGCATCAATGTGGAGAAGGAACAGGCTTCATGCCTTGTCAGTTGAGAAGGGTTGTTTATGATTCAGTGGTAGTTTCTCTATGCCAGACTTGGTTTCTGGCTTAGAATCAGTTACCTTGAGTAGTTCCACTTCCTATTGAGATCCCCTGTCTCAGTCAAATCTGTGCTAGGGTGATCAAGATAGGCTTCTTTGACAAGTTAGGGCTTTAAGGTTTTATTTGACTTCCTCTAAAGGGAGAAGTAAGGGTCAGAATTGTCTCTTTCTACCTCTCATGGGTTCCTCTGATCATTCATTGGCCACCATTTCCAGGTGGATTGTCCACACTATCAAGAGAGCTTATTTAGTCCTTATGTTGAGGGACCTTTTTTTATGAAAATTAAATCACATGAAGTTAGGGCTATTGATACATCTTGGACCAACTTGATTCACTCCTCTTTGGATGATATTTTGAGAGCTGCCTTCTAGCGGTCTCACACTACCTTCTCTTCCTTTTACCTTCAATCTTTGGTGTACCAGAGCAAAGGCCTTTTTTTGTCGAGTCCTATAGTGATGGCACAGCATGTGGTCCAACATTCTATCAGCCTGTAGTAGTGAACATCCCTACGATATGGTAAGTGCAATTGTTTTCTGTATCAGTTTTGTGGAGGCCATCAGCCTCCCTCCTAAATGGTAAATTCAGCAATGCAATAGTAGTAGGTATTGTATTACTGCTATTAAAATGTAGATATCTTTGCTATCACTAAGGAGTCAGACTGAGATCATGATCTTTTAAATTCTGGCCCTCCAATAATAATTGGAGGAGGGAATAATTAGCTTGTACTGGGGACTAGGAGTCCTGGAAAAGGAAGGCAGTGCCATAGTAGCAGCTAAGTATTACATAATTAAAATTAGTTTTAGCCCCCCTACCCCCCCCCCAAAAAAATCATTTAAAGCCTTTATTTCAGTATCTGTTGAAGAATTTATATATTATACGGCAGTTTCATGCCATAATAGAGTTATAAGGATTCATTTCTGACAATGCAAGGTAGCATGTGAGTTACACAGCCTGGTTGTTAAAATAGGTTTTTGGTTTGGTTTTGTGGGGTTGAACGCCATTTTTCGGTGCATGATAGGCTATACATGGCAGCGAGTAAATTGGGTGGAGGAAGAATCTGAGAAGACCCCCGGAAGAACCACCAACCCAAGGGAAACTACTTGCATGTTTTCTCACATACCCACGTTAGTCAAGCTGAGACTTGAACTCATGCAGACAGAACTGAGATGTGTGAGTGATCTGTAAAGGCGAATGCTTTAGACCACTCGGTCACCCGGGACCCCTTTTTGAAATGGACATTACCATATGTGTATGTTTACTAGAGATACTTGTCTTGAAAAACAGTACAGTTTGTGAATATTTTCACAAGAGAACAGTAAAATTGTTCAGGAGAAATTCTTCATTAATTTTTAATTTGCTTGTGGCAAAATGTGGCAACATATAAAAATATGGTGTAAGCACAGACCTGCCAACCCTTACGATTTGACCATAAGTCTTACTGAAATAACCCTTAAATTATGGACTTGCAGAAGAATAGCAAAAAATAGGAAAATATGATCGTCACATTCAAATCTGGATATTGGCTTGTCCAGGTTTGATCTGGATCTGAGTTTCATATTAGATTCGGTGGAGTTGGTCAGGGAATCAGACTAACTTTTAAGGAGGACCTCGGATGCTTTAATCTGTTTTTCATGTGAAACACCTGCATGATCAAGCTGTTGCTTATAGCATTTTCTTGAAATGTCATGCAATAAATGAAAACACACTCAAAGCAAAAGGGGCAATCAGCCTCTTAAGAAGTTCAAACAGTCAGCACAGTATAAAAAAAAGTATTCAGATTCTTGGAAAGAGCAGCAAAGGCAGTGATTACATTTATTGGACATCATGTGTTGATTTGAGTCTCTCTCATGATTGTAAAGATGACTGCCATCGCCACGTGAAATATATGTCAATAAAAAATCCCCCCCCCCCCCTCCCAAACAATTTTGTTAAGTTGTGAGATCTATCAAGAAGCCATTGAGCTCCATGGGGTTTTGAACTGCAGCTTATGAATCTGTACTGGATGTGTACTTTACAAATTTTGTAGTTGAACATAATGTTTGTCTTCGCTGAATCCAATAACACTTCTGAACAATTCAAATGTATGTTTTCCAAGTCGACAATAGCAGTACATGATATTGCATTACACCTTCCTGACAATTGGCCCAACTTATGGAAAAATAACGGCTGCCTTACTGAGAAGGTTTTGTTAGGGTTTGCAGGTCTATAAAAATCATTTGTTCCTTTAACAACTAAACAATCTTCTTTATGTATTTAGACTTTGCAAAGCATGGCCATTTAAAAGCTGGTAATTAACACATGTTTATGAACCCTTTCAACATACAAGTTACACTTGCTTTCAGAGTCATGTGGCTTGGAGGTACAAAGCAAGTCACTGCATTGTTTTCCATGCCCTGGCAGGGATTAGTGCGGTATATGTGGTATATCACATAAACAAAAGTAAACATTTTCAGAATTCATATTCTGTCCAGCTATATCCTACTGAATTTGACGTGCAGTATATACATGATTTTTCAATTACCTACCAAAGCTGCAAATTAGAAATGAATGTTCGGATACAAATTCTGTTATTAGGTTTTCTGTATCAGATTTAACACGATGATTAGTATGATTTTACTAATGCATGTATATTTAAAGTTAATTTAGTGCTTGTCAGTGTATATTGATGTGAAATATATTTACTTTATAGTCAGTAGCATCAAAGGGCTATACCAGTAAAACATGCTTGGGACCCAGGGAAGGCACTTTCAATGTGGAGTAGTAACCCATAGATGCAGCTTAAAAATTTGTATCATTTTCATAGGAACTGTTTGACATATATCTTTTTTAAAACTGCCTTCCCTTAGAACTATGCAAGTTTAATGGAACAACCCAAATGCAAGATGGATTACCTCCTCTTGGTTTTTGTAATAACAAATATTCTTAGCTCCAGTTCTTTTACAGAGAAGCATTTTCCTTTTACAGGGATGCCATTGAATTCTTAAGCAGTGAGGGACACATATATTCCACAATTGATGATGAACACTACAAGGCAACTGACAGTTGAAGGATTGAAAGAGAAGAGTGCTGGTTTCTTCCATTGAGTGAGATAGACTGATAGATCCAGTTATGCATTTGTGTTGCTCGTGTTCACAGACTGTGCATAATCTTGAAACTTTTTCCCACAAGATGGAAAAAGTAGCATGTTGTACAGTGATATTGAAAATAAATATAATAACCTGAAGTGATGTTTCTGTTTTTTTTTATACTGTAGTTAAGGAATGGATGATCAAATGTGAATGGAGTCAAACCCTAAACAATCAGAAGTACTTCTTTTTTAAAATTGAAGTATCTTTTTCCTTTCTATCACATAATACTTTCTGCCATTCACAAGGTCCATTTATCTATTTGGATAAATATGTTAAGCAAGATTACACAGTCAGTGGTACAAGGAACAATTCTGGATTGAGGTGGAAACAAATTTGTTAAATTTGTTCACGTCTTTGTCCAATTTATAAGTTTTGACACTTGTTATCCCCACACAGGGATATTTATCCCCTCCATCTGTCTGTCCATACATGTCAGTTTTGACACTTGTTATCCCCACAGGGGCATATTGATCCCCTCCATCTATCAGTCCATACGTCTGTCCAGAAGCTTTACTCCTAAACTTTTGGGAGGAGATTCACAAAACTTGGTACATAGGTGGCCTATGTAGTGATCTTCTGTCAGTCCATACATCTGTCCATAAGCACTACTCCTAAACTGCTGGGTGAAAATTCACAAAACTTCATGCATAGGTTGCCTATGTGGCGACCATCTGCAACAGGGGGATGTAATTCTGGGGTCCAAGGTAGAATATACAAAAATTGCAATTGCACTGACAGTTTTGGATATTTATTTACAAAACTTTGTACATGCATTTCTCCTTCAAATAGTTCCCCGATCACATTAACGTTAGGGATATAAGCCTGCTACCTCCCGAATCCAGCCCTACTAAAAGACGAAAAATCATCTTTTCTGTCTATCTCATATAGACAAAGGGCAATAACTCTTGCCCCTTACCTCCCCTTGCCACCGCCAGGTGTCAGTAGTTTTTAAGCTTCGCTTGTACTAATAACACGTACATTATACCTCCAAACAATCCAAGTCATCTTATTGTTAAATTGGACCATCCAACTTTAAATTTGGTTTTATTGTGTTGGACAATCATTCTTCTACAGGTTGTACACATCATTTTTCCAAATTTAAGTGACTTTGTCACCTTTTACGGACTTTGTCTATTTAAGACCACGTTACAACACTATCGTTGAACTTGTGTTGTCATTTATGAGTTAGCACGACACTAATTTCGCTTACTCCGTTTGTAATGGGTGTGGTATTAGTGAGTTAGTAACATGCTGAATTGCTAATTTATGCTTTGTTTTCTCTTCTTGTTTCGTTTCAGTAGAAATGTCAACTAAATGCATGAAATGCAAAAATTTCAAAGCAAAAGAAGACAACCATGACTCTTGTATCATATGTACTAAGTGTACATCATCTATACTATGCAGCATGTGTAATATGTGGACAGAGGAAATCTGGGCTACAGTAGTCCAGAAGGCAGCAAAAGGTGGGGAACTACGGAATAAGTCCAGGAAAGATAGTGTTGACATCCTCAGTATAAATCCAAAGTCAACCTCCATTGCGAGTCTTGTGGGGGACACTGGGGTCCCCCATCTTAAGTTCGTCGTTTGCAACCATCAGCTACAGTAACATCAGTAGCAGTGGAGGAGAATAATGTTGATCTGGTACAATCGTCTGCCTTCAAACAGATGTGTCATCTGGTCCAGAAAACGATGATGCAGCTGTTGACATCAGGCCAGATATTACTCTTATTTCCCTCGCTCGCTTCCACAGCTTTTTCCGACTCATTGCGGGAGTGTCCCCCCAATTTTAGGCTGCCAAGTGGGCGAAAGTCCCCCCGCATGACCTTCGACCTATAAGTCCGGAAGCCTGGTTTTTTTTTACCAGATCCATTGGATCCATTTCAGCTGGGATTTACAGGGATCTTAGTGACAGGTCCATCTAGCCGTACCATCGGCGACATATCCATACTATGATGGTGATTTTAGTGAGAAATCTGTCTGTCCAGCCAGGCCGGTACTGGTGATAGCCGAACCGTAGCCAGCATCCAGGCCGACCTTACACCAGGCAAACCAGCCGACTGTTCCGGCAGTGCCGGCCTTCCATATGTTCACATCTTATCCACAAGAGAGAGTTATTGACATTTTCAAAGATGACTCGACACACAGTGACTGTGACGAAACTCCTGCAAATCAGCTGAACTCGGATCCAACGGACTGAGTTCAGCATCAAGGCCACAGTCGAGGAAATTTATAGGGTGTTGGCAACTTCAAAATCCCTCCACCTCCTACCACCACTCAAAAGTACAAAGTTAAGGCATTGGTAGATCTCAACTGGGAGGAAGAGATGCAGTCCCTTATGGCTCCTTCCCCAATCAGCAAAAATTAAGGAGATCATTGATCATCTGTCAGGACAAATAGGTGATCCGGAGAATGCTAAGGCTTTCTTTTCAGAAAGCCAAGTACCAGCGACGTTCTCATGTCGCTGGTACAGAACTCACTCAGACCCCTTCATTACTGATCTCGCGGCCATAAAATGGACAAAAATGTGTTCCATTACATGACAAAGCTAGTCCAAAACGTTGCTACGTCTTCATTGTTAGACTTAGCTTCATTGGATATTTTCCGACTCGCCAACAAATCTGGCAATGACCACGCTTGTGAGGCGACAGCCTGGATTGCTAGAGTCATTAACAGGGCAGCTCACCATTCCATGGCCAATGCGTTGACTGCTTCTGCCAATTTAGACCTGATATGACGTAACGCATGTCTGCGGACCACGTCGCTCAAGCCCTATCATACCCTGGCTCTATGGATGACCCCCGTTTGGGTCACCTTTACTCTTTTGAGGAAAAATTGAAGAAGTTCAGAGGCAGGCAGCTCAGGAACTGCCCCTCTAACTCGCTGCACAACTCTCACAGGCATGTTTAAAAAATCAGCCCCACCACAGCAGAAGGATGATAAGCGGACCAGGGACAATAGATCTTTTCAAGCAAATGTGCAGTATAGATCCCAGCCCAATACCAGGAGACAACAGTCTAACCAAGCTAGGAGGCAACCATACAGAGGTGGCAAGAAACCAAGTTTCTCCGCCTTCAAGCCTCCTAGCTCTAGATGTTGACCTACCCTCCCCACCCACCGCAGACAGCCTACCTGTGAGCGGTTGCCTCTTGCAATTTCAGGCTCACTGGATCACCTATTTCCTCAGAACAATTAGGTGATCCAGGTCATTTCAGAGGGGCTTCGGATTTCATTTATCCAACCCCCTCACCTTTCCTCCTCTCCCCTCTTCATGGATATACCATCAGATTGGGAGAAGGAGATATGGTTGCTCATCGAAAAACGGGCAGTGGAGATTGTGCAAAAACTACAATCGTCGGGGTTTTATTCCAGGCTGTTTCTTATCCAGAAGGCAAACGGCAAGTTGAAGCTGATCATCGACCTGAGTCGCCTCAACCAATACATTTTGCCACCGAAATTCAAGACGGAGATGGCAAGATCAATCCTTCTCTCCATCCAATGGGACGAAAATGTCATCAGTCTTGATATGACTGACACATATTTTCATATCCCTATACACCCCACATCACGGAAATGTCTCCCTTTTGCTTACCACAACATGGTTTATCAGTTCCAGGTCCTACCCTTTGGCCTCAACATCTGCTCTTGGGCTTTTACCAAGGTTATGGATTGCATTATCACCCTGTTCTGCTCAACTTCATCTACAGCGACAGCAGCATACTTGGACAACATCCTCCAGAAACATATGGTAAGTTCTATTCTACTCAAAGGCAGAAACGATCTGCTATCACTTTTAGATCATCTAGGCTTTCTCGTGAACTGGGAAAAGTCAGATCTCCGTCCATCCCAGCATTTTGTCCATCTGGGTATGGAGTTTCTCACCAACCTGAATCTGGTGCGGCTTCCTTGCGTTCGTCTAATCTGGATTGTCGCACTTGTCAAGTCCGTTTCCAATAGGACTTGGATTTCAGCGAGAGAGTTCTTGCAACTCCTCGGGTTATTCAATGTGGCAGCGGACTTGATCCCGCTCAGCAGTCTTTTTATGCAACCCTTACAAATGACGTTGCTAGCACAATGTCACCCTTTTTCAAGTCCTCTCAATCAAACAGTAATGATCACGCCCGAGATACGATCATTCTTGCGTCAGTGGCACACCCCAGGTTGGCTGACCACGGGGCTTCCTCTGGAGAAACCCCAAGCGGAAATAACATTATGTACTGACGCGATTACGTGGTGCCCACCTCGTGCCGGACTTTGCTACCATCAGTGGCACGTGTGAGCCAGGAGAACAGAACGGTCTCTCCACATTAACCTTTTAGAAATGAAGGCTGTCACAATGCCTTTCACTTCCCGAAGGATTGAGTCTCGGGCAAAACAGTCCTCGTTATGTCCGACAACTCTGTGGTGGCGATCTACCTCCTCAAACAAGGGGGCACCAAATCACCCAACCTGTGCATTCTGATTTGGCATACTTATCCAATCACATTACTTAAAAACCCTCCCAACCACCCCACCATGCAAGTATTGCTCAGTTTAAAAACTAGTGACACCTGGTGGTGGCAAGGGGAGGTAATAGGCAAGAGTTATAGTCCTTTGTCTACCTGAGATAGACAGAAAAGACTATTTTTCATCTTTTAGTAGGGCTGGATTCAGGAGGTAGCAGGCTTATATCCCTAACATTAATGTGATCAGGTAAGTATTCTTGGAGAAACATAATACATTACCCGATCACATTAACGTTAGGAATGACTTTCTGCTACCTCCAGAAGCCACCCTCCTATAGACGTGAAAACATCTTTTTGTCTATATTTGATATAGAAAAAAGGGAAGGAACTCTTACTTGTTACCTCCCCTTATCTCGCTAGATGGTGACCCATAACCCGGATGTACCCAGTTTTAAACTTTCGCTTCCAACATCAACAGGCCTTCTGATAATAGATTGGAATTTTGATATATTATCAGCCATCCATCATTTATTTTTGTGGTATAATATGTCTAATTGTTAAATGTAGTGTAGACTGTTTTTCTGTGAATTTACTGATATTTGTTTTAATTTGTTACCGGTTTGTTGTTGTCCAAGTGATTCAGTCGGTAACTCCATTATTCACTGCTGCATTGTTTGCAGGATATTTCTTTGTTCTTAAGATGCCTGGGAAATGCAAGTTCACCTAACTGAACATTATATATTTAATATTTGGTATTATTATTTCATATTTTGTTACCAGTTTGTTCTTGCCCTTGTGAATTGATTGTTAACTCTATTATTCATCAGTATATCGTTTGCAGACTATTTCTTTGTTCTTAGGACATCTCGGGAACATGAGTTTGCCTAATTGGACATTGTATATTCGATAATTGATAGGCAATATTTGATATTTATACTTGCACTTTTGTTTTATCTTTTCAGTAGTCTACTAGACAATGTCGCTAAAGTGCAAAAAGTGTCGTTGCTACAGAGTTGTGGAGGATAACCACAAGTCATGTTTGGCTTGTACTTAATGCTCTTCGTAATGCACCTGTAGTGTGTGTACTGTCTGGTATGAGAATGTCGGATTCAGTATCCCGAAAAAACAACCTAAGGGCAGTGAGAAAAGCACCAGGTCCAAAACTTCAGATTCAGATATTCCTAACTCTGAAACCATTAACTAGCTTTATTGGTGATGCGGAGATGCCTCCCCATCCACCAGTTAAAATGGCCAGAGTGACTTCGATGACTACAACACCCCACCCCATCCCCGCCTGTGGAGACCTAGAGTCTGGAAAGATTAATATCGTTCAAAAAGCTCTGTGGTCGAGAATGTAACGATCAAATTCAATGATTATTCATGTTGCGTTTATAGGCAGCCCACTGGGTATAAGTCTATCTCCCCGCCCTTGAATGAATTTGAGGACGAAAATTGGCATATGAGAATATTTTCTGACCATGCCAGCTGAACCAGCCTGCAAGTTTTTCATTGTACAATGTATGCTATCCCGGCTGCCAACCAACCCAACCAGCCGTCCAGACACATCTGAGATATGATCTGGGTACTAATCAAGCCAGCATACAAGACTGAATACAGGGACATTACTTGAATTTACCACCCGGACCAGCCAGCCAACCCAACCGCACCTACAACTCCAATGACAGCTTTGCACATAGAGCCGACCATCCAGCCAACCCAGCTGGCTGTACCGACCCAGTTGACCATGCCAGAGCAGAGCATGCAACCATCTCACACTCCATGCTGGATGCTCCAAGATTGGCTTTGGTAGCTTTCCCAATAGGGAGACCTCTAGCATTGTGTGCTGATGATGCAGCTGCGTCATTGCCCTGTTGCATGACCTATCCCTAGACTTGCACGCAGGAGGAGGAGGATAATACCCAAGTTGAGGAACATTCCAACTTGGATTTGCCGGAAAATTCTGATCCGACAATGGAATAAAACAGACTCTTGTTTTAAGGATGACGATGAAGAGCATCCGTCTTTCAGAATCCTACCTCAATCTTCAAAGATTGCTGAAATTGCTATGTGCCTTTCAGATAAGATCAGTGACCCCAGTAATATTAAGGCGTTCTTTTCCTCCAGTCAACTTTCTACCACCTTGGCACCACATTGGTATAGGTCTCGTACCAATGCCATGGTTTGCACAGCCTTGAAAAGTCCTTGAATTTCACAGGTAGCCTTTAAAAGTCCTTAAATTCAAACCGGCCTTGAAAACTCCTTTAATTTTGACAAAAAGCCTTTAAAAGTCCTTGAATTTCACGTGATCAGAGCTACGTTCCACAAAAAGAATTCTATTTTTAGTAGTTTAAGAAAATAAATAAAGAATGACGTACACAGGTTGCTGTAGAACTAGCCTGTCGAAATGTGCAAAGTACTAGTGTTGCATGGTTACCACTATATCCACTCTTTTAATTGAATCTGATATTATACATATCCAATCATTGTCGCCATTACATTTTCTAGGCAGTAGAGTGATGTTTCGATTAGTTGAGAAAAAAAAAATTCTGACCTGATGGAAATGGCTGATCGATTTTCCGATTAACAATACAATTGGCTGAAATGCATACATGAGAAATATTCAGCTTTATCATGCCTGGAAAGTGCATGTTCAACAGGAAGTGGTTGTCTGACTACAGTTGGGTCAGAGAAGTAATGGGCGATAGATACAAGGTGTACTGTGTGTGTTGTCATAAGAATGTAGATCTTTTGAAAATGGGTGAAGTCGCTAAAGTCTCGTTCAAAAAGTGAGAAGCACAAAACAAATGGAATCACAAACCTTCAGAAATTCTTCTTTGTAAAAATAAAATCAGATTCAATGCCATTGGAAACGGTAAGCTCGAATATGGCGGAGTGTAAAATGGAAACAAATAATACAGCAGTAAGTTTAAGTGACTCACTCTGTATAAATACCCCCCCCCCCCCAATCAGCCCTAATACCTAGTCCAGCGGCATGCAAGGTATTGCTGGCTTTGTTGAAAAAAGTGATGTACTGAAAGCTGAAATTTTGTGAACAGTACAAACAGTTGTGACCCATAACTTATATATCCAATGAAAACAACAATGCTTTTCAAACGTATGTTTCCTGATAGCAACATTGCTGATCAGTTTTCATGTGGTCAGAGAAAGATTTCTTATTTATGTTTTTTGCTGCATTGCTGAATACTTGAAGACTCTAGTGAAACAAGTGATTAAGAGTTAATTGGTTGTATTGTTTGATGAAACTTTGAACAAAAAGTTGCAATCCAAACAGATGGACTTTCATGTAATGTACTGATATGGAGACACTGTAAAGACTCTGTACTTTGGTTCCCAATTTCTAGGCCATGCAACCGCAGAGGATATGGTTAAACATTTTTGTATACATGTTAATGTGTATAAAGTGCATTAGAAAGACAGATCTGGAGAATCAGCTGTAATAATGAAGACTTAAACATAAGCAGTGTCAAAAACATGCAGAAACACATTGGTAAAAGGTAAGATTAGCTGGTTGGTTTAATGGGGCCTTAAAAATGGGTGATAAGGCACTAAAAAGTCCTTTAATTTCAGTTTGAAATTTCTGTATGAACCATGAATGCATACCATACGGAAGTACCCAGCCTTGACGAGGACTTCATGGCCATGAAAATATCTGCCCCACTATATTATAAAGTGGATAGACAAGTATTCAATGCCACATCAAAGTTGGTAAGGAATGTGGTTACCACTTCCTCCCTCCTCGACTTGGCTTTCCTGGCAATATACCGCTTGGCAGAGAAGCCCAGAAATGGCCACTTCATGAGTTGTCACTCTGGCGAACGCCCTAATGGCCTTCTGCAATTTGGACCTTGTTAAAAGGGGCACTCCCCTGCAGTCGTCTTTGTTGAAGCTGCATCATGCAGTGACCTTGCGCTCCCACCCTTTTGACTCCCCTCTTGTTCAGGGGATGAAATGAGGAGGTAAGAAAACAGGCAGCACAGGAGTTACCCCTTCAACTTTCCATCGAAACTCCTTTCTCCGTGCAGCCTCATCAAGAACTGTTCAAGAGAAAGGAAAAGAAACTTCAGGAATTACATGGATTATCCTCAGACGTGGCTAAATTTTGGAGGTCAATCGAGCAATAGGCGGTCATATCCGCCTATTTATTTCAGGCAAGCCCAGAAGGGTGGTGGTAGAAAACAAGTTTTTTCCTCCTTACACCAACAAGCACTGACTTGCTGCTCCTACCGCTTTGGCAACCCTCTGGTGGGTGCCAGACTTGTTATGTTTGACAACGTTTGTATCAAGCTATTCCCACACAACAACTGGTTGATCCAAGTAGTTTCGAAGCTTGTTTATCCAACCCCTCCACTTTCTTCATTCCCCTTCATGACGAAGACTCCAAGTAACCTCATGAAGATGGATCCATTATAGCATGAAACAGAAATTTTGCAAGCCTTGGGCTTCTATTCCAGGCTGTTCCTGGTTATGAAGTCCAAGGGGAAATTAAGACCAGTCATAAAGCAACTTCAACCAGTTCATAAAGGCCCAAAATTCAAAACGGAAATGGCAAGGTCTGTACATTTGTCCATCCAGTGCAACAAATATGCAACAAGCCTTGACCTATCCAATGCATACTTCCATGTCCCTATTCACATAACATCATGCAAATACCTTTATTTCGCTTACCGGGGAGTAGCGTATCAGTTCCACTCACTCCCATTCGGCCTTAATCTCGGCCCTTGGGCCTTCACCAGGACATTGAACTGCACCATAACACATTTCAGGATGACCTCCATGGCAATAGCATCATACCTGGATGACATTCTACAAAAACATCTGGTAAGTTCGGTCTTGGTTAACAACATGAACAACCTTCTTTAGATCATTTGCAGTTTAGTCAATGTGGAGGTCAGATCTTGTCCCTTCCCAACATTTTTTTCATTTAGGTATGGAGTTTCTAACCCATACCAATCTGGTTCATCTCGCACCCAAACACATAGACTGTATCATTCAATCATCCGAGGAGACCTCTTCCGAAACATCCTTTATGGCAAGGAAGTTTCTTTAATTAATCTGCCTGTTCAGTGCAGTACAAACCTCTTATACCTTAGCGGCCTTTACATGCGCCCTTTGCAAATGGCTCTCCACTCAGTGGCGCACGATATCTGGTCCACTAGATTCGGGCCTCAGGTGGCCGAATGGTCTACGGCTCTCGCCTTTACAGCTCACTCGTACATCTCACCTCTGTCTATATGAGTTCAAGTATCGGCTTGACCAATGTAGGTATGTGAGAAAGCTTGCCAGTAGCTGCCTGTGGATTGGTAGTTCTTCCTGAGTAGTTCCTCTACCAAATATACTGGCTGCTTTATATATAGCCAATTGTGTGCTGAAAAATGTAATTAAACCCCACAAAACCAAACCTGACTGGTCGACAAGATCACCAGATAGTGATCTCAATGGAAATAAAATGCTTCCTGTTTCGATGGCAGAATGGGGATTGGTTAATGGCCAGAATACCATTAGAAGCCCCACAACCAGAGTTCACAATCTGCACAGACGCCAGCTTGTCAGGTTGGGTGATATTCAGCAGCAAGTCGACACAAGAAGAAATTTATTGGCGACGAGGTGGAACAACAAACTGCCCATCTTTGTCTCTCCATGCCCTTTCAATCAGCTGGGAAGGTATCTGGGCATATGCCTTCCCTCCATCAGTTCTAATTCCAAAGATAATTCAGAAAATGAGTGGCACAGACTGCAAGATAGTCCTGATCGGCCCTCTCAGATGGGACAAATCCTGGGTCAACGATCTGCTCGACCTGGCGACAGACGTACCCAGGAAAATCATAGCAACCCTGACACTGCTCAAACAGCCAAGATTGCCAATATTTCATCCGTATTCAGACAAACTCCTCCTTCAGGCATGGCTCTTGGCTGGAATGACTTACACGGAAAGAACTTTAGTGCTTCAATTGTGGAGAGGATCATGATGGCTTGATGCTCTCCACTCGGAAAGCATATGAGAGAAAAATGATGAGTTTCCAATGACTGGTGTCACATGAATGACATCACACCACTGTCAGCTTCTATTCCTCCAACTGACTAACTTCTTTCTCTTTCAATCTGAAGATAAAGCTAGCACCTATAACAACCAAGGGATACCATACATGTGAACCTCCCAGATGGGAAGGTGTTTCTCCCGAGTTGATGGGGTGTCTCCTGTCCTTCCCATCACTCACTCAAATCTGCAGCATACACAAAATTATTATTAAAAAATTTAATTTGTTCTATATTTTTCACACTTTGGTTCCAGTGTAGTCTGTTTACAGTAATACTGCCAGTGATCATGTGACTGAACTTCTTAAGCAGGGCAATAAAATTTAGTTGCTAATTTCAAGCAGCATAAAACAATCAACATTCCGTTGATTCAGTCGGCATGGTCGGTTGGCTTCAGTGTTTGAAGTTTGTCAAGATGGATTATACTATGTGTGAGCAGAAGTAATTCCGAAAGGATTAGACATTAATTGATTATGGTTGGGTTACTAAAGAGCTCAATCAGCATAAAACAATTAACATTACTTTGATTCTCTCTAGAGGGTGTGTTCTGCTTCGGCGCTGAAAGTTGTCAAGATGGTTTAGAGTCTATACTATATATGATCAAAAGTAATTTGGACAGGAATAAAGATGTTAATTGATTATGGTTGGATTACTCAAGAGATCAAGTGGCATAAAAGAGGGTCGGTGTTACTTTGGTGTTGAAAGTTCGTCGAGATGTCTAAGCATGCATTATCTCTGATTGTCAAAATTCCAAAATCTAAGCAAAAGAAATGTCACACAAAATTCAATGATGGATGAAAACAGGAATTTCAGTGGTTGGAATCAAGTTTTAAGGGACATGAATATGCATTCTGCTCTTCCTGTATAGCTGACTTTAAAATCTGTTACAGTGGCAAGAATGACATCACGCATCATGCAGAAACCCCATATCATAAAAGCATATTAACCGCGATAACAAATATGCCATCAATGAAATCCATATTCATGGAATCTGCACCAAATGTGGATAAAGTTACATGTGCTGAGACACTATTAGCCAGTTTTATAGCCGAACATAATCTCCTGTTTCTGGTAGCAGATCATTTTTCAGATCTAGTCAAAATAATGTTCCAGGACTCATAAATCTCACAAAAAAGTTCTCGTGCAAACGGACAAAAAATACTCACATAATGATTATTTTATTGTTCATAAGAAATCATAATCTTAATTGTATAATAAAAATAACAGTAATTTATTGTATTAACTGTCGTGAGTGACCACCTGCAAAACGCGACCAGAGACCACGATTTTGAGGCACAATAAGTGTTCGACACTTACTACGAACGACTGCATCGTAAAAGCTGATACAAACACCACTGACCTTGATTTAATCCTTTGTAAACACGAATGTAAACCTGACATGTAACTAACTGTCATTGTAATCTGTAATGCCTGGGATGAATGAGGTTTTGTCTTCGTCTGTAATACTAGTAATTGATAATCATTTTCTGGATTCATATTGTCATTATTAGAGAGTGTTAATAGTGATGATAATGATGACAACAAAGGTGTCTGCAAATTAGGCTTAAAGTCACAAAGGGTGTGATGGTATAATGTATGCGTTTGTGCTTCATGTGCAGAATCTTACTGACAATAAAACAATATTACACCCAGAGAGTACCAATCTTAAGCAGTTCTGGCAGATAGTCAGCAATCTGAATCTACCCCAGGCAAGAAACAATTTAAACTTCTTGGTGGACTCAATAGAGTTGTACTAACATTGCCACATTCCAATACAGACATTGAAAAGACATTTTCCATTCTGAGGAAGATTCAGGCTGACTCCAGAGGAAACATGGATCCAGTAACAGTACATCATCTAAGTGTTAAGATCAACAATGATCAGGACTGCCACCAATATAATCCAGCAATGATCTCCTAAGAAATGCTAAAAATGCTTGAAGTACATATAAGGACAGTATGAATGGCAACAAGTTACTGTGAAAGCACTGACTTGATAAGATGATGTGCATATTTTAATATTAAAAAATGTAAATTTGCCATATAGTTATAATTTTTGTCCATTTGCATGCTAAAAATCGAGTCGATGAAAATCCTCCCCGATTTGAGGTCAAAACTCCTGATCAAATTTTGCAAATCTCCTGATCTGTCCTGACCTGACCTGTCTGTTCTGTCACATGTATGGGACACCGTTCCATGATTTCCAGTACCTTCAGACATCATGAAAGAGACATTGGTCACAATAGACCACACTCGCTGACCCTTTACCCAAACTGGAACCTCTCGTGCGTATTGACGTGGCTCAACGACTCTAAGCTCAAGACCTTGTCTGTTACCCCTCTGAAGCAGCTATCATACAAGATATGCTTCCTGATAGCCTTAGCTTCGGCCTCAAGGGTGAGCGAGTTGCATGCCCTATCTGTTGATCCAAACTAACTACAGTTTCATTCTGACGGTTCAGTCGTCTTAATTATGCAGTCTGGTTTCATTGCAAAGAACAGGCTGCCATCCACTGGCAACCACAAAATAACAATACAGCCACTTCTCGAGAGAGGCGAAGTTGCAGGACTCGGTACATGCTCTCAGACTCTACCTGAGACACATGGAGAACATCCAGGCCAGACGCTAAAAGGCTTTTCCTACCACTCGAGGCAGGAAAGCAAGATATAACTCCACAAGTGCTGGCCGCTAGGTTAAGGGGAGTAATTAAGTCTGCATACTCTGACCTCTCACAGGACCAGGTATGAGTTATGAAGATTTCAGCTCATGAAATACGAATGATTTCAATAAGCCTGGCCGTCGAATGTAATGTCTCAATTAATGACATAGTGGAATCAGTTGGCTGGCATGTCTAGTCTACTTTCTCCCATTTCTAGTTGCATGACACAGCCTTGCAAAAAACAGCTTAATCTTGTTGGGCCTCTGGTTGCTGTCCAGACAGTTACTAGGTCCTCCAAATGATAACTCAACTGCATCCTCAGGTATGACCAGTCAACTTTCGCTGGATTCACCCGAGAAGCATTTTATTGCCGGATGCAGGAACCCACAGGGTCATTCCTCACACATGCATAATCACATAATTTTGGTTGTGTCAGTCAGTGTTGGGAGAATTTCATCCTTCTAGTAGAGCATTCATTATGCTCCAACAGGGTGATCCAAGTAGAGGTTGGATGCTGAGCATTTTCTCCTCTTACCTGTTCTCCTAATGTTAATGTCATGTGTTTGAAGTGTTTAGTTAAAATTTTATTTGCTTGTATTCCAGTGACATTTTCATTGCTTCTGTTCATGTTTTGGGTTAAAAATGTATATTTATCTGACCTTAGCTGTCAAGTCCCCATCATTAGTATAACTAGGGACTTAAAAGAGCTAAAGTAACCTCATCAAGATCAGTGAGAAAAAGAGCTTTGAAGTCTCATGAAAAGCATTCAAACAATGAAATATTGACAGTAGCAATGAATTTTGAATATATTTTGTTTAAACATGAAAAACTCCTGGAATTATAAACACTGGCAAGTGCTAACTCTCAAACTGATGTAGATGAGATGACTGCACCTCTACACCTATGCCCCAATGCCCCTTGAGTTACAATGTCTTCACCTAGGCCTAGTATAACAAAAAGTATTTTGGAGTTTTTGTTTAAGAATGAAATACTTAAATCTGATAGTTTGTGTACTATACATACCATAATCAACATTCTTCCTAACATTATACACAGTTAATGATAGTTTGAAAATTAAATTTTTGTCTCTGAAAATTGCTCGAGTTTCCAAAAAACGACGAAATATCTGTATGAACCATGTCCTGTCATTTTCTTGAAATTACTAAAATATAAACACGAACTCATTATTTGTTTGAAGTGTTTAGTTAAAATTTTATTTGCTTGTATTCCAGTGACATTTTCATTGTTTCTGTTGATGTTTTGGGATTGCCATCACAGAGCAAAGACCATTTAATTCATGATGCAGTCACTTTTCTGTATGACATAGGGGTTCTAGGTTACAAGCATAAATGATTTGCCTGAATGGCAACAATTTTTCATTTGCTTACCATTACCCCTTAAGTTCCCAAGTAATTTCAAAGAAAAGCTGTGGACATAGTGTTTCCATCTGTCACACTTTCATTTCCACTCAATAACTTTTAAGCCATTTGTGATTAAGAATGAAACTTGGTATACTTGTACATCACCAAAAGATGTGTCACATACCACATTGGGGGTCCTATCTTCAAGGTCAAGGCCACAGCTCAGTATTATAAGTTTTCAATCACCTTTTCCTTTCTGCTCTATAACTTTAAAATCATTTGAGATTAATGAATGACACTTTGTATACTTGTACATCATCACTAGAAGGTGTGTCACATACCATATTGGGAATCCTATCTTCAAGGTCAAATCTTAATATTATACATTTTCCATCACCCTTTCATTTCTACTCCATAACTTCAAACCCATTTGGGATTAAGAGATGAAACTTTGTATACTTTTACATCATCACTAAAGGTGTGTTCCATACCACATTGGGGATCCTATCATCAAGGTCAAGATCACAGTTCAGTATTTTACGTTTTCCATCACACTTTACCTTCTGTAATATAATTTTAGAGCCATTTGATATTAACGGATGAAACTTTGTTACTCAGTGCTAGAAGGTGTGTTATGTGTCACAGTAGGGTTCCAATCTTCAAAGTTAAGGCTCAAAATTTTAATTTTCCCTCACTTTCTATTCATCTCTAACTTTAGAGCTGTTTGAAATTAAGGTATGTGACTTAGTATACTTGTACATCATCATTTGAATGTATGTCAAGTAGCACATTGGGGTTTAATTTGGAAAGTCAAGGTTACAGTTATTTTAAGTTTCCCCACTTACTATCCTTTCCACTCTATAATTTTAGAGCCTTTTAAGATTAAGGGATGAAACTTGATATATATGTCATCTTTACCACACATCTTATAAAGATTGTGTGTGTGTGTGTATATATATATATATATATATATATATATATATATATATATATATATATATATATATATATATATAAAAATTAACATGTAGTACATGACAATTTAATGCATACTTTCTGTATTAGCATTTACAAATGTATGTGATAGAAATACATATTATTATTATTACAGAAGTATATGATAGCAAAAACTAAGCATGTAACATGTATGTGATATACATATACATGTTAATAACATACATTCATGATAATTGAGTTAATTGAACAGAAACTATCATTTAATGCTGTTCAGTTGTTTTTTTTTGATAGTACTGGTTATTTGTCATTAATATATATATATATATATATATATATATATATATATATATATATATATATATATATATATATATATATATATATGTAATTATTGTGATTTTATTCTTATTAGGGTTATTTTCTTTTATTTTCTTGATGCATGCTACATGACACATATCAGGGTTGCAACATTGTCTTGTTATAGTAAAGACTGTTTATAATGTTTCACTGGGGACTGAGATTTTTAGAATGTTAAAACCGAGAAACATTATATCCAAATTCATCATTTATTTTTCAAATGTTTATGTACTTGACCATGTCAATGATGTTGAACATACATGTAGTAAATAATTGATACTGATATGATTACTGTCAGAACTCGTATGTAATGGTAATAGAATTTTCAAAAACATTAATTTATTTAAATACATGTTATCATGATAAACCAGTAAGTTTTACCATCTGATGAAAATGTCAACATACATGTACATATACCAGCTGGTGAATCCTAAACACTTTTATGTGTAAATGTCTTTGTTCAATAACATAACAACTAGTAAATTAGTCTTTTGTTTATTTGGATGGAAAGAAATTGTCAATAGTTATAAATTTTTCATTAATCTGAGATTTTTTGTTGATATGTTTTTTAATGACATGCAAATGCTCATAAAGAATATCAGGTGTGTCACACTGAGCTTGTAGGTACAGTCTCATGTCCGCTTTGCTAACTAGAACCTCGTTGAATGGGGTACAACTTCTGGTACTGAACCATCATCATCCTCATCGCTTCCAGTAGCAGAAACATAAGTTGCTTTGTGGTGATCACTAATTTCACGAACAATATCCTCAATTGTTGGTATCACAGATGTTACAGTGTAAGTATCAGAATTAACATAATTGAAGAAATTAACAACCACGTTACCAGACCCATCTCTCCAGTAACAGTTGCACTCATGATTTTTCATGATTACACCAAAAAGTTCCAATCGTTGAAAGTGGCAACTCAGAAAAATCAGACATATCATTTCATGAACACCCTGCTTCTATTCCTATTATTATTTTTAGCTTTGTGTCTAAAGGGACATTTTTTCTTTTTCTGATCAACAAATTTTCTGCCATTTTCACAATAGTCAGAATTCAAAATGAACACAAGAGAGATTTACTCAATTAGTGAACATACAGGTATAGAATGATATCTAAAGGATATTTCTAAATTATTAGTCAAAAAAAGTACAAAACAAAAATATCTCTTTGCTTTAATTGCATTGAACCAGCAACCAGTGATTCTAAAGTACTGACTATGAATGAGGTGTGATTATGATGCCTTTGTTACCTGGTGCCTTTGTTAGGCCTTTGTTATGTACTGATTATGAATGATATGTGATTATCATGCCTTTGTTATTTACTGATTATGAATGATATGTGATTATCATGCCTTTGTTACCTGGTGCCTTTGTTAGGCCTTTGTTATTTACTGATTATGAATGATATGTGATTATCATGCCTTTGTTATTTACTGATTATGAATGATATGTGATTATCATGCTTTTGTTACCCAGTGCTTTTGTTGTTAAGCCTTTGTTACTTAAGCGACCGCCTTTGTTTATTGTTCTTCAGTGTGTCAGGTGATACAAACATCATAATTTAGCTAAATTTCTCAGGTGGACCACACAAAGCAAACATTGTAATCAACTAAACATTGTAACAAAGGAACATTATAACAAAGCCTTTGGAATACATAGTAATTAGGAATTTGGCTGGGGAAATTAAACTCAAACATTCTAACAGAGAAAACATTGTAGCCAAGAACATAATAAACAATCTTTACTGTATTACAGTTTTTCCCAAATTCTTTAGGTATCTTTTATCAAGTTGGTATGTGACCTTATCTTAAAATTTTTGCTTTTTTTTTATAAAAAAATCTTCTTCCACTCTTCTGCAAAATGAATCTTCCTCCTAATTGTTTTGATTGAAGTTCATGTATTTGAGAAAAGCAAATTCAGTTCTGAATGGAGAAGAGTTCTCTAAATATTCACATAATGGAAACATTTTAAGAAAATGATACTTTTCTGTTATAATGAACGCGATGTAATCTAGTACAAACATTAAGGCACAGGATGGCTCTTTTTCTATAATTCTGGTGTGTACTTGTTTTGTTTTTGTCTTTAGTTAGTACTTTTAGATTTTCAACAAGTTGTTATGAAATTGTCCAATAGGGAACAAAAAGTCGAATTACATTTATAGAACTAATCTAACTCACTAGTGGATCCTTTACTTGGTAGTCTGTTCCATGATGTTTTCCTTTTTGTGATTTCTTCATTTTTATGAATGTTTTCAAGTTGGTGTTCTAGTACTGATTACATACATTGGTATTACTTGTAAAGTTTACTGTCTATTCATATTTGAAGAAAACTTAAGGCTGCAAGGTTCATATGCATCTTTGTTGTTAATGTCATTCAGTGTACATGCAACATTTTAGTACAACTGAAAAGGTTGCTTCCTTGCTCTGGATAATTCATGATTACCAGGAATTTCCTTTACTCAGAGCATAAATGTGTTCGAGTTCAAAATTTTCGGCAATATCACACATCCTTCATCAGCGACTACTGTTGATCACGTGATCAACAGTAGTCGCTGATGAAGGCAGTGTGATATTGCTGAAAATTTCGAACTCGAACACATTTATGCTCTGAGTAAAGGAAATTCCTAGTAATCAACATTTTAGTAGGTTAATACATTTTAAAATTACCGATTTTCCTAAAAGTTGTATGTGCTTTCTTTGGGTGTGGTGAAATGCATTGATAAAAGATTTTTGGGTGTGGTGAAATGCATTGATAAAATATCTTTGGGTGTGGTGAAATGCATTGATAAAAGATCTTTGGGTGTGATGAAATGCGTTGATAAAAGATCTTTGGGTGTGGTGAAATGCATTGATAAAAGATCTTTGAATGTGGTGAAATGCATTGATAAAAGATCTTTGGGTGTGGTGAAATGCATTGATAAAAGATCTTTGGGTGTGGTGAAATGCATTGATAAAAGATCTTTGGGTATGGTGAAATGCGTTGATAAAAGATCTTTGGCTGTGGTGAAATGCGTTGATAAAAGATCTTTGGGTGTGGTGAAATGCATTGATAAAAGATCTTTGGGTGTGGTGAAATGCGTTGATAAAAGATCTTTGGCTGTGGTGAAATGCGTTGATAAAAGATCTTTGGGTGTGGTGAAATGCATTGATAAAGATCTTTGGGTGTGGTGAAATGCGTTGATAAAAGATCTTTGGCTGTGGTGAAATGCATTGATAAAAGATCTTTGGCTGTGGTGAAATGCGTTGATAAAAGATCTTTGGCTGTGGTGAAATGCATTGATAAAAGATCTTTGGGTGTGGTGAAATGCATTGATAAAAAGATCTTTGGGTGTGGTGAAATGCATTGATAAAAGATCTTTGGGTGTGGTGAAATTCATTGATAAAAGATCTTTGGGTGTGGTGAAATGCATTGATAAAAGTTGTATGTGCCTTATTTGGGTGAAATGCATTGACTAAAGATCTTTTTATTAATTTAACCTCTGGAGGATACCTTTTAAGAATGAAATTTACCCTCCAAAAAAATGCAAATTACTGTGTCCCATGGAACCCATAACTTGCTATCCCATTTTAGATGCATCATTTTATACCCATGTAACTGTCCCATCTTCCGAAAACAGTGCAACAGCTAATAAATCTGACTGATGCTTTCTGTATAAGCATCCCATTGTAACCAGTTTGTGCTGTATAGCTTGTACATCAGTCCTAATTCTCTCTCTTGCCTTGTGGATTTTGGCTGGAAAGGATGTTTCAACTTCACTATGTCAGATATATTCATTGTAAGAGTCATTGCCATGACATTGGTGTCACCAACAAAAGAAAATTACAGTTGCTGGTGACATCTGGATAACTGGCAACATTTATCTGACTTCCTGGTGACATTTATCAGGAGCACTGGCGACAGTTATCTTTATTTCTGGCAACATTTATCGGATTTGTTGATGAAAGTTGAATTGCCAGCAAATCTTTTAACTTCTCAGTGCATACAGAATTATTGTGCAATATTATCCACCTCTTTTGTTGCAAAGAGTGTCAGAAAATAAATAATTAATTTTGATAGCACCATTTTAATGTTTTTGGCTTCCTAGATGTAATATTGTGCTAGCACATGACTGTCAAGGAAGTAGCCATATTGCTCTGGGGCTTGTTAAATAGCTCCACCAACAAGTACACATATTTCAAAAAGAATTGCTCTCAATTATTTTCTCTCAAATGGCTTTTTAAATGACGAGAAATACATTAAATTTTAAAATTGAAATCAAGACTTTGAGGCTTTTCTCTGTCAGTTTTGAAATTTTAACAAAAAAAACCCTGGAAATTATTATACTGTGTCTGTATTAACATTGAGACCTTTATGCTTTTGTACCATTAATTAATAGCATTTTGTCAGGTGCCATTAATTAATAGCATTTTGACAGGTTTTAACAGATCTGAGCAAAAAGGTGTAGAAATGAGAAGAAAGGAAAGAAAGAGTCAGAAAGTGAAAATAAAGTGGAGTTAAAGAATAAAAAAAAATAAAAATAAAAATATTTTGCTGATATTTCAACAAAACGATAGAAAAAATCCTCCCAACCTCCATGTAGATATGTTGCTTCATTAGTGTAGTAGCCAACTCCATGCTAGTCTCTTTCACTGTTTCTCTGTTGTATTACTATCATATTGTATATACTAATAAAGTTATTATCGGCAAACATGTCTTCCTCATGCATCAGTATTCAGATTGCTATAGTCATGGATTTCCAGATACTAGAGGGCATTGTGAAAGCCAGTAGACCTGAGAAAAAAATGGCTCAAAAATCTCCAAGATCAAATGGACATTCCTGCAGAAATATGGGCATCTTGGGTATCTGTACAAAATGATGAGAACACCGTGCTTAAACCCAACACAAACACATTGACTGCAGTCTTAGAAGCTTTCATGGAAAGGCAAACCGTAGTAATAGCGGAACAAGTTGAGGAGTAATGCCGTGAGTATCATCAGTCTTGCAAGACTCAAAATTACTTGCAGAGAGAGTTTATATTATTGAGGGGGTTAACTAGATCATCAACTACTAGAGCTTATCAGTCAAAAATGGAAAAATACATGCCTGATCGAAGTGCATCACATGCAGGGAACCACGTGGATTATTTTCAGCATGGTTATGACCAATCAACATATGCTCTCAGCTTGTACACTTCCCAAATTATAGTTCGAAGTTATGATGAACTGTACAACACCATAGGGCATGAGTCCTATGGAACATCAGTTAGATCAGCTTCATATGCAGAGGCATCTGGCTATGATTCTGACATCAACCACATGGAGTCCCAGCTTCAGTGCATCCTCTCTGCCTTGTATGACATATGCTGGTCAGTGACATACAGTACTCATTATGACATCGTCCATGGGAACCATAGAGTACACCGCCTCACAGTGAGACAACCTTATCATGAAGTACATTATTAGCTCTACTGGCCATAGACCAGAAGAGCTAAAAGGATGGTCTGTTGTCCATTGTTAGTTATACGACATACAGACATCCATCCATTAGCACAAGTTTGTTATCACTACTCCTCTTAAACTACTTGGAGGATTACCATGAAATTTACACACACATTGATCCCAAGGTCTAGTGGATCCTAAATGAAAATGGTGCTGCTCAAACATCCAGTATGGCAGCCATCTTGAAAATCTTATCACTACTCCTCCTCAATGGACGGTCATATCAACATGGGATTTTAACTAAAAGACTTCTTATGAAGTCTAGTTGTTCATAAATGAAAATGATGTTGATCTGACCTCCAATATGGCCATCTCAGCAGCCATCTTGAAAATCTTGTTATTGCTACTCCTGATGAATGGAAGGTCATATCAGCATGGGGTTTTCACTGGAAGACATAATATGGTGTCTGGCTGGTCTTAGATAAAACTTGCGATCATCTGATATCCAGTATGTGCACCATTGCAGCCATATTGAAAATCTTATTATTACGACTCGTCCGAAATGGGAAGTTTTATAGAGATGGGGTTTTCACCATAAGACTAATTATGATATCTCATTGGACCTGAATGAAAATGATGCCGATCTGACCTCAAATATGGCTGCCACAAAGAACATATTGAAAATCTTGTCACTTATTCTCCAAAATGGATGGATGGTCATATCAACATGGGGTTTTCACCAAAAGTTTTCTAATGTGTCTTGTTTGTCCTAAATGAAAATGGTGTTGATCTTAATCAAGTATGGCTGCCACAGTGGCTAATTTGAAAATCTTATCACTCAAGAATATAAGAGATGGTTTAAACACTCGGCAGTTAAAACGAAGAAATGGTCTTATCATGAATTCATGGAAATTCTTTTTAGACAGCAGAGTGTCAGTCCCTTCAAGGAACTTTTGTATATACAATTTCACTACTACAGAATGAAATGGGATCTATCACCATACCCGCCTTATAATAGGAACATTGTTTATAATGAAAAGCCTTATTGTGTTGACTGCTGTAGTTCATCATATTTGAGTCAATACATGGGTACAAACTTATGGTTATGGATCCAGTTCTGCTATGGCAGTCAGTCACAACAAGATACTGGTTACTCAGAATAACAATGAAACCAGTTAGAGCTCTCTATATAGGAGCCAGTCTACTGGATATTGAGCATTATGGTATGGCCATGTATCCATTATGATATTGCCCTGCAGCCATTATGCATTGTGCATCAATCAACAGTTGCTATTTTAAACTTCTCAAAAACGACAAGACAGATTTTGACCAAATTTGACAGATAGCATCCTGGCAATTTACAAATGATGCCAATCCACCATTAGACATGGCCACTGTTAATAAAAACAAACAAAAACAATTAAAACTATTTCTCACAAACTGCTGAAGAGAATTTGACTAAATTTGTTACAGTTAGCATCCCAACAGGAAGACCTTAACAGTACAAATTATACTGATCTGTTTGCAAATATGGCCACCATTATTAAATTTAAAAAAAAAAAACATCCACTGTCCATCAACAATTGCTATTTTAAATGTCTCAAAACCCACCAGACCAGTTTCAACCTAACTTGGCAAAAGAGCATCCTGGTATAAAGGCCTTTTAAGTTTCCACAAATTATGTCGATCCACTATCAAATGTGGCCACCATTATTAAAAGCAGAAAAACCTTTTAATGATTTCTCCAAAACCACTAAACAGAATTTGATCATACTTGACAGAAAGCACCCTGGCCTGGAGACTTCAAAATTTATACAAATGATAATGATCCACAATCAAACATGACAACCATTACTAAAAATAGAAGAAAAAGAAATTTGAACAACTTCTGCAAAACCACTGAATAGAATTTTTGACCAAACTTGATAGAAAGCATCCTGGCATGAAAACCTCTCAAAACTTATTTATACGCTGCCTATCACAGAGACCTTTCACATTTGTACAACTGATGCTATGAAAGACAGAAAACCCTAAATGACTTCTTCACAAAAATCAGCTCAACAGAATTTGACCAAATTTGACAGAAAGCATCCTGACATTAAGGCCTTTCAGTTTTATTCAAATGCTGCCAATCTGCCATCAAACATTGTTACGACTAGGGGTAATGTAACAAAAGAAAAGACTCAAACAAGCTTTAGATTTAAAATACAAATATTTAATTTCCTAAAATATAATAATATTTCAACAAACAATCAAAGTGAAAGAATTAAAAATAACTTACAGTATAGAATACAGTGGTCCCCCTCTTGAACGGCCCCCCTGACCAGCGGCCACCCGCTTTATACGGCCACAATCCCTTGGCACCGACGAGTTTGTGTTCAAAAGTACCCCTCAAGGACGGCCACCCCTCTAACGCGACCAGCGGCCAGGATTTTAGTGCAAAAACGGTCAAATTTACCCCTCGCGAGCGGCCACATAATGATTGTTTACCGAGTAAAATCTTGATAATATTTTTTAATTTCTCAATTCAACACATTGACATTTTGTTCCAACATGCCAATAAAGTAACTTTATAAAGTAACAAAGAGGTAAGTAATCCGATTATCCTTACTGCCATGTGTTCCTTAGATGTTAACTTTTGTCACTTTGATAATTACTGGCTATTATTACCACCGATAATTATCAAGATGACAAAAGCTAACCGCTGAGAAGCACAGCATTGTTCAGCTCAAGTCAGCGTGACATCCGGTCGCCAGATAGTAAAATGGTATGTTACCCTTTCTGGCTTCACTCTAATAGATTATGAAATGTACATAACCGGGTACCAGACTGGAGAAGAAGAAAAAAAGTTGATCACGTGACAGACTCACTTCCGTTGTAAACACTGTGCCTCACGCGTGATTGCCCGCGAAGGAATAAGTTGTCGCAAAATATCGTCCGACATTCTCAGTTTAGAACAAAAAGTGAAAGCAATTAAATTAAACGAAAAGAGGGAGAGTCTTTTGATAACTACTGAGAAATTTTATGTCAGAAAGATTCAAATAAACATCGTCAATATACATTCAACTGCATTGAGTGGGAAGACGGAATCGACGGACGTACAGGGATAGTTACAACCAAATGTTTGTGCCCCGAATTTACCGACAATGTGGTTTTGCACCACGATTCATGATTATTCATATTTTTTTAAAATAACATTGATATTAGTTTTATCATATTGAGTCCTTAACCAGATAATATTCCTGTGATTTTTAAATGAAAATATTAAATATATAAAAATTAGTTGCATCTTTTATACTTTATATGTAGTTATTACTCACAACTGTGTGATCCCCCTCTAGAAAGGCCACCCCTCTTATAAGGCCACTTTCTTGCTGCAGAAGGGGTGGCCTTATAAGAGGGGGACCACTGTAGCCTTAAAAGTCCTAAATTGTTCTAAAGTTCACTGATCCAGAAGTTAATACAAATTATTCCCAATGAAGAGTATTCCGAATGAAACCTCCAATGTGCTGGAGTGCCAACACGAATCAGTTATATCCAAATATTATTAATTCCAATTAATCCTTGTGAATATGGAATATCACACAAGTTCTCAAAATGTTTCCGATAATTCCAACGGAGCTGAATAATACTTAAAATTTATGTAGCAGTACTAAATCCAAAATGTACTGTATGTTTATGACCTCTCAGGCTGAATGTACTATCAAGAAGAATGATGAACGCTCCGCTAACATCTTATTTATAGTTTTCTTAATCTGCATCTTACAAACAAACAAAACCCATTCCTTATTCCGTCTCAAATCAACATCTAGTTACTACAATCTTACAATCTAACTTCTGATCAACAAAATGAATCACTCACTGAATTACGAAATCCAGGTCAGAACATTGAATGCAGGTCAAAATGATAATACATGTTAGCATGCGCTAGTCACATGATATGACTAATGCTTCACCGACAATACAGATTTTTCCCAGGACCAATGTACTGGGTCACATTGAAATTACCGTATATGTGCACTCTGCAAAACAACACCTATTAGACTATTATACAGAGGTCATAAACTAATAAAACTATACCATTATTTAAAAGAAATGATACATAATTCCGTAACAACATGGACTCAGTTGCTAAAAAAAGAAAAACATTTAAACACCTTCTGAAAGGGATCAAACCACTAATTCATTTCTCATAGAACTTAATGTTAATATATAAAAAAATAAAATTAATTTCTTTATTAGATTGGCATCAAGAGTCCATAAGCTATTTTGTCTGCAGGAAATTAAATACAGGATATAAAAATAAAAGTAAATATTTTGTTGTCAACTATCGTACATGGATTGAAGTTTATGAAATGTAGAATGGAAGAAAATTAAATCCATTTACATGCAAACGGGTGCGTTTCAAAGTATTTAGTACTCTATTTTTTATTCCCCGACCAATAAGCTGGTTCTCTGGCTGTAAAATAATTAGTGGTCCGATACCTATACCGACCATCAATTTTGTACATTTTTTGTGTATTGACAACCTTAGACACCAAGTATGTGCTACACTAATTTGGATGATATTCTAAGCATATACAATGATAATAAATGACTCTTATGTAATGCTGACAGATGATAAGAATGAATGTTGCTTTGCAAGAAATGTTTTCATGTTCATACATTATAGATGTTGATAACTGAATAAATGCAGGGATTTTAATAGTTGGTTTCATGTTTTTCTTAATTCCCTTTGTGTCTGCCATGCATGAAAAATATGCACCAATGGGCATTATGTAACAAGAGATATCAAATTAAACAAGCCCCTGTTTTCATCAATTTCTGGTGCAAAGATAATTTTGGATGCCTAAAATGTTCTTAATTAAAAAAATTCTCAAATCATATATTAAGCAGTGTTTATGGCAGCTAAGAGGTTCAGTTTGCTTTGGATCACTTTTCACATGAGAAATCAAACACCAAAATTAGATGTGGCCAAACTGTCAGCTGATACTAACTTCCCTTGATGCAAAGAAATAGTATAAACAGTGCAAACTATAATTCTAACAGTACAAAATAGATGCTACAGTCACACTTTGAAACTCAAATCATAAACTACAGTCATATTACAGTGTCAAAATTACAAAAATAAAGAGGAAAACCAAAGGTTTTTTATCAGAAGACACTTTTATTTCAAACCAGGAAATATTTATCACAACAGGTGTAACAAATGATAAAAATGTCAAGAAGGATGTCACAAAAACATAATATAAAACACATTTGGAGGGAAAGTAAAATCTTGTTTGTAAAAAAAAAAAACCCCAGGTTCAGACCTTGCTACTCAGAAAGAGTTTTGGTGCAATACAAGTTCCTAAGGCTGATTAACAACAAAGATTTATAAGTTGATCTGTAAGCCAGGGACTCTGAACAAAGGAGATAAATAGAAATTCATCATTATCCAATCTTATAATAAAGCATTAGCTGTTTCATGAAGGAAGGTAATAAATAGTAAATGTAAATCAAATTGAAAACAACAACAACAAACCCAAACAAACTATGAATAATAAGAAAAAAAACTCATCCAAAATGCAGCTGACAAGATATTGCACAAAACATATGAGAGACAAGACTCTTCACACAGTTCCTAATTGTAATTTACAAATTGCAAAATATAGGTACAATTTTAAACTTCAGACGGATGGTCTAGGGGAGGTAACCTATACACTCCAACTGACACCCAAGCATAGAGAATTGTGAATTGGATTAGAAATTAGGTCCTTTAAAAAGAACTGTGCAACATAACACATGATAAATGTTAGATTCTATGTGACAGAAAAGGTCATACATTCATAAATTTCATGTCAGATCCAATTATAAGGGTACATACAGGAAAGATGTGGTAAAGATCTGGAATGAAATGAGAAAAGTGAATTTTTTACAATGTGATACAGAAAATATTATTGGCATTTTAATGCAATATGTGAATAACACAGTGAATGAAGGAGTTGGGTAATCACCGTTCCACCTGCAACGCAGTCCTGTTACATTCAGGTAGAAAATGTAACTAAAAATAACGACGCAATTAATGTGGTGACTCTGCCCCTATGGACAATTTCATATATGTCGGGAAGTTGTTAACTCTCCCTGTGGTGCAAATATAACTGTTCAAATGGATATTGGTGATGAAAGTCATGGTCAATAAAGGGTCTATTAGAACTTCAATCTCACATGGATGTAAAAAAATTGGACAATTGATCCAGATTGTAGTAACTACTGGGCAACTGTAAAGCTTCATGAGGCTTATTTCCATAATTATATGTATTTGCCTGCTATAAATTACTCTAGAAATTATTCATTTTATTATAATTTCTAATCAATCAACTAATGACACTGAAAGAAATTTCTAAATGCACATAGTTGTCATGGATACACACACTATCCCCACCCCTATAGGGATTGGACCACTAATTCATTTTCCATAGAACCTAATGTTAAAATATAAAAAAATAAAATTAATTTCTTTATTAGATTGGCATACAAACCACATATGCTTCCATTCATCAGAGTTAGAGAATTTTTTTTAAACCTTGAAAAACGAGTGTTTCGCAACATTTCCTTATGCTTCAAGCTGTTAAACAGGGGACTCCCTGATCTGCACCCAATAGCATTGCCTTGCACCAAGAGTCCATATGACATTTTGTCAGTGGATATCAAAATAAAAATGAATATTTTGTTGTGAACTGTAGTACATAGATTGAAGTTTATGAAATGTATAATGTACAAAATATATGGCTGCCATTACTAAAAGTAGACAGACATTTACACAACTTTATCTCAAACACTGAACAGAATTTGACCAACTTTGACACAGTGTCATGGCATATGGGCCTTTCAATATTGGACAAATGATGCTGATGTGCCATCAAATATTGATGAAGATACAAAAAGTATACAAAGCTTGAGACAATTGTTTTTATAGCATATGCACTCAACAGCACTGGAAGAAATTTCAACAGAAAGTATCCACTGGATCCAGATTTCTGGACCAACTGCTGTTGCATTTGGCTTTTAGGCTGATATCAGCCAAGTGAGCAATATCAGACCCACTTGGACCTCTAGTTTTGAATACATGCACTTTATGTTTTCTAGAATATTTTCATGTGAGATACAAGGATGTTCTGTTATAGGATGTTTTGATTCCTTGTGTTTGGAATTCAAAACCCTCCTGTAAAAACAGAGCCAGTTAATATAATTTTCAACATACACAGTTGGTAGTTAGAGACACTTTGACATCTTTGAGGTACTTTCCTATTTTTTTAAATATTCAAAAGTGGTGCATGCAGCCAAAACTTAGAATGGATAGCACAGCTTCACGAGGAGGGGAGAGGTGTGGTGCCAACAACTGTGTCTCCAGAACAAGTCCATACCCCTGTGTAAAAATCAGCATCCTGTTGTAACCAGTGTTACGGAATTATGTATCATTTGTTTTTAAATAATGGTATAGTTTTATGATCTCTGCATAATAGTCTAACAGTTGTCGTCTTGCAGAAAGTACATATACGGTATTTCAATGTGACTCAGTACATTGGTCTTGGGAAATATTGTCGGTTAAACATGAATCATGTCACGTGATCTAGAGCGTGAGAATTTGTTGAACTCTTGACCTGGATTCTATGTTCTATAAGAAGTCAATACTTTGTTGACTGGTAATAACATCAGTGCATAGGTACTTTAGCGGTGTCACGCATAACCTAGTTTCTGATTGGTTCGGATAAGGTTGTTTTCTAGAAGGATTATATTGTTTTTAAGCCACAATAAAGTTTAAATTGGTTTTCCTTATTGTGTTCTGCGCAGTCAGAAGCTACATAATAAGATGTATTGCTGTGTTTGGGATTCTAGCATAGTTCGTCAGCCTGAGAGATCATAAACGAGATTGGTTAATTTTGTGTGTGGATATTCTGCTTCTGTAATATTATTATTATTATACAGTACATTCTGGATTCAGTACTGCTACTAAAACTTTAAAAATTATACAGCTCTGTGGAATTATCGGAAACATTTCTAGAACTTGTGAGATATTCCATATTCACAAGGACTATTTGGAAGTAATAACACTTGGATATAACTGATTCTTGTTAGTACATCAGTACAGTGGAGGTTTCATTCGGAACCTATTTCATTTGGAATATTTTGATTAACTTCTGGATCAGTGAACTTTAGAACAATTTAGGACTTTTAAGGTTATTCTATACTGTAAGTTATTTTTAATTCTTTCACTTTGATTGTTTGTTGAAATATTTTAATATTTTAGGAAATTAAATATTTGTATTTTAAATCTTGAAAGCTTGTTTGAGTCTTTTCTTTTGTTACATTACCCCTAGTCGTAACAATATATATATATATATATATATATATATATATATATATATATATATATATATATATATTCGCAACTTTAAACTTTTTATCATGCCATGCATTAACTTAAATGGATACCACAGGTCTGGAAGTTTCCCCCACATTTATTTGTTTGTTAACAGTATATATGCATGCTTTATACAATTATTTTTAAAATGTATATTATATTTGCCCATCTGAGTCAAGTCATGGAGTCACGGACAGCCAGTAACAGTTTGAAAAAAGGATTTGGTATGTTACAAATTGGACAAGTAAATAAAAATGATTTAGAAAGCAGAACGATATATTTGCAGCTTGTGCTACTTTGTTTGGCAAATTTATGAAAAATAATGTTGATTGTACCCGTTTAAAATAATATATATATATAGGGTTTGGGTTAGGGTTAGGGTTAGGGTTAGGGTTAGGGTTAGGGTTAGGGTTAGGGTTAGGGTTTAGGGTTAGGGTTAGGGTTAGGGTTAGGGTTAGGGTTAGGGTTAGGGTTAGGGTTAGGGTTAGGGTTAGTATATATATGTACTAAATTAATAATTTTCATAATTTTAGGTTGAATACACCAAACTGTAAACTTTTTCTCATACCTTGAGACTAACATGCAAACCAGGGAGTTTCCACGCAATTTCTTCTTTCTGTTGCCAGTAAATGGAATGTAACAAAAATAACAATTTTCTAAAAATATATGTATGCAAAATTGAAGCAAATCATACTGCTCAGAGAATTGTGTAGAAGATATGCATGTTTATTGTTAGACCAATAAATAAAAATGATTTAGGAGCAGAAGGATATATGTGGCATGTGCTACTTTGGCAAATTTATGATGAATAATGTTGATTTTACTTAATTAAAAGTTGTATATTGTGTTATGTATGATGTTTATATAATATTATAAATATTTTAGGAAATTATAAATGTTTCTTCACTTTAATATTTGCTTAAATCTTAATGTTATCAGGAAAAACATGTTTAACTAGTGTCCTTGAATTAGGTCGTTTTGATCAATATGTTTTCTCAATTTGAAGGTCAAGGTTGATTTTTGTTTACAAGTAAAAATTCCATTAAGATGACTCATATTCTAGAACATTCTGTCATGTGACCAATCTTTATATATACCATGTTTGGTGGACATTTTTTCAGTTTTGACATTACCATCAGTCTTGTAAAGAGCTATTACAGTTGTGAAAATTCATTCCAAATTCTAAGAGAGGAATTATTTTAAATATTCATTGGATTATAACAGTGCTCATAAACTTTTGGATTTTGGATTTTTAATTAATGATTTTGGAATTTAACTGAACTTATTCAGAGATTTTGGAATACTTCATTTTGACATCAGCACATCAAGATATCTAGTACATCAGGACTTTGGAGACCATTAGCACATCATAACATTCAAGGACACAGCCGTGAATTCGGAACATTCTATATTTAGGACTTGTGATTAGAACAATCATTCTTATTGGATTATTAGGATTTCAAAACACATTACTGTAAGTGACTTTTTGATTTTTCATTTTAATTATCTAGTAATAAATTGCTTGTTGATTTTTACTTGATTTGTTGGTTTCACTTTCTTTCTGTTACATTTTTCTTAGACCATAGAGTCGTAACAGAAATTGAGGGCTCGTCGTTCCGGGATCTGAATTTCATTAAAGCATATTAGAGATATTAAATTTATCTTTGAAATTCATATTGATTTTGTCTCGGAGAATTTTTTTGTCTTTGGCAAAGATTTTTAAAAGAGAAAAATATTTTTTGTGTGATACCAACAAGCATTTACAATGGCATCTAATGTTCAGAATTTCATTTCAAAACCTACCCAGGAGGGGTTAGAGTGCATGAGAAAGGATGAGTTGCTCGAGCTTGCCAGAAAATACAGTCTATCTGAGGCAAAATTATCATTGACAAAACAGGAGATAAAGATTATTTTAATTCAGTATTTAGTAGGAAAGGAAATTTTTGAAAATAGTGCTTTAAGTTTGAAGAGAAAGCTTGTATCTGGTTCTGACAGGAAATTAAGGGAATTAGAGTTAAAGAACCAGATGGATTTAGAATTGGCAAAGCTTCAGATTCAGAGAGAGAGAGAAAAAGAAGAGAGGCAGATGGAGAGAGAGAAAGAAGAGAGGCAAATACAGATGGAGAGAGAGAAGGATAAGAGGCAGATACAAATGCAGAAAGAAGAGAGGCAGATGGAGAGAGAGAAAGGAGAGGCAGATGGAGAGAGAGAAAGAAGAGAGGCAAATACAGATGGAGAGAGAGAAGGAAGAGAGGCAGATACAAATGCAGAAAGAAGAGAGACAAATACAAATGCAGATGCAAAGAGAAGAAAGGGAAATGCAATTTAAGTTAAGAGAATTAGAACTGGCAAACAGAGCACACTCCACTCCTTTAAACACAAGTCCAGGTTTTGATGTTACTAGATATATTGGGTTAGTACCCCCTTTTCAGGAAAAAGAAGTAGATAAATACTTTCTTCATTTCGAGAAAATAGCTGAAAACTTGAAATGGCCCAGAGAGCATTGGACTTTGTTATTACAAAGTGTACTTATTGGCAAAGCTCGTGAAGTCTACACTTCACTGTCAGTACAACAAAGCACTGATTATGATGTGGTTAAGGAGTACATCTTGAAATCTTATGAGTTGGTACCAGAGGCATATCGACAAAGGTTTAGGAATTGTAGAAAAGAAACTGGACCAACTCATGTCGAATTTGCAAGGGATAAAGAACAACTATTTGATAGGTGGTGCTCAGCCAAGAAAGTTGATCAAGCTTATGATAACCTCAGACAGCTCGTATTAATTGAAGAGTTCAAGAGGTGCATCCATAGTGATGTTAAAACCTATCTTGACGAGCAGAATGTGGAAACTTTGGAAAATGCTGCTCGTATGGCTGATGATTATTCCTTGACTCACAAAATTTCATTTGGCAATAAGTCGTCCTCTCAGCAGTTTTCTGGTAAAAAAACCATTTCAATCTCATTCGAGTACTTCCAAATTTCACAACAGCACAACTGTTAGGAATCAAACATCTGATAAGACTGATCAGAAATCCTTATCTCTTCCTACGTGCACTTTTTGTAAAACGAAAGGGCACGTTATTTCTGATTGCTTCAAGTTGAAAAATAAGCAACAGAGTAAAGACAGAGCTTTTCCAAATGCTCTTATTTCTACGAGGTCAAGGTCACGGTCTTGTATTGAAAGCAATACATTTGTTGGGTCAAACAAACCCCAGTCTGATTCTATTTTGGAGGCTTATGAACCATTCATGTCAGAAGGTTCTATATCACTTATTGGTGATTCTGCCAAACCTATCCCAATTAAAATATTAAGGGACACTGGAGCTTCTCAGAGTCTTTTATTATCAGGTACTTTGCCTTTGTCTGAGGAGTCTTCTTCAAGTGAAAGTGTTCTTGTTCAGGGAGTAGAGTGCGGCTTTGTAAATGTTCCTCTCCATTGTGTAAATTTGGCATCAGACTTAGTTTCTGGACCTGTGACTGTTGGGGCAGTGACTTCTTTACCCATAGAGGGTGTTCATTTATTACTAGGCAATGACCTAGCTGGAGATAAGGTTGTGGTTAATCCACTTGTAACTGACAAGCCTTGTTTGGATCAGAAAGTTGATCCTGTCGAAACTGAAATCCCTGATTTGTACCCTGCTTGTGCAGTTACTAGAGCTATGGCAAAAAGAGCTCTTGAGAGTGATGTTGATCAGGATATTATTCCTTTAGCTGACACATGTATTGGTCAGTCTTTTGATGAGGTCACTTTTTCCTCAGGTACTGATCAATCAAACGGTATTGATCACAGTGATCCTCTTTTGGCAACTCATTTTCTTTGTTCTACTCAGGGTGACAAACGACAATCCCTTGTCGTTGAACAGGAGCAAGATCCCGAGATATCTTGTTTGTTTCAGAGGTCTATTAGTGAAACTGAAGCCACACAAGTTCCAGTGTGTTACTTTGTGAAAAATGGGGTCCTTATGAGGAAATGGAGACCACCTGATGTACCCGCTGGTGACGAGTGGTCAGTGAGCTATCAAATTGTTGTTCCTAAGTCATATAGACAGGAAATTCTTAATTTAGCCCATGAAACTCCTTTGGCTGGTCATTTAGGAGTCCGTAAGACTTATCACAAGATCTTGAATCATTTTTATTGGCCGAAACTCAAAAGTGATGTTTCTAAATACTGCAGATCTTGTCACACTTGTCAAATGGTAGGAAAACCCAATCAGAAGATACCTAAGGCTCATCTGCAACCTATTCCTGCATTTGATGAACCATTTAGTAGAATAATGGTAGACTGTGTTGGTCCTTTACCTAAAACCAAGTCAGGCAACCAATACTTGTTGACCATCATGTGTGCATCTACAAGATTTCCAGAAGCAATTCCTCTGAGAAATATAAAAACTAAAACTATTGTGAAAGCTTTGGTGAAGTTTTTTACACTTGTTGGCCTTCCCAAATCTGTCCAGTCAGATCAAGGGTCAAATTTTATGTCTGGAATTTTCCAACAAGTTATGCATGAATTAGGCATCCAACAGTTTAAATCTTCTGCATATCACCCTGAAAGTCAAGGTGCTTTGGTAAAATCAATTAAACTGAGCAGTATGGATGGCAACATCAGGATGTGGCATTTATCAGATAAAATTATACCAAACTTACTAAAATCAATATATAGGTTTCATAGATACTTTAATATACGAAAACTGATATCTCAATGCTCAATACTATTACCATGTGATGAAGTATTTAATCCAACAAATAAAAACACAGATCTAAAGCAATTTGAAACAATGTGTAACAACTTTAAGATTCCTGCTAATATTGATTAGAGATGTATTAGTGCAAAAACTAAATATTGTTTATAATGGGTCTGTAGAACATAAAATTGTATATCAAGTGTTTGGAGAACCGACACCAGCTGCTGTGTTAAGTTCTTACGAACTACATTATAATTACGGAGCTGGAAGAGTTGAATACTGGACAAAAATGTCAGCTGAAGAAATTACTAAAATAGTATCATCCTCTGAAGAAATAGACCAGACTTGTTTCTTTCAAAGACTCACAAATGAAGGAATATAATATATAAATTAAAGTATTGTAACAGCCCTCGATTGTAGGTGTCCAACTTTATTTGTATTCCCTTTCGGCGCCTCACCATCTACAGTCTACTCAAAACATGTGTTCGTCAATTGCCACATTCGCGAGCTCAAATTCGCAATGGATATGCAATATCTGTTGATAATTTTAATCTCACTTGAGTTAAGGTTGATAAATATTGGCAGTTACCAGGTATTAGCGCTAACAATATCAGTAGAAATTCAATCTTCGTAGCGATAAAGTCACGAGACATCTCGTCTTTGCTTACAGTGGAATCTCCCATAATACCTTTCGGTATCCGGAGGTTAAGGTTTGGGCAGAGAGTATATAAACCTCGACCGACGGATAGCGTTCGAGTCGCAGCCCTGCAGTCAGAGTGGTTATTAGCTTTACGTAAAATTTATTTTTGGGATAGTTTTGGGTGGGATACATTTAGAAGAGGTAATAACATAAAAGATTTGTTTGAAGAATATTTGTATTAACCAGTTAATATTGTTATTAAGATTTAGAGAAACTTTCATGTTTATCTTTACACTGAAGTAAATTTCACATCAATGGAAACGTCAGTGATCCAGAAGTAGCAGACTACAGGCGTTAGCAGTATTGTACACCTCCATATATTCTCTCTAAAACATGATAAACAAAATACTTTTCCTTCTGTTTAAAAGTGTAGGTTCATAACACAGAATCTCAGAATTCATTTATTTATTTAATTAATTTGTGTGTGTTTGTTTTGAGCAGACGTCATTCTCCCCCCCCCTTCCCCGTTTGCTTTAGCATTAAAATAGTTAATGTTTGAGGTATAAACAAATCTAAATATTGTAGTGAGTTGTGATGATTTTCTTTTATTTGCAACTAAAATATAAATTCTTGTACACTTATACATTTCTAGTCATATATTTTATTAACAATTTGACTGCTATTCATTCTGTGGATTGTAACAAATATTATACTGTATTAAGGAACATAGATAAATTACACTGTATTAATACAAAGTATAAATTCTTTTATTGTGATATTGATGAATTTATTATCATGTCTGTCTTGTTCATCATAAAAGACTGCAGTTCTCAATACACATTCTAGCAAACTTATCTTTGTCTGTGTGTTATTTAAAGAATCCATTTAGGTTAAGAAACCTTTGTGTGGTAGGCGTTATCAGTGACTTAGTCTCTTTGTTTTTCCTTTCTTCTCTCTATCCTATTTATCATTACTTCTTTGTCTCGACCTTTCTATCATCTCTTTTTCCACAGATAAGGATTGAACACCAGGCAGAGTTGCAGAATAGCGGAAACAGAGCAGAGTTCATCCTTACTGTTCATAATCTTCTTCTCTAGTCTCTCTGTCATTCGCTTTTAATCTCTCCACCATATTTCTCGATCCTCACTATCATCTAATGATTGTGGGGAGAGCTCTTTTTCCCAGAATGAGCAGATAGAAAGCAGTAGTTCCAGTAGCTGTGTAACTCTAGAGCTCTCTCTATGTCATAACTGTATTTATTCTTGATTCATTCTTTCTATCACTCTAAGGTTTACAATATTGTACACTCATAGCTCTCCCTCTTTCTCTCTCTCTCTCTCACTGTGTTGGATGACAGTTCCAGAATTGTAGCAGTAGCTGGGTTCCTGAAAGAAATACTAAACAGTCTCATCTATTCTACTCAGTCTTTTACTTCTTCTTTTCTTCTTCTTATCTCTTTCTTCACATATTTCTCCCCTTTCTGTAGGGGTGGTGGCAGCATATTACTAAGTACGTTGATGACCACATTTATGGTATAAATCGCGGCGGTATATACCTCTGACAAGGTTCTCATTTGTAAAGTATAGTCTCGGCACGTTACAAAGTGGTGGCAGCGGTGGGATCCCATATTTCGTGTGGGATCTTTTTCGAATTCAGATTTGAGAGCCACATCTGAGGTGGTTTAAGTTCACGTCGCAGGTCCTGTTCATATACCAGATCCACGGGTTTCTGTAGCTGAGCATTTTTTTTTTTAAAGTAGGATTTTCTTCTTTTCCTGAATATGGCTTCACCCATTGAACTTGGAGGAGAAATGATGGAGGAGATTAATACTGAACCATCTCCACGGATGCGACTCCCACTTCCCTTAGAGGCAGGCTTCGCGAGTCCCAGCAACGAGGTTCGCTTCGATTTCGGAGCCAGTAGGGGTGCTGGCGATGAGAGAGGGGAAGTGCAACAGCTGGTGAAACACCTGAAAGAAGAAATTTCACATTTAGCTTTAGAACTTGAAGAGATGAGGAAATTAGTGGAAACTGATGATAATGAAGTGGGAAATAAGTACAATAGTTTTCAGACTCATGGAGCTGACAGACCTTCAGCAAGTCCCCAGTACCATGACGCAGTTGGAGTGAAGGACGGGAGACCCTGTGTAGTACCTATGTTTCATAAACAGCCACCCACATATGACGGAAAAGGTAGTCTCAGAGATTATCTAGTGCAATTTCAAATGGTGGCAGAGCTTAATGGTTGGGAAGAGAATATTATGGCTCTAGAATTGGCAGTCAGTTTGAGGGATGCAGCACAGGAGATACTGAGTGATTTGCGTCCGGATCAAAGGAGAAATTATAAATCTCTAGTGTCAGCGTTGACGTCTAGGTTCGAACCGGTAACCCAGACAGAACTGTTCAGAGCGGAATTAAAGAACCGTTGTCGAAAAAGGGGAGAATCCCTGAGTGAATTGGCTTATGATGTGAAAAGACTTACGAAGTTGGCTTATCCAACAGATGGGGGAGAGGTTAGGGAGCGGCTGGCCCGTGATTGTTTTATTGACGCCCTGTATGACTCCGAAATGGAGTGGGCCGTGCGCCAAGGTAGACCAAAGCAAGTGGATGAGGCCCTACACTTGGCTTTGGAGTTTGAGGCTTTTAACGAAGGTCGCAAACGGCGTTTGGGAGCTAAGGGAATGGCCCCAAATGTGCGGTTATGTTCTGCCCGGGAGAACATGGCCGATCCGCCTTTGGGGGCGTTGGATGCAGATACGTCTCCAAAGGTGAGGACCGACAGTGCACTAGAACATATTACCCAAGAGCTTCTCAGGAGGGTAGAGAAAATACAGGCTGACATAAACGGTACTGGTACTAGGGATAGGAGATTCCCTGCATACGGGTCCAGGACTTTTCCGACGAAAGATGGTGCGAGATGTTATTATTGTGGAATACTTGGACACTATAGAAGAGACTGTCGAAAACGTAAGCAAGACATGAAAAAAACAGTAGTAGGAATTGCGGAAGAAGTACAGACAGGAGAAAAGCTACAGGGAAACTAGAAATAGCTGGGGCTGATGGCCAAGCGTCAGCAAAGATATTACGGCCTGAAAACATTACAAAAACAAAGGAAAATCTTTCTTTCGATGGTTTATATGTTGAAGTTAGTATTTGTGGTGTTACTTTGAATTGTTTAGTAGATACTGGTTCTACTTCAACAATCTTGCACTCTTCTCAATTTTTATCTATCTGTAGAGAGTTGAGGCCAAAGTTGGACACTGCTGTAGGACATTTAAAGGTAGCTGATGGTGGTTTGGTGAAGATGTGTGGACGTTGTAACTTACCATTAGAGATCGCTGGACGCAAGTTTTAACAGTCAGTAATAATCGCTGATATTGATACACCTGCAGTTTTAGGTTATGACTTTTTGTACCAGAATAGATGTCAAGTTGATGTGGCACGATCTCAGTTGGTAGTAGGAGAGGTGAATGTACCATGTGTTTTACAAGGTTGCCTACCTTCAGTGTTTAAGGTTACAATTCCTGAAAGTATAGTTATACCAGCAGAGACGGAGTTGATACTGGAGGGAAAGATCAAAGACCTTCCACATTTCACTAAAGGGATTATCGAGTATAGTAGTGAAAGTCTGAATCAACGCGGAATTTTGGTAGCTAAGGCAGTAGTAGATCCAAGCAAGGGCACAGTCCCCTTGAGAATTGTTAATGTCAGTAACCAACCCCAGAAAATTTTCAGGTGTACAAATATTGCTTCTTGCACACAGGTACATAGAGTAGAGGAGTTGGAAGTATCTCCAGTTCAAAAGGATGCAGATACAGGTAGTCCTGGTCAAATAGATGACCATTTAATTAATTTATGGGAGAAAAGCAAATCAGATTTAACTCTCGAGCAACAGAGTATGGCTTTGAAAGTATTGTTAGATCACAAAGACGCTTTTGCAAAATCCAAAGTAGACCTGGGTCGTACAGATATTGTTAAGCATACAATTGATACAGGAGATGCAACACCCATAAAACAGAATCCCAGGAGGTTACCACTGGCAAAACAAGAAGTAGTCAAAGAAGAGGTGCAAAGTATGCTAGAGCAAGATATTATAGAACCTTCTAAGAGTCCCTGGTCATCTCCAATTGTTTTAGTTCAAAAGAAAGATGGGTCCGTAAGATTTTGCGTTGATTATAGAAAACTGAACAACGTGACTAAGAAGGATTCATACCCTTTGCCTTTGATTCAGTCAACTTTTGACATGCTTCGGGGATCAACATGGTTTTCCACCCTTGACTTGGCCAGTGGCTATTGGCAGGTGGAAGTAGCACCAGAACATAGAGAAAAAACAGCTTTTACTACATTATGTGGGCTTTATCAATTTAAAGTTTTACCATTTGGTCTTTGCAATGCAGCAGGAAGTTTTTCACGTCTGATGCAGTTTATATTACATGGGTTGAACTGGGATATCTGTTTGATTTATCTAGATGACATAATAGTATTTGGGCGTAACTTTGAAGAATTTTTGGCTAGACTTTCTGCGGTGATAAAGAGGATTCAGGAAACAGGCCTAAAAATTTCCCCAAACAAATGTCAGTTACTTAAGAGAAAAGTTTCTTTTTTGGGTCACATAGTGTCATCAGATGGAGTTTCAACAGATCCGGAAAAAATAACAGCAGTAGAGAGTTGGCCACAACCAAAAACAGAAAGAGACGTGAGAAGTTTTGTGGGTCTATGCTCATATTACCGTCGGTTTATAAAAGGGTTTGCCAATATAGCTAGGCCTTTGCATAAATTGACAGAGAAACAAGATTCTTTCAATTGGACCATACAATGTCAAGAGTCATTTGAGACTTTGAAGAAAGCTTTGACTACTGCTCCAGTACTCTGTTATCCATGTGAACAGGAAGATTTCATTTTAGATACCGATGCCAGTAATTATGGAATAGGAGCTGTACTGTCTCAACTCCGAGATGGACAGGAGCATGTGGTTGCATATTTTAGCAAGGCACTAAGCAAACCAGAAAGAAACTACTGTATCACCAGGCGCGAGTTGTTGGCTATCATAGAATCTATAAAACATTTTCATCATTATCTCTATGGGGTACATTTTATTGTCCGCACTGATCATGGTGCTTTACATTGGTTACTTAGATTTAAGAATGTGAAAGGGCAAATGGCTCGCTGGTTAGAAGTTTTAGGTACATATGATTTCAAAATTGTACATAGAAGTGGAAAATCTCATACAAATGCCGATGGTCTATCCAGGCGACTCTGTTCCAGTTGTAAACATTGTGAGAAAGCAGAGGAAAAGTATGGTACTGAAGAAATAATAGCAAAGGCACGAGTTGTCACACGGCAGTTAGAAGGTAAAGCACATACCTCAGTTGATTCCTGGTTACGAGGGATGAATAACGATGAAATTAGAACAGCCCAATTACAAGATGCAGATCTTGCAGTCGTACTGAAGTGGAAAAAGAGTGGTTCAAGACCCAACTGGACAGAAGTGGCAGCTTTCAGTGCAACTATTAAGGCATATTGGGCTAAATGGGATGTTTTGACACTGAAAAATGAGGTGTTGTACCGTGTCTGGTCAGATGCAGTCAAGAAACTAGGAGATAAATTTCAATTAGTTGTACCTAAGTGTTGGCGCAGTGAAATTTTACATTTGTTGCACAATGGTGTAGGAGCTGGTCATTTAGGGGTCAATCGTACTATCGCCAGGGTTCGAGAAAGGTTTTATTGGGTCGGTTATAAAGACAGCATAGTGATGTGGTGTAAAAAATGTGTTAAGTGCCAAGCAACCAATCAACCAGTACGCAGAGCTAAAGGAGCCTTGGGAAAATATCAAGTAGGTGCACCTTTAGAGAGAGTAGCACTAGACATTCTAGGTCCCTTACCTGAGACACATCAGGGAAACAAGTATATTCTTGTGATCACAGACTGTTTCACTAGATGGACAGAAGCGTATCCTATGTTAAACATGGAGGCAGAGACAATCGCCAAACTCTTTGTGAATGAGTTTATAAGCCGGTTTGGTGTTCCGAATCAAGTACACACGGATCAAGGTCGCCAGTTTGAATCTTCACTATTTCAGCAAATGTGCACACTTCTTGGTATCGAAAAGACTAGAACAACACCCTTTCATCCTCAAAGTAACGGAATGGTAGAGAGATTTCATCGCACTTTAGAGAACATGTTATGTAAATATGTGTCCAAGGATCAGAAAGACTGGGACCAACATCTAGCTTTAGTGTTAACAGCTTTTCATACTTCTGTACAAGAGAGTACTGGTTTTACTCCTAGCAGGATGATGCTAGGCAGGGAAATGCAGTTGCCTATTGATCTGCTGTATGGCTGTGTGCCTGATACAGATTCCATGACTGATAGGGTAGATTATGTAGAGAGACTACAGGAACAAATGCACAAAATACATGAGTTAGCCAGAGAAAAGCTTAAGAAGACTAGTGAAAGGCAGAGGAGAGCATACAATAACAATCTAAATTTTAATAGTTACAAACCTGGAGATGCTGTCTGGTTGTTCACGTGCAAAAAGAAGCGTGGATTGTCTCCAAAACTACAGTCCCATTGGGATGGTCCTTTCACCGTAATTCAGCGACATTCTGATTTGGTCTACAAAATTGGTCGTCTTCAAGGAGGCAAATCTCAAGTAGTACATCATAATCGGCTGAAGCCATATCATGGTAACCTGGAATAATAAATAAGGTTAAAATAAATTGCCTTCATGTATTTTCGTGTGAGTGATTTGTTCTACACTTACAAGTAACTTTAGTTCAATACCTAATTGTTTGTTGTTTTAGGTTGGGTTTTTTTTTTACTATTGTTTGTGATATTTTACAGATGACTGAATATCTGAAGTGCTTCATCTGTGGGCAGATTTTGAAAGAAGATAAAATCTTTCAAACTCATCTGAAAGAGCATGGTGAGACAGCCAGATGTGGTGAGTGCGACTACTGTGTACCGGTGAGCAGGTCTTACCGATTAAAAAGGCATTACCAACGGAAACACCCCCAGTTGGCTGGGAAACAAGATCTAATGCATAGTAGGGTGAGTCTCAGGAAGACGACAGAGGAGGAGGAAAAGGAGAAAGAGGAGATGAAAGGAGAAATCTTACCAGTTGGAGCAGGTTTCCAAAAGGTAATAGATGAAGTGCTGAATACACCGCCGGAAGGAGATATATATCTGGCTATCAACCCATTTTTTTGTTTTGAAGCACCACAGGTAGAGCCTGAACTTCCCTCTGTACAGTGGGCTGGCCCAACTTGGGAAGATCTGATTGATGAAGTCTTATCAGAGAAGAATCCAGAAATAGTTCCTGAATCCGCTGGATCGGATAACAAAGACAGAGCTGACACGCTTGGGGAGATAAATATTGAGGCTATTTCAACAGCAAGGATCCAAAATTCTACTGAGGCATTGACCGTCAAGTTTCCTCCACCTATAGTTGCCATAGGGCAGGAGCCTATGTCTAATAATCTCCATCTGGATCCTCGTCTTTTCTTTTTGGGTGCCCCTTCTTCGTTGATGCAAACCGACACTGCAGCAGTTCTGAGGACAGTCCGGTGCAGGTCGCTGAGACATCGTGATAGAAGGGAGGTTATGTTTTCGATGCCTGCTGGTGTATCCTGTATTAAGAAGACAGAAAGGTGCATTCTGCCGGACGGAACCCTTTACGAGCTCTCTTCGACCTGGATCCCAGACCCGGAAGCCAAACACCTGATTGAAGACAGTACGCAAGTAGATGAAACAACGACGACGGAAGAAAAAGAAATTCAATGTGAAATTATCAAACTAAATTTTTAAATTTATTGTTATTATTATTAACATATCTGAATTATCAGTATAGATTTACAGCAAGTTATTTAGGAATAAAGACGAGTCATTTTTGTACCACATTACATTTGGTATTATGATTGTGATCTCTCTCTCTCCTATTCTCTATCTCTCTCTTTCTTTCTCTCTCGCATGATAACAACTTAAATTTTTAGCATAAACTGTTTCTCATTTATATCTGACAAGTGTATTAATATTCGTACTCTTACAATTTATTTTTATTTTTTTATTTTTTTTTTTTTTAATATTGAGTAGCGTGTCTATTATTATCAATTTTCTTAAAGTTCTCTATAAGAGTGAGTAGTAAATAGAGATCCCTGTTATGTTCTCTATAATTTTGTTTGTATATGTGTCAGGGTATGGTTTACTCTGTTTTAATTAGACACTATATAATGGTAAGTATGCAGTTTAAAGATCTAGGTATTTGCATGCGTACCATTTCTTGCATTTAGCTCTAAATAGTCATTATATACTTCTCCATGTGGTCATACAAAATTTCAAATAAGGTAGACTCCACAAGTAATATCTCATACCCAATTCACCCCTTGCATGTATTATAATGTACATAGTATGATTCTTAAATGTAAATAAACTGATAGATAAGACTATGTTAGAGAAGTAGGTTGTATTATAAGTGTTTTGCTACATGGTCTAATCCAAGCTGGGAGGATAAGAAATAGGTAGCAATAGTGTCTGTTGTATAATGTAATTTTATTTATTGTTGTTGTTGTTGTTTTGATTGTCTATATATGATATTAATGGGTTTGTTGAGTGATTCCAAAGAACCAAACTTTTTAATAAGTTTCTTAACTCATTATAAAGTAGTTGAGGATTTTAAAAATATTGTAGTTTTCTCTGCGTTGGATAAATTTCATGTGTATTTGAATAATTTTTTGTGTCGTAATGATTCGTATCCACCGTTGAATGAGTATTTAAGTTACTCTTTTATCTCATCACATTTTTCTCATATTGTTGTTTAGTAAAATGAATAGTGAATGTCATACTCACCATAATAATATGTTGTATCTAGTTGTCCCTTCCAGTTCGGGTTCGAACTTTTTTTATGAAGGCGGGGGTAGTGTAACAGCCCTCGATTGTAGGTGTCCAACTTTATTTGTATTCCCTTTCGGCGCCTCACCATGTACAGTCTACTCAAAACATGTGTTCGTCGATTGTCACATTCGCGAGCTCAAATTCGCAATGGATATGCAATATCTGTTGATAATTTTAATCTCACTTGAGTTAAGGTTGATAAATATTGGCAGTTACCAGGTATTAGCGCTAACAATATCAGTAGAAATTCAATCTTCGTAGCGATAAAGTCACGAGACATCTCGTCTTTGCTTACAGTGGAATCTCCCATAATACCTTTCGGTATCCGGAGGTTAAGGTTTGGGCAGAGAGTATATAAACCTCGACCGACGGATAGCGTTCGAGTCGCAGCCCTGCAGTCAGAGTGGTTATTAGCTTTACGTAAAATTTATTTTTGGGATAGTTTTGGGTGGGGTACATTTAGAAGAGGTAATAACATAAAAGATTTGTTTGAAGAATATTTGTATTAACCAGTTAATATTGTTATTAAGATTTAGAGAAACTTTCATGTTTATCTTTACACTGAAGTAAATTTCACATCAATGGAAACGTCAGTGATCCAGAAGTAGCAGACTACAGGCGTTAGCAGTATTGTACACCTCCATATATTCTCCCTAAAACATGGATACACAAAATACTTTTCCTTCTGTTTAAAAGTGTAGGTTCATAACACAGAATCTCAGAATTCATTTATTTATTTAATTAATTTGTGTGTGTTTGTTTTGAGCAGACGTCATTCTCCCCCCCCCCTTCCCCGTTTGCTTTAGCATTAAAATAGTTAATGTTTGAGGTATAAACAAATCTAAATATTGTAGTGAGTTGTGATGATTTTCTTTTATTTGCAACTATAATATAAATTCTTGTACACTTATAAATTTCTAGTCATATATTTTATTAACAATTTGACTGCTATTCATTCTGTGGATTGTAACAAATATTATACTGTATTAAGGAACATAGATAAATTACACTGTATTAATACAAAGTATAAATTCTTTTATTGTGATATTGATGAATTTATTATCATGTCTGTCTTGTTCATCATAAAAGACTGCAGTTCTCAATACACATTCTAGCAAACTTATCTTTGTCTGTGTGTTATTTAAAGAATCCATTTAGGTTAAGAAACCTTTGTGTGGTAGGCGTTATCAGTGACTTAGTCTCTTTGTTTTTCCTTTCTTCTCTCTATCCTATTTATCATTACTTCTTTGTCTCGACCTTTCTATCATCTCTTTTTCCACAGATAAGGATTGAACACCAGGCAGAGTTGCAGAATAGCGGAAACAGAGCAGAGTTCATCCTTACTGTTCATAATCTTCTTCTCTAGTCTCTCTGTCATTCGCTTTTAATCTCTCCACCATATTTCTCGATCCTCACTATCATCTAATGATTGTGGGGAGAGCTCTTTTTCCAGAATGAGCAGATAGAAAGCAGTAGTTCCAGTAGCTGTGTAACTCTAGAGCTCTCTCTACGTCATAACTGTATTTATTCTTGATTCATTCTTTCTATCACTCTAAGGTTTACAATATTGTACACTCATAGCTCTCCCTCTTTCTCTCTCTCTCTCTCACTGTGTTGGATGACAGTTCCAGAATTGTAGCAGTAGCTGGGTTCCTGAAAGAAATACTAAACAGTCTCATCTATTCTACTCAGTCTTTTACTTCTTCTTTTCTTCTTCTTATCTCTTTCTTCACATATTTCTCCCCTTTCTTTAGGGGTGGTGGCAGCATATTACTAAGTACGTTGATGACCACATTTATGGTATAAATCGCGGCGGTATACACCTCTGACAAGGTTCTCATTTGTAAAGCATAGTCCCGGCACGTTACAGTATTATATCACATATACTGTTGTCTGTTTTATCTGGTAAAAACTATGACAGAACCTGGTTCTATTGAGACAGTGAATTTTTTTTCGAGGTAATGGCATATTTGTATTATCCGGTGATATGGTAATGAAAATAGGCAGTATAGTAGGTTATAAATAGAAAATCTCAAATGGGTAATGATTTAATATTGAATTTATTAAACGAGTTGAATAATTTCCAGCTTTTGCAAGCCTTGGCAAATCAGTAACGAGAATACTGTGCAAGAATTTAATGGTTTTATTTGAACCAATCAGATTCACATAAAGTGATATGTTAACATATCAAAAATATTAAACTGCATTTAAATCGTTACCCATTTAAATTATTCAACGAGTTTCATAAATTTAATATTAAATCATTGAGGTTATGTTTATAATGGAAATAGTTTAGAGAGAAAAAAGAAGATATAATTTCGTCTCTTCTGGAACAGACGCTGCACCTTTCAATTGTTGCGCGTAAAATAATAGTCCCAGACGCTAGTTGAATTAATAATACGCAGTTCTATATAACCAGTAACATTTAAAAGTAGCTGGTTTTTATTATTATTATTTTTATTTTTTTATTTTTTTTAATTTTTTTTTTTTTTTAAAAATTATAATTCAAAGAGCAACTGTCATTCCAAATAAATAGAACATATGACACCGACAACATCATTTCTCAACACTGGATCTCAGATTGAAATTCCTGTGTGATGTCACATAGTTCACTCGGGCTAGGTTAGACGCGCCATATACATTCGATGTAGATGAGCATGTATACAATGTTTCCACTGAAAGTGTGTCCACTGCTATTGATGCAGTAATATATACTGCAAAGTAGCTTTCCAGGTGTTGGATATGCATGTGAAGAGATGATTACTTGATGCAGAAATTGTATTTAATCTAGACTAAAGATGTTGCTGAGTAAAGTAATTCCAGATTTAATGTATTTGTGACTGGATATTTACATTATTTGATTTGGAACAATGCTGTGGTTGCAAACTTTCTGTCAGTTGGGAGACCGGCATTTGTCTACATTCTTCTTTAAACAGAGGTGAGTTTATTTACTCCTATAGGTTAACATTTAAACCACGCTTGTTATCGGGTGGGATCCATGTTACAGATTTATACCGCCCCCCTCCCCCCCCCCCCCAAAGTCTATTGATTGACCTATGCCCTTAATTTTTAGTAGTAACGAGCCACTGTGGGGTAAATTGGGCATATTCCGACATACGTTACCTTTTATTTCCTCAATGCCCCTTGGGCACTAGATTCGAAAAATGGCCGCCAAAATGTTGATAGTAATAGTAAAAAAAAAAGTTCCAGTTGGCGGGGTAAGGAAAATTCCCACGGTCGCAGCTGATCAGTAACGAGAATACTGCGCGAGAATTTCATGGTCTTATTTTGACCAATCAGATTTACAGAAAGTGATATGTTAACATGTTAATATATCAAAACCATTAAACTGCCCACACCATACGTAAAGTGTACCAACTATGTGATAATAACAATTTAAAACGTCAGCAGATTCATGTAAACTAGGAATGTCTTAATATTAGTACTTAATGTCGTAAAGAATATAATGCCAGCAGCTGATAAACAGACTAAGAATTTGTCAGAAGACAAACAACGAAGAGAATAAGATCAATAAGAGTTATTTAGACAATACCACAACTAATATACCTTATGATATAAAAGAAATGTATCATGAAATAAATAAACATGAGTTTATTATTATGTCTATGGTTGCTGGAGTTTACACAATTTACTTTTTGAAATAAATTAACTAGTTAATAGATTATTTAATCTTTAATCCTTTTTGTTACTACACATAAGCCTTTTAGTACAATTGCAGTGAACAAGCTATATAATGCAAGAATTAACAAAACGTCATTAAAGAAATAATTTTGCCGGCTGATGTTAAAGACAGCTTATTAGTTTTTACACTTCCAGTTATACCAGTCACTGCTGCTGTTGCATTTTTTTATTATTTTTTTTTTTAAATTTTTTTTAGCCAAGTTAAACAATTGCTCAGCATTATTATTTTAATACCTTTTTAATTTATCAATGAACGAATCTGAGCTGCTGCTATTACTACCGCTTCCTACTGTTAATCCTTTCACAAAATTTGTAAGGTTAGGCAGCAAGTTGTTGCTGTAATACCGACTGCCGCAAAAGTCGTTTTAACCTCTTACCTAACGGTAACTTTTCTCCAACTTTAAGATTTATTTTGTTGATAATTGCTCTAAAGTTATTTTCCATATCTGTTGTGATTTCATTGCTTGCAAAAGTTCTTCCAATTTAGATTTTTCAGCTGAATCTTTTCTTTAGCAATGTCATTTTTTTAAAATATCTGATATATGTTTGTCAAGTGAATTAAAGTCTGTTTTCATTGATTTAATTTTTGAAATAATTACTTTCGCTGCAGCTGCACTACCCCTTATTTCTTTCTTCTAGCGTCGTATATAATCTATGATGTTGTTTATCTACTAAGTTTTAAATGTATTTATCTATTAAAGTTTCTGTGTCGTTTGTTTGCTTATCAAATGGTTCATTTGTGTCAATTTCCTGCAATTCTATTTCCTCATTACATGTTATTGGTTGTCTGATTATAACTTCCGGCTCAAGATTTTTTAATAGTGTAGGATTGTCTTTTGCAGGTGGATACCAAACACTTTCTTTTTTTTTTTTTGTCCAGCGAATTCTCTGAAACTATAACTTCCACCCATTTCTTAATCAATATAGGCAGCCGATAAAATTGTATCTGGTCTACTCTTTTTCCGAAATTCGAAGTTTGTGTTCACACATTTTTTTGGTAATAGTGTTTTACATTCAATAGAAAAATAGAAAAATTATTTTATTGAAATTATAAACTGAAATATTTATTTTCAAATTAATGGTTAATATTTTCTTTATATGGATAACTATTTCTGTATCTAATTTTTGAGTGGTTTGAAATGGAACCTTTGATAAGATTACTATATCAGGTTTTTATGGAACAGGATTTTTTTTTTTTAAATCAGGATCATCAGAAGGATCTTCTTTACAAGTAGGTTCTTCAGCCTTGTGACCATAACTGTTCCACTAATTTACAATATTTAAATAAATCAAAATCAAATCGAAAATGAATTAGGTTTTTTTAAAAATGTAAGCAAGATATCGACATCAGTGTTACAAATGAAGACACAATAATCGAAGACTACATACAGGAATTCAAAAATAATATAGTAAATGTAGCATGCAAGGAAATAACTGGTAAACACATAACTGACTAGGAGTTGAATAAAATGGATTTAAACCAAGAAAAAATACACAATGTTTGGAAATGCAACATCAGCTAAAATATCAAAGTCATTGTCAGATGTAATAATGCTAGGAATAACATCATCTTTAATGAGTAAATTTATTCCAATTGATAACTTCAGTGAATTACAGAGAGAGAGAGAGAGAGAGAGAGAGAGAGAGAGAGAGAGAGAGAGAGAGAGAGAGAGAGAGAGAAACAAAAAACTACATGACAACAAATGGAAATATATACTTGAGTGAGCTTTTATCTTTTAAGTTTGGATTACCAATTTCAGCATTAAGTGCTAGTTTGGTAACTTGGAAACATTAAAAAGGAAGACGAAAACCTGGACGTACTTACGTTTGAAGGTTTGAAGGTTAGTAAATATAAATACTATTTAAGATATTTGTATAAGTTAAAAATAACTTGAAGGTGACTTGCGAAGAAGTTTAGAATAGCAATTGTCGACGGATACACAATACATAATGGTTGCTGCAGGGACCGACCATTTGATTTTTTCTTTTTTTGGGGGGGGGGGGGCTGGGGATATTTTAAACAAGCTTTCCCGGCTATCACTTGACTTTCAAAACTATTCTTGATCTGATTTACAGGAATAAAAAGAACCTTATTATATCCTTCGTATTCGTTGAAAAAAATGCCATTATATTGAGGTAAAAAATATCATATCTGGCTTGAAAGAAAATCCCAACCTCCGGAAAAATAAATGGTCTGTCCCTTAAGCTCACCGTGGCAATAGTAGCTTTTACTACTTCCACATGAACCATGTTTCAGTCTCCAATATGAAGAACTTTTAAAAATGGCTCCGATCTTACATTCACTAGGCTGCCACAGTGGTTAATTTAAAAATCTTGTCGCTCAAGAATATCCGAAATGGTTTCAGCACTCAGCAGTTAAAAATAAAAAATGGTCGTGTCTTGAAATCCTGTAAATTCTTTTTGGATAGTAAAGCATAAGTCCCTTCGAGGGACTCCTGTTATGTATATAGTAACTACGCGTATAGAACTGGTTTTTTTGGAGATATTTATAGGTCTGCGTAAAAATGTATTGTATACAACTATAGTAGATTATACAAATGTATTTGCCTATCCAGATGCTAAAATATACATGGCTTTTTCTCAGGGTGATAAAGTAATAGGGTATTAGTGTAAGAATTTGTATAGACCTATATATTTTATGATAGTACAGGACGGGAAGTTGACTGCTTCAATGTAGATTTTATTAATTACAAAAAAAAAGTTATTTATCTCAACATGCTAACAACTGAAGGGGTGAAATAAATCTTTATATAGACTAGAAATTATTATATTAGTAACGGAGTGAGATGGCACAATCGCTCAAAGGGCCAGCTTTTAATTATAAATTATTGCAAAATCCCGTATGCTCACCCATACCTGCCAGCTCTCGAGAAAAACGAAGTTAAGAATTATGGTGCACTAGACTGTCCTCGAGGATAAGATGCTTTAAGCTTTTTTTTTATGTCAAATTGGCCAGGATGTCGTATCGATTGGTTCAAATTACATGGTCGACTATAACCCCATTGGACAATCTAGGTTTAAGGCTAGAAACTCCGGAGATTAGTCGAGTTGTAGCGATTTGCGAACTATCCTTAAGTGTTAGATGCACCGGAAGTTCGCATCACTTATAATGAAACCAATGTCAACTCATATCCTTGGCAATAATCTGGTGTCATACCTGCATTACAGGTCAGAGTGATAGAGTAAACAGCCGCGCCCAATCAATATAAACAATATGCCGTGACGGAGACTCAAACACTAACTGATATTGACATTGTGCTCGAAATCCATCAGCTTTGTCCGTGGACCATGAAGAGAACTGAAAAACGTCTTAATAAATGTTATATAAAAACGAATTTGACTTAACCTAATGCCCCACTTACGCAAGCAAGACCAATCTACTTTTCTGGCAATACATACATCATTATTGAAAAATGGGTAAAACGATAATTATATACCATATTTACAAAAATACTACATATTGTACAATCATAAAACATCGAGGTCCATAAAATCCTATTAATCAATTAATAGATACAAGTCCATACATGTATACTATCACACATATTTAGTGTCATATATTTTATAAGCACAGTCTTATTTATATTAGGTCCATATATGGCTTCATGGATTAATCTTTAAGTTGCCAGAATATTTAGCTATTGTCTGGTAATTAATAATTACACCCATTGCATGGTCTTGAGCTATTTATAATTACACCCATTGCATGGTCTTGAGCTATTTATAACTAATATCCATAAAAATGCCCTAGACCTTGTTTCTCGAGCCAAAGTGAGTACATGTTAAACCGTATTTATCCTTGTGTTTTTCTTCACTTCATGCTAAAAATTTTGGTGTCTAGGAGGTGGCCTTTGGCTTTGTTGTTATAGCAACTATTTTGTATCCAAGTGGGGATTTTCATGAAAATTTGAAGACCACTGGTCGAGGTTATTTTCATAAAATTTGTAAGACCAGTGGTCGAGATTTTACATCAAATTTAGAGGACCGCTAGCCTTTTTTTTTTTTTTTTTTTTTTTTATAAAGTTTGAAGATTGCTGGTCAAGGTCTTCTTTTTTTTTTTTTTTAATATCTAATAAAATTTAATAACCGTTTGCCGTGGAGGTGGGGGGAGGTCACAAAATTGTGAAGACCAATGACCCAGGGTTTTGTTTTTAATTGAAGACCACTGGCCCAGGTTTCTTAGCAAAAGTTTTTCGACCACTAGCCCGGTTTTTGTTTCTTTCTCTTCTTCATGCAAATGATGAAGGCCAGCGGCCGATGTTTTCTTCATTCAATTTTTGGCGGAAGCTGCCACATGCTTTTTGGTGACCACTGCACAGGTGTTTTGTTATACAATTTTGAAGGTCAGTGGCCTGGGGGGTGTCATCATACAATTTTGAGGACTGGTAGCCTAGAGTTTTCCATAAAATTTGGAGGATAGGAAGGGGGTGGCCTAGGGTTTTTCAAACTAAAAAGTGACGGACGGTCACATGTTAGTTTTGAAAACCGGTTTAAAGTGGATGAACACTGGTTAACCGGTTTAAACTGGTGAAGGGGACCAGGATGAACTATTATCCTATTAGTATTCTATATTCAAGTAAATATGGAATGAACCTGTTGTGGAAGAGGTAAAATCAGGGGGATCAGCCAAGTACTCGCAAGGCATTACACCTAATAGGTGCTCTTCCGACAGGGTGTAGGCTGGCGTTTACACCCAGGTGTGGAAATTTGCGACTTCCCCGAGACGGACATGGGCTTTCTGCGAGACATTAATCGGTGGAATTATTGTGGAAAAGGCTACTGAAGCAAAAGAACACTGAAAAAGCACGATAATAGATGTCTCGGGAACTAGTTCACTCGTATACAATTGTATACAATTAACCATCATAACGTGCACTCACATGCATGGATATACACGCACATGCACGCGAGCGCGTAAAAGCGGATGTGGTGTATTATTCTATAAAGAAAAACAACATCGGGTTAGTGAAACTGAGACATGTTTTGATTGTCATATTCGGCATTGTAGCTCTTGTTAAAAAATACAAGTATTGCTTTATTGAGAAGCTGAAGTGGCATATAAATTGATGACCGTGAAATTCAAGGAATCGAAAAGAACGGTTTGGAATGATTCCCACATTAGTAGAGAAGAGCGTAAAATTAGAAAAAGAAAGGCTAAATATACAGCATTTTACTGCTCAAAATAAAATGTATTTTTCACAAAATGTTATCGAAGTTATTTTTTTGTCAGATCATGTTGTTGTCTGCCGTCAAGATACTTGTTTGTGGAGGAGGCAATGGTGCCCACACCTTGGCGGGAACAGCGGCAGCAATTCCAAATGTGGAGGTTCGAGTCATTACTCTTTTCGCAGATGAAGCAGAGAGATGGTCCAAAATTTTTGAATCAAATGATTTGGTGGTATCTATCACATATAATAATGGCACAACCGGTGAGGTTCAATCCAAAACCTAAACTCGTCATGAAAGATCCTGCAATTGCAGTGCACTGTCATTTTCTTCACAGTTCCTGGCTTCGCTCATCAGCAGTATTTTGATGCGATTTTACCCTTTGTAGAACCGAACATGGTCATCGCCGGACTTCCTGGGCAGGCTGGATTTGAATTTCAGGCTCGAAGTACCTTGAAGAACGTTGTCGATAAGTGTGCCATCCTTAGTTGTGAGTCCCTGCCTTGGGCATGTCGCCTGTTAGAGTTCGGCAAGAAAGTACGGATCCAAGGTTTCAAAGAAAGGCTCAGCACGTCTCTGATCGCGGGTCACAGGCAGTACAAATTACCTCCGTTGGAGCTCATTCATAAAATAATCGGAGAGCGTCCGAAAATTGTTCAGACCAAGAACTACCTCGCTGTCAACCTTATGGCTAAATCCATCGTTCATCCACCAATTATGTATGGGAAATGATGTTTAGAGTGGGATAGGGAGCCGCTGAAGTTAGGTGCACCATTATTTTATCAAGGGGTGGATAACGTCCAGGCAGACTTGTTGTCAAAAGTCAGTGATGAAATAGTAGCCACCGCAAAGAAAATCCAACAACTTCGACCAGAGTTCGATATGTCTAAAATTATCTACATTTTCGAATTGGTACAATATCTATTACAGAGATCAAATAAGTGATGCTAGTATTCTCAAGATGGCGATGAGAACCAATAAAGCTTACGATGGACTGCTTCATCCAACAAGGAAAGAGAATGGAGGTCTGGTCCCATACTTTAGTTATCGATACATAACCGAGGATGTTCCGTTCGGACTGGTAGTTATAAAAGGCATCGCTGAAATAGTCGGTGTCGAAACTCCAACAATGGACAAAATCATCACGTGGGCCCAGGACAAATTGGGAAAGGAGTATCTCATTGGATCAGAACTGAAGAGAAAGGATTTAAAATGCACAAGATCACCCCAGGCCTATGGGTTCAAGACAATCAACGAACTCCGGGATGTTTGATCTGTTTATTAGCATATGGTATAGCTGCGATGCAACGAATTATGTCGTGAATAACCCCATGCAGCATAGAAATAAGTGATATTAGTTTCCATTCAAATTTTAAGACCTTTTGACTTGCGTTTGTAAACTGTCATCAGTTTCCCACCACTTTTAACAATTTGTTGTTTAAGTATGTATGTTTCAGGATTTATGTAGCAGAATACCAAATCTATCACCCAGTTGGATATAAATCAACAAGTTATTTTTAATTGATATTTGAAATGAATTGAATCTAAATCAAAACATACTATCCCATCGCATCAAAACTTCGTCTTTCCTGCTCTTTTCTTTTTTTTTTTTACTTTTCAGGCATTAAAGGAAGAAAATTTAGACAAACATTGGCTTGCAAATATTAGGTGCAATTATTCAGCACTATTGCTTCTTTGGGGAAGAAAAACGCTCATACGAGATTCATAGTGGCAGAAAATTTGATATGGGGTTTTCATCAGAACAGTTCTTATGATGTCTGGATCGTCCTAAATGAAAATGATGCAAACTGACCCTCAATACGGCCACCATGATGGCCGTCTTGAAAATATTATCTCTAGTTCTCCTAAATAGATGGCTACATAAACATGGGGTTTTCATCAATAGATTTATTATCATACATAGTTGGTCCTAAATGAAAATGGCGCCAATGGTATATCAGTATGGCTGCCTCGACCGACGTTTTGAAAATCTTGTTAAATCTACTTCCCTCGGAATGTGTAGTCATACTGACATGGGTTTTTCACCAAAAGACTTCAGATGATGTCTACTTGGTATTAAATGAAAATGGTGCCAATCTGACATCTAATATGTCCACCACTGCTGCTAATTTGAATCTTTTTTTATTTCTGAAGAATATAAGAGATGATTTCAATACTCAGCAGTTGAAAGGAAGAAATGGTCTTAGTTTGAATTCCTGGAAATTCTTTTGGGCCAGTAGAGCGTCGGTCCTTCAAGGGACTTTTGTTTCCTTTTACCTCAAGATAAATAATATTTTTTCAACTAACATAATGGATATAATAGTTTTTTGTGTGCTATAAATCAGAGCAAGTATATTTTTTTTGAAGCTATCGAAGAGCCGGACATTTGTTTTTAAAAAAAAAATCGCAGGCTCCTCACCCCCAGAAAATTAAATGGTCGGTCCCTTAGGCAGAGGAAGTGACTCAGATCCGAGCATTGAATTGCACGAATTTCCATGATCTAGCTACAAGATTAAAACCTCACAATCTTGAGAAAAAAAAATGAGGGAATGAATATGCGTCCTAATATATCTGACTCGAAAATGTTGATAGTTTAGTTAGGCATATCTGTGCGGTCGCATTGTCAGTTCTAACCACCCTTTCTCCAGATCCAACGACGACCGGACATTGTTATATCCCCAATGGAGCTGCCACCTTGTCGCGATAGGGGAAGCTTACATGCTTTTTGATGACGTGGAGAGCTCTACCGGCTGGCGTTCATGCCAGAAAGGTCACAAGTTAGCGACCAAATGTAGAGCTGTCTCCTGATCCTCTAGGGTATTCGTTTGACAAAAGGGTTAATCGCCAGTTCCTTTCAAAGCTACCCACTACAGCACAAGTTTGTTATCTCTACTCCTCCTAAACTACTTGTAGGATTACCATGAAACTTTACACACATATTTATGCCATGGTCTACTCTGTCTCAAATGAAAACGATGTCGCTTGGACATCCTAAATGGCTACCACAGCAGTCATTTTGAAAATCTTTTTATCACTACTCCTCCTGAATGGTCATATCAACATGGGGTTTTCGCTTAAAGAACTTTTATACTGTCTAGTTGGTCCTAACTGAAACTGGTGCCAATCTGACCTCCAATATGGCTACCATAGCAGTCATCTTGAAAGTTTTATTATTACTACACCTCCTGTACAGAAAGTCATATTGACATCAGATTTTCACCTGAAGACATCCTATCATGTCTGGTTGGTTCTAGATGCAAATGGTGCCGATTTGATGTCAAGTATGGCCACCACAGCGGCCATCTTGAAAATCTTGTTATTGCTACTCCTCCTGAATGGATGGTCATATCAACATGGGGTTTTTACTTTAAGACTTAATATGATGTCTGGTTGACCCCAAAATGAAAATGGTGCCGATCTAATGTCCAATATGACCGTCATGGCAGCCAACTTGAAAATCTTGTTATTGCTACTTTTCCTAAACGGAAAGTCATATTGTCATAGGGTTTTCACCAGAAGATTTGTTATGATGTCCAGTTAGTCCTTAATGGAAATTTTGCTGCTCAGACATCCAGAATGGCCACCATAGTGGCCATCTTGAAAATCTTGAACTCACTACTTCTCCTGAATTAATGATCTTATCAGCATGGGGTTTTCACTGAAAGACTTCTTATGATGTCCAGTTGGTCGTAAATTAAAATGGTGCCAATCTGAGCCACAATGGCCATCTGGAAAATCTTATTATCGCTACTTTTCATATGTGACTGGTCATATCGACATTGTGCTTTCACCAGAAGAATTCTTATTATATCTATTTGGTCCTAAATGGAAGTGGTGTGCATCTGATATCGAATATGGCCACCATGGCTGCAAACTTTAAAATCTTGTTGTTACTCCTCCAAAACGGAAAGTCATATCAAAATGGGGTTATCACCAGAAGACTTTTATAATGTCTTGTTGGTCCTAAATTGAAATGGTGCTGATCTGACTTTCAATATGGCCAGCATGGTGGCCATCTTGAAACTCTTGTTATTGCTACTCCTCTAAAGCGGAAAATCATTTTGACATGGGAGTTTCATCAGTATAATTCTTATGATATCTGGTAGGTCCAAAGTGAAAATGATGAAAATTGACGCTCAATATGACAATCTTAAAACTATTGTTATGTCTACTCCTCTCAAATGGATGGTTATATTATCATGGGGTTTTCACCAATAGACTTCTTATGATACCTAGTTGGTCCTAAAAAAACGGTGCTAATCATACATCCAATGTGGCTGCCAAGACCGCTGTCTTAACAATCTCGCTGCCGCTACTCCCCTGAATGGATGGTCATATTGACGTGTGGTTTTCACCAAAAAGACTTATAATGATGTTTACTTAGTTTTAAATGGAAATGGTGCCAATCTGGCATCCGATATGTCCACCACAGCAGCTAATTTGAAAATCTTGTTATTGCTGAATAATATCAGAGATAGTTTCAACACTCAGCAGTTAAAAGAGTGAAATGGTCTTATATTGAATTCCTGTAAATTCTTTTCGCCCAGTACAGTGTCAGTCCGTTCGAGGGACAATATAATGTCTTTATTCAATCGCCCTTCCTTTTTATTATTTTATATTTTTATTTAGTTCTCTGCAATTAAAGAAATTGTCAAATTCAATGTGAACACGATATATAGATTGATTGATTGATATGATGTGGCTATATTTTTGTTAGAGGGGTATAAGCGAGTTGTAAGCCTGACGCTTTCATAAGATTTTGTAACCAATAACACAATTAATCGTATCAGATCAGGTGCAAAGGTTTATGAACCTTTATGGTAACTTTCCTATGTGCATTTTTTGAAGTTAACTTAAACCACATTTGTAAAAGACTGGATCTCCTCTGTAAAAACAAAATATGTTGTGTGATGTAGGTATATTCAGGATGAGTCCTAATATGTATAAATCATTTTGTATTTCTGTAGAACGATTCCAAGTATGGGACTTTGTTTTGCCGGTTCACTGATCATGAACTCATTTAATTGTTGTTATTGGTTGCCCGATTTGGCAATCGTGGTTGTGGTCGATAATTATTGTTGTTGCACCATAGTGAAATCTAGGGTTACCCTCAATTTCGACCGAAGCAAGATGGCGGACACAGGGGCGGTCATATTTAGTTGTGGTATACGAACTGGAGCAAGATGGCGGACACAGGGGCGGTCATATTTAGTTGTAGTATACGAAATGGAGCAAGATGGCGGACACAGGGGCGGTCATATTTAGTTGTGGTATACGAACTGGAGCAAGATGGCGGACACAGGGGCGGTCATATTTAGTTGTAGTATACGAACTGGAGCAAGATGGCGGACACAGGGGTGGTCATATTTAGTTGTGGTATACGAACTGGAGCAAGATGGCGGACACAGGGGCGGTCATATTTAGTTGTAGTATACGAACTGGAGCAAGATGGCGGACACAGGGGCGGTCATATTTAGTTGTGGTATACGAACTGGAGCAAGATGGCGGACACAGGGGCGGTCATATTTAGTTGTAGTATACGAACTAGAGCAAGATGGCGAACAGAAGGGTGACATGTTTGAACCTACTCTGGACCGTGCTTCTTGTTTGGAACATATATACACCGACTTTTGGTCTAAGCAACGTAAAAAGCCCTAGCTCAGCCAACATGACCTTCATTTTACTTTGAATAGAAAAGATATTAGGGCCTAGTTCACACAGGATACCGGTTTTTATTGGTATGCATGCATTGTGAATGCATACCACTGAAAACGATATACGCACAAAATACTTCCTCAAGACCATGCAAGTGAAATTATGCACACTAAATTATTTTGTTAGTGGACTAGGTCGCCATGAATATCTCAATGAAAGACCGAAAGAACAAGTCATCGTGGATTGTGTTTTGACGGGACTCTGATCACGAACCTGTTTCAATTCATTGTTCTGCGTTTTGGCAACTTTGGTTGTGGTTGTGTGACTTGATTGTTCCGAACAAAGTTGTAACCGAAGGCTACTCTCGATTCGACAGAGTCGAGATGGTGGATACGGAGGGGGCACCATATTTAGTCGATGTATGGGAACTAAGATTCCACTCCACAATTAAATTTTTAAAGAAACAGCAAGTTCTGACATTGGACATATGGCATCATATGTTATTTAACGAAGAAAATACATGAATACTTATGTTGGCGTAAATTAGTTGCATATAAACATTCAATATACACTAGATTTTGCCCTTAGAATGAACACCCAGTTTTAGAGAGCAAAAATGTGTACCAAATGTTTGAGATGAATGAAAACTATTTGGCAGGTCAAATTTTCTTTAAACATTGTCTAGAAAAAGGCAAATTAATGTACTGCAATCTCCATACGAGTGAGGGAAAATTCGTTTCTCAAAACAGTGACCGGAAAAATATACTGAAATTTGGGGATATTTTTGAAGCATTTTTGCAGGTTCACAACGGGTGCAGAATAAATCTGACTTTAAAATATGATAAAATCACCGTCTACAATGGAGACTTTTGTTTTGGATTGTATGAGATTACTCAATTTAACTGGAAATCCGTATACACTGGAGGAAAAAACCAAACAGTGAAAGCCCGAACATCTGCATCTCGTACATTATTTCAGTTAAAATATTCCTTAGAGTATCGTGGACTGCACAATCATTCATTACAAATTCCGATAAACTTGATGGCTGCATTATATAATGTTGTGAGAGGATATGCATTGGCATTATAATAAGTTCAATGTAACTTTTTATAATTTGATTAGTTAACCAGCTGAAATGAGCAGGTGGTGGCGGTTATACGATTAAGAATAAGGATATCGGACAGTGAACCTGAAATGTATCTAGTGTGCGGATGTATTGCTCTTACTGTTATTACTTATTTGCAAAGATGGAACTAGAGGGATGTGGGGAGGGAGGGCTGGGATTGGGGTGGGGGTGGGATTATCTTGCTGTGATTTGTTGAGAAATTATTTTTTCTTTTTATTATATCCATTATATTAGTTTACACAAATAAATTATCTTGAGGTAAAAAAAATAAAAACGCATCCTGGTTTCAAAAGAAATCCCCGCCTCCCATCCCCCCCCCCCCCCTCACGAAAATCAAATGGTAGGTACCGTACTTCACATCTCCACGACCACCGTACGACACATACCCACCACCATGTTGAGGTAATTGTCCAGGAGGCCTTATTGTTCACTTATGTTATTCCCCGTGATATCAGTAACTCACCGGCTATATTCTTCTTATTCCTTTATTCAGTAGCGTATTAACGAGGAGGGGGGGGGGGGCGACGGTTTTTATGTCCTGGCCCCTTTTTACTCCAAATCTGAAACTTATCCTACTTTTTTCAAAGGTTCATCTCTCTGTGTGCAGTTCAAACCGTTCTGCTTTAGATCTAAGGACAAAAAGTCTAAAATCCGGACACAAACTCCGGTTCCGAAACTGGCAAGTTTCGACCTAACAAAATGGGGTGTCAAAAACTGCATTTTTGTCGCTGTACTTTTTAATGCGAGTAGAATGTCGACATTATTTGGTATCATTGTAGAGCTGCATCTGTCTACTTTCCTGCAATACCATCCACTGTAGTGTATCTCAAATGATGTTGACGTTACAGAGCTCGGAAGTAGAGTACAACCTCATGACGCGTAAACGTGGCGCTTGGGATCACTGAGTTAACCCCTGCTGTACTCTAACTCTACTGCCTCCAATCTTAGTGACCCCGCCTTCTCATCTCAGCTCATGCCCCCATTAGCTTCATTATTAGCTTGGGTCTGGGGCACCGTGACATATATTCGCCCCTAAAAAGAAATGAATGTACATGTTAAATTACCTCATGTTGTATTTTTTTTCCAATACAAATTTCTATATAAACTTTCGGCAGTAGAACTCATTATAACAGTATGCAAATCAGTAATGTATAAACGATCAGTAACAGTATGCATAAATGTTCTGTCAATTAAAAATAATCAATTAGTTACATTTAAGTATTTACATGTACAATATTATTAATTAAAATCAATCAAAGCACAAACCATATACACATTTACAGTCACTGTTGTTTGCAACAAAACGTGTGAATTGTATTATAGTTCACCTTGCAAGAATTGTAAACACAGTTCACCAAAGGTCAGTTACATTTAATGATTCATCAGCAATCAGTCTCATGAGACTCTGAAATCTGATCAATTTTCCCTAGGCTATTTGAATGACATATTTACACACGTCAGTGTTTGCAAACATTGTCTGGAATTTCATTCATTTAAATATGAGCAGAGTGGCACACGAGTGTCAAAAGAAATATACAAGCAATATTAAAGAAGTACTAAAACAGGTACTTGTAGAACAAATGACGTGACAGAGTAAAATATATATTCATATGAATTCGTGTCCTCGGGTAACTTCTGACTTAATTCCATGTGTGAATAGGTTAAATTTAATTTAACCACTATTTCTTTCTGTTAGCACTACGTTTGCGGCGATTGTATTTTTCCGCAAAGGCCCTGATAACCTGAGACGGAACCTTCTCTGGGTCTACCCATGCTATGTCCTTTGCATGATTTTTTGTTTTTCTGATCTCCTTCCTTTGACATTCGTATACAAAGTGTCAAGTATTTCCACAATTTCTGGCTCTTCTGGCTCTTCATAATTATCTTCAATCTCAGTATCACTGTCATAGTGATTTTTATTGTCACTTGGTGCCTCTGGAAACGATACAGGATCTGGGAGAAGGCATCCGGGTCAATAAACAGTTTCATTCGATTTGCGTGTACAATTCGTTTAGTTTGTTGTCACAACTCTCAATCTGATAGGTGACTGGTAATGTTTTTGCAATTATTCTATATGGGCCAACATTTGTCGCCTACTTTAAATTCAGGTTCTTTGGCATTTTCGGGCTTTGAAAGTTTATGTTTTTGGTGAGCTAATTCGAGATTTTGTTTGACTCGAGTGAATGTTTCTTGGAATTTTGTTAGGGCATCTGTCTTGTAATCGTCTATCTCTGAATATGTTTGTGTCGGCTTTAACAATGTCACGTCGATAGGCAGACAAGCATCCCGACCATACATCATGAAGAAAGGTGTTTCTTGTGTTGACTCCTGAATGCTACTGTTATAGGAAAACTAGACATAACGAATGAACTGGTCCCAGTCTCTCTGGTGGTCTGACACGAACATAGACAACATACTGGTCAGAGTGGCATTAAATCGCTCAACGAGGCCAACTGTTTCAGGGTGATAAGTTGTAGTAAACACCTTTTTTGGTATTTGCTAATGCATTTAAGTCATTCAATAGTCGACCAGTAAAATGTTTCCCACGGTCTGATAGAAGGCACCGGCTGGACCCATGGCGAAACGCGGTTGTGTTTGCATCAACATTCTTCACGGCAAATGCTACTGTATACTTCGTCAGATAGTCTCTAAAAACAACACTATATCTGTTGCCCTGATCACTCGGTGTTAACGGACCTAAAACGTCCACGGCGACACGGTCGAAATGTCCATCTACGGGCATTGGGAGTAATGATGCTGGCTTCCTGTCTTTAAGGGTTTTCTTGCTGGCACATTCTACACAGGTTTTGACCCAACCCAGTAGAACCTATCTTGCACCTGTTGGTATATTTTATTGAATCCAAGATGGCGCCGGGCGACGGGGACGCCGTCTGAAGCTTACCCCCCCACACACACACACACACACCCCTCTCCCCCCACTCCCCCTCCCCCATCCAAGCCCGCTGTTTCAGGGCTTTGATGGGGGTTGGAGGTTGGCAACTGACATAAAACTGTTCTTTGTGGCAGAGTAGGGGCGCCACTAAAGAACATTGCCCACGGGCGCCTCGGTAGGGGCGCCATTAAAGAACATTGTCCCCGGGCGCCTCACACCCTCGCTCTGCCACTGCTTACATGTGTCCGCCTTCTGTTTGGACCTTGTGACCATATGTGATATAACACACCATTTATCAGTTCATAATCAGAAGCCATGGCAGCCAGCTTTTGGGCATTTATTTTAAATTTGGGTCTTTCTCCTGTAATTCACGCACCCTATCTAGCTGTAAGCCTGGTTTAATGTCCTGTACTTTGTTAATTTGTACCTCACATTCTTTGGCGTCTCCATTCAATTGACACCCTCGCCATATTCTGTACGACTAGGCCCATCTGCATTGATATGAGATTTTCCAGCCATGTACTCAACTGTCATGTCATATTCCTGAAGCGACCATCTGTCTAGCTCACCACTCGGATGTTTCATTCCGATAAGCTATTTTAATGGACAGTGATCTGTGACTAGCGTGAATTTGTGACAAAACAGATATTGACTAAAAGTTTCTATCCCCCACACTACTGTAATGGTTTCTCTTTCAATTACAGAGTAAAGTTTCTCACTTTTCTTTAACTAGTTCTAGCATATGCGATTGTTCTTTCGATACTAGTTTTACCCTTTGTGCCAAAACAACTCCGAAGACAAATACGGAACTGTAACAATGCAGGGTTAATGGTCTGGAGAACTCCGAATAACCTAACACTGGAGCTGTGGTCAGTTTATGTTTTAGAATGTTGAAAGCAAGTCCAAATTCATCATTACACTCCCAGGTTGCATCATTATTCAAAAGCAGAGTTAGTGGTTGTGCAATAATTTCCAAACCATTTCACAAACTTGCTGTAATACGATGCAAGACCTAGAAATGCATATAAGGTCGTTGACTTACGGGTGTTGGAAACTCCAGCACGGCCTTAATTTTGTCATCAGAAACTTAAATCCCATCATTGGTTACAACATGTCTGAGAAACTGGACTTCTTATTTGAAGAATGCACATTTGGCCAGTTTTGATTTGAGATTTGCTTTTCTTAGTCTCTCAAACACTTCCTGTAAATGAAGCACATGGTCATCAAAGCTGGAGGTAAAGATTATAATATCATCAATGCATACCAGAACAAATTTCCACTGATTTCCTGCTAGTAGTAGATCCATAAGTCGTTGGAAGGTCCCGGGAGCGTTGCACAGTCCAAATTCCACTGTTAAACTCGTATAAGCCTTCCGAGCAAACAAATGCATGTTTTCTCTTTATCCTGTTCTCTGATTGGTACCTGATGGTATCCAGACAAGCAATCTAAACAAGTAAAGTATTGACAATTGCTGAAAGCTTCAAGCATTTCTTCTATTTTTGGGAGGGGATAGACATCCTTCTTGCACACGGATTACAAACGGCGATAGTTAATCACAAAACCATATTTTCTATCTGGGTTCTCGACTAGTATGACAGGACTTAACCAAGGACCGGTTGAAGGCCGTATCACATCCCTATTCTTGCATCTGATTTCTAACTTCCTCTCTTTAAGAGAAAGGAAGCGTGTATGGTCTCTGTTTGATTTGGTGGACTAACTTTGCCCCGTGTCTATCCTGTGTTCCGCCATGTCTGTTCTTCATAGATCTTCGTCAGATTTTGCAAAAATATCACTGTACGAGTAAAGAAGTTTGCTTATTTGACCTGTTGTTCTGCAGAATATTTGCTCCAGTCAATATCAAAATCCTGGTCATTAAGTTCAGCAGTTTCATTCTGAATGTTTTCATCACATAGTTGCTGCTCTGATTCGTTTTCACATATTTCATCTATTTCCTCAAATTAGCTTATTGTCGTGCTCTTGTAGAGTTTCACTGGTTTCGAACTTGGGTTTAATAGTCTTAGTCATTGACCTTAGTTAGCGCTCTGGCTTGCACTACGCTGTATCTATATATAAAGTCTTGTTTTAGCTCAATCAATCCTAACTTCCCATATGCCTCGCTGTCTATTTTTCCCTCGAGCAGCATTTCTGAACGGGTCGGTATTTCAACTGTTTTTATTAAGTTCACACGCCAGGATTTCTTAGATTCTGTTTCATCCTCACTTGAAAGCAATTTCACATAACGAATGTTCCAGTAGATTGAGTTGTCTGGTACATCAATCACAAAGTTAATTTGTCTCAAAATATCCATTCCAATTATGGCGTCATACTGGAAATGTTTGACAACATATTTTCTCTAATTAACCCAGCATTACCAACACAGATGTCGCATGGCACAAACCCGATAATGTCCAGAGATTGCCTTGTTGCAGAAACCACATTTCTCACTTAGGGCTCAATGGTTTGTTTGACCGCAGTTGTCATAATTCTATCACTCACTACTGACACCTCATAGCCCGTATCAAGATATAAATTGGCTTTTTGACCGAACAGTGTCCCTGGAGTAAATAGTCCTTTATTGCCCCTGGCCGTTACAGAAGTAATTATTGTGTCTGATTGAAGGCTGCAATAATCACTGGCATTGTTCATGGTTCCAGATGATGTTCTTGCAGAATTTTCCTGAGTTTCTGGGGCCCCTTTGCCCTCTCTGAAAGTTGCCAGGTATAGGTTAAAGGTTGCACTTGGTTATACTTTTCAAAACACTGGCAAAAGTTGCATATTGGTATACCCACTGTTGTTCTCATATTTCTCGACGCGTAGGTGCCACGACCCCGTTTGTCAAAGCTTCTTGTGTAGCTCTTTCCTCGACCTCTAAATGGGAGAACCTTAATTCTCAGAGAAGCAACTTCACTTGCCAAAAACTCGACTCTTTCAGTTAAGGTTTGAATCTTGTCATCGCTCCGAGTATCATGATTCAAGGTTTGTATCGACTGTGGTCCATGAATATTTTCATTACGTTCCTCACGTTTTGTTATTATGAATGCCTGTTCAAAGGATTTTGGATCACTTATAATTAAAAATCTTTTTTAGCCTAGGTCTCAGTCTTTGAATGAAGTGTTCCATCAACAGTTTGTCATTTTCATTCTGGGCCCCCATGTGCTCGGCGGGCTAGACGCTGTATTGTATTTCCGTAATCTTCCACACTTCCACCATTCAATTGTTTCCTTTGAAATAATTCAGAGAAATACATTCTCTGTAAATCCTCCGGGCAAAATCTTTCCTTCAGTTTCATTATAAGCGTATCATAAGATGATTTTTCTTCTTCGTCAAGGTCTTCAAAATAGGCTTCTTAACAGTGCTGGAAGCATCTCCAATTTTCTATCACTATTCCACCTGTTTGCTGTGGATATCCTCTCAAATGTTTTATGCCAGCTTTCAAAGTCATCGTTCATTTCTCCATACAAGTGTGGAGATGTTATGGTTGAATGTTTTAGCTCCATCTTGTCAAAACACGAATCAACACTGTCTCGTCTGTTCCTTTTACTTTTTGCTCTTCCCATAGTCCACCAAAAATAATCGTTTTAAGTTCGTAATTGATCCCACTTCTGACACCACTAATGTCAAGGAAGCCTTATTGTACACTTATGTTATTCCCCGTGGTATCAGTAACTCAACGAGTATATTCTTCTTATTCCTTTATTTACTATTACACAGCTATACATCTACCAACGAACGAATATACTTCTCTCTCCAAACTGATCTTAACCCTTGCTGTACTCTAACTCTACTGCCTCCAATCTTAGTAACCTTGTCTTCTCATTTCAGCTCATGCCCCCATTAGCTTCATAATTAGCTTGGGTCTGGGGCACTCTTAAATAATAATAATAATAATAATAATAATAATAATAATAATAATAATAATAATATCGTCGACACTCGTAACTTTATTCCTTGAATCGTGCACCATGTCTCTCACGACCTCACGTGCTTGTTTTAATATCCTGACGTCATCAACTGGGTCACTAGCGTTCGTTGAAAATGACAGTAAGTGCTGATTAAGAAATATTCGATGAAATGAAATTTAAATACGAACTACAATTCAAATTGAAAAAACACAATAAAAACGGCCAATTTTACAATTCCATATTTGCCTCAAGTTTGTGGCCCTGGCGTGAGTGTTAGCTGTTCAAGCCAGGGCCGCTGTTCACATTTTAGTTTTATTTACCTTTTTATTAGTAGGAAATCCACGCAGAGATTTCTCAGACGACAAAGGCAATGTAAAAACTTCGTTTTTATAACATGAACTTAGTACATGTATATCATGTTAGAAAAAATAAATCAAGTGGAAGAGAATGCAGTATGAAATTCTTTATTGGATTATTGTAATGTAGGGGGCAAAAATCTTTTAAAAGTTCAGCGTATCTTTAAATACGATAATTATATCGAAATAGCTTACAACAAAATAATTAAAAAACGCATCCTATTTTTAAATTTTTTTTTTTATACTTTTGGCATTATTTTTATATGTGTTTTATTGCAGTCAATATGTGTACTAAAGCAATGAAATTACAAATGCAGTTAATTAAAATAAAGAGATATTATAAACGATCTGTTTCCACACTTTGGCCTATTTGTCACATTCCAATCTTACGTCACGTGGCCTTTATTTCAGGGGTACGAACCATAGATGAGCTTCCGGAAATAGACAAATTTTGACACGCTCAGAAAAATGGTAGCTCGCAAAGGATTTAGAGAGTTTATAAACATGTTTCAACGATGAATAAATTAAGCAGATATAGCTGAACACTTTCTATGGTTATTTGAATAGATTCTCACAATATTATAACGAACGCGTTAAAATACACGTTAATGGCACGAAATATGGCGGTTGGTTGGTTGGTTGTTATGGGTTTTAACACCATTTTTCAGCACATGATAGGCTATACATGGCAGCCAGTATATTTGGTGGAGGAAGACCGGTGAAAACCCCGGGAAGAACCACCGACCCACGGGAAGCTGCTGGCAAGCTTTCTCACATACCCACGTTGGCCGAGCCCGAGACACAGAGGTGAGATGTCAGTGATCTGTAAAGGTGAGCGCCTTAAACCACTCGGCCACCCAGAGCCACGAATTATGGTGGATTGAGGATAATAATAATAATAATAATAATAATAATAATAATAATAATAATACTAATAATAATTTATTTGGAGAGGATAACACAGTTAGTGGTACAAACACTAATCTCCCCTGCGGCCCTCAAAAGAAAAGAAAAGAAAGAAAAAAATATATAATAATAATCAAAGAAACAGAAAGAAAAAAACGATTAAACTTGTTCTTAAAACTCGTGTACACTTCACTATTTCATCACTTGATTGTACTCTCTCTCTCTCTCTCTCTCTCTCTCTCTCTCTCTCTCTCTCTCACACACACACACACACACACACACCCACCCCCACCCCCCACACAACATACTTAGAAGAACTTCAAAAAGATTGCTGTTCAAGAATGTACTTTTTGCAACCATTCTTAAACTCTTTAATATTGCTTTCAACTTTCAAATTAGCCGGTAGTCAGTTCCATAATATTACTCCTGAAAATTGGAGACGTTTCTTGAAAAAGTAAGATTTTGCTCTTGGGGGAAAAATATTGTTGGTTTCCAGTGATCTTAAATTATATAAAGTGGAGTCGGTAATCAATGTAAAGTTTTCATTCAGGTATTCAGGAGACAAGTTATAAATAGATTTGAACACATACATGAGTTTTTGGTAAGTAATTCTATTTTTGACAGTGAGCCAGTTTAATTCTTTAAACAGCTGCAGGGATGGTGCACGGACATTGGTATGTATTCCCCATTGGGATCCCCAGGAAAAGGAGATGTGCCATGTACATATATGGGGATCAGCTGAATCAGAACGAGGCTCCGTAATGTTGGCAACAAATCTTTCACATCTCATAAGTGTAATCATTATAAAATAACTTTAGGAATATTATACAGTCAGTTTATACACTGGATTTTGGATATTTTTCAGCTAAGGAGAAACTCAACAAGGTATGTATATTTATGCACTGTTTTTTCCATATACTTTTTATTTACACTTGTCTGTTATTTAGACTAGTAAACATATACGTGTTGTTGTTTACGATTGGCATATCAACTGATTTAGTTTCCTTTTCATTAATATCATAACAACCATTACTAATATTCATCCCATCATCATCAATAATGATCCTGTTCCCCTTGTTGATAGTGATTGTGATGGTGATTATTATTCTTATTGTTGTGGTGGTTGCATTTGTGCTCTCATTTACTTTATTTTTGCCTTTGCCCCCTATGGTAGGCTCATTGTAGTAGAAGTAGTAGTAGTAGCAGTGGTTTTATAAGTAGCAGTAGTCGTCGTGGTAGTAGTTTTTGTTGATGTTGTTGTTGTTATTATTATTGTTGTGAGTTCCTGTATATACTATGATGCCATATTAGTTCTCAAAGCATTGCAACATCTTAACATTTTGCATTATCACCAAAAAAAAAAAAAAAAAAAAAAAAAAAAAAAAGATCGTGATGGATCGAGTGACATCTACATCATGTTTGGTACATCTGAATGCCGTTTGATTTACATGTGGATGGCTCAGCTGATGTCCAAGTTCATAACAGTCACAAGTTTAGATTGATTCATACTTTACTGAGAAAAGAAAAACGACAGAAAACAACATAAAAGGTATACATACCAATTAATAAAAACGCCGAGGAGAAAGCGAAATGGATATATTTTTACATGTAATTTGAAAAGATGCTCTCTGGCATATTCATCTGAGATCTTGCACATGTAAAGCTGTAATTCTATGTACCAGGTTAAATTCAAATAAAAATAAAGCGACGAGAAGGCTTATGCAGTAATTGTGAAAGAAGTGCAAAACATTTTGGTATCACATTAAATACATGCGCAAAGATGGACCATAACTCTACTTAATAATGAAGGACAAAATTCTCATAAATCAGCCTCATTCAAGATCATGTGGATAGAAAGCTGTGAAATGAATTTGTCAAAAATAATGGAATAAAAAGGTTAAGAAACGAAAGTGGGATTAGACAACTCAAATTAAGTAAAGGTCAGCAACTGCAAATGAACCCATCAAAATAACGTTTTGTTTTTCAGCCAGAAACAATCCGCAATAAGAATCCCTAAACAGATAGAAAATTAAGTGATCAACTCGATAACGGTTAATAATACCACAAATACTAGCAGCAGCTGGTAAGAACGAACATCATCTATATATATATATATATATATATATATATATATATATATATATATATATATATATATATATATATATATATATATATATATATATATATATATATTGCAATTTTCGGATACAAGGAAAGTGAAATGAAAAAGAACCGGCTGCAAACCATTTAAAGATCGCAATAGAGTCGCGCAGCTTTATCTGACCGTATAATAAAAAATCGTAATGTTCCTGTATCATAAGGGGTGTTACGACTCTATGGCTCGAACAAACGTAATAAAAAGAAAGTGAAACCAACAATTTTTGTAAAAATCAACAAACAATTTATTTTAAATAATTAATGTGAAAATCAAAATACACTTACAGTATTGTGTATTATAATCCAAATAATCCAACAATTGTTAGTGTCCTAATCACAAGTCCTGTATATATAGAAACTATAAAATGTTCCAAATGAATGAATGTTCCAAGTTAATGAATGTTCCAAATGAATCTTCGTAATGAACGAATGTTCCGAAAGAATGAGTCTTCGTAATGCTCTGATGAATGGTCCAATAAATAATTCCTTTTGAATCATCTATACAGCATGGCATTACAGCAGCACGGCTATTATTTCAAACGATCTGATGATTCCAAAGCTTATCATTAAAAAAATCAGTTCTTTTCAACTCAAGATCTAAAATGGAATGGAAATAATTCGTATTTCCAGGTCTTTTATACAACTTGCAAATGGCACATTTCACAACAGGAAACGTGTCATATTATGACCCAGAATGCAATACTAAATGCGTCTATTTCATGGAATTTTACTGAAGAATGATCAACAGCTCTGACCTTGAACAAAACGTACAACTAAACCCAACTTAAATATGACTCACTATTTGACACAACTTTAAAGTAGAGTCATAGGCCAAAAGTTTAAGCACATTATAGATTCCATATACATAATTCCGTAACAGGGGTTATAATATGTGTGCTGTATAGATTGAAAATATTTTTTTACAGTGTTGAGAAAAACTATGATACGAAATTATGAACCTCATTTATTTTTCTAAATGAAGAAAGTTCCTCCAATCTTCCATATATCATAAGCTACTTTAAAAAAAAAAAAAATGAAACAAAAGAAAAGAAAAAAAAAAACTCAGGGGTAGGCTTCACGAGTCACAAACCAAGTTCTTAAAGTCACCAGGTTACATGTCCATTTGTTTTGTACATGTAGTCATTTTTTAAAAAAATCTAAAAATGTCTTGAAAACAACCACTAGACCTATGTAGAAATGAAATGCTTTACGTAATTTCTGGAATAGTCCTCAGGTACTCTATTTCCTCGGAGAAAAATATTCATAAATCGCTCAAAAATCTGGATCCCCCCCCCCATGATACTCTTCACAATATATGGGCAAGAGACATAATATTTTACTTGCCACCCTCCCTCACACCCCTCGACCCCCCACCCACCCACCCCTACTTCCCAGGATTAGAAACGTCAAGTTTTAGTTTTTGATTAGATCAAGCAGAAATCAAACTGCCACGGCCAAAATGGAAACACAAGAATTCCAATTTTACACTTTGCTTTCGTCTTTGCGAAAGGTTTTACCACAAGGTAACATTATTTCGTTGCCAAATGAAATACTGAGCCAGTATATCCAACAGTCTTGTTTCCGTTTGTTCATTTTTTAATTTTTATTTATTTATTTTTTTTTCCTCAAGAGAAACGTAACGATTTAGAATATTAATAAATTTGGTTCATATACGGTAAAATCTGTGTGCGTAAACAAGACTTGAAATGTACATAAACGGAAAGCCTACCCTTGCATCATTACTAACTAATAAAGTATACAAGTCGTATTTTTGTAGACAAAGGCAAACATATTTTTAGATTAAAACAATGTGTTTGTTTGTTTGCTTTTTTTTTTTTTAATTTAAAAAAAAAAAAAATTTCTGATAGGATATTAATGTAGCATTCCCTGGATATGTTTTCCATTTAACAGGGGACAAATGATGATGAGGATTAAGTTGTGATTCTTTTCTCCTCCTGTCGTCGGTTGCATTTTTCTTAAGCGACCGTCACATCAATGTTATGTTTTCTCAAGAACATAATGATTTACATGTTGATGATGACATTTTCCTATACCCATTATATGCACTTGTTTACAATTTGAAATGATTTTTTGCGCTGTTCAATATGACACATAAATTGAACACGAACATGTCATGCCTTTCTTTTTCCATTTTGCTAACAAAATGCACGAAACTCACTCGAATTCAATGAAATCGAAGATAAATTTCTTGCAACATGTTATGATGATATGCACTTTAACGTTACGTACACGTATCTTACGATCCACTCAAATAGGCTTTCTTAAAACGTAAAGTACGTAAATTACGTACAGTCACTTACATACATGTAAGTGTCTTCAGCCACTTGTAAGTTTCGTACGCTTTGTGAAACGATCGCCAGGATTTTCCGAACTAGACATGACGTCACTTTGTACTGAGGTGATTTCTTGGAGAGACTGGACGTAAAATGAAATGACGTGGTTGAGAATTCTGTCTCTTATTAAATAATTCAAAATACAAATTCTTGTAGAACTTAGATAATCGCAACCTTTATGTTCAAGTTGAATTTGGCACAAATCACTAAATGTATCACCTTTCTTGTGGATAGATATTTAATCAAGTGTAGCGCAAGAAAAGGCATACCAATTCATAATTTCTTTTTGCGAATTGTTTGCATTTTCGCTATGTACAAATATTTTTAAATGTTAAATACTCCAACATTTCACAAGCGATCATCCTTGGAGTAGTCCGCTTTTGTAAAATCAACGCTTACTGCGTTGCTCGAAACGACGTGATCATTACATTGTGAAATGTAATAATAATATGACCTCGCCTTTTATCTGGGTGCATGGTAGCGCTATGAACTTAGGGATGGATTGGACTTGAACTGACGTGGTTGCGACTGTCTGTCTCTTATTAAATAATTAAAAAGAAAAATTCTTAAAGAATGTTAATAAACGCAATACAACCCTGTGCAAGAAATTGATAAAGTTAACGAAAATATATGAGACCTTCTGAAATCTTTTGCGATTTACGACCTGCTATGAATCGGACTTTCAGGCTTTCAGTTTCGGAAAACCGATGTGATCTCAGTAACTGTGTCATACTGAAAATATTCACTCTCCAAAATACACTATTCTTTGTGTATTGGATAAGAGGGGTCAAAATACACTATTCCTTGTGTATTGGATAAGAGGGGTCAAAATACACTATTCTTTGTGTATTGGATAAGAGGGGTCAAAATATACTATTCTTTGTGTATTGGATAAGAGGGATCAACGATCTTCCACCTGTGGAAATTTGGTGAATTTTTCAATACTCATTCAGCTATTATTTTACGAACAATTAGTGACAGGATACGTTTCTCTACTTTTTCTATGTAAGAGTAGCGCAAGAAAAAATGCACATAAAACCTATAAATATTTTTGTGATTCTTTATTGCTCGACCCCCTATAACTACGTAAAAATATCAATATTTTAACAAGTTAAATAGTCCAACATTTCAGAATTGAATATATGTAACACGAGTTTTATTGTATTACAGATATAATTACTACCTAATTTATCATTGTATTATAATTACTACCTCATTTATCATTGTATTATAATTACTACCTAATTTATCATTGTATTATTTACCGTCCACATTATCAGACCTATAGCGGCATTTTATTATACAAGGGTTCTGTTTTATTATAAAAGAGTGCTACATATCCAAGGCTCATATTCCCTCTATAAAATGTTCAGATTCATGAGTTTCAGACATGCTTCTATGCTACCCTTGACTAATAGATGAAAATTACTTTCTCATCCACTCCACATGAAAATGAAATGACTGTGGCCTTGAAAGCCTTACTTTTATAAGCACTATTCGTCCTTCATCGTCCTCAGTAGCTACGAAATTAACGTATTTTCTATTTTTAGCATCATGGAGGGAACGAGTGTCTCGTAAACAATGAATTTTGCACACGGTTTGTTTCCTGGCATTATTTCTTCTACCGTAGAATCTTTATTTTGCAAATGCGTTTCAATTGATTACCACACACACACACACACACACACACACACACATATATATGGAGGGAGGAAGAAGAAGGGCTGGGATGCACACAATATCGGTTTGGTTCAATGAAAGATATAGTACTGGAGAGGCGCTAGATGCGAGATGAGAAAAATTAAGAATAATTACTGCGTTTTTCTGTAATGTTAAGACAGTAGAGACGGAAGTTACTAGTACCAATTGTGTTTTAGGCAAGTATCTATTTTGGGTAACGGTGGTGAGCAGATTGAGTTTAATTCAATACTTGTGCTGAACACGCTCTTCTGCTCGGTCATTAAATCGAATTGTATTTCTCTCATCAATATTTCTTTTGTATTTAATCGTCAATTATTTAGTGCAGACTAGTGCAGTACTTGACGTCTAGTCTGTACGAACGTATCAAATTTAATAAACAAAGTTTCATTGAAACGTTTCCAAATAAAAAAATAATGTAAGATAATTACGAATGGATTGTTCGTAAGTCGATTGGAAGACCGTATCACATTAAACGATCCGAAGAACAAACCCGTGATACTGACCAGCGATCCAAACCATCCTGATCTTAAAAGTCATGCAGCTTTTATTTATCCCATAATGTTCCATTGTTCCCATACAATCCGTTTACTGCGTGGTTCCATTAATAGCGAGTACACAAAAAGTTGCAGTTTGACCATCGACGATGGTCATAGTTACTAGACCTGCATGTTAAAGTTGAAGTTGAAGTTGTGTTAAACAAATTACTCAATATATCATCTTGACTTCAAATATCCTATTAAATGTACGCTTTATTTAAATATTATGTCATCTTCTTTAAGTCCTTTTCTCCACGATTCTCTTGAAATCAAATATATCGTTGATTGGGCAATAGAAACAAGTATTTTGGATAAAACCTCCCTTGCACAAGAAGGCATTGTGAAACTAAGAGCCATAGAACTGCAGAAAGAATAATTTAATAACTTTGCTACGCGATGCCCACAAACTGATGCAGACATATGGAATGAGAATAAATTATGACAAGTTTCCGTAAGGTAAATATACAGGAGATTTAAATGATCGTACATTATTACTTATACAGGCAAGTAGAATACATTTGTAGGAAATACAACAATCGTGATCGATTTAATATAAACTGAAGCGATTTTGTCTTTTCTTTGCCTCATTGTGGAATATATACATGAGCGGAAGTAATTTCTTTACGACGAATTTCAACATCAGTGCTTTTGTTAAAATGCTTCACTCACAGAAACCACAATGCAAGAATTGCGTAATAGCGAAAGAAGCTTGAGAGGGCTGAATGTGTATGTAAAACAAGGCATGTAATACCCCTAGCAGTTTGAAAATAGTGACACTGCAAGTGCCTATGGTCTCCGCCAGTAACTTTTTGTGTTTAGCTCAACTTTTTCAACTTTAAAAATCTCTTAGAACTCTTATTTCAATTCAACGACAATTTCAGACAATATTTATTACAGCTCATAAACATTACTTTACACAAACAAAGAACGCGCACGTGACACAATGCCAAATCTTCATGTCGTCACGCGACGTCAGTCAGAACACACATATATGATGCCCATCAAGCTGTTAAAAATATATCAGACTGTACCCTGTTTTTTTTAATTCAACGATAGCATCAATAAATATTTCTTCCAAATCAGGATCCCACCTTTACTCTACACGGGCAAAAATTTTTGCAAGAGACACAATGCGTCAGTGCTCCATGCAACGTCATTCAGAGCACACACACATCTCTAGCAAGCGTCGCTACTCGGTTTTACCTATTCATATTAGGGAGAGAAGTTTAAAGTAGAGTCTTTCTGTTCGAGTAGCTAGATAACTTGTATACGTAAAACAAGTCATGTACAACCTTTACACCTATCAGTTTGAAAACAGTGGCACTGGAAGTGCCTATAGTTTCCGCCATTATTACATGATCCATTACAGAAAAGAACGAATAAAAAAAAAGAGTTGTTTATAACATTTTACCAGAGTATTTTCTTGGTCATAGGACTTATTCACTTTTTGAAATCTCTAAGATTTGTACTAATATTTTCAATTTGACGACAATATCAAAAACTATTTCTTCCAATTCAGATACATTACTTTAAACAAGGAAAGAACTAGCATGAGATACAATATGTCACATCTTCATGCCATCACTCTTCGCTCGCTAACTTCCTCCCACTCCCCCCCCCCCCACAAGAATAGAAAGTCTGAAAGTTGAACAAATGTTTTTATCTTTTTTTAGATCTCATGTCGAACGCTACACCACTGAAGGTTTGCGTGTGTGGAGGAGGAAATGGTGCTCACGTGATGGCAGTTCTTGCCGCTTCCAGACCAGATACAGAAGTGAAGGTTCTAACTTTGTTCCAGGACGAGGCTGAGCGCTGGAGCAAGGCGCTGGAAAAAGGAGAGATGACCATCAGCTACCCCAAAGAAGAAGGTAAAAATCCACCTGACGATCATGCCAAGCCGGCGGCAGTTTCAAAAGTAGCGTCTGAAGTAGTCCCAGGTAGCGACATAGTGATTATTGTTGTTCCAGCATTTGCTCATGAAGAGTACTTGAAAGCAGTCGCTCCCTACATTAATAAAAAGACAGTTATAGTGGGTCTGCCCGGTCAACCGGGATTTGAGTTTCAGTGTAAAAGTATGCATGGTGACGACATTGTTGAACAATGTACCATAATGTCATTTGAGACCTTACCATGGGCATGTAGGATTAAAGAATTCGGTCAGACGGTAGATTGTCTTGGTGTCAAGAAATACCTTGCTGGCTCAATGCTACGTGGGAAAGCAGTTCCTAGAAAACCTCCATTGATGAGCCTTCAAACACTCTTTGGTCCAGCGCCTGAAATAAAACAAGTCAAACATTTCCTAGAAATTCTATTCATGTCGTATTCCTTTGTTCATCCGGCTATATTATACGGTAAGTGGAAGGATTGGGATGGTAAACCTGTCAACTCTGAACCCCTGTTCTACCAGGGTATTGATGAATTCACAGCAAATTTTCTGGTTGAATGCAGCAAGGAGTACCTTGATGTGGCCCATGCCATTATGGCCCAGCGGCCTAATGTTGACCTCAATGCAGTACAAGACATCTACGAGTGGTATCTCTCATATTACAAGGATGACATAGAAGACCCTTCGTCACTTCTGCAAGCCATTCGTACGAACAAGTCATATAAAGGGCTAGTTCATCCAATGAAGAAAGTGAAAAATAAATTTGAGCCTAACTTCCAGAGCAGGTATCTTACAGAAGATATACCTATGGGACTGGTAGTTTTCAAAGGAGTGGCTCAAATTATTGGCCACGAGACGCCAAAGAATGACATACTTCTAGAGTGGGGTCAAAAAAAGATTGGAAAAGTATATCTGGTGAACGGGAAACTGGACGGAAAGGATGTCGCTGAAACACGTTGTCCACAGCGCTATGGGCTGGAGACACTTGACTATTTGCTCAGCGGAAAGAAAGTTCTTCCGCCAATCCCGGTCTTTGAAATAACAGGGACAGAAATTTGCGATTCTGTGTGATACATCATTTACTGAGAATAACTAACTGTTCCTGTCTGTTGTGTTGATTATCAATATTCTACTAACAATTATGTTTTTATAGCTACTGCTTACATTTATGTCGTATTTGATAACGAATAAATTATATTTGTCTTTTTAAAGAAAACTATGGCTAAATTTGACATAAGTTTGTGACTTGTTAGCGTGACTTTAAAGACATCATCGGGAATCGAGTCTGAACAAAATTCATAAGAACATTTTCTTTATTTTATCTTTTTCTGTACTCAGACTAATATGTAATCTGTGCAGCTGCCCAAAAAGATTATTTTAAAAATATTATTGAGCATAACGTTTGATAAAAAGGTATCATTTAAGCACTTGTAATAATATACATAAAAAGGTTCTAGGAGTTAAAATCCAAGGATAATGAAATTTAAAATCCATCTCATAATGGAAAATGAATTTGATTGGTCAAACTGAGAACGAACCTGATTTTCATTGTCGGATAATTCTGATAATCATCTAAAGAGAAACTTGTATTATTTCTATCGATACACACTGTATGTTTCAGGCTTAACTGATCCATTCCTACTTTTCTCGCGCCTCGTGTGACTATTATTTTTTTCTTTTTGTATCTGCATTTTAAAACTTTTTATTTATTCCATTCTTTTAAAAGTGGAAGGTTTATTTTCTATTTTATACCCAGTGTACCTATCCCTGTCATTGTCTTCATTAATTCGATTTAGTCAAATTTTCCTCTGGCCCTGAATTTCGCTTCTTATTGTTTGGATAACACACACACACACACACACACACACACACACACACACACGATAATTTCTATTTTCAATGCTTAACTTTGTCCCTCTTCTGAGCAATGTATACATTAGCTGTTTTTTTCCACTCTTGGTAATTAACATTTTTTGATGAAAATAATAATAATAATAATAATAATAATTATTGTAGTAGTAGTAGTAATAGTCCATAACCAGATCACACGATCCTAAGATATAATAATGCAATAGGAAACTTGAAAATTTAATAGCTACTTGGCGATTTCTCATCATACAAAATTTAAAATATATTTTAACACCCCTTCCATCAAGCGTCGACGAAGATGTTTCTTTACTTCATGATATAGGCCTTCCGCCTCACATTTTAAGAGTAAAGTATTTATTTATTTATTTTTAACAATATGCTAACTATAATTTGATATTAAGTTTGTTATGCTTGTGTTACAATTTACCATTATGTTTGCCGATTTACCACTGTTGTAATTGCCAATTACTCTCCTAAAATAAATATATATTTCCACCATCATGTCCTTTTAATTTGTACCTATGGAATATAGCGAAAATCAATATAACTAGACTGAAACTCTCTCTCTCTCTCTCTCTCTCTCTCTCTCTCTCTCTCTCTCTCTCTCTCTCTCTCTCTCTCTGACTGGTGCATATGAACAGAGGGACCAACCTATCTATATGTGCATGCATTCAGAAGTTCGACTATTTCTAATGCAATTCGTACGACTAATTTTTGCCAGTTTTTGATGTATTCAACAGGTAAATGTTAATTTAAAGACTTGAATAGTTCTAACACTCGATACTATGGCTGTCATCTTGAAAATCTTGTTATCGCTACTCCTCCTGAATGAATGATCATATCAGCATGGGGTTTTCACTAAAAGACTTCTTAGGATCGCCAGCTAGTCCTAAATAAAAATGGTCATGGTGGAGATCTTAAATCCAGTATGACCGGCAAGGCAACCATCTTGAAAATCTTGTTATCTCTACTCCTCAACGGAAAGTTGTAAAATCTACATGTGACCTGCTGGAGCTGACCGGATTAGGCACAAGAAAACCGTTAAGATAGTTAGAAAAATAAAACATAATTGGCTCACTTTTATTCATATGCTGGTTCTATTCGGCATCCAGACCTTACAAATTTCATTAGATGGCTGCAATAGAATAATATTTGGACTAATTGATAAATGTACCACGTAACTGTTCAATTACTATATTGGTTTGGCTTATTGGTTTGGCTTACTATGTATTATTGAGAATACCTTGATATCTTTTCTCTATTTGTGGCAATAATTTGTTTTTAAAAATTTAAAAAAAATTATAATGTTAAAAGTCTAAATGGATCTATTTTCCGTGTAGATTGTGTGGGTCTTCTAACCACTTCTTAAGAGCGGTCCAGCTCTTCTCTGTCCTCCGGTGGTTCGTTAGGCCACCACAAATAAACAAATACTCAGTTTGCTCCAGGACCTGTGCATCCACTGTTTGGTCGGTTTCCTCTGTCTCCACATTTCTGACGGGGCTCCCAAGGAAACAACGGACGTTTTCTGTGCTATTTCCTCGATCCCCTCTGCTTTGTCCTGAATAGCCAACATTCTGCACAGTAGTATAGTGCGACGGAATAGAGTCTACGGTCATCCTGTGTTAAACACAGTAAAAACATTATAGGGTTTAACGGCGAATTAACATTAGGCCACCATTGTTTTTTGGTGGGAAATTGTAACAATGTAACAGGATGGGTCTGTTTGGCTGGGAAATGTAACATTGTAACATGATGGATATGTTTGGCCTCTAACTGAAATACTATCAGGGTCTTCGGATTATAGGGACTATGGGAATTAACATCAGGCCGCCATTACATAAATGACAAGTGGGGGACAATGGGAAATTAACATCAGGCCTCCATATTTTGTGATTCTGGGGACAAGGGGCATCCTGTGTTAAATATGGTAAAAACAAATTATAGGGAAATTAATATTAGGCCGCCATGTTGAAATATGTAGGGAAACAAAAATGTATTGTCTAAAAATTAGTTCGTAGGTTTTTCATGTGGGAAGAGTATGTCTGGCTAGAAATGGTAACAATATAAGATGTTTTCTATTTTTGGCGGGAAATGGAAATTAAAGATTCTCACAACAAAGTTGTTAAGTATGTGACAACTAGTACGTTTTGCAAAAAACAATCACTCTCAATTTGGCTGACTTCAGTTTTTTAAGTTTAGGTGCCAACTTTGGCCGCCCTAATGTCAGTCCGATGTATTGTTGTCCCCCCCCCCACCCCCCCCATCACCCCCCCAAAAAAAGTCCAGTCTCATTGCTATGTGGCAGACTGTAAGTTTTTTTAAAAAAATTGGCTAGCCTTACTGCCAGCTAGTTGTCTTTTTCTGAGAGAGAGAGAGACAGAGAGAGAGAGAGAGAGAGAGAGAAGGGGGGAGAACAACTCTATAATTGTTTTCAAAAGCCGAATGGCCGTTTTTCACCGCCCCCTACATCTCTTTGTGTGTTTCTTTGTGTTTGTGTCTGTGTGTGTGAGAGAGAGAGAGAGAGATCAAGTCTATATTTTTTAAAATAAAAACCCGAATGGCACTTTTTCACAGCCCGCTTAGATCTCTTTGTATGTGTGTGTGTGTGTGTGTGAGTGCGTGCGTGAGCGTGTGTGAAATACTGATATATATATATATATATATATATATATATATATATATATATATATATATATATATATATATATATATATATTGTTATGTATGATGTTTATATAATATTATAAATATTTTAGGAAATTATAAATGTTTCTTCACTTTAATATTTGCTTAAATGTTAATGTTTATCAGGAAAAACATGTTTAACTAGTGTCCTTGAATTAGGTTGTTTTGATCAATATGTTTTCTCAATTTGAAGGTCAAGGTTGGATTTTGTTTACAAGTAAAAATTCCATTAAGATGACACATGTTCTAGAACATTCTGTCATGTGACCAATCTTTATATATACCATGTTTGGTGGACATTTTTTCAGTTTTGACATTACCATCAGTCTTGTAAAGAGCTATTACAGTTGTGAAAATTCATTCCAAATTCTAAGAGAGGAATTATTTTAAATATTCATTGGATTATAACAGTGCTCATAAACTTTTGGATTTTGGATTTTTAATTGATGATTTTGGAATTTATGTGAACTTATTCAGAGATTTTGGAATACTTCATTTTGACATCAGCACATCAAGATTACTAGTACATCAGGACTTTGGAGACCATTAGCACATCATAACATTCAAGGACACTGCCGTGAATTCGGAACATTCTATATTTAGGACTTGTGATTAGAACAATCATTCTTATTGGATTATTAGGATTTCAAACACATTACTGTAAGTGACTTTTTGGTTTTTTCATTTTAATTATCTAGTAATAAATTGCTTGTTGATTTTTTTACTTGATTTGTTGGTTTCACTATCTTTCTGTTACATTTTTCTTAGACCATAGACTCGTAACATAAATTGGGGGCTCTTCGTTCCGGGATTGAATTTCTTTAAAGCATATTAGAGATATTAAATTTATCTTTGAAATTCATATTGATTTTGTCTTGGAATTTTTGTTTTGTCTTTGGCAAAGATTTTTAATAAAGAAATTTTTTTTCTGTGAAACCAACAAGCATTTACAACGGCATCTAATGTTCAGAATTTCATTTCAAAACCTACCCAGGAGGGTTTAGAGTATATGAGAAAGGATGAGTTGCTCGAGCTTGCCAGAAAATACAGTCTATCTGAGGCAAAAGTATCATTGACAAAACAGGAAATAAAGATTATTTTAATTCAGTATTTAGTAGGAAAGGGAATTTTTGAAAATAGTGCTTTAAGTTTGAAGAGAAAGCCTGTATCTGGTTGTGACAGGAAATTAAGGGAATTAGAGTTAAAGAACCAGATGGATTTAGAGTTGGCAAAGCTTCAGATTCAGAGAGAGAGAGAGAGAAAGAAGAGAGGCAGATACAGATGGAGAGAGAGAAAGAAGATAGGCGGATACAGATGGAGAGAGAGAAAGAAGAGAGACAGATGGAGAGAGAGAAAGAAGAGAGGCAGATACAGATGGAGAGAGAGAAAGAACATAGGCGGACACAGATGGAGAGAGAGAAAGAAGAGAGGCAGATGGAGAGAGAGAAAGAATAGAGGCAGATACAAATGCAGAAGGAAGAGAGGCAAATACAAATGCAGATGCAAAGAGAAGAAAGGGAAATGCAATTTAAATTAAGAGAATTAGAACTGGCAAACAGAGCACACTCCACTCCTTTAAACACAAGTTCAGGTTTTGATGTTACTAGATATATTAGGTTAGTACCCCCTTTTCAGGAAAAAGAAATAGATAAATACTTTCTTCATTTCGAGAAAATAGTTGAAAACTTGAAATGGCCCAGAGAGCATTGGACTTTGTTGTTACAAAGTGTACTTATTGGCAAAGCTCGTGAAGTCTACACTTCACTGTCAGTACAACAAAGCACTGATTATGATGTGGTTAAGGAGTACATCTTGAAAGCTTATGAGTTGGTACCAGAGGCATATCGACAAAGGTTTAGGAATTGTAGAAAAGAAGCTGGACAAACTCATGTCGAATTTGCAAGGGGTAAAGAACAACTATTTGATAGGTGGTGCTCAGCCAAGAAAGTTGATCAAGCTTATGATAACCTCAGACAGCTCGTATTAATTGAAGAGTTCAAGAGGTGCATCCATAGTGATGTTAAAACCTATCTTGACGAGCAGAATGTGGAAACTTTGGAAAATGCTGCTCGTATGGCTGATGATTATTCCTTGACTCACAAAATTTCATTTGGTAATAAATCGTCCTCTCAGCAGTTTTCTGGTAAAAAAACCATTTCAATCTCATTCGAGTACTTCCAAATTTCACAACAGCACAACTGTTAGGAATCAAACATCTGATAAGACTGATCAGAAATCCTTATCTCTTCCTACGTGCACTTATTGTAAAACGAAAGGGTACGTTATTTCTGATTGCTTCAAGTTGAAAAATAAGCAACAGAGAAAAGACAGAGCTTTTCCAAATGCTCTTATTTCTACGAGGTCAAGGTCACGGTCTTGTATTGAAAGCAATACATTTGTTGGGTCAAACAAACCCCAGTCTGATTCTATTTTGGAGGCTTATGAACCATTCATGTCAGAAGGTTCTATATCACTTATTGGTGATTCTGCCAAACCTATCCCAATTAAAATATTAAGGGACACTGGAGCTTCTCAGAGTCTTTTATTATCAGGTACTTTGCCTTTGTCTGAGGAGTCTTCTTCAAGTGAAAGTGTTCTTGTTCAGGGAGTAGAGTGCGGCTTTGTAAATGTTCCTCTTCATTGTGTAAATTTGGCATCAGACTTAGTTTCTGGACCTCTGACTGTTGGGGCAGTGACTTCTTTACCCATAGAGGGTGTTCATTTATTACTAGGCAATGACCTAGCTGGAGATAAGGTTGTGGTTAATCCACTTGTAACTGACAAGCCTTGTTTGGATCAGAAAGTTGATCCTGTCGAAACTGAAATCCCTGATTTGTACCTTGCTTGTGCAGTTACTAGAGCTATGGCAAAAAGAGCTCTTGAGAGTGATGTTGATCAGGATATTATTCCTTTAGCTGACACATGTATTGGTCAGTCTTTTGATGAGGTCACTTTTTCCTCAGGTATTGATCAATCAAATGGTATTGATCACAGTGATCCTCTTTTGGCAACTCATTCTCTTTGTTCTAATCAGGATGACAAACGACAATCCCTTGTCGTTGAACAGGAGCAAGATCCCGAGATATCTTGTTTGTTTCAGAGGGCTATTAGTGAAACTGAAGCCACACAAGTTCCAGTGTGTTACTTTGTGAAAAATGGGGTCCTTATGAGGAAATGGAGACCACCTGATGTACCCGCTGGTGACTAGTGGTCAGTGAGCTATCAAATTGTTGTTCCTAAGTCATATCGACAGGAAATTCCTTTGGCTGGTCATTTAGGAGTCCGTAAGACTTATCACAAGATCTTGAATCATTTTTATTGGCCGAAACTCAAAAGTGATGTTTCTAAATACTGCAGATCTTGTCACACTTGTCAAATGGTAGGAAAACCCAATCAGAAGATACCTAAGGCTCATCTGCAACCTATTCCTGCATTTGATGAACCATTTAGTAGAATAATGGTAGACTGTGTTGGTCCTTTACCTAAAACCAAGTCAGGCAACCAATACTTGTTGACCATCATGTGTGCGTCTACAAGATTTCCAGAGGCAATTCCTCTGAGAAATATAAAAACTAAAACTATTGTGAAAGCTTTGGTGAAGTTTTTTACACTTGTTGGCCTTCCCAAATCTGTCCAGTCAGATCAAGGGTCAAATTTTATGTCTGGAATTTTCCATTAAGTTATGCATGAATTAGGCATCCAACAGTTTAAATCTTCTGCATATCACCCTGAAAGTCAAGGTGCTTTGGAAAGATTTCATCAAACTTTGAAGAATATGATTCGATCATATTGCTTTGATACAGAAAAGGATTGGGATGAGGGTGTTCGCTTGTTGTTGTTTGCTGTTAGGGAATCAGTTCAAGAGTCGTTGGGTTTTAGTCCCTTTGAACTAGTTTTTGGTTATACTGTCCGTGGACCATTGAAATTATTGAAAGAGAAACTTCTTTCAAATGAAGATTCAAAGATTAATCTTCTTGATTATGTTTCTGATTTCAAATACAAGTTGTCAAAGGCCTGTGAAGTAGCAAGAACTAATCTTCACACTACCCAGTCAAAAATGAAATTAAGGTATGACAGAAATTCACAGGAAAGGAGTTTTAAACCTGGTGACAAAGTTCTGGCTCTCTTTCCCATACCTCAAAATCCTCTTCAGGCTAAATTTTATGGTCCTTATACTGTTGAAAAGAAAGTAAATGACTTAAATTATATCATTAACACTCCTGGGAGACGGAAACAGAAACAACTTTGTCATATAAATATGTTAAAGGAATATTTTGACAGAGATAGCTCAGCTAATTATTCTGTTAATTTAGTTGTACCTGTCCCACATAGTGAAGATATCAACGATGGAGTACGATCAGACTATAGTGACTCTGGTATAACCAATCTTCGGAATTCAGAAATATTGAACAACCTAGACCAGAAACTTTCACATCTACAACAACAGGAAAGAAATGAACTAAAACAGCTATTACATGACTATGAGCACTTGTTTCCTGATGTTCCAACACGAACAAGTAAAATTTATCATGACGTTGACATTGTAGATTCTGTGCCTGTGAAACAGCATCCTTATAGGATGAATCCTCTCAAACAGAACTATCTGAAGAAAGAAATTCAGTATCTACTGGAGAATGATTTCATAGAACCAAGTAAAAGTAACTGGAGTTCACCATGTATTCTTGTTCCCAAGCCAGATAATACATTCCGTATGTGTACTGACTATAGAAAAGTCAACAGTGTCACCAATATATATATATATATATATATATATATATATAGAGAGAGAGAGAGAGAGAGAGAGAGAGAGAGAGAGAGAGATAGGTCGATATGGGGTTCAATAAATAGATAGATAAGTCAATTTAAGTCACTCATCATCAAATAGGAGAAGTATTAGCCATCAATAGTGACAATTGGACTCCTGATGTCCATAGGTTTCACATTATGGGTGATTATAGGGACAAGGGGAAATTAACACTAGGCTTCCATTTTTTTTTTTTTTTATTTTTTTTTTTAGGGTTCTAGCGACAAGGGGGCATCCTATTTTAGAAATGCCCATAAGTTCATCCTTTATAAATCTTGCATGAAGTTCAAGAGGGGAGTTTTAGAATTTTGGCTATTTCTAAATGTAAGATTCTCTCTAAAATTTGCGCTCTGGCAGTATCTTTTATTTTTGACCAGTATCAAATCAGGCAGAATTTTCATCCCATAAATTTCTGACAAATCTAAAATGTGCCAGTAGTCAGTTTTTTTAAAAAATATTTTTGTTTTTATTGTTATTTTTTTTCTTCAATTTTATAAACTGATTCACTTCACCCTACCTATGGCACGGTGTAAAGCTGCGACTTCATTGAACGACTGGTGAAGATCATCCGAGTCAGATTCAATTGTTAAGATGTTACAGTTTGGGTTTTTTTTGGTGACCAATCTGATACTGACCGCCGTTTCTCGAATGTGACAAAACTCGTGCCTAATGTTACTGCCGATACCCAAGTTAAGATTTGATCTGGTAAGGTTATGAGTTTAAAGACATCAAGTGCACAATAATAGTCAAGATTTTTATTTATTTTTTTTATTTTTAAAGTTTCAAACTAAAGGCACAATTTGACTTGAAGAAAAGTTTTTTTCTTGTAAGTTTGTAACATTTTTATGTTGAAATGGTAAGATTTTAGCGAAAACTAAGATTTCCTGTAATGTAAGGTTGTGAGTTTGTACACGTTTTGAAAACAGCAAAACTATTTTTTCAAAAGAGTCAAAATAAACATATAATATTATGAATTAAATGTATCCTATGAAGAAACACACCGAGAGAGAGAGAGAGAGAGAGAGAGAGAGAGAGAGAGAGAGAGAGAGAGAGAGAGAGAGAGAGAGAGAGATGGGTAGGTTGGAGCAGGTGGGTGTCTGAGAGAGTGTGAGTGAGAGTTTAACATGGAGTGGACGGGTGTCTGAGAGAGAGAGAAAGTGAGAGTGAGAGAGAAAGAGAATTTGACATGGAACGGACGGGTTTCTGAGAAAGAAAGAGAGATAGGTATATTATACAATGTGTGTGTGTGTGAAACAGTGTGTGTGTGTGTGAATATCTTATTCACACTTTAAAAAAAACGAATCAAGACACTTATGTTTTTATGGTATATATTCCCTTTGAATAAAATTACAACGAAATTTCACAAACACATCCAAAAAATCTATAGTTCTGTTATGTTTTGCATTAGTACATGTTCTACAAGGAATCCAAGTTGACTTCAATCAAAACAATGCTTACACTGTTGGCTACATACATTATAAGAATCCAATCTTTGTAATCGCATATTATTGAATTGAGAGGATACTACATGTCTTTATTGGTACATTTCTTTGTACTTATCAACATATTCACTTTCCCATCTGGGTATGCTGTGGCCACTGCCCCATTTCTATCCACTAACAAAACGCTACATTCAGATGAAGGTAGTACTTCCTTTGAGAAACAAATGTATTATTTAAAAATTTAGTTTCCGAAAATGAACCGTTTCTCCTGACATGTGAGTAAAACATTTCTCTCTGACCCCTGGCGTTGTTTTGTGTCATCGATTGCTATAATTGCCTGTTTTAAATTTAAGAATATGCTACCCTTTGATTTGCCAAAGTCCACGTGATTAAAAACATAGTTTTGTATAGCTCGGTGATATAGTTCAATTTATATAATTTATAAATATGAACGACTCCTTTTGTAGTAAGACGATGAAAGTGGTCTAAACCCACATATGCCCCTAATGTTGCTGTGGCAGTGGGGTCTAAAATCCATCTGGCAAAATCAGAACGAGTACAAGAGCCACTAAATATCTTGTCACGACTTCCTGGTATCACACTACAATTTTGACAGTGATGATATAAATGTTCTTGAATGCACTTGTTGCAAGCACGATGCGCTACACAAATCTTAGGGATGTGAATTCCAGTCTCTTGAGAACATTCATAGTAAAAAAAAATGATAAAATCTACACGATGGTCCTGTTTCTTTTCTTGTTCTTGTCATCATTCAATACCTCTACTGTGAATTTAACATAGAGGCTACATTATTTGGTTTCAGATATGATACTCTGGTGACAAAAATATCACTCTGGATCACGGAATAAAATCCAATCATCTTGGGGTTTTTTTCACTGCCTTTTCTAACATGATGCATCCACCTGTCTCGAGTTTCACACAAGTCGTGTAACCATCGCAAAGCTTTGGCTAAATATCGATGGGTGAAAGCTTGAATGAATTGAGCTAGTATGATAACTATGGAAAGAAAGGAGAAGGGATAAATTAATGTTTACGTAAAAGTACATGGTGGAATCCCATGCAAACAGAACGCTACCAGTTTGGAAAAAATAACATTGTGGGTCTCTAGTCGACATTCATTGTTAGAAGTGGTTAACCCCAAATATGACTCTATGACTTGTAACAGGAATTAACATTACACCTTAGGTTTAACATGTTTGGGTCTCTATACACAACGGGAAATATAATGTTAAAACTACACCTACTATTCAACACACCATTAGGAGTGACCATCACCCACGCATACATTGACCACACAGGGTAGGATGTAAAATAAGGTGTATAATTTTAAAAAAAAAAAAAAAAAAAAAAAAAAAAAAAATTACCTATCCCCCTACTATGCTATGATCCCATGCTTTGATGAACAGAGAGAGAGAGAGAGAGAGAGAGAGAGAGAGAGAGAGAGAGAGAGAGAGAGAGAGAGAGAGAGAGAGAGAGATTTTGCGTAGGATTATATTCTGAAGTGCAACAGTAAAAGTCAGTTTTGTTTTTTTTTTTCTCACTAAATTGTGTGTTACTGCTCTCTTTGCTCATGGGAGCCGCGGTGGCTCAGTGGTTACCGTGCCGGACTCACGACCGAAAGGGTGCGGGTTTGAATCCTACCATCGGACCAGCCTGACTCAGCTACCGTGGTGTGTCCTTGGCAAGGCACTTTACTCCAATTGTCTCGGCACTAAATAACCTACTTGTGTTGCTGTGCCGTAAAGCACCAAAGCAAATCTTTGCTCATGTCTTAGAGGTATCTTTTCTTTGAAGTCAGTTTCTCACTAAAATGTGTGCTAAAAGTCAGATTCTTCAAAAAATGTGTGTTACTGGAACAGTAAAAGGCAGTTTTTTCACTAAAAGGTGTGCTACTGGAACAGTAGAATGTGGTTTTTTCACTAAATTTGTATGCTACTGCAACAGTAAAAGTCAATTTCTTCACTAAAACGTGTGCTATTGATACAGTAAATGTCACTTTCTTCACTAAAAACGTATGCTATTGATACAGTAAATGTCACTTTCTTCACTAATATGTGTGCTATTGATACAGTAAATGTCAGTTTCTTCACTAAAGCGTGTGCTATTGATACAGTAAATGTCAGTTTCTTCACTAAAACGTGTGCTATTGATACAGTAAAAGTCACTTTCTTCACTAGAACGTGTGCTATTGATACAGTAAAAGTCAGTTTCTTCACTAAAACGTGTGCTATTGATACAGTAAATGTCAGTTTCTTCACTAAAATGTGTGCAATTGTAACGGTAAAAGTCAATTTTCTTCACTAAAACGTCTGCTGCAGGAACAATAAAAAGGTAAATATTTTACTAAGTTTATATGCTACTGCAATAGTAAAAGTCACTTCACTACATTGTGTGCTATTGCAACAGTAGACGTCAGTTCTTTCACTAAAATAGGGCTATTGTAACGGTAAAAGTCAGTTTGTTTTCACTATTCCGTGTGCTACTGCAACAGTATAAAGCTGTTTGTTCATTAAAGTGTATGCTTCTAGAACAGTGTCTTTTTCCCCACTAAATTATGTGCTATTGCAAAAGAAAAAAATCTGTTGTTTTTGTTGTTGTTGTTCTTTTTGCACTATAATGTATACAACTATAACAGTAAAAGTTAGTTTCTTAGCTAAATTAGGTGCTGCAGTAACAGTAAAAGTCAGCTTCTTCACTAGATTGTATGCTATTGCAACAGTAAAATGATACAAAACACATTTCGTATTTGCTAACCTGCGAACTTTTGCAGCATCCTAGTTTATAGAACGCGATGATTACACTGTATTAAAATACAAACTAGCTTTGCGTATGGTTTGGTGTTCTTTTATATCAAAGTAGTGAGTTCCATTTTTTTTTCAATGGCAAAAACTAAACTACATCGTAGTTATGTATCTTAGGAGTGCTTACACACACTATACCCACAAACGTACTTATATACTATGGCAAAAGAGGGGTAAGGGGTTTAAGTTTTATTTTTTGTGTGTGTTTTGGCAATGATTGAATAGTAACTCTTTTTCTAAGAGAATTGGGGGGAGGGGCCTGAAAAGGACCATTGGGTTTTGGAAAAAAATTATGGATTTAACAACTTCAACTGCAACTGTCTTACACCTTTTCCATGTCCAAGTCCTACTCCTGCTGTGGTAGTAGTATTGGTAGTGGGTTGCCGTTGCTGCTGACATCGATGTAGCAGAGAGCTTAGGTGTAGGTGTAGGTGTAGGTCTCTTTCTCTCATTTTTCTCCGAAGAAGTTTGATAAATTTTCCTCCAGTGCTTTAAATCTGCCAAGAATTATCCACTGCAGGCGCACCCCAACACAAAATCTTCATTTTATCTATGTTATACTATACTTGAACTCTGCAGCAATGGTGCGTCGTAGAAACGCTCATGGGTATATATATATATATATATAGTAAATTTTTCTGCTAATCAATAGCACACATTTTAGTGAAGAAAGTGACTTTTACTGTTGCAGTAGCATACAAATTTTGTTAAAAAAAACTGCCTTTTCTTGTTCCAGTAGCACACATTTTAGCAAAGAAACTAACTTTTACTGTTACAATAGCACATATTGCAGTACTTGAAATAAACCCGACTTTTATTGTTACAATAGCACCTATTTTAGTGAAGAAACTGACTTTTACAGTTGCAGCAGCACACCTTTTAGTGAGAAAAAAACTGCCTTTGCTGTTCTAGTTGCACACATTTTAGTGAAGAAACTGACTTTTACCGTTACAATAGCACACGTTTTAGTGAAGAATCTGGCTTTTACTGTTGCAGTAGAACACCTTTTAGTGACGACCCCACCCCCCAACTATTAGCACCCATTTTAGTGAAGAAACTGATTATTACTGTTGTGGTTGCATACACATTTAGGGAAGAAACTGACTTTTACTGTTGCAGTAGCATACAATGTAGTGAGAAAAAAGAAAGACTTTTACTATTCAGGTTGGATAGTAGATAACTGGGTGTTGGATAGTAGATGCCTGAGTGTTGGATAGTAGGTCACTGGGTTTTGGATAGTATGTAACTGGGTATTGGCCACTCCAAACGGCGTGTTGATGGTATAGTGTAGGTGTTGTATAGTAGATCACTGATTTTTGATTAGGAGATAACTGGGTGCTGGCACTCCAAACGGTGTGTTGATGGTATACTGTCGGTGTTAGAAAGTAAATCACTGGGTACAGGATTGTAGATAACTGGGTGCTGGCCACTCCAAACGGTGTGTTCATGGTATTGTGTGGGTGCTAGATAGTAGCTAACTGGGTTGTTGTATTGTAGATAGCTGCGTTTTAATTTGTGCAACAATACCTCGTATCTGAATGGTCCATGTTACATTTCCATAAGCGCTATAGTGATCCAAATAGCCCCATAATACCCCTTATACTACTTATATAATATTTTTTCCTGTTTTGGTCACGAAGAAGTCAAATATTGAACAGAACATTGAAATTTTGATCCCAAGACATGGCTTTTCTTGTCTCGATGTTTTTGAAGGTCAACATAGATTATGTTTGTGTTTGGTACCGATACCAGCATATATTATGTTAATATGAAAGAGAATGGTTGACATTCGACTATATTTTATAATCAGGACTATGCTTCGAGACAGACTCCAAATTTTATGAAAACAAATTGTCCACAACATCAAAGAAAAGAAACAGGAGCAAAGAGAGCAGTGACACACAATTAAGTGAAGAATTTTTTTAAAAAAAGATAATGACTTTTAACTGTTGCATTCCAGAATATGATCCTACGCGAATATTTTAAGATTACCAGCCCGTATGAGTGATTTAGAATAATATTTTTAGAATCCACCTTTGGAGCTGTGAGAACACATTTACAGAGACATTGTGCAGATTAACGTGAAACTCAAATTCAAAATCATTTCTCGATTTTTTTACTATTGCTATTTCCACAGTATAAAAAGATTGATTCTCTCATTATCTATAGAGACCCAAACATGTTAAAATTTTAGACCTCACTGCCACAGCAACATTAGGTTCATAGGTGGGTTTAGGCCACTTTCATCGTCTTACCACAAAAAGAGACATTCATATTTAGAAATTATAGAAACTGAACAATATCACCACGCAATACGAATCCATGTTTTTTATCATGTGGACATTGGCAAAATAAAGGGTAGAATTTTTAAAAATTTAAAACAGGCTGTTAGAGTAATCAATGACACAAAAACGTCAGGGGTAAGAGAGAAATGTCTTACTCACAAGTCAGGAGAAAAGGTTCATTTTCAGAAGTAAAAAAAAACTTTAAACGAATCCACTGGTTTCTCAAAGGAAGGACTACCTTTATATGAATATAGCAGTTTGTTAGTGGATAGAAATGGAGCATTGGTCACAGCATACCCATATGGGAAAGTGAATATGTTGATATGTACAAAGAAATATACCAATAAAGACATGAAGTATCCTCTCAATTCAATAATATGCGATTACAAAGATTGGATTCCTATACTGTATGTAGCCAACTGTGTATGTATTTCCTTGACTAAAGTCAACTTGGATTCCTTTGTTATTTAAGTATGAATATGATATTCACACACACACACACACACACACACACACACACACACACACACACACACACACACACTTTATAATGTACCTATGTCTCTCTCGCAATCTATTACAGACACCCGTTCGCTCCATGTTAAATTATCTCACTCTCTTTCTCAGACACCAACCCTCTCCATGTTAAATTCTCTCTCTCTCTCTCTCTGACACACGCCTGCTCCAACCTACATACCTATCTCCCTCTCCCTCTGTTTCACACACACACACACACACACACACACACACACACACACACACACACACACACACACACACACACACACACACAAAGAACCATAGGCAGATTGTGAAAAAGGGTCATACGGGTGTTGACAAAATTATATACTTGATCTCTCTCTCTCTCTCTCTCAATCTTTTGGTGTTTCTTCATAGGGTACATTTCATTCATAATATTATATGTAGAGCTTAGTTTGACTGTTTTGAAAATTAGTTTTGCTGTTTTCAAAACTCACAACCTTGCATTACAAGAAATCTGACCATTTGAACTGTCATTTTAGTTTGAAAATGTACCCCGGGGTGTCTTTAAACTCACAACCTTATCAGAAAAAATCTTAACTTGCGTATCAGCAGTAATATTGCGTTGTCCAAAATCTTAGGCACAATTTTTGTCACATTCGAAAAAAGCCGATCAGTATCAGATTGGTTTTAGAAAAGATTGTAACATCTTAATCTGCCTCAGATGATTTTCACCCATCGTTCAATATAGTCACAATTTTATACCGTACCTTATGTAAATTGAAGTTAGTCAGTTTATTAACAAAACCTAGCTACCGGCATATCTTTTATTATTCAGAAATTGATGCATGCAAATTCTGCCTGACTTGATACTGATTGAAATCATAACATACTGCCAGTATAGGGCGCAAATTTTAGTTTGAATCTTACATTTAGAAATAGCCAATATTCTAAAACTCCCCTCTTGAGCTTCATATAGGATTTATAAAGGATAAACTTATGGACATTTTTAACATAGGATGCCCCCTTGTCGCTAGAATCCTACCAAGAAAAAATGGAGGCCTAGTGTTAACTTCTTCTTGTCCTTATTATTACCCATCATGTGAAACCTATGGACATCAGGAGTCCAATTGTATTGATTGGTAATATTGTAACGTGTCGGAGGTCAAGGCCAAATAAAATGGAATAGACGGACAGCTCAAACCTTTTTCATTTACTAGATCTCTCCAATGTATTGTAGTGCCAACAAATGATGCTTTCACCACAAAAAGTTCTTATTTAGATTTCACTAGCACAAAACAAAACAAAATAAACGAATAGTCAACACAATTTATTCTGTTGCTTCCAGGCTTATATATGTTTCCCACACAACTTTGAGTGTTCAAAATTGTGACAAATGAAATGTGCAAATATGTGGAATGATGTATATAACAGAGGTGTGATAATCAAAGCATGTTAAAATAACAAAAATAATAGCAGTATTAATTAGCAGGTGAAAGTCAACCCAAATATTAAATTAATCAGGATTCACCTAATATCTAGTTAAAATAATCCTAATTCCAATGCTAATCTTCCACAGAATGATGATTTAGTGGTTACCGAAAATGGTTCATGTAAAGTACCGAAGTGGTACCGGATTTGTGAGTCAAATCAAGGTTCGGAACCAGACTTGGGTTTATGCTTTAGAGTTAAATGATAAATATGATAGAGACACAGTCGGGAACCGGATGTTAATAGTGTGTCTATGTTAAATGATAAATATGTTAGAGGCGTAGTCTGGAACCGGATGTCAATAGTGTGTCGCGTGTTGGATGCAACACAGTGTGTCGTTTGGAAGCCACACAGTGTGTCGTTGTGTCGTGTCGACTATTTGAACATCTAATTGACACAAAAACTACGAAATGGATGGAAATTTGTGTTTTCACAATGATAAATGTAACTGAGTATGAGATTCGAGAATGCCAATCGGAATACTGATTTTTCAATGGCTAGCAGACGTCTTTGTTGATGACGACACAGCAACAGTGTCGTCAGTCAAATCACTATGTGGAAACTTTTATCTGATATGAAGAGGGAAATAAACTTTGAAACAACTTATGAGAATTATTACAATCAGTATTGATAGAATGTCTCAACGACAGAGTTCATATTTGAAAATGACCAATAACACTGTGTTCTCAGCCAGTGGTCGGCAGTGTTTCGAGCGTGAAGACACACTCGAACGGTCAGTATCAAGATTTACTATCTGAAACTAATCTACTTTTAATAATTTAACGTGTCGGTAATAACTAGTCTACCTTGTTGTTACGCTCAAAGAAATTTACACAGTCGAGATTGGATAGAGAGATTTTTGTATGTTTGGTCTTTAGACTTTCACTGGAACCCAGCTGAACCACAATTGCCAGAACGGCGGATCTCACCCCTATTTATAGGTTTTGGGAACACACTCGGGAAATTCAACGACACAGTTTTCACGAATATTACCAAATATGGAAGAATTCGGAAAAATCTTAACATGAGCACCCTCTCGTGGAAAGCCGAACGGCCAATACACTATAGTAAAAATAGCGCCCGATTTCAAACGGCAAAAATAGCACACATTTCACAATCAATTGTAAGCAGATTAAACATTGAACGTGAACAATTTCATCACACTGATGAAGAAAAATTATGAAATTACATGAGTATTACCTTAACCCTGGAGAAAAATGGATACAATTACTTATTTCTGTACTCAGAGTAGAAGGTAAGTGAACACAGTTTACAATACTATCAACAAACTGGGCATCAAAAATATTTCCCCAGGTGATGAATATTTGAACAAATCCTTCATTACATTACATTTCTTGTATATAAAATTCATCTTTCAAGAACTGTTGCTACAGTTAATATTATTTGCAGAAGTATAAACATTCCAACATCAGGAGAATGTAGACAATAAAAGGAGATTATGTATTATCTCCATCTATAATTATATATGCAAATGCACTTGATAAGAAAATAATTTGCCAGGTAGTTAGGTTTGTTTCAATATCACTCCTATCAGATGATGAGTGATTTATCTAGACTTATCTATCTATTGACCTCCATACCTCTTGTTCACCCCCCTCTCTCTCTCTCTCTGTTTCACACCTACATACACACAAAGCTATCTAATCGGCTTTATATATTCTCTCTCTCTCTCTCTCTCTCTCTCTCTCTCAGAAAAACACAGCTGGCTGGCAGTAAGTCTAGCCAAAATGTTTTTTTTTTGGTAAACTAACTGACTGTCACATAACAATGACACTGAATTATGTTTTGGGCAACAATACATCGGACTGACAGTAAGGTGACCAAAGTTGGCACCTAAACCATACAATTTTGTTTGCAAAACACAGATAAAAAAAATTCTTAGTGAGAATCTTTAATTTCCATTTCCCACCAAAAAGACGAAACATCTTACATTGTTACCATTTCTAGCCAGACAGACTCCACCTACATGAAAAACATATGAACCAATTTTTTGACAATACACTTGTTTCCCTATACATTTCAACATGGTGGCCTAATGTTAATTTTCCACTAGATCCTATAATTTTTTTATATCCTTTTTAACACAGGATGCCCCTTGGAGGCCTAATGTTAATTTCCCATTGTCCCCCAAGTGCCATTTCTGTAATGGCAGTCTGCTGTTAATTCCCATTGTCCCTAAAATCAGCAGATCCTCATAGGATTTCAATCAGAGCCAAATAGACTCGTCATGTTACATTTCCCAACCAAACTGACCCATTATGTTACAGTGTTACAGTTTCCCACCCCAAAAAAAACAAAAAAGGCAGCCTAATGTTAATTTCCTGTTAGACACCATTATGATCTTTTAACCCTTTTTAATGCAGGATAACCCTGGACCCTATACCATCGCACTATACTACTCTCCACCCTCCACCCACAAGTTATTTTGTATCTCCATTTTCCCGTCCCAATCACTCAGTGTCTCACAAGGCTACCGACCTGATCCCTCAGTTGGTCACATCTTTATATGGCCTCCTTTGCTCTTTTCCTTGCTTCCCATTTGGCTCGGCTGAGGGATCGTCAGTAACACCCCCAGAGTCACCAGGAACAGGAGGAGACCCAATCTTCTTTCTATTTTCTCTAATTCTGTCTTTTACCTTCTATCGTTCTGAGTCAGGTGTTGCATCTATAAGAGAAGATCTCATCTTCTTTATTTCTCCTTTACCATATTTTCCTTGGTCTCCATCTGACTTCTTGGGCGGCTCTATGACAATACTCTTATTTTAATTATTAGGGTTCACTGATGGATCCATAATTGTATCGTGTCTCTTGCTGTCTTTTCGATTCTTTCCCTGAGTTTGCTCTGGTTAAGTGTTCACTCTTCACCACCCATATTTAAAGGCTGAATAATGCCCAGCAGGAAGTGCAGCCCAAGGATCAGCCAGAGAACAGACCTCGTCCTGTCTACAAAGAAAATATATAAATTAGCTCAACTTTCAGTGAAAACGCATTACCTTATTTATGCTGATAATGTGTTCGCCTGTTGAAAAAAGGCACATTTTTTCCCCTGGGCTGAACATGACCTTTATAGTATGTTACCTTTTAAAGAAGAAGTGTTTGTACCTCAAAAAATTGCCGAAAAAATATGGATTAAATTTGGGAAGGGTTTACCTAATAACTTTGATCAATGGGAACCAAGCGATCAAAATAGAAAAAAAAAAACAATTAGCCGATCAGCAAGTACAATGAATATTTTCACTGAATTACAATTTAGGCATGTATTGGACCTAACACATTTAAATTGATTAAGTGATACTTTGAACTCATGATATTTGAAATAATAGGCCGTTTAATTTAAAAAATAAATGAAAAATATCAAAGTTGAAGAATTTTCATTTGAAAATAAAAATCTATTGATTTGATCATGCTTTTTTAAGTAACAGTAGTGTACCCTATAAATGACTATTCTACCAATTTATTAGCATTTTATCATTAAACCATTAAATATCTATCTTCTGACAACTTTTAATTAATCAAAGTTACAAACAAGATGTGTAATTAAAAATAAACATGTTTTGCAAATAATGTTTCACCCTGATGAATATTTGCCCATCATAACCTGAATTTTGATTTTTTTCTGAAAGAAGAGACAAGGAATGTTTAGACTATCACACTATTATTGTATCCTGCTAATTTTGCATATGACATACTTAATTTAGATGCTAGAGAATTAGTTCTTGTGATTGGCAAAAAGTTGAAAGGAGAAAAGTACATAGATGGACAGAGTTACCTTTTGGTGGGGTAGGAATTTTGAAAGACTTTTTTTAAGTTACTGGCCTAAGATCATGGCCCTTTTTACATTACAGCACTCTCAAATGTCAAACTTATACAAGTATATCAGTCATATTTGGTTGTTGTGCATTAGAAATGAGATGGGAATTACAAAATCGAAAGTAGAAGAGTACTAATACTGGTGATCCTATTGTAAAAATGGATGAGTGGATAAACATGTAGGATACCAGAAATAAATTTGATGACAAAGCACACAGAACACTTATATATTTTTAATGAAACTGACCATAATGATGAGGACCATGACAGGGTCATAGCTGGGCATATTTGAGTGTGATGAGGACCATCACAGGGTCATAGCTAGACATATTCGAGTGAGTATGATGAAGACCATGGCAGGGTCATAGCTAGGCACACTCGAGCATGATGAGGACCATGACAGGGTCATAGCTAGGCATACTCGAGTATGAGGACCATAACAGAGTCATAGCTAGGCATACTCAAGTGAGTATGATGAGGACCATGACAGGATCATAACAAGGCATACTCGAGTATGATGAGGACCATGACCGGGTCATAGCTAAGCATACTTGAGGGGGCGCTCTACAGATAATACATGCTTCTGAGAGAGTGACAGGTGTAAGATGAAGTATTTTGCATTTGCAACATGCGCAATGGAGAGAATGTTGGCATACCTCTATGTTACTTTTATGTACTGTGGCTGAAATTTCTTTACATATTGTACTTGTGGAAACTGGACATGATCTAAGCACACAGCAGACAAAATATCTGCTCCAAAGTACTCGAAAAATCAGTCTGAATTAGTCAAAAGTGCACTATTTTCAGGAGTTATTAAAATAGGGAAACGAATTTTGCCAGAGCAGACAATACCAGCCTCTCAATGTACTATGAATGAATTACAAAATATCTTAAAAGTAAAAAAAGCTATCGGCTCTTTTTTATTTTTTATTTACCTTTGAAGTCCAGGAAGTGAAAATGACCAAGCGGAGCTAGCAGTTTTTTTGAGAGGTGCACATCTTAAGTAAGACCAAGCTGTATACTATATAACCCAAATTTCACCCATCAATCATACACCAAAATAAAGGGAATTCAAAGTTCTTTTAACAATACCTAAGATATACAAGGTCTTTTTTAAATAGCCAGGACAGCCAGTGAGGAAAATCTGGGTAATTCTTTTTCTTTAAAAATCTAACCCTATGCAAAGTACGAAACTGGAGAGCGCCACCTGAGTAAGTATGATGAGGACCATGACAGGATCATAGCTAGGCATACTCAAGTGAGTATGATGAGAACCATGACAGGGTCATAGCTAGGCATACTGGAGTGAGTATGATGAGGACACTTACAGGGTCATAGCTAGGCATACTCGAGTGAGTATGATGAGGACCATGACAGGGTCATAGCTAGGCATACTTGAGTGAGTATGATGAGGACCATGACAGGGTCATAGCCAGGCATACTCGAGGAAGAGAAGAAAATCAGCCACTGCGCTCAAAGAGGGACAGCTAGGATTTATACGATTCCTACTGCACCAATCACAAAAGATTCTCCACTTGGCATCATAGACTTTTGATGTAGATCGCCTCTTGGATTGCACGATGCACTTGGCGACTTTGCTCGAAAACTTCTCCTGGCGGAGAGATTGTTTGAGATCAGTCAAGTGTGAAGGTGGAGAATCTGTGGGTTGTTGTGCAGAAGAGAACCCCTGTGCTGTGACAGAAGGTCCCTCCTCTGGGGTAACATCCTGGACTGGTCTACCAGCAGGTCGAGAAGATTATTGAACCACGATCGTTGGGACCATGGAGGGGCTATCAACACGAGCTGAGCAGTGGAGTTCCTTACTTTGTGAAGTACTTGTGGAATCATCCTGAAGGGTGGGAAGGCGTAGGTGAACAGACGATCCCAATTCAGGCTGAAAGCATCCACTACCCAGGGTTCCTGATCGGGGACTGAAGATATGTAAAGGGGAGCTTGTTGTTAAAGTCTGAACAGGGAATCTTCTACCATTCCGTGATGACTATCAGTCCTTTCCTGGACATACTGACCGCCAAAATATTCCTTTTGCCAGGAATGTGGCGAACTCGAAGGGTAATCTCTTCCCAGGTTGCCCAGAGGAGGTTCTAAACCTCCATGCAGAGAGAAGGGGCATGTGTGCCTCCTTGTCTTCTGAGGTAAGCCACCACCGACGTGTTTGTCGGAGGAGACCATCACGTAATGACCCCTTTGTTGTCGACGCACCCCTGATGGGCTAAGAACACTGCCCTCATTTCCAAATTGTTTATGTGGAGGGTACATTCTTCCCGGAACCACGAAACCTGAAGAATCAGACCCTCCGGCTCCAGATGAGCACCCCACCTTGAATCTGATGTGTCTGTGAACAGATAGAAGTGGGGATCAGGGGCATGTATAGGGACTCCGGCAAGGAACCGGTCCCGATTGATCCACCAGGACAGATGATGGTGGAAGACCTGACCTAGATAAATCCGAACATTCAGAGGGTCCCTGTGCGGTTTCTTGAAGACGCAAGTGTAGTCTGTCTAGGGTGACCAGGTTCGCTGCGGAGTTCAAGGTCCCCAGCAGAGAAAGAAAATGATGAGCCAACAACATGGTCTTGGCTCTCAGCGTCTCCAAAAGGGACAGGATCTTGTCTACTCTGTCCCGAGGGACACAGACTAATCCCCTGTTCGTAAGGAAATTCATCCCCATATAGACAAAATCTTGAGACTGAGAAAGCTCCGACTTCTCTTGGTTGGGTAAGAGACCCAGTCTGGTCACTATAGACCAACAGGGAGACAGGTTGATTCTAAGGGACTCGAGCATGCCATTGTGGATCAACCAGTCGTCGAAATATTGGAGGATTGGGATACCCAGTGACCTTAAGTGGGCTGCAACTACTCCCATGACCCTGGTAAACGCTCTGGGTATGGAGGCTAGGTCGAATGGCAGAGCGCAAAATTGGAAGACCTCTCAGTCCAAGCAAAACCAGAGGTACTCCCTGTGAGGAGGAAAGATAAGGGATCTGAAGATACGCATCCTGAAGATTGATGGAAACTGCACAGTGACCGGGCCTTATGGCCTTCCTGAATGAAACTGCTGTTTCCATCTTGAAGGGTTCGTCCTGCAGAAAGTTGTTTAGGGAGGAAAGATAGATAATTAGGCGAAACTTTCCCCCTTTCTTGGGTACCATGAAAATGCGAAAGTAGAAAGCTGGAGAATTGTCATTGAACACCCTCTCCACTACACCCTTCTGGAGAAGGAAGTGTACCTCTTCCTTTAACCGCACCAGAGAAGACAGTATCCTCCTTGTATGATAGAGAGGACCCAGCCATCGACCGTGATGGAGGTCCAAGCCTCTGAAAAAAAGGTTTAGTCTGGCACCTATGGGAACCCATGCAAGAGGGACGCTCTGCAGGAGAGGGATCGAGTCCCTAGGGCCAACCTCCTTTTTTCTTAGGAAAGGGGGAAGGGCCCGTAAACCTCTTCCCTTGGCCTCTGCGGCGTGTCCTTTTAGGCGCCAACTGACGAAGGGGATGTCTGAACTGGGGTTGCTGCTTATACTGGGGCTGCGTGACTTTAAAAAATTTGGGTGAAGGGCCCTGTGGTCGTTCAGGATGACTTCTTCGCTTCCTGGCCAGTTTTGATGGGCCAGGCGTGGATGCGAGAGAGCGATGTTGCTAGACTTGAGACACCAGAGGAAATGAGCCCTCCAAAAAAGAGTCTCTGCCTCTAGAGGAGCAGCCCTAAAAAGGTTCTTACTGTGCTCCAGTAATACCTTGGATGTGTCCAAAGCAACATCCCTGCAGAGGTGGAGAAGCTCCGCGGATAAAGCCAAGGACAAGGATAACGTATATCTTGATGTTTTTGCCACTGCTTCCAACAAACAATGAAGAGCAAGTGGCAACAGAGCTTCCTGCCTAGCAGGTTGTAGGAGGCTGCTGAAAAGAGATCAACATGCCAAGCTATGGTTACTAGTGACCTAGCTTTTTGCTCTAAAGCCTCCAGTGTTTTAACTGGAAGGCGAGCCCAAGTCCCTGTGGAAATACCCACTTTCGTCGCTGCTGCGTCTAAAGTGGGAGGTTTAAGGGGCCAGTAAGGGGTGTGAACCCAATAACTAGCAGAAGAGACCAAAGGTCTCAACGTAGCCTTCCACGTTGTCTAGGAAACACTTGGCCCTTACAAAAACATTTGAAACAGTTCCTTTTACCGTAGCCGAGTGAGGAAGCAACGAGAGATCTGGACGAGAGGCAGATCCAGTGAGTTTCTCCAAGCTGGAGATAATCTTAGTGTTCTCCGAGCCTGAGGGCTTGGGACACAAATCATTGGGCAATAGACAGTAAACCTCATTAACCGCTTTGTCAAACGACCAGACCTCTTCTTCCTCTGCCGCCTTAACCGACAGTTCGGGAGAGCCTAAGGAAGGGGGTGCCTACTCTGTCGGATCTATATCAAACTCGTGAGAATCCACGAGGGTGGAAAGGACATCCTCATCCTGCACTAGAACCTGAGAAGCAGGACTAAGTGACCCAGTGTCTCTTTTTTTAGGCTGGAGACACTTGCGAGTAAGAGGGACCTTGACCCGAGACTCCGCACGCGGAACCAGGGGACTGTCCTTAGTGGCAGGCACAGCAGTAGTGTGAGAGCGACTCTCAACCCTACTGGTGCGGTTGGGGGAGATTCTGTCCCCTTCCCTATTTCTATGGACTGCAGCACCGATCTCACTGCCAATGGGGCTAAGGTCCTGAAGGCCATGACTGTATGCAGGGGACTGTCCAATCGCTACCATGTGGTGGAAGGCCCCACATCTCATAAGGGTTTCAGGGAATCATAGTGAAGGGGGATGCCAATCCGATCCCCTTCCCTAGTCCTACATCGGTACGACGAATCCAAATCCCAAGAGGGATTTAACGGTAGTCTGGAGGGAGGGGGTCTCGACCCTGACCCTCTCCCCATACCGATGGGCCTCAAATGACCGGTAATGACCAGTACTCGTAGCCCTATGACCGGTGCCCGGTGACTCTCGCCCGGTACCCGGTACTAGGTGCCCGGTCACCGGTCAATGGCTGGTCAGGCGATTCTGATCTGTACGAAGATCCTCTCGCAGATCTGACAGACTTAGATCGATGCTTAGCCCTTTCAGGGTGGCCTGAACCTGTCGCCGAAAATGGGCCACGGGGGCTGAAAGGGTGCTGCTCTCCCTCACGGGGGGGGGGGGGGCGCGACTCACTTTCGGCTGACACAGAACTATGGGGAAGTAGAGGGTGCTGCTCCTCCCTCACGGAGGGGGGCATGATTTGCTCTGTCCTTTGTGATGAAAGAGGGTGCTGCCCTCCCTCACAGGAGGGCACAACTTGCTCTCTGTCCTAGTAGAATGGAGAGGGACTGCTCCTCCATTCTGGGAAGGGTGCGACTCACTCTCTGCCTTACGGGATCAGGGAGGGTGCCGCCCTTCCTCAAGGGAGGGCGTGACTCACTCCCCATTCGCCTACTAATCCCTCTCTGAGACCCGAGGGACTCAGAGATGGAAGAAACCAGAAAATTCTGATGAAGAAGAAGAGACCTTCTTACATCCCTTATAGGTTCTTCTGGATTTGGCGAGGTCCCAAACCTCGTCAGACCATAGACAGCAAACAGGACAACCATCTGTCATCGTGCAGTTTGTGCAAGAAAGGCAGGTGGGGTGGGATGGGTGTCCCCGGGGCTTTCCTGTGACCACACCTCCCAACCTCCTGCTTTGACATAGCTGTAAAAAAAGACACTGAAAACAAGATAATGGTTATATATATATATATATATATATATATATATATATATATATATATATATATATATATATATATATATATATATATATATATAACTGCTTTGGAGATGAACCTTAGCAGGAACTCACCTGTAGGTGGCTAAACCACTCTAGCTTTATCTTTTTTTTTACGAAAGGACAGAAATACTCCTGAGGGTTTTTTAAAAATATATATGTATGTATATACACAACTATATATATATAGGTAGTAAGATAAAACAAGGTGACATAAACCAGATTTATCGAGTACTGGATACGAATAATAAGCAAAAAACCAGCTTGGTAAAATGCTATAATTAATATTATAGCAAATAGAATAAATTCCTATACTAATGAAATTAAAATTGAACCACAGTTCAATATAAGACACACATAAGAAGAAAAGACTGGTGTGCGACCTGCTTTCCTGAGCTTTAAAAATAGCCAACCAATTAGATTAAGGGAAATTAATTTTCGATGCTTTCGTGAGTTTTTCCAAAAAACAAATAAAAGAAAATCAACTGGCCGGTGACAGGGATAGGGAAAAAGGATAATTTACTTACCCTAGCTCAAGAAAACAATACAGAATTATCAAAAGGCAATAATTAATCCCCAGCAAACAATATGTGAAGGGGAAATAAGGGAAGAGAGAGAAAAGAAAGAGGAACCAGTCAGGCCGGTCCCACTTTCTAGTGAACATCTCACTTTGTCGTGCTCAAATTGTAATTTCTTTCTTGTTTTTCTTTCCATATGCAACTTCTTCCTTCCTCTTAAAGTATCAGTGTATCAATGAACAATAAGGGGTCAATAGCCATGGAAGAACACACCTAGTATCCTGCAAATTCAGGACATTACTTTTCTTTTTACTTTTTACTTTTCTTTTTACTTTTCTGGGTATGTGGTACCTGATAAGTTGTTTCATGACATGTGATATAAGTGTTTTAAAAGTTGCACATATATGCATTTTTACTTGATCCTGTTCTTATTCTGGCCCGTTCTTGTTCACGCTGAACAGTTTCCGTTATTTTCTGATCATCTGCATAGCACTTAATTATATTTGTAGCATTGCTTGTTATTACCAATGATATTCAGTTGTGTTTCATACCTGTTTTAATTATGCTTCACATGAGGAGGTACTCTGCTCAATTCGAGTGGGGTTGAAAATAGTAGTGCGGCCGATGAATATTAAAACTATACAAGAGATACTGAAGACATTTCCAGACATGACTTCAAGAAAGAAAGGATGAAAAGAATGTCAAAAGAATAGTCTTCGCAGCCTGGTCACTGAAGGATGATCATTTATACTTGTATTATCCCGCTGATCTTAAGACAATGGTCTTTTTTACATGAGTAGTTGACAGATAATTAGTTCCTGTAACTATACATGCATTTTAAAGGGGGTCTCTCGTCTCACATGCAACCTATTTCATGTAAACTTAGGTTTGAGAAACACACATTTGGAGCACAATTCTACTCAATGTTCTCGACACAGCGGGGATGTTTTGAATCACGACCGCATGCAGGTATATGTGATTCTTTCCTAACTTGTTATTCTCTTAGTGCCCATTCTAGAAATCGGACGTAACATACACATCTCGTAAAAATGGCAGATACTGCAACAGCTCCCACTCCAGCCGCCGCTGCCCCTGCAGCACCAAAGTCACCCAAGAAAAAGTCTTCCAAGCCAAAGACACCCGCTAGCCACCCCAAGTACATCGATATGGTGCAAGCCGCTATCAGCAACCTAAAGGAGAGAGGTGGCTCTTCAAGGCCAGCTATATTGAAGTACATCTTAGTATGAAATTGGCAAAACTCACAAGAGAGCTGAATATTTCCAGACAAGGGAAAATACTGGTCAAGGGTAAATACCACCTGAAATTTATGAAAAACATAATGAAAAAGCGTAATTCACTATGTGGACTCGTCTAGCAAAGACAATTTCTCAAGTGACAATTTCACCGTCTTCATCAAGATGAAGACCAGAAAAAGAATGATGAATTGTGGGAAACACGTGCAAAAGACTGTGGGGTTTGCACAGAGAGTCTTATTCTCTAGATCTTTCTGGTCAACCCTATGGGAGGATGATTTCTCATCAAAATGGTTGGTTATTTCCTGTCACGGAAATAGATTAGCTACACAATAGCAACAGAGTAAGCTATTACTGATATTAAGGTTAACATTCTTGATCATTATTCTCAAGTAGGTAATACAAGCAAGACAGGAATATCAGCATATAAACTTTAGACCTATAGTAATATTATTTCAAAGTTTCAGTTGAATGCAACTTGATATGTGACTTTCAAAAAGTTTAACACAAACCTTTAACACTGCTTACAATGATGAAACATGCTTTATGGTTAAGCAGACAAGACAGGAATTATTATCATATCAGCATATAAACTTAAAACCCACAGTAATATTATCCTAAAGTTTCAACTGAATGCAGCCACTGATGTAGTAAATATGTGACTTTCAAAAACTTTAACACTGTTCACTATGATGAACCAAACTTGCTGCTTAAACAGGCATGACATGCAAGACAGGAACTCCTGGCATATCATGGCATAAACTTTAGACCTATGGTAATAATATACAAAGCTACATGACTTTCCTCCAATGAGTCTGTTGTAGCAATAACTAACAATCACTAATGGACACTGGAAGGATGATGAAGTCAGGACCATGGCATAAGCTCTTCATGTTTTCGACCAGTGGGGCTAATCATCTCCTTATTCTTAACTTCTTTTGTTTTTAGCTTGAAAGTTTGAAATAGAAGTACTGAGTGAATACAGTAAAACCTATCTTGACAGATCACCCCTTCTGCACACAAAAAGCTATCTCTCAAGACAGGTGGTCTCTCATAACATGTTTGTGCAAAATGACCAGTTTTCAAGGTCAAAATTCAACAGGGCTTAAGAAGGAAAAATACCCACAATTACTGTACATGAATTTTATTCTTTATTCACAACTCTTGTTAAAATACTGCATTCATTTCATCTCAAAATAATTTTATATAGCAATACAAATATTCACCTATCATGAAACATTCACAATTATATTTGAAGATCAGACGAAAATATATAAGCATATGAATTGCAAACTTAACTAAGGTAACATTTATTTATCCTGTCCTTCAAGAGTAATATCAAATGTAGCATAAGAATTGCACTGTTAGCTATGGTAACACTTACTCATCCTGTTTATGAATTGCACTGTAATGGTTTTGATCAGACTTTGGGCAAATATGAAATGTATATATGTACCAATTAATGAAATAAAATGAACATAATTAACCCATATGGAAATAAAATAAATTTATTGAGAAACAAAAGCCAAAGGCTTAATTCACTTTCGACATAAAGAGCTTAACTCAATATATACGAGAGGAACCAGCTGCACCACGGTGAACAGATGATGGCTAGGTGTGTGGGTTTTAATAAATGTAACAACAAACCACCAATGAACAACACAAATCTTTTACAATAACAGTCAAATTTGGAAAATGATAATCACAAAGACAAAGATTTCATTCACCCTCAGGCATTTCGGGATCGACTCCAAAGACAAACAATGTACTGAACCGCTACAGTGACGCCCTTTAAGAAAGTTTCTCAATATGACATTATCGATGTTGTGCAGTTTTGCCAAAGATAAAGAAACAATACAAACTTCTGAATTGACTATGTACATCCTTGACTGCTCCCTTTGAAGCAAGAATGGTTAATTATAATGGGGATTTACATGACTTCAGCATTACAATGGTGGTTAGTGACAGGTATTTTAGTCTGGTTTATACTTTGTAGCATATAATGCTACCTGCGTAACCTGTAGATTTTAGAAAACCGGCAGCCAGACAACTGTTTTTCCTGTTTAGAACAAACTCTCCTAGACAGTCATATTCACAAAAAATTAAATAAAGGTCAGTGGTTTTATCTCTGTTTTTCTGATGCTGGTTGTTTAAAGCAGTGTTGTTTAGAACAATCTACACTTTGCCTGCAGACCCTTCGAAGAAGTTGTGGTTACAAAGGATTATATAAAGGCCAGTGGTATTTATCTCCTTTTGTGATGCTGGTCATTCATGAGTGTTATTGAGAACAATTTGCACTCTGCATGCAGACCATCCTAAGCAGTCACGGTTACAAAGGATTGCATAATGGTCAGTGGTGTTAACCTATTTTTGTGATGCAATCATTCATAGCAGTGCTTAAATGCTTATTTTGCCTAAAAATCATGGTCGCTGGTCACGTTCTGCAGGTGGTCACTTGCAACAGTGCATTTATATATAATAAAATCGATCCATGCAGAATGAATGTGATCGTAAATGGCAGGTGGTCGCTCATAGCAGAGGTAGCCCAAGACAGGTTTTACCCATGTCAAAAATGACAGGATGAATTATATTTTATATTTGAAACTGTAATACAAAGTTGGTCGAACTAATCAAATTTTTTTATATGACTTTATGACTTTGTTGTCTTTTCTAAAGATGCTTTCAAATGTAAACTTGGCTTGGTGTTATTCTCATACTATCCGAGATATCGGCCTATGTTTCTCAAGCATATCAGGAGACCCGGATAGCTTTCCATTCTCTTTGCAACTCAACACTACCAGGTTTGATCCTCGGTGCCAGTATATGCAAAAGGTTATTGGTTGCCCATCCATATGCAGTTTCAATTTTCTCTGGAATTACTAGTTTTCTACATCTCAGAGATCACATAAGATGACCATATATGATATAGCACAGATTGTACAAACCAATGAAACAAATGACCCCTCTGTTACAGACTTTAAATCAAAAACTTTTCACAAGCATCACATTTTTGCATAATTTAGTGAAACACCAAAAATGTTCAAAGTTTTGTTTATGTTAATAGCAGCATTCTTGAATAATGTTTGTATTTCCAATGAGAAATTTGCAAGAGAAGTTATGTTGTGAATACAATAAATTCATGAAAATGTTATGATAATAAAATATTGCAATCTGCAATTGTAGTGACAGAAATATTGTTTAAAAATAAGTTTTCTAACCATACAATTGAAAGTAAAAAAAAATCTATATAGTTTAAAATGTGTAAATAATTTACAAATTGCTAAAATGACTTTAAAATTTAAACAGGTCATCTACATTTGAATACAAATGCGCCTACTAAAATTTAATTTGTCTGCCTCAAGTAGTTTTTGTTTAATAATGGTAACAAGCATTTTTTTTAAAAAAGGAAAGTGCACGTCATCAAAGTTACAAAATGAGTGACAAATTGCTGTAGCTAACTCAAAATCAAAACAAGTCATCTACTTATGACCATGATAAAGTATGTACAATTTCATGGCTATAGGTTTAATAGTTTTTGTGCTATTGCACTAAAACAGATTCAGGATGGATGTTCACACATACAGACATATGAATGGACAGCAGCAAAACAATATGCCCTCTGCTGCTATCACAGTGGGGTATAAAAATGACACTTGTTGACTACATTGATTTTTTTAAAGCATTTTATTTAGATAAAGTAACTGAAGTAAAAAAATAAATATCAGTCATCTTTTCAATCTGAGAAAAAAGGCATGCTTGCATTCTTTGGAGTCCACAGGATAATATTTGTCATAGAAATCTATGATAAATTCCTCAGGCTTGAAGCCAAACTTTTGGTACAGCATCATGGCTGAATTTGTAGCTGATACATGTAAGGTCACATCTTTACCCATACAAGTCTGCAAAGACAAAGAAAAACAATTAAAAATGTGTGTATGTTTTTGTTCATTAAAAAACATATTTTAACAAGCAACATTTATTCTATCAATGGGGAAAATAATTATTAAAACAAGGTTTTATTCATTCTGACAAAATAATACTTAAAATGGTTTTATTGATGCCAATAACAAAAAACATCCTTCAGCCCTCAAACCTTAAGGTGGAGTTTGGAAAAGTGCAGTTGTGAAACACTCTCTCTGCACCTCTGCAATTCTGGCTTCATTCCTTGGTTCAAAGACATGTTAGATTTGATCACAAGCCCCAACCATGCAAGAATCAGCCATTAAGATAGTCCACTTGTGTAAAATTAACACTAACTGAGCAGCTCAAAACAATATGTTCACTATATTATAATGTCTTGGAGATGGCATCACTTTTTACTATGATCCCGTGTAGTGCTATGAACTCTATGTGAGATTAGATGTAAAATGGCAAGGCTGTAACTTTTGTCTCTTATTAAATAGTGAAAAAGAAAAATTCTTATACAATTTTAATAATCAGAATAGCAGTCCTGTAAAAGAAAATAATAAAGTCAACTGAAAGTTTATGAGACCTGCAAAAATCATAAGCGATTATGACCTGGTATAAATCCGCCAAGCTGGCTTTCCGTTGTAGAAAACCGATGTAATCTTAATAATTGTGTCATACTGGAAAAATTCACCCACCAACACATACTTTTCTTTGTGTTTTCGATAAGAGGTGTTTATGATCTTCAACCTTTGCAAATTTAACATATTTGTAAATACTCATTGAGCTATAATTTTATGCACAAATAGTGACAGGGTACTTTTCTCCTTCTCTTATATGTAATTACCATTTCCACTGTACAGTTTCATACATTGCATTGGGTTTGATTTTTAATGAAAAAGAATTTCCCAGGTTTCCTCACTGGTTATCCTGGTTATTTAAGAAAGACCTTGTATATCTTACGTATTGTTAAAATAACTTTTAATTCCTTTTATTTTGGTGTATGATTGATGGATGTAATTTGAGTTATAGAGTATACAGCTTGGCCTTAGTTCAGATATGCACCTCTCAAAAGACTGCTAGCTCAGCTTAGTCATTTTCACTTTCTGGACTTCAAATGTAAATTGGAATAAATCAAGCAGATAACTTTTTTGTAACTTTTTATATATTTATAATTCATTCATCGCACTTTCAGATGCTGGTATTATCTAATCTGGCAAAATTAATTTTCCCTATTTTAATAACTGCTAAAGTTAGTGTACTTTGGACTAGTTCAGACTCATTTTTAGAGCACATGGGAGCAGTCATTTTGATCAGCTGTCTGCTTTAGATCGTGCATAGTTTTCATAATTACCACATGTAAAGAAATTTCAGCCACAGTACATGAAAGTAGCATAGAGGTATGTCAACATTCTCAACATTGTGCATGTTTGCCAATGTTCTCTACATTGTGTATGTTGCTAATTTTCTTTACATTGTGCATGTTGCCAATGTACATAATAACTGTAGAGCAGAACCTATTTAGCTTGGAGTATTACAAACAAATACACACCAACCTATACATTTTTAATTAATTCTAGATTGCTTGGACCCTTACATATATAAAAATATAATTTTTTCAAAAGTTAAATACTCCAACCTTTCACAAGCAATCATCCTTAAGAATCGGTGGTTTTATCCAGAGTTTCCAGCCACTCTCCACCTCAAAGACCACCCTTCATCAAGCCTACCTAAAATATAATGAATAAAGCTTGAATTTTAAGCCCAAGAATTATGATCATCAAGACAACTTACGCTTAATTAGTCACAGAGGATTGTACATAAAAAACAATTGACAGTACTTACCTGTATGAGATGGTACACCATGAATGTTGCTAATCCTGCCCTTCTCCAGTCAGGGTGGCTAAAAATGAATGAAATGTATGCCTCGTTGTACTTTGCATCTGGCACCATGAAGGCAAAACCAATTACTATTTTCCTTTGGGAAAAAAACAAGAGAGAAATATGTTATTTCATATATTATTCCACTAAAAACTTATTAAACTTAGTTTTCTCTCTTTACTTGCTACCAGGTACATTCAAACCTGTCCTAGTGGTCACCTGTGTTCAGCGGTAATTCTAATTTTGCACCCCACCCCGGCAATTTTCCTAAATAAATGCCCTGTATTTAATGGTCAACTGTTTTCAGCAGTCAGGTGTTTCTTAACCAAACCATGGTTTCACCCTGCCTTAAGCAGTCACTGCAAATTAAACACTTCTTTTGTTTGATGAGCAAGGCATTGTTTAAATAAAGGTATATCATGTGAATCAATGTTTGAGCATTTCATATCTCGATTGTACTTATCATACTCCAATCATGCTGTCAGTCAAACTTAAAGATGTCTTTGAAAGCAAAGCGGTTTTGGGCCTTACATGAGAGAATCAAAGCAATTCATTTCCTGGATATTGGACAAAGTAGTCATGTAGTTGTAGTAGAAATGGGAGTCAAGCGAACTCACATCCAAGGAATTATTAAGCGTAAGCGAGATATTATAGCCAATTTTGAGAACAACATTAAACCAGAGTGTAAAAGATTACATACAATCACACCAAATGAGTAGACAAAAAAGCTGTACTTGTGATATCCCTTATGGTTTATATGCTACTAACAATAGCTGCAGGAAGCTTCTTTTCATTCTGTAATCATCAAAGATCTCGCACAAGAGCCGACTGTATTTTGATCTCAGTGAGTTTGAGCAACTGCTTAATCTATCAAATGTTTGAAGTGTGAACATCTGTTTTCATACCAAATAATACCAGCTGTCAGTCACAGGTAAGCTGTCAATTAGTAATTTTCATTTAGACACATTTCTACTGATAAGTTATGATTTAACGTACATGATGGATTAAAGTGGAACTTTTTTTATTATTATTTTGTTATTTTTCTTATTGCTAAATAGATAAACTAAATATATGTATCTTGATAGCATACTACTACTAATAATAATAACGCTAATGCTATTCGGTGCATAGTACATGTATTTGTTGTGAACCAAGTTTGAGAGCTCAACCTGCCTTCAGAGGTTACTTGTCTTCAAAGGCCATTTTGGCCCTTTCCCATGGGTGACCACTGAACACAGGTTTGACTGTATTTTGAAAGTCTAGATTACAAGTTTATACATGACAGGAGATTACTGCTTAGTAACGTTTAAGATAAAATGGTTTTATTTCATTTATGGCACCTAGTAATGTGAGATTAAATAAATTGTTCACCATGAAGACTGGAAAAACAAGCAAAAAAATCAGTGAATTTGTTTCCTCTGCCTACCATGGTGAGGTCACAAAAATTCACAATAATGAAATCTGTGACCTTTAAAACAGAGCTGTTAAGTTACTGAGCAGACATGGAAAGTAACCAAGTTTCATTGCCCTCTCTCAATCTTTAATCCCAGAAGGCTATATAATTATAGTGTGGAAGGGAAAGTAAGATGGAAAACTTAAAATACTGAGCCATAACCATGACCTTCAAGACAGAACAAAAATGTGGTATTTGACAAACCTTCGAGTGATTATGTAGAAATATACAAACTTATACATGTATACCTTAACCTCAAATGGCTCAATAGTTACCAACCCAAAAGGAAACTGTGGACAATTAAAATATAGAGCTGTGACCTTGAAGATAGGAACCCTACTGTGACCCATTACACACCTAATGTGAGGTACAAGTATACAAAGTTTCATCCATTACTCTCAAATGGCTCTAAAGTGTTAGAGCGGAAGGGAAAGTGTGATGAAAAACTTAAAATACTGAACCATGACCTTGACCTTGAAGATAGAACCCCCAATGTGCTACATGACACACCTTCTAGTGATGATGTACAAGTATACCATGTTTTTTCATCCTTTAATCTCAAATGGCTTAATAGTTGTTGAGCAGAAGAGAAAGTGTGATGTAAAATGTAAAATATTGAGACATAACACCCCCAATGTGATACATAACACGTCTTCTAATGATGATGTATTAGTATAACAAATTTTATTCCTTAAGCACAAATGGCTTTAAAGTTATATAGCAGAAACAGAAGGGTGATGGATGGACAGTAGAATGGATACTGTGTCCTTTCTTGCTTTCTTCAAAAAGGTGGGAAACCAACAACAAAAAAATGACCAAACTAAATTTCAAACAATATGCCATATCTGAGCTATTTTGATTCAAATGATCAACATAACTTAGTTATGAAGAATCATAACTTAGAGTCAATGCTTTCTCTATCATACCTATGAAAATGTTTTATATGAATACAAGTGTACTGTAAAATGACACATTAAACACTCGCCCTGTGTTTGATAGTCCTCTATGTAGGCAACTGAAACTCTTTGCATATACCACTTTTCTTCTTAGTCACAGTGACCCTGATCTTTCACTTTTTGACCCCTAAATTAATAGGCTTCTTCCTTACCCAAAGTGTAAGCAATCCTAAAAGTTTGGTCCAGGTCTGTGATGTACAAATTATATTATTGTGCACATACCATTTTTCTTCTTTGTAACAATGACCTTGGCTTTTGAACTTTTGACCCCAAAATTGATAAAAATGTTTCCTTTCCCAAGTACAAGTCATCCACAAAGTATGGTCTAGGTATGTGATGTAGAACTATTGTTATTGTGCGGAAATGATTTGAATTCTTTAAATCACAGAGATCTTGACCTTTGACCTTCTCACTCCAAAATCAATATGGTTCTTCCTTACCACAAGTGCAAGCCATCCACAAAATTTGCTCCAGGTATGTGATGTAGAACTCAAGTTGTTGTTCAGAACCAGTTTTCTTCTTTCAGTCAGTGACCGTGACTTTTGACATTTTAACCCCAAAATCGATGGGGTTCTTCCTTACCATAAGTACAGGCCATTAACAAAGTCTGGAAACTGTAGCTGCTTGAAAATTTGAGTAATTGTGCAGAAACCATTTTTCTTCTTTCTGTCACTGTTACCTTGACCAATGGTCTTTTAACCCTGAAATCAACAGGGTCCTTTCTTACATCAAGTGCAAACCTTCTACAAAGTTTGGTAACTATAGATGGTGGAGAACTTGAGTTATTGTACGGAGACAAAATTGGTAACAGACAGATAGATGGACATTATAACAAAATACATTCCACCTAATGACAGGTGTATGCATTAAAAAAAAGAAAAGAAACAACACACTAATTCAAGTTTCAGAACGCAGAATAATGCACAAATTCTAAGTAAACTGACAGCATTTGCAGCTACACTGTGTAAACATGATAAATACACTGTTCTGCTCTGTATGATTACAAGGTGAAACAAATGAATAACACAACTATTTCTATGCTATAGTTTTGATCAGAGCCTTTGCAGCTTGTACCCATAAAAAAACATGACTACTGTATTTTGGTGTGTAAAACGCACACCCCAATTTTCGACCCAGAATGAGGGAAAAAAATTAGTTCTGCCATATAGCGTGCATGTGATATAACACATTTTAAAATCATGATAATTTTGCTTCGTAGTGCATCAATAGTCACCCATTTTGGATAGTGCACCATGATCATTTGTTACAAAACGTTTTAATTGTTTACAATAATCCAGGACTTGACTGTTTCTCTGGTCTTTCCTGTCAGTACACAGCACCCAATTATAACAAATAATTTTTTTAAAAATAAAAGAAGAATGAAAAAAGTGGCAATATTGAAAGCATATCTTTCCAACTTTTTGGTTGGCCCTTAAAAGGGCAGTTTTAAGGTTTTCTTTCTTGATTGAGTTCAGTCTGTTGCATCAAATCCCTCTTCATCATCGTCACTCTCGAAAAGTTGATATTCATCATCATCTGTCATTCTTCTCCACTTCAAAACAGAAGACTTTCCTACAATGAACTTCCTCCCCATGGCTCTCTTACCATGTGCTTATGCAAAAGGCAATTTATATTTAAATATTCACAATATTTATATCCATATAAAGTCCAATTAGTTTAAATCCCAAGAATGGTCATTTAGAATGCTGTGTTGTTTTTCTCTGCAAGTAAATTAACGTCTCGTTTCCCACCAAAGAACATTACCTTGTGTCAGTAAGTTGCATATACACTTCCTGTAGTTAGATGCATTTGGTCTGATCTTTACTCAAGCTAAGCATATTTGTTACTTTAAAGATATGACACTTTTGTCAGCGAGTACAAAGGCATCACTGGTTAAGGAACTTACATGAGTGAACACCTGGCCTTACACTGTACCATGAAACAAAGAAAAATTGAAAATATATACCAAGCTGCACACATCCCAAAAACTAATTCAAAATAAATATGTTAATTAGTAAACAGTGTTAAGTACCTTAAGAGTTGGAAGGAATAAAGATGTGATTTAATGTGGGCTCTATAGAGAAAATGAATTAATCTTTGCACATGTATGGTACTTAAAGAACTTAAGACTGCAGATGTGAACTGTTGTCAAGATGAATTCACACAAGCTTTATCACAACTCAAATTGAACATGTATTAAGCTATAGATGTCCCTTAAATGTGCCTCTGATTAGAAAATTAACACTTCTTGAATTCTAAATATTATATTTCAATTCAACCATGAATAAAGAAATTAATTAATGAAGACAAAATGTATTAGATCAACAGTTACTGAATATTGAACATTTACAGGTAAGGAAATCATATTTGTTCCACTGCAATATGGTACATTGCACAGCTTTAATGTAAACATGACATAGTAGAACAATAAGTTACCAGTCGTATGTACATGTATTTCTGGTCAAGTCACAGAGCAAATGGCTACATAGTGATGTCAAATAAAATGAGTTTATTAACATAAGCAATCAAAGAACAAGACTATTGAGGTAAACATTATTTAACTCTTTAATAAGGTTAGTAAGCATTTTAGTTACAATGCGACGGATTGAATATTTTACAAGGAGTGAATGTGACATGTAGGCAGCTTAAGTGCCTTGATCATTTCATCTGATCGACCTTCAAAATAAATATTTTGTTTTTGTTTTTCTGCAAAATGCGCATTCCCTCCAGAAAATAAGAAATTAGGTAAAATAAGTGTATGTTATACACACCAAAAATGGTAAATAAAAAGTACAACATTGCTAAAAGATTGAATGACAATGATTCCTTTCTTTTAAATATTTAAAATTTTAAAACTGACCTTATGTATCTCAATAAAAAGACTTGTATCTGTTTTCACTCAAAGTGACAGGATTTCTAAGTGTTAAACCCATGCCATTTAAATCCTGGTGACTCGGACATTTGTTGATTATAGAGATCCTTTACATGCTTCTATTTCTGGATAAGTGAATCAGTTTGTGCATGCAGGAGTGAATGGTGAACTGTTTCATACTGTTTGCCCAGCTTTGAAATCAAACTTAAGTAACTATTTAGCAAACTGGGTCATTCCTGTAGTGTTCACCCCTGTTCAAATATAGACTCATCCAGCATCCCCGCTTGTATTTGGATGCAGCTATTTATGATCACCAGTTTTAAGCTATACTGTACTTTTATTTAGTCAGATCTAGATAAGGGTACAAGCTATACTGTACTTTTATTTAGTCAGATCTAGATAAGGGTACAAGCTATACTGTACTTTTATTTAGTCAGATCTAGATAAGGGTACAAGCTACAGAGGGTTCAGAAGAAAACTATAAGCTAATAAAAGTAATGAAAGTGTCTGCAAGGTTGACTGAAATGGCTGTAACAATCAACACAAAAAATAATAAATTTGACCAGTTTAAGTAATATTGAATGGACTAATAATCATAATTCGGCATTGCATTACAAAGATTAACCATAATGTGGAAATTAAACAACTTTATTTACCTAAAGAGCACAACACAGCTAAAATCTGGATACTGCAAGCACTCTGATACTGCAAGAGAAAACAAACATTTTTTCAATATAAGAAAATTGCTCAGACACAATTTCAGCCATGCAGTCATATTTAAAGTTCTTTAATAAAAATATAATCAACACTGAGTATGATAAGATCATGGAGTGTATCGACTTTTATCCTTCTGTATATTTAAAAGAGAACAAAATTTAAAATTTAGATAAATTTAAAAAATGTGTGCATTTGTTTGCCAATTATTTATTGTCGCCTCCTTCTTGGGAAGTGATCAATGTTCCAAGACTTAATAGATTCTTATCTAGTTTAGGATGCTCTGTTCGGATACACAGCGACCAGGTTCACACATTTTATGGCATTATTTTCAGAGTATTGTGTAAACTGCTCGAAACTGCAAAGACCAGGACCACTCCCCATGGGTCAAATGCCAATGGGAAAGTATAATCACACAATGCTTCAGACAGTACGCTTCTACATAAAAGGCTGGGTAATCAGAAAGACTGGGATGAAAATCTACCACAAATGGCAGGGGCCATACAATTCACAGTTAATACACAAACTGACTTCACAGGCAATAGAGAGATGCTTGAAAGGGAGGTCTTACTATATCTGGAAATTCTGATGGCGAAAAAGCAGGACACAAGAGGCATGTAATTCACCAGTAGAATATGTTAGAAATATCAAACAGAGCCTGAGGGAGGTACATGAAAGAGCCAGGCAGAAGCTGGCCATTTCAGAAGAGAACCTATATCTGAGAACAAACCAGGTTTAGGATGACATAAGTGATATAGTCTACATCATAGATTCAGTAGTTAGGCCACTCAAAGATGCTGAGATCCCCATGGAAAGGCCCATTTCTTGTGATAAAGGTCTTGTCACCAGTACTTTTGTGAGCATGGAGCTGGAAAGTGGACATGGTGTTGCATTATGATTGAATGAAGAAATGCCAAGGCAATGATTTACAAATATGGGTAAAGTAACTGAGGCACTCCCTGTTGGGAAATACCAACAGTGTAGAGATACAAGACAATAGCAGTCCAGATCTCACAGACAATGATGATTGGAGTGGGGGTGGGAGTTTTGATGCAGAATTGGATGGGATGAATAATGAAAGGATGGACAACCAGAGACAGGAAGAAAATCAGAGGATACAATTCTCTACTAATACCTGTGTTTGTCCAGATCTCAAAGACAATTATGACTGGGATGGGGGTAGGTTTGATGCAGAATTGGATGGGGTGATTGATGAAATGGTGGACAACCACTGACAGGAACAAAATCAGATTATATAATTATCTATGGGGATGAAGAAGCAAATCTCACAGAGCCTGAACTAATACTTGTGGCTCAAAACCCTATGGAAACCACAAGGATGACTTGGAGTAAGGTGTTCTCAAGAGCATTAACAAAAGACCTGTAGGTAAAAACAAATTCCTCCAAGATCTGATGATTCTGTCCTTTTCAAATAACATTCTACTTTAGAAGCTTCCATCTATATGCTGGGTTCGATTAATTTGATTTTTGTTGAGTTCAATCAATTTAAAATAACACCCCCACCCACCCCACCCCACCCCCACCAAAAAAACCCATAACTTAGGTGGCTTAACTGCTTAAGCCCAGGAAGACAAAGATTATTTCGTATATTGATCTGTTTCAGTCCTTTGTGGCTTAGTTAGGTAGGCCCAAAGGTGCAAGTTCTAACTCAGTTATTATATATGTGTTCCTATTAACTGTTATTAGAGTTGACTAAAATTTCCCCCGATTCGTTAAACAGGCCCCCATGGTGACTACTAATCTTTCTTTTGCTACCCCAACACTGTGATGCCTGTTGTGCTAGGTGAGGGTGGATACCATCTACTCAGTTAAAAATTGCCAAATACCAATTATTGCTAACTTAACTTTGTGGCATAGGGCATCAACATTTGTATTGATAAATTACATCTGGCTTTAACTACTTCTATTGAGAGCAATGTCTCTTCAAAAAATAAAAGGGGAAAGAGTACAGTAATGTAAGTATTTAAGTACTTAGATTTCTGACTGTTGCTGGAAGTGGTCAAAGACTATCATAAGGAGCAGCCATGTACAGAATTTGCCAAGAAACCTGAAATGTGAAGAATCCAGGCCCATTTCCAAGAGTGTGAAGAATCCAGGCCCATTTCCCAGAGGTAGGCCCTAAATAGACCCCATACTTACAACAGACTCTATTTTATGTGGGGTACCAATTTTCATGAATTTCATGGTGGCTACTAACCAAGAATTAAAAGACCTAGCTAAAAAAAAAAAAATATGTGGAAATGATAAAGCCCTTCTGTGCAAATGATAAAGCCCTTCTGTGGATATGATAAAGCCCTTCTTAAATCCATGAATTCAAGTAGTGATAAAATGCCATTCTTCCCCAAACCAAAAAAATTGACGTCCATGAAAAATAAATGAATCCACAGTATTTGTTAACATAAATGCATATATCTTGTTTTTTAAATTTATATTTAACAATATCCCAGTTTGTAAATACAATACCTACAAGTCATGTCTCATAAAAAGATAAAACTTTGAATGTATTTATTTGCAACAATCTCCGTACATCATGCTTCAATATTTTTTGAGGCATGACTCATTAAAAAGTCTTTATTTCAAAATCAGCTTTTCATAACCAGAGCAACAAAAATAAATTTGACTGATCTTTTTGGAGTCAAATCATTTTGCTTTCTGGGGTAGAATGGTGGTGGTGAGTAATTAGTAATTAAATATGGAAACAACTTGTGTTAATAACTGGAGAAAAAGATGCTTTAAAAGACAATGTCTTCAATGAATTTACAAGCAAAATCTAGAGCATCATGTGATCTGAAAGTGATGAGATAAGGCTGACACTCATGGTGTAGATTAAACTTTTTCTGTACTAGTATTTAGTAAGCTGAGATTAAAACAGTAATGCACAACATACAATCAATGGCTGGCCAGAAGAACTCTCGGCAGAGGGCATTGACAGAGGGTATGTGTTGTGGACGAACATAGCAATAGTCTATAGGGGGAGGGTCAGGTGGCTTCCAATCCTTGTCATTCCTGGAATGAAAACAAGAGACCAAAGATGGGATGGTTGTTCTCCTAATAAAAAATTCATACAATCTACTGTTCTGGAGTAACATGTAATGAAAATCACAACTGTTCAAATCTTTATTTGAGTAAATCTCAAAGCTTTTACTATTTTTTGTTGTTGGTATAAATCATTTTAAGCAATTGTTTAATAAAATCTAGCATGAGCAGCTCTGAATTGAAATTCAAAAATATTTATTTTGCAATCTCAAGATCTCACTATGTGTAAATTCTGCACATAAATGATGATTGTGTCCTACATTACAAACATATTTAAGTGTTTTGGTTGCCATGATTTCTAATGGAAATATGATAATGATCAATTACTCTCTGCTTAGAAGTGCTAAGAATTTAACATAAGAATTAAGATGATTAAGAAACAATAAATTGGTGATGACACACTATAAAATGTAAGAAAGTTATAACAAATAAACCACAAGGATTACTTTACAGACAGTGGAACTACATGATAAAAGTAAAATGTACAAAGTCAAGGAAAACAAGCAGTTAATTTATAGATGGTAGTCAACAGTTAGGTATGTAGATATTGGGCGCCCAGTACCGGTGTGGGTAAGCCTGAATTTCCTGCAGTAGCTGCATTCTTAGGGGTCGTGACTCATAATCCCTTCTGATGAAAGGCTTCAAAATCCTAGAAAACAGAGGACTTAATTTAGTTAAGCAAGAAGCTGACTTGTGCTTAAGCCATTAAAGAACTTGATTAGATAATTGAGTGGGATCTACATAAGACAAGAGGTCCAAATGGGGCTGATATCGCCTGCCTGGGCAACAGACATATGTTAGCTGGTGAATGCTAACTCGTACATGCATTGAAACTGTGGAGTGGAAAGAAAAGTTTGGAGCACTTAGTTGCTACATTGTCTGTTAATGTTGGTGTTGCTTATCTTCTTTTTTAGACCATACATATAGGAGATTGAAACGCTGCAGATTCTTCTGCTTCACCTTTTTGTTGACTGAAATAAACAGATGAAACAAGACAAGTAAGTGTGATCACTTAGCTTTATGACTTAAGGGACAGACTAATATCATATGTGCAGGTCTGGTTGCCAGGGCTTGGATTTTTCTGTCATTTGTTTGTTTTCAGGTGCTGAATTAGATATTTTTGTATGTTTCTGGACAGGAAAAAAGTAATTATTTTTTGCCATCCAAAAACATGCAGAAAATATGATATACCCTTTCTTGGCATGGAAAGGCCATCATTTATGCAACCAACACTGGCCACTGGGTATCTCCCAGTCCTCAGGGGTCTAGCCGCTGGTTCATTGTTCATAGCACCACTCTTAAAGTATATATATATATTTACTAGATTCTGCAAGGTGAGTTAATTTATGCAGTCAGTATGGATTCCTGGATCTACCCTCTATTCCCCCTTGGGGTCATGACTTGGAAACCACTTAGATCCCCACCAAAGCTAGCCATGGTGGCTCAGTAGTTAAAGTGTTGAACTTGAAGGGTATAGTTTCAATCCCACTATCTGATCAGCCCTGTTGTTTTTATTTTAAGGCCATGGGTTTCTTTGCTTTTAGTAATTAAATATGGAAGTGTTTCAGGAGAAAATCATATTGAGTCATTTCTATTTTCGTAATAAAAGCTAAAAATACAAAATATGCATCACAATAATTGGTGACTAATGGCACTGAAGATATGAAATACCATATAATAATGCATATACCTCTGAAATCATATAAACAACTAACATTTCAGGCACCTTAACGTGGTAATACTATTTGAAGGTGTTTAGTGGTTTTGGTTCTGATGGGCAATGAAAGTAAAGTGTCTAACAATAAAACTACTGATGTGCATATGATGCACAAGATTTCTGGTTTGGTTGAGATATACTTACTTCAAGGTATTTTGCCTAGTGGCTTTGGTTTGTTTTTTGATGGGAAATGATAGTAAAATGTCTTGCCTATGGACACAACACAGTAACCCACCTGACTTGGCCTGGGAATTTAATCCAGTATGTCTGCATAGGAGCCCAGCATGCTAACCACCGAGCTACCCCACTTAACAAAGATACAATATAGCAAATTAATTCACAAGCTGCATACACTCCATTATTTTCCAAACTTGTCCATAATTTATTTTATCTACTTAGAATATAACTTGTAATATTTCTATTTAAATTTTTTTCCTCAGCTTTAAATTACCAATTAATATTCAACTTAATCCCCAACGTTTATTATTATCTAATTTATATAACTTTTTTTGTTCAAATTGATACATCCTGTATTCTAAAATCATTTTTTCAAATCTGTTTTAAATGTTTTCTGCAAGGGGAGATAACCCCAAACCTGCGATTCTCAATAGTCCTCATCATCAGTTACTTCCCTTGCTTTAAAAAGCAAACCGGCAAATACAGGATGCTTTCTATCAAGTTTGGTCAAATTCAAATTCTATTTGATGGTTTTGGAGAAGTCGACTAAATGTTTTTCTACGTTTAGTAATGGCAGCTATATTTAATGGCAGCTCAACATCATTTGTACAATTTTAAAGGTCTCCATGCCAGAATGCTTTCTGTTAAATATTATCAAATTCTGTTCAACAGTTTTTAAGAAGTCATTTTAAGGCTTTTCTATTTTTAGTAATAGTGACAATATTTGATTGCAGATCAGCATCATTTGTACAAAGTTGAACACCCTCTATGCTGGGCGTCAAATCTGCTGATTGGTTTTGAGAAGTTATTGAAAGTATTTTTTTAGTAAAAGTCACAGTATTTGATGTTAGATCAAATTCATTTGTATAATTCTGAAAGGTCTTCATGCCAGGATGCTTTCTGTCAAGTTTGGTCAAATCTGATTCAGCTGTTTTGGAGAAGAGGTCATTTCAAGGTTTATCTATGTTAAGTGTGGGTAGGTCAGGCTATGCCAGCTACCATAAGGAAAAGTAGACAGTACTACTCACAGAGATGCTGCCAGAATTTTATCTAAAGGGGGGAGCTCTCCCCTTGTCACCAAAATAAGGGAGGAGTAGAATAAAAGTGAGGGGGAGGAGGAAACAGCCATAGTTCAATATTTACCTAAGACATAAATATCTGTCTCGTTCTTTCTTCTACTCTATTGAAATCGAAATCCTCAAAAGATGTCTACTCTAGCTGTATAAGCATTAATCTGTTGATCATTTCTGAGCTTAATTTGTGTCTTATCTGTGTATGAATATTGTTCTGTGCTGAGAACCCCCTTTTACATATGCATAGCTAGTTAAGCCAGCTTGAACAAGTTGGAAAACTGTTCTTTATGGTTGTTATGTACAATTTTCAACACTCATAGGTATTGTCTCTTGGATATCTCTGCTCCAAAATAATATTTTTCACTAACAAGAGCTCTGCAAAAGTTTCACTTTCTTTAATCAGTACTTTGCTGACTACTCTGCCAGATTTCTTATCTGTTCCACAATGTTGTATTAGGGTTTTAAATCCATCAAGGCCATTGTCAGCTTGTTAAGACAGAGGTATTTTGATCAAAAATAAATATCCTTACTGTTTAATTTCTTTTTAGATTCTTATTTATTCAATTTATCTTAACCCTTAAAGTGCTATATAGTTTTGTACCACAAGATCCGTCAAGGCAGAATTGTTTGAGAAAAGAAATGAAAATTGCACTCTACTTTTAAATTGCCTGTATTTTAATTAGGCTTAGTATTCTGCCTTTTTGACATTTAATTTCGAAATATGGCTTAATTGGGGTTTGACCGGCATGCCGTCTGTTTTTGTCCATCCAGCATTTACATCAGACTCGTGTTCAACATTATTTTCGGGTTCAAAACTACTCACTGGTATTTCCAGTAACACTTTCCGGGCTCCAATAACCTCATATACTTCAAAACTTTAAAAATCATTGTCATCATCGCTATCATCGGCCAGTATTTGCCGAACTAAATCATCATCTGAAGATGAACCACGTTGGGAGTCAGCCATTTTGGTTTATCTAGTAGCCCTTACTTTAAACACACATTTGTAAACTTCGTTCATAAATGCAAGGTTCAACCTCGAGAATACTTGTTTCAGGACCCAATGTGCCAATCAAACGTAGTTTAACAACCGTTCATGCCAAGCCAAAGTACACAGATGTGTAAACAGTTTTGCCTACTGGAAAAAAGACAGATAACGAGACAAGCACTATAAGACCTCTACTGGCAGCGCCATTTATGCTGTGACAAGCACTTTAAGGGTTAACAGTTAAATAAAAATTGTATACTGCACAGAGTACATTTTTATATGCGCAACTTTAAACTAATTTGCAGGAGTTCTTGCACATCACTACTTTCCAAGTGCATGAATTTGTACCAATTTTGCGTGATTCGCACACTTGCATGCCCTGGCAGCATCTCTGCTACTCGTGACTGTTGACACAGAGTGGACAGCTACACCCGGCATCCTCTAGAAACTCCTCTCTGGTGGATCTGGCAGACAAGTAAATATGCTCATCCCTTGGCTATAAAGGCAGATGGCAAGAGTTGTGTGGACAGTGCAGGGTATCAGCTTAGGTGTAGTAGGATCTGATGGCCATCCACTGCATCCTGACTTGTCTCCTGATGTCTCGACACTGTCTTAACACTGGATTCAGACAGGTCTGGACAAGAGAGTGAGGGTGACTCTGTGCAACTCTCCCTCACTTAAATCCAACTCACACGCAAGTCATGACATTATTCCCCTCCCTCCACCAGATACCTTCTGTTGCAATGGGCAAGTGGCAAAACAGCAGGTGTGGATACACTGGGAGCTGTAGCTGCAGACCTGCACAAAGGCATCTCAGGGGATAGGGTCACTTTTCATTGGACTTCAGCCACAGTGAAACACGGCAGCTTCCTGGGCGACTGAGCAGCAATTTTTAGGATCACATTGCTCACCTCTGTAGTATGAGGAAGGGGCCAGAAAAGGTGCCCTAAACATTGCCTGCTTCACCTTAACCCTGGTCATCATACACAGCCAACAGGGATCCCACCATAGTGCTCGAAAATCTAACAAGAAGACAAAGGTGACACAACTCAATATTGGTCCCTGGAATGTGCGCATACTAATGGACTGTACATCAGAGCATATAGACCAGAGAGAAGAACAGCTCTAGTTGGAAGAGAACTGGCCAGATTCAACATCCAGATAGCAGCCCCGAGTGAAACTCGCCTAGCTGAAGAAGGACAACTCAATGAAGTAGGAGCTGACTACACCTTCTTCTGGAGTGGCCAAAGTAAAGAAGAGCGACATGAAGATGGTGTTGGGTTTGCCATCAAATCACAGCTAGTCTACATGCTCTTAAATCTCCCAAAGGGCATGAATGACAGGCTAATGCAAATGAGACTCCCACTGTCTGGAAAAAGACATGCAACTATCATCAACGCCTATGCACCCACCATGACCAACCCATATGAGATCAAGGATAAATTTTATGAAGACCTGGAGTCTCTTATCACAGAAGTACTGAAGGCAGACAAGCTCATCATCCTTGGTGACTTCAATGCTAGAGTTTGCACAGATCACCAGACATAGGCAAAAATGACTTTGGCAAATGCAACAACAACAGATCCCCCCTACTGAGGATATGCACTGAACATGACCTTCTTATCACCAATTCTGTCTTCCAGCTGCCAAACTACAACAAGATGTCTTGGATGCATCCAAACTCCAAGCACTGGCATCTCACTGATTACGTCATCATCAGGAGAAGAAACAGGCACGATGTCCAAGTGACGAAGGTCATGAGAAATGCAGAATGCTGGACTGACCACAGGCTCACAGTCTCCAAGCTCAATATCCAGATTCAGCCTAGCAGACGAAGAGCCCCCAAAACTCAATGTCACCAAAATGAAGGAGAATGTGTAAAAGGCATTTGTCGAAGAACTGTGCAACCAGTTTCAAACAACTGATGTGAACTCTGAGAATGTCAAGGAAAACTGGGCATCCTTCAGAGACTCTGTGTACTCAGCTGCATCCAAAACCCTCAGTCCCATCACACGTAAAAATCAAGATTCGTTTGATGAGAATGATACTGCCATACAGAGACTACTAAGTAAGAAACATCAGCTACAAAAGGCCTGTTTAGAAGACAGCACTTCATCATCCAAGAAGGCAGCCTTGAAGAACATCAAGAGGACTGTCCAATGCAAAGTCAGAGAGTTGCACGACTCATAGCTGAGCAACAAGGCAGATGAGATTCAGTCCTATGCAGACATGAATGACATGAAGAAATTCTATGATACTCTGAAGACAATCTATGGGCTACAATCATAAGGAACATCTCAAATACTGATTGCTGGTGGCACGACAATGCTCACTGACAAAGAAATGATACAATGATGGGCAGAACACTTCAACAACATCCTCAATCAACAATCATCTATCAGTGAGGAGGCAACTGATTGACTGCCCCAAGTAGAAATCAAAATATTATTTTCTGATCCTCCAACATTGACTGAAACTGAGAAAGCAACTGACCTGCTGTCAAATTGCAAAGCACCTGGAACAGATGCTATACCAGCAGAGTCTACAAAGCCAGAAGCATCACATGGCACAGAAACTGACTGAACTCTTCCAGTCAATGTGGACTCAAGGAACTATACCCCAGGAGTACAAGGATGAATCCATTGTCCACTTGGGGCATCTCCTTACTGTCAATAGCCAGCAAAATCCTCACCAGAATTCTGCTGAATCGCCTTGTGCATCATATTGGTCAAGGGCTCCTGCCAGAGAGTCAGTGTGGACGAGGGACCAAAGACATGGTGTTTGCAGCTCATCAACTCCAGAAGAAATGCCAGGAACAGAACTCCAATCTGTACACTACATTCATTGACCTGACAAAAGCCTTTGACACAGGCAGTTGTGAGGGCCTCTTATAGATCATGGCAAAATTTAGTTGCCCTGAGAAATTCATCTCAATGGTTTGGCAATCCATAATGGCATGCTCACACGTGTCATGGATGATGGTGAGTCATCTGAACCATTCCCTGTCACCAATGGAGTCAAGCAAGGCTGTGTGTTGGCCCCAGTCCTCTTCAGTATGATGTTCTCTGCCATGCTTACTTTCTGTGACTATGACATGGGACTGACATCAACTTCGGGACTGATGGCAAGCTCTTCAATCTGAGGAGACTACGGTCAAGGATGAAGTTACAGGAAGTGACTGTTTGTGATCTCCTATTTGCTGATGACTGTTCCCTGAATTCCAAATCTGAGTCTGACATGCAACAGAGTTTGAACCATTTTTCTTCAGCTTGTGACAATTTTGGTCTCACAGTCAGTATGATGAAGACAGAGGTGATGCACCAACCTGCACCAGGAAAGTCTTACATAGAGCCTACCATCACAGTAAATATTCAAACCCTCCTGGCAGTGGACAAGTTCACCTATCTCGGCAGTACACTGTCAAGTGCAGCCCAAATCAATGATGAAAACAATACCAGAATTGCTAAAGCAAGTGTGACTTTTGGCAGATTATGTGCAAATGTGTGGGAGGCATCAGTGTGCAAATAAAACTGAAGGTCAACAAATCCATTGTGTTGCTGACCCTGCTGTGTGCATGCGAAACCTGGATGGTGTACAGACACAATGCCATGAAGATGAACCACTTTTACATGGGCTGCCTGAGGAAACTGATGAGGATAAGATGGCAGGACAGGGTCCAAGCCACTGAGGTTCTCACACAGGCAGTCATTCCAAGCATCACACTCTGCTGATGAAATTACAGATGAGATGGGAAGGCCACATCACCAGGATGTCAGAAGAGTGACTACCAAAAAAGATCTTCTATGGCGAGCTGAAGGAGGGAAAGTGATCTCAGGGTGGTCAGAAGAAATGCTTCAAAGATTCCCTCATGTCATCCTTGAAACACTTCAACACTCACCCTGAGTTTTGGAAGATCTTGCACAGGATCGCTCTACCTGGCACAGACTCATCCACACTGGACCTACAGACTTTGAACTGAGGAGAATTGCAGAAGTGCAAGCAGTGTAAATCTCAGAACTGCAGCATGTCCTCTACAGATCAAGCAACCCCAAGTGGCATCTTCTGTCCAGTGTGCCACAGACAGTTCAGAGTACAAATTGGCCTGAGCAGCCACTAATGTACTCACAGAAACCAAACCAGTTAGTGAGGTCATCTTCGAACTCGAAGGACAAACAACAAAAAACAACATGTTAAGTAACAGCACCCATATTTCACGATAGATTGGATTTTTTAATAAATCTGAAAGGTCTTCATGCCAGGATGCTTTTTGACAAATGTAATCAAACTCTGTTCAGCAGTTTTGGAGAAGAAGTAATTTAAAAATGTTTTTCTATTATTAGCAAACTGCGGTAATATTTGATGACAGATTGACATCATCTGAACAAATCTGAAAGGTCTTCTTGCTAGAATGCTTTCTGTCAAGTTTGGTCAAATTCTATTCAGCAGTTTTGGAGAAGTTTTTAAAAGGTTTTTAGCTTTTAGTAACAGTCTGAAGGCAGACTGGCATCACTGAAAAGTTTTCCAGCTAGGATGCTTTGCATCAAATTTGATCAAATTCAGCCCAGCAGTTTTTGCGAGAAGTTATTTAAAGGGTTTTCACTATTTTTCGCAACTGTGGCCATATTTATTGGTGGATCATCACTATTTGCATAAATTTGAAAGCCATCATGCCAGGATGCTCTTTGCCAAATTTGGTCAAAATTGGTATGGTGGTTTTTGCGAAGAAGTTTAAAACAGCAATTGTTGATAAACACAGGGCCATACCATAAGCTCAGGTCGGCTAATAAAACAGATAATGAGAAATGGAAATACCTTCAATAACAAAATGTGAACAAGCAAACTGAATGAAACCCTGTGTAACATATAAAAAGCTTTGACTTGAATTGTATAAACCTCTTTAATTTGATCCTTGAGTTTACATGAGCGAACATTCTTATATGACACACATTTATAAGTAGGAGAAAGACTAGAACTCAGAAAAAATCCACAAACAACAGACGAAAAACCAAAAGCTTCAATGCATAATGGAGGTGGGAATCTAATCTAGTACTTCAGCTTAGTACTATTACTATGGCATTTCTCTGACCAGTAGAATCTCAATTGGTCAAATACTCAGGGGACCTGGCAAATCAGTTGAAGAGATCAATAATTTGAGTGAATGAGATTCAAATATAATTATAAACCTTCTGCTGAGTTTCAAAAACAAGATTCTACTATACTGTACATACCTTGCTGTATAAGGACTACAAATACTCTGAAGCTGGTCATCTTCTGTCCCTACCAGACGATTCAGGAAAGATGGATGCTTCTGAAGATGAGCTGTAACTGTGTGTGAGACAGTCTGAAGTCGATATATAGTAAAAACAATTACCATATGGATGCCAGAACTGGGTTATTGGTAAACTTTTGTCAGTTCTGATTTAAGCCAATACACAGTAAAACAATTACAATCTGCGTGCCAGGGCTGGATTATCAGCAAACTTTTGTCAGTTACAATTTTTCTTGACAGTACCTTTTATAAGTCTGATAATTCAAATTGTTTAACTGGGCTACAATTAATAAAACAAATTTACACCTTGAAATGTACCATTTTTGTAATTAATAATTTCCAACAGGCCATTTGTTCATGGTGACCAGCTCAAAACATAATGGTCAAAAAGGTAGTTTACCACTTGGAAAGTATACAACAAATGTTTGATTAATCAGAAGAGTTTGCTAGAAAAAAATTTGGTATAAAGGGTTTGGACAATTGGAACATCCTCAGCCAATTTCATCACATGCTACAAAAAGACTGTTGATGTCAATAGTGACCATTCTGAACTGCCCTCAAGCCCCTGATTGCTATTACATCATAGTAACTTCACTGACATCACAATGACTCGATGACATGTCACTGATAATAGCAATGTAAGGAATAATTTGAGGGTACTGAAACCAAATAATTTCTTTTTTCTTCAAATTTTTAATTAAAAAGTTGCAGGAGTAACATTAAAATGAAAAGTGCAGGTTTTTCATTACTAGTTGAAACACTGTCAACACCTATCTTTATGTGAAGATCTATAATTAGTACTGGATGTTCATCCAACAAAAATATTCCAATTAGGAAGTATCATTATGATTACCTCAAAGTTTCTTTCCGAGAACTGAAGTTATTCAACTTGCATCAGAAAGAGACAAGGATGTTTCAATTGAGGGGTATGGACAGCTTAGATCTGCAGTTTATGGATTTAATTTGCCTATAAATATTTTGAGAATAATTGCTTCCAGGTATACAAATAATTATCTGTAAAATATCTTGTTAACCCAGAACATGTCATATTATAGGGAAACCCAACTATAACATGCTTCGTTATAACAAGAATTTGTATATAACACAGTCATGGCATGGCACCCAAATTTGTACAATTTGACATATTCTCCCAACTGATTTCTGAATTACTGCAATGATTTATTGTCAGAGTAAATGAGTTTAATTTGTCAAGCTGATAATTGTTAATCTAATTTGTATCACACCAACAACAATAACACTAATAATTCTTATTTGCCTTCAATGCAATGTGTAAACTGTTGTTCAATCCAGGGCAAACAACAGACCACCAATGCCTACTCAACCAATCGGCATATACACCTATGCACCAAACAATGCCATTGCTGAAAAAAGTTAAATTTCAGGGTGGGGGAGGGTCTCTGGAATTTTCAGAAAGACCAGGATATTTTGTTTTCTTCTGTTATCACAAGATAATTTTTTTCCCAACTAAAATGATGGAAACAAATCAGAGCAAGAGATCTTTTTTCAAGCTTTTTGGGGCTGGAAATTTTTCTTAAAAAAATCCCCCCCCCCCCCCCCCCCGCAACTAAAAAAAATTAAATGGTCATCCTTAATGTTACATGTACTGTAGCTGGACACTGACTGGAACAGAACCATTTAAGTTGTTGATATGGAGGGATCTGCTGTTTAATCAAACATGCTACTCCCAGCATATGCTTCAATCAATATTGAGCCTATTTCATTTATTCATTCCTCTGTCTTTCAGAGAATGGTTCAGCTGTTTGTTGGAGATCACACTTTACCCATAAAATTAAATGATTTACTCCCAAACTTGGTTGAGGCAGTTTCACACCTGTTGCTATGTTCATGTCAAGTACATTACAAGGTCAATATTTGTGTACAAGTTTCAGTCAAAGTAATTTTCAAACATAAATACAATTTTCTTACTATAAACTCCCTTTGTCCAATTTGGGCATTTAAATTTTTGGTCAATAATCAGTCCCACTGAGCATATATGAATGTTTCCAAAAATGCAATATTTCATAAGTTACTGTGAGTGTATTAGCAATAAATTATGTACTTGGGTTCAAATGGAATCTAGCAGAGACAATTCTAGAAATTATGCTTCTTTGTGCACATTTCCTATGGAATTACTATTATGGATGCAATGAGATCAGATGGTGAATACATTCAGTTACCAATTTTCTTGTAAAAAAGTTAAATATTAAATATATAATCACAGTTTTAAGTATGTCTTGTTTAATATGCATCAATTTAAGTTGGTAACTGTGACACCAAAGCCTATAGTTTTGCACCACCATCTTCTATAGCCAAGAGGATACATGTGCAATATTTTCTTCAGTTGAATGACTTGTCTCAATATTGGACAATATGTTACATAACATGATGGCACTTTGTGGACCACAACCATCGTATCATAGCGGGGTTTCCTTGTATTTTGTAGTTTAACACCATTCAAGTAGTTACATAAAATATGAACTTTATTTCTGTGATGAAAAAATCTCCTGTGTGTCTTTCTAACTTGCAGCACACATCTTCAAAATTAGAGAGACCCGTTCAAAATTCATATCTAACAAAATAAGCCAGTCCTGAATCCTGCACAATTAAAATCCCTGCAACCAAGCAAGTAAAATATATATCACTGTTGGTTACATTTTTAGCATAGATACGTTTTATGCCAAGCATACCAAGGAACAGAAAGGTTGAAAGATCCTACTTACTAAAAAGTTTGGGGAAAAATACACATTACTCTGACTTCAAATTCTGCTTACTTGGAACATTAGGTACCAATCATTTAATTGGGTGCAGGGTGAGCCTGGGATTGTGTTGCAAAAAAAATGTCCAGTCCTTAAATAGCTTGAAAAGATATTTTTGCTCCGATATGCAGAAAAACAGAACTAATTATATCCATTATTTTAGTTGAAAAAAAAAAAATTTATCTTCAGGTAAACAAAAAAAAAAAAATCTGGCTTGAAAGAAAAAACTCCCATCGCACCCCAAAAACTGAATGGTCAGTCCCTTACAAGATATAAAGATTTAAAAAATATACAGTACTCAATTAAATGTTTTTTTAACTTTCCTAAATTTATGTAAAATTTGTTTATACATCAAATCCTAATATTAGGTAATGGGGTTAAGCATATCCATAAGCAAAAAGCCTGTCTCCTACCTGAAATTTGTCTAAGATTCTCACATCTCCTGCCATTAGTCGTCCAACAGGTATATTCAGACCGCCTTTCTGTAATGTGAATTTAAAAAAATATACATTAGCAGTCTACCTTTTAATGGATACACTGACAAATATACATTAGCAGTCTACCTTTTAATGGATACACTGACAAATATACATTAGCAGTCTACCTTTTAATGGATACACTGACAAATATACATTAGCAGTCTACCTTTTAATGGATACACTGACAAATATGGCTGAACACTTAATTGATCTAGAAGGTTCAACAGAATCAAATCAATACTTATTTTGTATTAGAAAGAGACCAAGTGTTTCCCAAGTGGTGTTAATTTAAAAAAGATCTTGATAGTTGGAGTAAATGAGCAGTGTTGCACACAGGATCCCAAGGGCTGGGGACACTGTGTCCCCCACCCTCCAAATTTGGGTGACACACAACATTTTAGAGGGACAAATGAAAATAATAGTACATAATACACTCACTAATAGTGCTATAAAAATGTGATAATCTTTTTTGCCACCTTAACTTTGTGGTCTGCGCTGTACTATCATATTTTCCATGGACACTTACATTATTGCAATAAAAGTTTTATCATGTGCTCAAGTAACTCATGAAAACATTAACATGTTTGAATATCTGGTTAGCCTGCAATGAGCTGCACCATGGAATTTTCCATTCTGGATCTTGCTCTCATTTAACTTTAGTGTACACTTTACACAATATAAAACAGATGGAACAATGGACAGGTAGACTATGGCTGAAATCACAAATTCACTCAATACTCATGTACCGCTAGATGGACAGACTGACAGGTGAACTGAGTATACGATACATTATAGCATAAGAAGAACTAATAGAGAAGTAATCTCAAAATTCTTTAATTAACACTCTTTACAATTATTAAACAGTGCATAAGTATACATCTTTGGCATTCCTTGGGTCTGACCCTCCGCTGCATGAGGTTAGTTGTGGTAAGATGGTAGATAAGCATGCAGTATCTATGAGGCAGAATCGCCAGTACAACTAAATGACAGAATTGTCAAAGCCAAATAGCCAACATGCACTATCTATGAGGCGGAATCGCCAGAATGACTGAATGATAATTGTCAAGGCAGAATTGCTGATGTTTGAGGTGGACTCGCCAGTATGACTGACTTGACTGACATAACTGTTAAGGCAGAATTGCCACTGTATTGAGGCAGAGTCGCCATAACTTGTTATGTCTGTAAGTTGAGTGAATTGGGGACAGAAAACACCTATCAATATCTGCCACCATTTATTATAATAAATACCTGTGTTTTCTGATTTACTTTTATTTCCAAACAAACAAATCATGAACTAAATGGAAAATTGTGTATTTGCATAAGTTTAGTTTTTGTCATTATTTCAAACTCAAAATAAATTAAATCTTCCTCACTGTAGGGGTGACTTTAACCTAGAAAATAAGTTATACTAATGGCTATCAAACACTTTACATTGCAACTCGGCCAACTACCACAAACCTTGAATGTTTTCATGGCTGGATACATTGTTTTAAAATAGACATTCACTGCCATCTTACAGTTTTTATCACCTTTCGCGACTTTGGTCATTGCTAGCGCCAACAGAGACATGGAGGGACATCCACTAATGAAAAGTTGTAGGCATATTTTTCAATTTTTTCTGACGAAAAAGCGTGACCAAATTTAATAGATTTAGCTTAAAACAATATGTGCTGTCAATTTATGTATCTACATCTTAAGAAAGAGAATCCTAAGCAAAGTAGAGATAAATTAAACCATGGATTTAAATGAAGCAAGTATTTATTTGCCAAAGACTGAGCAAAAATTCAAGAATTCAAGTTTCTCACCTGTGTATCCCACTGCATACCCCACTGAGTCTTCGCCAGTCTATTCAATTCTGCATCAAGGTCAAACATGGGCAGACCATGCTCTCTCTTTAACTGTTAAAATGTTTAAAAATCAACACAGAAATAGAGGTACGAATCATGACAAAAATCTGCACGTTTTGTTACTTTTGCCCCCATTGCTGCATTCAAAATTTGAAACCTTTACTGTCATCTAGTCATACTTATCCTCAGACAATATTATATACAAATAATTATCCCCTCTAGTTTGATTTAGGTTCCACCCCACATTTTTTCATATTCTGCAGAGGGGTGAACTTCTAAATAAAAAGTGAATCCGAACATCTGAACAACAGGATCATGTGTTATTTAAAGTAGAATCCAAGAATGCTTATGTTGGCATGAATCAGTTTTGTTTAAGCATTCAATATGTTAGCATGAATCAATGTTGTTTAAGCATTCAATATGTTGGCATGAATCAGTGTTGTTTAAGCATTCAATATGTTGGCACGAATCAGTGTTGTTTAAGCATTCAATATGTTGGCATGAATCAGTGTTGTCTAAGCATTCAATATGTTGGCATGAATCAGTGTTGTTTAAGCATTCAATATGTTGGCATGAATCAGTGTTGTTTAAGCATTCAATATGTTGGCACGAATCAGTGTTGTTTAAGCATTCAATATGTTGGCATGAATCAGTTGTTTAAGCATTCAATATGTTGGCATGAATCAGTGTTGTTTAAGCATTCAATATGTTGGCATGAATCAGTGTTGTCTAAGCATTCAATATGTTGGCATGAATCAGTGTTGTTTAAGCATTCAATATGTTGGCATGAATCAGTGTTGCTTAAGCATTCAATATGTTGGCATGAATCAGTGTTGTTTAAGCATTCAATATGTTGGCATGAATCAGTGTTGTTTAAGCATTCAATATGTTGGCATGAATCAGTGTTGTTTAAGCATTCAATATGTTGGCATGAATCAGTGTTGTTTAAGCATTCAATATGTTGGCATGAATCAGTGTTGTTTAAGCATTCAATATGTTGGCATGAATCAGTGTTGTTTAAGCATTCAATATGTTGGCATGAATCAGTGTTGTTTAAGCATTCAATATGTTGGCATGAATCAGTGTTGTTTAAGCATTCAATATAGCTCAGTATGATTACCACAGGGTCCAAATTTAAATTTTTGGACTCAGAGTGAATGCCTGGGTTTAAAAAGCAAAACTGTGTATCAAACGTTTTGAAATGAAATTTTTAAAAAAATGAAATTAAAAAAGTTTAGCCAGTCAGGTTTTCTTCAAATTTTGTACAGAGAAAGGTAAATTCAGGTTCTTAAATCTCGATATAAGTGTAGTTATAGGACTGTTCATTTGTCAGAACAGGGACACCGCAAAATACTGAATTTCACCTATTTCTGATACATTTTTGCTGCTTGTCATAATAGGGTTTCCACTTCATCTTAGCATATTTTAACAGGGTTAATTGGTCAAGGTCATCCAGGCCATTGGACCATAATGGCTGATTCTATTTTTTTACCAAAATGTAGAGAAAAATCGTGGTACTGTGTCACAAATGCTCACTGCAAACCTTTTCATATTAAAATTTGTACATATTTGAATACTTCCATTGAAAGCATATTATACCATGTCTAATCCTAGCATTTACATAACCCTAGGGCACTAGAGATTGGAGCAGGTTTAGTGTGCAAAACTACCTAAATTCTGCACAAATCAATAAAATGAACTTGGTGAATATTATGTATTGTGGAAAGAATAAATATCTTAAAAACATAGGACATTTTATGCCTTTTATTTAATACAGAACAAGGATTAACAAAAAGAGGAAAAAAGCCAGATTGTCAAAGCTATAGAAACCCTTAAGGATCCTTAAGGTTCCACTCTACATTTTTGCAAATCCTGACATTTGCCCCTTAGGACCATGTGTTATTTAAAGTATAAGCTAGGAATGCTTATGTTGACATGAATCAGTTTTGTTTATGCATTCAATATGTACCAACTGCTGCAGGTATCTAGCTCTGTATGATTACCTCAGGGTTTTAATGCAAAACTATACACTCAAAGTGAATGTTTGGTTTTAAAAAGCAAAAAATGTATATTTTCACATGGGTGTATGGGTACAGTTATAGGAAATTTGTTTGTCAGGGGCAGGGCAAAAATACTGAATTTCTGCTGTGTTTTCACACATTTTTGCAAATTCACAAGCTGGATTCAAACGGTGGCAGAATAATTTGGACTTAAAAAGTACAATAAGACCATTGGCAGTTAGACAATTTGATCCTGAATCATAAGAGATTAAAAAAGTCCCAGTACTGGATAGTTTTCTCCACAAAGATTGAACATCCTGCAGATGACATACATGTGAGGAAGTAAAATTTTGTGAAAACTATGAAGCATAACCTCAGACATTGTTTGGGTTACAAGGAGAACAAACTAACAGACAGACTGGCAGACAAAGATGCTGATACCTCCACATGGACATGACTGATCACAACATATCAGCAAAAGTATGGATATAAAAATGTAAAATTTGCAATTTCTTAAGCAAAGTTCCATCACCTTAATCCAAGGTAACAATCATAAGTAAATATCTAACAGGTTTACAATACTGTTTAATGAACAAAATTTATGATAGGAATCTACAGTTCTTTGCTACTACAAAGTTTGTGTTGAAATAGAACAAAATGCAACTATTGATATCACCGATGAGAGAATTTAACTGAATGGGTTCATTAGTACAGTTAGTCCATGAAAGTCACCATATAACTGTGATGCAGTGGTTGGCAGAGAGCAGTCATATCTCATCCATAAAATTTGCACATACACGGCTCCTTGTCCCAATAGAACATTTGCCTTGAGCTTAAACTGGGGCACAAACAAGGCTCTTGGTCCCACCAGGCAATTAGCTAGGGAGTCTGTTCTCTTTATAGACCTCCCAACCATTCAAATCCAATCATGTCCCCTCTAAAATCTTCTTCTGGATCTGCTACTGTTACATGCAGCACCGAGTCAAGAGAATCTAGTTTATAATTAACTATGGATAAATTATTTTAATATCTTTTCTATTTCTATAGTGGAAAGTGATGATCAAAACATTCTACTGAAAGAAAAACTTTAAAAAGGATTGGGCAGGAGGCCTAGCCTATTATTCCCCTCTCCTAAATAACATGGTGACAAATGGGTTGTATTTTCACACATGCATTTATGTATGTATAGGGTTCAATGGCATGTCAGCACAATTCTAGCTATATAGTACCAATTAACAGTTAAGTTCTAAAAATGTAATGGTAAAAATGTCAAAATAACATTAGGAAGGTAAACCCTTAAAAACAGATGTAAACATGTAGTCCTACATGACAAAAGGTACAAATCTTAAAATTCTTTAAAAGGCATATAAAATAGAAGATAATGGTAGAAATATCAAATGATTAAAATACAGTCAACATTTTTTTTATGTAAACCACAATTCTTTAAAAAAATCCAAGATTTTTCTCTAGTGGTACATCATAAAAAAGTTTGAGTTCACATAATTAAAATTGTGTCTTTCTGAGTGGAAGTCGATACACTCAACAAGAATGAGCTGCACTGTCAGTGGACACTGGCAAGGTATGTATTCTGGTCAAGGTTTACCCTTCAGGAGGTAAGCATGTGTAAGGTATGTGCGTCCTAAATGCATGCAGAACAATAACACCTCATCTTTTGTCATTTGTTCTATATGAGGGATGACACTTTTCAAAGATAGGTTAGATGTTCCAGAAGTTTGTTTGTGGAGTTTTCATTCCACATATTTTGCCAAGTATATAATCTTTGTCTGCTTTATCTACCCTTTCATTACCCTTAATACCAGTGACCAGCAGCATTAATCTTTCAGCCAGAGAACAATATAAATCCACATATCGCAAAGTAAAATCTACAACATGATCCTGCATCTCTAAATTTAATAAATCTTATCTGAAACCAACCTGTCTTACAATGAGTTTTCTGCGTAGTCTGTTGACATGAACAGGTAACTGATCCCCACACACCTTGGTTGCTGCATCCAACTGCTTTAACAGCTGTCTCTCCTCGTAGGAACTCATCAGGTGGCACCTGGAACAAAGTCAGCACACAACTCTTCTTTATGTTACTCTGTTAAACACAAGACTGTTAATCACAACTGCTAATTGATGACTTTGGTAGATCAATGACTAGTTTTGATGCAAGGCACATGTGATTCATTCTGTAATTACCACTATACTGATTGTTTGTCTCAGATCTGGGAGATGGGTATATATTTTTTGCTATAATGTGGCAAATTTCTGTCCAATTTTCAAGAATATTACATGGATACCTGTTAGTGCTATTGGAATATGCTAACGTGTCCAATTTTCAGGACAATTCAATGGATACTTATTCATGCTATTGGAATATGCTAACATGTGTCCAATTTTCAGGACAATTGAATGGATACTTATTTGTGCTATTGGAATATGCTAGTCAATAGGCCAGTTCCTCAGAGATTTAAGTCTAGTCATTAGGTCAGTTCCTTAGTGAGATTTAATCTTTGCAGGCAACATCTACTATTATTAAACAAAGGAGTATTAGTTCTATTTCTCTATCAAATTGAGGTGCAGAGTTATAGAGCAAGAAGAAATGTATTTATTAAAGAAATTAAGAAAGAAAATAAACTGTTGATTGCATATATATATATATATATATATATATATATATATATATATATATATATATATATGATTTGTGTTGTGAGAAAATGTCCCTTCAGACAACAAAGTGACATTTTGAGTTTTTGTGTATTTCGAAAAGAATAAGCTTTCCTTAATATAATATATTTTTTTCAAACAAACACCATGAATATTACAAGCAATGAAAATGTCTTAATGCATCATAAAACAATGTTATTACATTAGAAATTCCGTTGTATGTCAGTTTTCTATGATGACATCATATTGTCCAAAGGGATGTTTTCTCACATCACAGTCATATACATGTACATTTACAAAGGTGGATTGTGACACATGAAAGAATTAAACAAGAAAAAAAACTGAGAGGTAAAACTTTATAAAAATGAACAAGTATTAAAATTTACATTAAAGATGTTTTCTTTGATGTAATAATGCAATAAAAAAGCAGGAGGACTGGGTAATAATTGCAGAGTTTGGTGTCCAATGTCATGATTTTATGCCCCTTTGTCCCTTGCAATTTTTTCAACCTCTTATTTGTTCATTATATTTTCCATAGAATTAGAGGGGTCAGAGTTTTCTTCTATGTGATAAATTCAGGAATGTGTGGATTATACTTAGGCCTAATTGTCTTTCCACCTTTACTGTAGAAAATATCGTTCTTAACTAATTTTTCACAGAAATACAAGTTGTAACCCTCTAGGCTTTTTTCATCCTTAATAGAGGAAGATAAGGACTCAGTTATGCTTACTTGACCTCTGGAGGTTTCAGTTCCTCTATTTCCTCCTCAACAGCTTTCCTCTTCTGGCTCCTCCTCCTCCTGCTGGAGTCTTGTTCCACCCCAGAATCCTCCTCATCCTCACTGGAGCTGCTCGCAGCGGCTTCACTGTCACTGTCACTCTCTGAGTCTACTACAGAGTTACCCTCTTCAGTGTTGTCTGTTTCCATAGGAACAAGGTTTCCTTGGTTACTGCTTCCATATTTTGTGTCTTCTATTGCTGTTTCATTTTCTTGCTTATTGTGAGCCTCAAGCATAGATGCAGATCCTGAATCTGAAATTTAGATTACAGTCATTCAAGTTGTTTTAAGGTTCTCATACATTTGCATATAAAACAGTTTGACTTGGAGGGAAATTGATAAATAGATAATTTTTATATTTTTATTGTTGCACTGAATAATATGAGAAGTTATCAGTGAATCAACAGTCAACAAAAAAAGTCAAAAGTAAGTATTCTGATGAAAACTAGTCATAGACCTGTGACTTATTACTTAAAGGATAACATTATATCAGCAGACAGGATGTTAACACTTACATACGACACAAGAAGTTAAGTCTTGCACCAGATCTTCACCTGATCTGCCTTTTACAATATCCTTGTCTATTTTATCTGTACAGCTGCCACAGTTCATAATTATATTGTCATCTACCACCTAATAGTTTCTTTTTTCAAATAAACATTATTTAAGAGGCTTTGTAAAAAAAGGTCTGAAAATACATGTATTTCAGGTACAGAGTCCAGTCACGGAATTATCAGAAATCACATGATAAAATAAAAAGTGTATTCCTCAGTGGAAATGAAGCTTTAAAATCCCACCCATGGCTGACAGTAGTTCTTGCACTGTAGGAGACTCATGCATGTGTATTGGAGACCATGGTGGTGGAGGCGAGAAGGTGCCAGGGTCAATCTCTAAGTCACTGTCTGAGTCATCAGCCATGAGGTCTTCTGACAACAGCATGTTGGGTATGGTATCTGAATGGAATAAACAAAATCACTGCACAGTTTAAGAAATTACACAATGTTATGTATGAGAAAATGATTGAAGAAAGTCTGCTAAACAACAAGGTCTGTATTATATTCATATTTTGTGATTTTTCTAGTCTAACATTATTGTTGCATTTATATTAAACTCATTGCAGAAACAGTGCTCAATTTGCTATTTAGCACCCATCAATGATAGCAAACAGTGCTAAATTTGCTATGTAGCACCCATCAATGACAGCAAACTGCTAAATTTGCTATTTAGCACCCATCATTGACAGCAAACAGTGCTAAATATGCTATGTAGCAGCCATCAATGACATCCCATCCTTCTTTGCTGTTCAGTGCATGTATCAACACTTGTCACATTAAAACTCCTCATTGCATCATGTTGATCACCCAATGCCAATATCTCAATCCTATTACCAGTTTACTTTCTAAAAGTGTCAGCTTTCTTCTGGATATATGCTAGTAACATACCATATATACTCACGTATAATCCAAAACCAACTGCAAACTGCATAGACCCAGATCTGCCATTGCATAATGCGCCAGCAGATCTGGGTCTATGCAGTTTGTAAGGACTAATCAGTAGAACAAACAACATTGACCCTGATCTGCCAGCACATTATGCAACGGCAGATCAGTGTCTATGTTGTTTGCATTTGGACCTGGTTTATACACGAGTATATACAGTAGGCCTCCATCTGCAAGATCAAATTTTAACCAAATCATAGGCAAGTCATGTCTTCCTTCTGTAGAGAGATTTGTAAGACATCATCAAAATGTAATGTGTAAACTGCAATCTTCAAACACGCTACACTGTTACTAACAAGTACAATATAATGCATCAACAAAATAATATATTTCAGATTCTGAATGACTGAAATTTGAGATGTCAGGCACATGATACAACAGCAATCATGCTATATAAGTCAATTAAGATTGCCCACACTTGGAATAAATTCAACTGAATGGGAATATTTTATGTATAATAACCTTATTTGAACACAAATTCATGTCACAGTCATGAAATTTGAAACAGGAACTTCAAGAGATTTGAATTTATGTATATGCTTCATTCTGTAGGCTTTTATTAGTTAGTCTCAAACACCTACTAGCATGTGGATGACCTTGTTCTGATGCAGCATGTGGATTAAAACTCTCTCAAGCTTCCTAAACCACTGACCAATGAAAGTTAGCCTCTGCCTTAATAAACAGTGGGAACAAAGTGACTGAGCTTAAATTGCAACAATTGCATCAAAATTCATTAGCACCTGCAAAGAAAACAAACATTTTTATTTTATAAAGTTTGTAGCACGTGAATAAAACATGTTCCACTAGAAATCTGCAGCAGAGAATCATAGTTGCAAAGTTTTCTCAGTTATTCCCCTACCACCCTGCAGTCACACCCTGCTCATTTCCAGCTATGCCCAATGCAAACTGATTGTTTCTGCATATTTGCAAAACACACCTATCATGTCCTAATAATTAAACACTCTACGTTAAACTGTGAACACACTAACACATGTACATAAACACAGATGGGAAGGAACACAAATTTCTCTCATTTTGTATAAAAATTGTGAGGACAATCAATTTGTAGACTCACAGAGTCAGTGGTTACAACATTGAGTGGCCTTTAAACCCTTTGACTAGCACAAATTTTAACAATCATTTAACATAAAGGTATAGTGTGTTAAGATCCAATGATTGAACTTTAGAGCAAGTTTTGGTGCACTACTTGCCTAAGTCTGCCACTTTTTTTTGAGCATATGATATTCATATAGCAGAATGCACATTTTGACAAGCCACCTGTCTAAGTAGGCAAACATGTCCTCTTTACTGGATGACTGCTGATCACAGGTCTGACTGCATGATAACTCAGAAATAGCTACCTTGAGGAATAAGATCTCTTTCTGTCAGATAGTTTGCCTCATCCTCCAAAGGTTTGGCTGATGCAAGAGAATCACTGTCTGGGTCTATCTTGAAGTTTGATGTAGGGGGTGGTTCTGGCCCTTTCTTCTCCACATTCTGTTTTGTCCCTGGGGATTTACTTGTCCTCTTGGTCCGACCCAGTGAGGACTTAGAGAGATGCTGTTTTGTTTTATCATCTGAAGTGAGATAGGAATACAAGGCTGAAGATGTATTCACTGGTGTAGCTGTTACTGTTTCCTGTTTTACAGATACTGTTGATGAACCTGAGGAGGAACTATTTGGCTGCACAATGGGTGTAGAAGGATCTGTAACTGGGGACACAACTCCTAGTCCCTGGGATGTGACAATCAGATTTAGTGAGATGCCAGAGTTTGTGAACACATTTGAGCTTGTATTGACAGTCACACCAAATGTGTCAGGGGAAGAAACTGCTTCTGTCGCACTGGCCTTCCGTGACTTGCGCATTTCTTTTGCTTCCTGAAAAATAATTATAAACTAGAAAGAAAAAAAAAACTTAGTGAACTTAACAATGTTAATATTGCAATGGGACACGAGCTCTTCCAAGAAAAATCAAAGTGATGAAAAATAGGGGATGCATGGTGGACAAAGAATACAAAATATAGCACCATATCTTTAGCAACAGTCTTGTACATGTTTCAGGGATGTAAATAGATGTAATACACAATTTAATATATACTGTTACTTTCAATCTAAGACCTTTTTGCATACATAGCAAATATCTTCTTCGGAACATTATTTGAAGCAATAACTGACAATAATAATATAGTTTGTGTTTTGTGCTGCAAAGAAGTTGTTCATGATTTAATTAACAAAATGTCTGAATAAAATTTTAATCAATTTGTGGTAATTAAACTCTACAATTTGCTATCACCAACACTCCAAGCAAAAAATGTCTGCAAAAGTATTGTGACCTTACAATTTGCTATCACCAACACTTCATGCAAAAAATGTTTGCAAAAGTATTGTGACTGGCTGTACGTACTGTGAGTGTAGCTCGCTTGGCTTTCAATTCCATTGCTGCTTCAATGGAAGTTTTACCACGTCGGCTTCTTAATCCCTCTTTATGTGCCTCAATCACAGGTGGAAGTGTTTCCTTCTTTTTCACAGCTGTTTTTGCACCTGGAGTAGCTTTAAGGAAGAGAGATGAATAAGAGAACCTACTTTTCTCAATACTTTCCCCTTTATTACAGCTTTCATTGATCAAAACATACTCCATAATCAACAACGACTTTCAAGAACACAATATTCTATTTTGAGAAATTATTCAAACATTTTAATACAAGTCAATGACAGCATTAGTGCATAAGTCATAACTGTAAATGCAATTCAATTGAAAGTACCTGTTTTGATGACATAGGGTGGTTTCATCTCTGCCAGTCTCCACCACCCTGATTCTCCCAGCTCCTGGGACCCTGACAGGAAAGTTGAGGGACATCCAGATGATAGAACACCTGCTACTGTGCCGTACCACAGGGAGGTCTTCTTCCTGAACATAGTAACAGAAAAGTATATCAACCCTTTCATGGAGGTAAACAAAAGCTTGATTTGTTATTAAAAGCTTTCAATAATCAAAATTGATAATATTTTATTGTTGTTTTCCCTCTAAAATTCAGTAAAATCTACAGCTGATTTAATCCATGATTGGAAACAAGAGTCCAGTTATTATGTTTAAACAGTTTCTCACGTTCTGATCAATGTAAGGAAACCACACATTATGAGACTAGGATTTTTCATACATAATAAGGTCCCTAAATAATTAATTATAGAAAAATTAATTTTAGGAATAGAAGCAATTCCTCTAGTCATGTAAATCAATATTCTCCATTTTCTACAAGTATTTTCAACATGTTTATCTTGTAATATGTTTTATATATAACAGGAAATAGATTTGTAAGGGGTATATTAAGGAGTTACTGACTTTAGGAGAATTTTAAATGTGGAAAGGTATACTATTACAAATGGAATATAAAGACAAAATATGGATTGTGAAATAAAATTGACTAAATGACTTAAAATAGAACTGTTCTAGACCACATATACAAACAAACAAACCTTCCACATATTGTATATACCCTTCATCATCAAAATTCCAATTTTGAGCTACCTGCCTTGCAAGGATAATGGCTGGTCTTAAAAGTCTGACAAAGCTCTTTCTTCTATGTAAATATTGGACTATTTACATGCAAATGTATTGGACTATTTACATGCAAATATATTGGACTATTTACATGCAAATGTATTGGACTATTTACATGCAAATGTATTGGACTATTTACATGCAAATGTATTGGACTATTTACATGCAAATGTCCAGCAATAATTATTTTTCTTTCAGGTGTCAAGACTAGATGTGCACAAATGTATCATCCACTACTCCAAGTATATTACACCCTTTTTCTTAATGTGATGTAAATCCATATTTATTACTCTGAAAATTACCTGTGTGATCCAAACAGTGTGACCCAGTGCTTGTCTATGAAGGTACAGATGTGTTCCTTCCAACGGAAGTAGCCACACATTCCTGCACCACTCAGCTGGAGATTGTAGAGGGCAAGTTGAACCACCTGGGTCCTGCAAACAAATACTTTTAGAATGGAGCCACTAAAAGCCCTAATCTATGGAATAATAAAATGCTATCTTACAACTTATCATAATTTCCATCCCCAAGTCCAAAAGAAGTTGCCACTAAACTCTTTGTATTGTCCCTCTGGACTCCATATAGTAAAGTTTCTTTTGAATGCACTTAAAGCTGCTTTTGCTATATAAGAAAAAGAACTAGTGCATGCACTTGATCCTAAAACTAGTACAATTTTGTGGCTTTTTTCATGAAGACAATTATAGGTTATTAAATGAGTATTGAAAAATATTGGCCCCTTTGTCATGTGGCACATGATGCCCAAGCTTGCGAGGGCATTCTATGCCACATGAATGAGGGCCCAATATTTTTTTATACTCAGTCAATAACCTTTTTATTATATACTTAAAAACAAGCATATTAATCATTCTGATATGTTTAGTAATAACACAATTGAAACAAAAAAATATTTCAACATTTTAATGAATATTTTACATATCGTTTATTTAATGAATAAAATTAGCCTGAAAAATTCAGTCTAAAGTTATCGTTGTGATTGTCTCATTGCTGTTGTCATGGTGATGGGTGAATTTAAAAGTGCAGTGTGCATCATGATTGTGGTCTTGGATAATACCTAACAAAAAATATACTGATTCATTTTTGGAGTTGCTTGTGTTTCATTACATTTTGAGTAAAGGATAAAACAGTGCTATTCAGACTGGATAAAAAGTGTACTGTTTACATGAAAGAGAAGCTGTTGACTGATACATTGTATCAAAGCTCAGTTTGACACACTTTCTCTCTCTCTCTCTCTCTCATACTAACAGCAGCAACTAGCAATTATGAGTGGTCCATTTTCTGGTGTCAGTTAGGAAGGGTTACAGTCACTGTTGGCATCCAGTGGCCATCAGATTACATTTCTGTTGCCATTTTTATTTAGCTGTAGCCAGAAGTAGTTCATCGAATGCAGGCACGTATTTACCTTATAAGAAAGCGGTGAATATTTCTACTTAAGTATGGTCAATACCATTGGATATTGATCAGTAGCAACAATGTTAAACTAATGGGACTACTGTAGTATCACTATTTTTCATGGGATACCAATTTTCATGGATTTCATTGTTGACCTGAACCAAGAATTTAAAGACCTAATGAAAAAGTAACCACATATGATAAAGAACCCCCCACCCCCATTTTCTTACTGTGTTTCATTCCTAAAGATTAACAAAGCTATTTGATAAATCAACAACATTTCTGTAAAATCTGGTAATAAAATATTAGCTTTTACATTTGTTTGTTTTATTTTAACCCTTTAAAAAAAAAATAATAAAGCATGTTATATTGTTTCAATGTACACATATCTATATGGTATTCAGTAACTGTAATTTCCACTCACTGCCTTAAATCGATATGTTGTGACATAAGGAAGGATAGAGAGAAACGAGAAAATGCATATGGTATTCAAACACTAGTATTACTGAAAATGAAAGAAAGAATAATAAATTATATTAGTATATGAAAATTAGATTTAATACTTATTCAAATCAATTCTTCATTCAAGTAAAACTGTTGTCAAAACATTTAAATCCTCATGAAAGCACATTTCATTTTATCCATGCATCCTTAATCCCAATGAATGACATTAATGTAAAATACTAGAACAAGTGCTTGAAGCACAATTACTAATAAAAAACTAGGTATACACACTAATTAAAGCAGAGTATTGAAGCTCACACTGTACTGATTTTCACACAAAGCCAATGAATTGACATTGTGTAAGTCAAGTCTGCTGGTACACACAGATGTTTGTCAGGTTAATAATCCTGAAATTATTGAATTAAACAAGTCCAGCATTCTCAAAACCATGGATAATTAGGTCTGATCTTTCACACATTTTTGCATGAACCAGAATTATCCATTCAGCATGAATCTGCTTGATTTTGTTAACATCTTTGCACTTTGACGGGGTCTGAACATATCAAATGTTGACACTGCTTGCTAATTGCATTGAGCAAGGGGCAGCCAGTCATGTGTTCGGTTCACATGTGGAATGATGACATTAGCCACACTGATGGGGATCTAAGTTGAATTTTACCACTCTTAAGCCATTGTGTTAACTCCATGGTTGTCAGAAAGTAATTCATGGTGCAACTTACTTTATGGACAGTGCTTTAAGGAAGAGATCATACACATGTACTTTAATAATCAATCACTTAGTGTACTTGGCTGTGTCAGCTCCCTTTGATGTCGAGTATAAGCAATTGATCTTGACAGATGTTTGATTTGTGTTCATGCAGGTGGTGATAGTATTGTTTTAACCATTGAAGCAACTGCCATTTGTTGTTGGCATAGTTGTTTTGTTTTTGTTTTTTTATTTGGGGTATTTGTAGAGGCTAATCCATGAAATTAAATACCTCCAAAAAAGCAAACTTTGACTGCCAAACCCACAAATTTAAGTACCCACAAAAATGACTTTTTTTCAAAACCATGAAAATTGAGACCCACAAAAATAAATGATACTTCAGTATTTATGAAGTATATAATACAGTAAAATATTGGCAAGAGTATCCATCATAAATGTTTAAAATTACAAAATAAAACACAAGAGTCTGCCCAATGACAATATGACAAAGTGATACTTGTATATACAATACTCTAAAAAGGACCAACCACAGGCTTCACCTCTAATACAGGCCATACAATCACAGGCTTCACTGCTAGTACAGGCTATACAATCACAGGCTTCACCTCTAGTACCGACTATACAAGCTTAAGTAGGAATACCATTGTTGCCTTGCCAGGAAAATTCCAATACCCTGTACTTCCTTTCAGAACATTTTTCAGGATTTTAACATGTAAGGTTTTCTTACCCTCAAAAATGATTGAGGTTGCTCTTAATATTATATAAAACAAGTTACACACATGGAAAATATGTCTAATAGCTGTGTATTATCATATTATATAAAACAAGTTACACACATGGAAAATATGTCTAATAGCTGTGTATTATCATATTATATAAAACAAGTTACACACATGGAAAATATGTCTAATAGTTGTGTATTATCATATTATATAAAACAAGTTACATACATGGAAAATATGTCTAATAGTTGTGTATTATCATATTATATAAAACAAGTTACATACATGGAAAATATGTCTAATAGTTGTGTATTATCATATTATATAAAACAAGTTACACACATGGAAAATATGTCTAATAGCTGTGTATTATCATATTATATAAAACAAGTTACATACATGGAAAATATGTCTAATAGTTGTGTATTATCATATTATATAAAACAAGTTACACACATGGAAAATATGTCTAATAGCTGTGTATTATCATATTATATAAAACAAGTTACACACATGGAAAATATGTCTAATAGCTGTGTATTATCATATTATATAAAACAAGTTACATACATGGAAAATATGTCTAATAGCTGTGTATTATCATATAGACCTGTGTTTTTCATCTGGTATGTGCACATTTCCTTATTCTACCAAGGTATATCATCTTGTTCTAAAATTAATAAATGTGATAAAGTAATCTGAAATCAGGTTTTTATATTTTTCTTTGTGCCCATTTGATAAATCGTGTCATATTTTGACACCAAGATCAGATACCGGTACATGTATATCTATTCTACCTAAAGGAAACAAATATCCACCAAGTAGTTCGAAACAATGCTAGATCCCTGACTGGTTTATTTTAAAGTCTACCTAAAGGATTCAAATATCCACCAAGTAGTTCCAAACAATGCTAGATCCCTGACTGGTTTATTTTAAATTCTACCTAAAGGATTCAAATATCCACCAAGTAGTTCCAAACAATGCTAGATCCCTGACTGGTTTATTTTAAATTCTACCTAAAGGATTCAAATATCCGCCAAGTAGTTCCAAACAATGCTAGATCCCTGACTGGTTTATTTTAAATTCTACCTAAAGGATTCAAATATCCACCAAGTAGTTCCAAACAATGCTAGATCCCTGACTGGTTTATTTTAAATTCTACCTAAAGGATTCAAATATCCACCAAGTAGTTCCAAACAATGCTAGATCCCTGACTGGTTTATTTTAAATTCTACCTAACGGATTCAAATATCCACCAAGTAGTTCCAAACAATGCTAGATCCCTGACTGGTTTATTTTAAATTCTACCTAAAGGATTCAAATATCCACCAAGTAGTTCCATACAATGCTAGATCCCTGACTGGTTTATTTTAAATTCTACCTAAAGGATTCAAATATCCACCAAGTAGTTCCAAACATTGCTAGATAACTGACTGGTTTATTTTAAATTCTACCTAAAGGATTTAAATATCCACCAAGTAGTTCCAAACAATGCTAGATCCCTGACTGGTTTATTTTAAATTCTACCTTAAGGATTTAAATATCCACCAAGTAGTTCCAAACAATGCTAGATAACTGACTGGTTTATTTTAAATTCTACCTAAAGGATTTAAATATCCACCAAGTAGTTCCAAACAATGCTAGATCCCTGACTGGTTTATTTTAAATTCTACCTAAAGGATTCAAATATCCACCAAGTAGTTCCAAACAATGCTAGATCACTGACTGGTTTATTTTAAATTCTACCTAAAGGATTCAAATATCCACCAAGTAGTTCCAAACAATGCTAGATCCCTGACTGGTTTATTTTAAATTCTACCTAAAGGATTCAAATATCCACCAAGTAGTTCCAAACAATGCTAGATCCCTGACTGGTTAATTTTAAATTCTACCTAAAGGATTTAAATATCCACCAAGTAGTTCCAAACAATGCTAGATCCCTGACTGGTTTATTTTAAATTATACGCAAAGGATTCAAATATCCACCAAGTAGTTCCAAACAATGCTAGATCCCTGACTGGTTTATTTAAAATTATACGCAAAGGATTCAAATATCCACCAAGTAGTTCCAAACAATGCTTGATCCCTGACTGGTTTATTTTAAATTCTACCTAAAAGATTCAAATATCCACTAAGTAGTTCCAGACAATGCTAGATCCCTGACTGTTTTTTTTTTAATTCTACCTAAAGGATTCAAATATCCACCAAGTAGTTCCAAACAATGCTAGATCCCTGACTGTTTTTTTTTAAATTCTACCTAAAGACACTCTGCCACTATGTCAACTGGTAAAACAAAAGATATAAAATTGTTTCAAAACAGAAAATTCTGTCAACTTTACCATACTCCTGTAAAAATTCACTTATATCATGATTCTTCACATACCACATGATAGCTGTGATATAATAATCAGCACAACTTGATTCAGTGACCAGTTTTACATTGGCAGAGAAATACTGATTCAATATCATACACCTGAAATGTAATGCAAATGATTATAAAATTAAAAAACTCTGATCATTCTTTCATGTTTCAGGCAGAGAGATCTAAGTTGCCATCTGAGAAACAGATATTTATGCAAAATTCATGTACCTTTAATTTAAAGAAATGTTTTTCATACTGAATGACTTTTCAAAGAAGAGCCTTAACTTTTATCAATGCTGCACCAACTCTGATCATTGCTGAGTCAGCAAAACAGTTTCTACATACCACTGTAGCCTCATCCGTTCAAACTCCTCCTCTCCCTCTCCACACACCTCACACTTGAAATGGAACAGGAAATCCCCCTTCAGAGTTGATGGCAGACCTGACTTTAGACATACTGAAAAATATTGATTACATACATGAAATATTGTATTATTAATTCTCTAATACAGAACATCTGCTAAAATATGACACTCCAATAATTGAATAGCATTTTGTAGAAAACTGCATGATAATTATAATAGTTACCTTCCTACAATCAATTTTCTTGTGCTGACTGATTTTATCACTTATACTTAATATGAGTTATTAAAACCCACTAAACCAATGTTTATTATATGACCAATGTTTATTATATGACCAATGATTCATTTCTGATTCATTTCTTAACTTTCTGAGGGGTTAAGTTTCAACATACATGTATTTTACTACCATAGAAATAACGTATTTGCAAAAGGATGGGAAACAAGTTCACAAGAACTTAAAAGTTCCTCTCCAATATACAAAACAAAAGCACATGACAAGTAGAAAATAATAAATAACATAAATGGAAGATTAAGTAGTGGGTAATAAAAATGTTGAGTTGTTGCTGCATTTATAACTACTGACAAAGTCAAAAAGTGTGGACAATTAATGACTGATGGAGTCTTAAGCTGGCAATTGATAGGTGTTTAAACATTATAGTCAAAATGTGATACTAGCCCAACATTGCATGAACACTTGGTGACTGGATCAATTGCCTGCTTGCACTTGAACATTTTGATTGCATTAGGCATTAATTGCTTGTACCATTACAACACTGGTTGTAGAGTTTTTGTATTTTGATTGCATTAGGCATTAATTGCTTGTAGCATTACAACTCTGACTGTAGAGTGTTTGTATTTTGACTTTATTAGGCTTTAATTGCTTGTACCATTACAACTCTGACTATAGATTGTTTGTATTTTGATTGCATTAGGCATTAATTGCTTGAACAACAACTCTGACTGTAGATTGTTTGTATTTTGATTGCATTAGGCATTAATTGCTTGTACCACTACTACTTTCGCTGTAGAGTGTTTGTAAAATATGTATCTCTGTGCTTCCCTGTTTTGTCCTTCCCTCCACCATCAGGGTCCCTAGGGCTAAGTATCTGGGTGTAAGGATAAACCTTGGGGCCAAATGTTGGTGGCATATCTGAATTTGCCTTTTAAAACCTAAAAATTAAACTAAGACCAATGTTTTGACAAGGAATAAGTGGTCTTAATTGGGGAATGTCTCATTTTTGACGATAAGTTTGCTCTTTTACTTGTAAAATGGGACTTAACAAACCTGGTTGCTATTGGGGAGTGGTCTGTATTCAGGAGTGACCATAATCAGAGGCTGTACTGTATAAATATACATTAAAAACTTATTTTAGTGGACTATGCTATGAGCAGTCACTTTTCATTAATGATCAAAATCATTGTGCACAGACTGATTTTACTATATATAAATACACTCTTGTGAGCAACAACCTGCTAAATGCTCTGAGTAACCATGATTTTTTGCCAAAATATGTGTCTCAAAACCGTTATGAATGACCTTATCATAAAACCAAAATATGTGTCTCAACACTGCTATGAATGACCGTATCATAAAACCAAAATATGTGTCTCAACACTGTTATGAATGACCGTATCATAAAACCAAAATATGTGTCTCAACAATGCTATAAACGACCATATCATAAAACCAAAATATGTATCTCAACACTGCTATGAACGACCGTATCATAAAACCAGATATAAACAGTACAGACCTTTATTGAATCCTTTGTAACCACCATTACTGCTAGAGTCTGCAGGCAGAGTGCAGATTGTTCCAAACCAAGATGCACAAAAAAATGAGGGAAAAAGTTGCGTCTGTTTACGAGTTTTATTAAATTTATAAGCAGCCTCTGGTATGAGTCACCACCTGTCATTTATGACAAAAATCATTGTGTACAGATTGATTTTACTATATATAAATGCACTGTCATGAGCATCAACCTGCTAAATGCAACCAGTGACCATGATTTTTGTCAAAATATGTTTTAACACTGCTAAAAATGACCATATCATAAAAACTAGATAATAACACTACAGACCTTTACTTAATCCTTTGTAACCACCACTGCTGAGTTGAGTCCACAGGCAGAGTGCAGATTGATTCAAACCTTGATGCACAAAAATTGCAGGAAAAAGCCGAGTCTGATTACCGGTTTTGAGAGATTTATAAGGTGTTTGTATGTCAAAACTGTGAATCAGACTTATATACTTGTCACAAACTGCTACTGTAGTGTCACAGTCATCGAAATCCCTGTTATGATTACTCATTCCATCTCTCTAATGATTAGTAATTATGAATGCACATATTCATTTCAAAGGTTCATATTGTTTATCTGATGTGTAAACCCCTACAAAGCTGATAATATCATAATGAGAGAGCTTCTCATCCTACTTTCAATGTAGCATGACAGGTGCTGCCTTAAATCATTTGTCTGTGGAGTTACAATACATAGTGACTGGGGTGAATGAGGTCTTTGTCTTTTTCTCTTATTAAGTTATTTGCTTTATCCAGGTGAGTTAAATTTATAGTTACTGTGAGGGCCTGTATTCATTGTTGTTTTATCAATGTTACCGTTATACAAACCCATACATAAGGCCAAACATGCGGTTGATTCATTTATTTTTTATGTCATGGGTAATTTAGGTTTTGGCTGTAAACAAATTTATTGAGTAAGTGTTATCATAGCTAACTTTACAATTTATGTTCAGGCTTATAATTAAACTTGGCAATTCATATCCCATAATGCCAGCAGACTACATGTAAACTTCAAATAAAATTGATAATGTTGATGATAGATGTATTTTTAGTGCTATATAATTTCCTTCATATGAAAGCTTGTAATATCTTAACAAGAACTATGAATAAAGAACAAAATATATTTACAGTAATTGTGGGTATTTTTTCTTCTTCAATCCAGTTGAATACTGACCTTAAACACTGGCCCTCCTGCACAGACCTGTTATGACATACCGCCTGTCTTGAGTGGCCACTCTTTGTTGACAGAAGGGGTTGTATCTCAAGACATTTTATATATATATATATATATATATATATATATATATATATATATATATATATATATATATATATATATATATATATATATATATATATATATATATATATATATCAGGAAAATCAGCAATATATCCATACTTTATTCCTTGTAGCACTTTTGCATCATCATTATGGACGCTCTTAAAGTAAGTATGCTATACTTTGAAAGTACAAAACAATACTTTGAAAGTATAATGTACCTACCTATGGAGCATCCATGAAGAGGATTTGAAAGTGCAAAAGAGAATAATGTATGTATATATTACTGATTTTGCTTGGAATGAAAGGTATTCTCTATATATGGACTGACACATGGATTTGTTCACAATTTTCATATATATATATATATATATATATATATATATATATATATATATATATATATATATATATATATATATATATATATATATATATATATATATATATATATATATGTATGGTTATGTGGTGGAGATCTCAATAGTTTCTAAGTTATAATCCAGGGACAACTTCTATATACCCCCATGGCATGATCCAGTAATCTCAATTTGGACATAATCTGATATGTGTTGACACACGGGTCAATCATCATACATACCAATTCTCAGATATAGAAAACCTACAACTTAAGAATTCTTTAATTGTATGTAAAACCATTTCGATCCCACTAGCCCCACCCCCTGGGAGTGGATCAAAACTCTAAAACTATGATGCACATCTACAAACTGTCCCAAATCATATCCCAAGGTCTGAAGTCTCTATTTTGAAGAGTGTGTGAGTCATGTAATAATATAAACACAAATACATAGATGTGCCGGATCACATAATATCAGCCTTTTTCTCTGAAAAACACAGGGATAATAAACATCATTATTCTCATAGATCTACTTGCAATGGTGAATGAATATGGGGGTATAGTAAAACCTGTCCAAAAGGACACCCATCTTAGGCCATCTGCATCACCCGTTTTAAACAACCACTTCAATATCCCTACAAATACATTTTAGAACCTGCATAAAGCTGCCATCTTTCTTTAAAAGTCGTTTTTGCTTAACACAGATTCTGACTATATTTAACAGATTTAGTAGTAATAAGGTATGCTACTTTTAATTTAGCATTTTTAAGACATTAGGGACTGACCATTTAATGTTTGGAGGGGGGGGAGCATAAATTTGTGGGGAAAAATGTATGATCCCAAATAGCTTGAAAAAATATTCTTGCTCTCGTCTGTAGAACAAAAAAAAAGAAATTATATCATTATATTTGTTGAAATAAACTATCTTCAAGTAAAAAAAATATCCTTGTTCAAAAGTAAACACACACCCCACTCCAATTAAATGGTCGATCCCTTACCATGTATCTTAATGAAGTTGTCAAAAGATGGATTAAATGCAAATAAATTCTGTTTCCCACAGATACCTGAGTGAAACTTCTTTTTACACTTGTCACATTTAAACACATCAGGGCCATCAATGTTTGGAACACCACAGTAACAATGACCACCAACTTCCCCACTGGACATCTCTGGAAAAAGTGAAAAATATTTCATTATCATTTTAATCTTTTAAATAGATTTTGATTGCACTAGAAACATGTACAATTTCTAAATGACCTTTTTTTACTAGTAATTACTAGTACAGTACCTTCTAATTTCAAAAGCCCCCAGTGCACACAATACTAGACATAAAATGTACATGTATATGAAGGAATATAGGCCTTAATTAACAGAATAATTCAACATCCTTCCTGATCCAATTAATTTACCTATTTTCAAATAAAGCAGATATCAACAGTAAAGCAGTCAATACCCATGCATCTATTGTCATACAAAACTTCTTCTGTGGCATCCTTTCAAGTCAATTTGAATCCTATCTTCATAATTTTCAGCTATTCAAAGAGTCGACTGGGTAATACAAATAAGTCTATACATGCCCCTTCTCCCCATCCTCACTCCTCAGTAATCATCTCCCACTATGACTTTCCCCTGTAATGTTTCTCTATCCCCAACTTATCACACACACAAGAATCCATCACCAGGTACAGAACACACTTGGTTTTTTGCTTGGTCCTCAGTGTAGTGATTATTTTACTGGAATTACATCTTCACCTATTTATTTCTCTTTTTTTATATTTTAATCAACCCGCTTTAACTGGATATTATAATACCCTCCATCTGTTCATCCATCTTTATGTATGTCCATTACTACATCACCTCATAAACTGTGGGGTGAAAATTCACAAAACTTTTAGTTTTGTTGCCCTTTGAGTTACCATCTGCAAGAGTGAGGGAGGGGCATCCTTGGCTCCAACCCATGGGGTCCCTGGCAGGGAGTCAAAGATCAGATGTACAAAATATTTAAATTACAATGGCATTTTCAAATATTTTGTGGCCAAATTTTATATACAGCTGTATGCAGTAATTGCGGGAAAACATATATATCTTATCGATTTTGCATTAAGACCCGCTAGGTCACCTTCTGGTCTGGCTGTCTGGGGGTGGGGGCAAATTTGGGGTGGAGTGGGTAAGGGCATGGGCATTTGCAATGGCGAGCCACTTAAGATGGTATAGTTTTTCTTTTAAGAAACTTCTGGGACAGGGTAACTAACAGAACATATTCTCTAGTGTAATTTAGAATATTTGACAGTATCATAATTTATCAGCTACAAAACTCTCAAACAAACTATGAACATACACATTATACATCAAACAAATTATGAATACACACATTATACATCAAAACAAACTATGAACATATACATTATACATCAAACAAACTATGAACATACACATTATACATCAAACAAACTATGAACATACACATTATACAAGTTGTAACAACCAGTGATTTATGTGTAATAGGGGATAAGTAAGATGGAGCTTATAATTTTATTTAAAGTCGTGCATACTCCAGATACAGTGTTGAAAAACTATGTTCAACTCTTTCTCATGCATAACTGAATTGTCAGAGACAAAAGCAACTGTAGTATTCTATGGGTTAAAATGTTTCTTGAATCAAGCTAAAAGGGAAAAAAAAGGAAAAACTACCTGTTACAAATATGAAATCATGTGCTCTTGGCATACAGTATTCAAAAACATAATCTGACTAAATTCTGCACATAGTAAATTGTATCTGTGTTTACGACCATGTAGGCATTCTGACCATACATGTCTGGGCCATAACAGTCAAACCATATGCATACAGTCAGATCAATAACCATGGTTTGTATCTTGTACATGACACCTGTCTAAAAAAACATAAACAGACAAGCTCACAGTGTTCCGAGTTATCTTTTCATTATGTCAAGATTACTCTCTATCAATCTTTTGAACAGTGCTGTAAACATGACATTATCCAGCTTGGAGAAAAACTCTAAAATTATTATTGAAAAGCTTCTTAAGAGGCCTAGTAATACACTAATTACATAAGGAAAATCAGAAAGGATAATAAAAGTTTTAAATGCCGAAAACAGCATCAAAGAGGGCAGTGCAGATTCTCACCATATGTAAAAAAGAAAAAATTCACTTTGTTCAATTGTCCAATGCTGGGGTGCACAGTGAGCTTTGTGTGCCAGCAAAAGAGATAATCAGACATTAATTCTGCAACTTTTAGCATTATTAGTGTACTTTTTCAACACTGTCATAATCTAAGGGACTGATGCAGAAACAACGGTAGGAAATAGGTGCTGTTTCTCAACTCTTGTTCTCTGTGTGCTTTCTCTTTCTCTTTATGATACTTTGTTAATTTTCCCCTTGTTCAGTTTGTTATGTTTGCCTTTATTCAGTTAATCCTACAATTGACAATAAGACATGGTCCACTTATGCACCTAATATGCCCATGCGCAGAACAGTCATCTTTTTCATAGATGACGATTATGCCAGGACATCAGAGCAGGTTGGGAGGAGGGCATTTGGAAATAGTGACGGGTATGTAATATGTAATTAAAATTAGTTTTATCCCCCCCCCCCAAGACTACATTTTAAATAGCAGTAATACATAAACCATCACTATTGCATTGCTGAATTTGCTAAAACTGATCAAAAAAAAAAGAAAAATGGAATGTACTCACCATTTGAGGGCGAGATCCACTTTAATGAATGTTTGTGTCTCTCTGGGCCACATGTTGTGTTACAACTATGGGTCCCAGAGAAAAAATGTCTGCACTCTGTTGTGCTAAAGAGCAGATGTAGAAGGAGGAGAAGGTAGTATGTGATCGCCAAAATGCTGCCTTCATGATGTCCTCCAAGGAAGAAAGATTTAAATAGGTCCATGAGGCAGTAACGGCTCAAACCTCATGGGCTTTTAGTTTCATAAAAGAAAGGTCTCTATTGGTAAAGGACTGATGAGCTCTTTCGATGGTAGTGACAATCCACTGTGAGATGGTGGAACCAAAATATAAACAGAGCCCTTAAGAGGAAGAAAAAGACGTTTTCTACCCTTCATTTTCCCTTGGAGGCATTAAGATAGAAATGTAGTGCCCTAACAGGACATAAAAGCCTACCTCGATTATCCCAAGCACAGATCTGACTGAGACTGGGGATCTCTGCAGGTAGTGGAGCTACTGAAAGTAATTGATTTTTTGCTAAAAACCCTGGTTGACAATGGGGAGAAATGGATTCGTAATTCCCATTAAACCGGAGACAGCCAGTGTCAATACACAAGTCATGAAGCTCGCTCCATCTTCTCGCAGATGCCAAGGTGAGTAAAAATACAGTCTTGAGTGAGGTCTTGGAAGGAAGCCTCACTCAGTGGTTTATAGGGGGTTTGGGTTAAAGACCACAAATCACAAGATAGATTCCATCTGGGTGTAAGAGAACAGGAGACAGGTCCCTGCAGCTCAAAATACTTATTAATGAGATCAGCAAGGTGTGAATCTGAACCAACTGCCGTGCCCTGAGAGAACTTGATAGTCAATACTGAACATCCTTTGTTCTGGAAAAGAAACAAAAGGAAATCAGCGACAGAACTCACAGAGGGATAGCTAGGATCAATGTGTTTCCTACAGCATCAATCACAAAAGATTCTCCACCCGGCAGCATAGACCTTGGATGTAGAATCTCTATTGGCCTCAATGATGCAACTGGCAACCCATCCTGAAAACTTGTTCTGGAGGATAGAGTGCCTGAGATGAGCCATGCATGAAGGTGGAGTATGTGAGGGCTGTTGTGTAGGAGGGAGCCCCTGTGTTGTGACAGAAGATCACTCCTCTGAGGTAGGGACCTGGATTGATCTATCAGCAAGTCTAGAAGATCACTGAACAATGATCGTTGGGGCCACAGGGTGGGCTATTAGAATGATATGAGCAGTGGAAGTTCTGACATTTTGGAGAACTTGAGGTAGCAGCCAGAAAGGTGGGAAGGTGTATGCGAACAGACAATTCCACCAGAAGCTGAATGTATCCACTGCCCATGCTCTCTAGTCTGTGACTGGAGAAACGTAAATGGGAAGTCTGTTGTTGAGGCTGGTCACAAACAAGTTCACCAGAGGCTTTCCCCACAGTGTAAAGACCATTCCATGATGACTGTTTTGCCTGTCCAGGACAGACTGTCCGCTAATACATTCTTCTTTCCTGGAATGTGGCAAACTTGGACAATGATGTTCTCTGAGATTGCCCAGTGGAGGAGGTTCCAGACCTCCACACAAAGAGAAGGAGCATGTGTGCCTCTTTGATGTCAGAGATGCACTACAATGGACATGTTGTCATCGGAGGTCATGACACATCAACCGCTTTCTTTGTTGATGTACCCTTGCAAAGCTAGAAATATGGCCTTCATTTCTAGATTGTTGATGTGGATGGACAATTCATCCAGAGTCCAATTACCCTGGAGGATTAAACCTTCTGATTCTAATTGAGCATCCCAACCGGAATCTGATGCATCGGTGAATAGATAGGAGTGGGGGTCAGGTGCATGCATGGGGATCCCAGTCAATAATCTGTCCAGATTCATCCACCAACACAAGTGTTGATAACAATCTGGTCCTAGTGGAATCAGAGCTGATAGAGAATCTATGTGTGGCTTCCACCTTGCAAGAAGGAGAAACTCTAGAGGGTGCATATGGAGATGTCCTAAGGGAACAAGATTTGCAGTGGCATTCAAGGTTCCCAATAGTGATAGGTAAAGCAGACAATGATGTCTTTGCTCGTAGCACCTCTAGAGGTGTCAACATTTATTCTATCCAGTTCCATAGGACCCAGACTAAGTACTGGTTCATGAGGAAGTTCATCCCCATGTAAATGAAGTCCTGAGATAGAATGAGCTCCAACTTCTTGTGGTTGGGTAAAAGACCCAACCCAGTTAATGTTGAACAGCAATGGAACAGATCCTGATGGAGGGACTGTACCTGAACATTGTGGATCAGCCAGTACTTGAAATACTGGAGAATTGGAATTTCCAGTAATTAGAGACATGCCACTACTACTCCCATAACTCAGGTGAAGATTCTGGGTGTGGGAGCAATTCCGAATGGCAGAACCTGCAATTCGAAAACTTCCTGGTCCAAGCAACACCAGAGGTATTTGCAATGTGGAGAAAATATTGAGATGTGCAAACAAGTATCCTGAAGGTCAATGGAGACCATTGAATCTGATGGACACATTGCATTCTGGACTGAAGATGTGGTCTCCATCTTGAAGGTTTCCTCCAGAAGAAACTGGTTTAAAGGGGAGAGATCGATTATGAGACGAAACTATTTGCTTTTCTTGGTGATCAGGAAGATTCAGGAGTAGAATGTGGGAGACTGATTGTTCAGAACCCTCTCGACTGTCCGTTTCTGTAATTTCACCAGATTGGATTGGTGAAAAAACATATGGGTCCTTGACAGAGGGGGTTGTTCCTGAAATTGTAGTTGGTAACCGTTGCTCACAATGGAAAGGACCCACCCATCGTTTGTGATGCTTGACCAAGCTTCTGAAAAGAGGCCTAGATGAGCACCTACGGAGATGTTTGGGAGAGGAATGCATGGTGGGAGAGGGTCCCTAGGGCTGTGCTACACTTTCAGCCTGCCTGGTTGAAGCCACCTGATGAGGTGACGACGGTACACAAGACGCAGCATCAGCTCTACTCTGGGTCCAGGGTCCATAGGGAAGGAAGGAGGGTTAGAGAACTTACTCCTTGTGGCTCTTCAGCGACTGCACCTTGAACCTGATGGTCAAGAAGGAGGTTCAAATTGAGGCTGCAGATTGGATGGAGGCTGCATCTGTTTAATGAACTTTGCGGATGGCTCACGAGAGCCATTTGCATTACCACGCTTCCTGGTAAATTGTGATGGGCCAGCAGCAGTTGTCAAGGATCTGTGCTGATGATCCTTCAGATCTTGGGAAGCCATGGTAGGAAAGAGTCCTCCAAAGAGGGTCTCAGTTTACAAAGGAGCAGCCCTGAGAAGGTCTTTACTATGTCCAATGCGACATCATGGCAGATGTGCAGAAGTTCAGCCAATAATGCCATTGAAACAGAAAGTGCATGCTGGGAGGTTTTGGCCACAGCTTCCAGCACATGATGCAATGCAGCTGGATTCATTGAGGTCTCCTTCAGCATACTGAACAAAGTAGCTGAGAAGAGGTCAGCATGAGAAGCTATGGCAAATAACAATTGGGCTTTCCGTTCAATAGCTTCAATTGCTTTATTGGAAGGTGTGCCCAGGCTCCAGTTGAGATACCCACTTGAGATGATCCAGCGTCCAATTGGGGAGGTTTTATAAGCCACTTCGGGGAAAGTACCCAGTAGCTGGAGGCAGAGACCGTAGGTCTCAAAGTAGAGGGAGGAATAGACCACCCTTTATGTTGCCGAGCAATGTCTTATAGAAGGTGTCAATGGAGCTGCTTCCACATCAAATTCATTGGAGCCAACAAGGATAGATAGGGCATCATCATCGTCTAGTACACTCCAAACAGGACATTGGCTGAGCATCAGTATGTCCCCTGGGGGCAGAGGTGACATAGGAGCACTCTGCACCACTGTCCGTAGCTCATCATGGTGAGTAGGAGTTCTTTGTGTACTAGAAGTTCCAGTGGGGAGACAAGACCGCTTGTCTTTCCTGATTGGTATAGATTATGCTAAACCTACAGCCTTCCTGATTGAAGCCACCTGATGAGGTGATGACGGTACACGAGCCACAGCATCAGCTCTACTCTGGGTCCAGGGTCCAGTAGTCCATGGAGGCATAAAGGACCAATTCCCTTGAGGTGGAGGGCCCCACATCCAGTAAGGATTCATGGAGGGGGGGGAATACCAATCCGATTCCCTTTCCTAGTCTGAACCCAGGGCCAGACTCCCATTCCTGCATAGGATGTGATGGTAGAGTGGGGAGAGGGGGGAACATGGTCCAATCCCTATCCCTATACTGTGAGGCCTCGGAGTGATGACCAGTGAATAGTCGGCGACCAGTACAAGATGACTGGTTGTCAGTGGCTGGAACAAGCTGACCAGTCACTGGTATGAACTGACCGGTGACCAGTGACCAGTCACTAGATATTGACCAGTCACCTGGATAAACTGACTAGTGTCTGGTGACTGGTGACTGGTCACGAGACAATGACTGGTTAGGCAACATAGATATGTCAGAACCTTGTTCGTCCGATTCATCCCTATGAAGGGTGCAGTGCTGCAACTCCTGCTCAGGAAGCCATGACACACTTCACCAGAAGTGCTGGGTATGGTGAAGCTCCTCCCACATGGGAGGGTGCGACACACTACCCAAGATGTGAGGCATGCGGTGCTTCTCCTAACTTGTGGGAGGGTGCAACACGCAACTCTGAACATGAGATGTACTCTGCTTCTCCTCCCCCTCGGGGGAGGCGATGCACTCCTTGAACATTCATTTCCTCCTTCTGGAGGGGCCTCACCTGTCCCCAAAGAGACTGGTCTCATAATTTCTCTCCTGACCTGAAAAGCTAATCATCTTGCAGTGAGACCCTTGGGGCACTGCAAAAGAGAAACCTGAAAATTCTGAAGAGGAGGGGGAGGGACATTTCCTCCACTTCTTATATGTGTGTGTGGAATTGGCTAGATTCCATATTTCAGTTGACCATAATTTACAAAATGCATGACAATTTTTTGATGTGCATTTTGAACAAGTGAGGCAGACTGGGTGATTGTCCCAAAGGTCCCTTCTTGTGGCCACACTTCCCCACAGACTGTCCAAATAATTGTTCTCTGAAATAAACATTTCATGCAAGCAAACAATGAATATTGATAATAAGTTATAATATATAACATGTGAACTCACATGTTGTTTATATGGTGCATGCATACTATATACACCCCAGTGCATGCACAAGGTCAATAATGGAACTTACCTGTCTTTTCTTTACAGTACAGTAAGATGTTCAATTGTTAAACCATTATTAAGGAGCAATTGCAAACCTACACACAATAACAATGCAACACAAGTCACAAGAACGAATATCAATATACAAAGATGCAAAAAAACAAAATTTGGTGTGTAGACAATTAATTAAGAAAAATGAATACATAATTCATGCTATGTTAGGGTAGGGCTTCTGCTGCATTATTTTCCTTAACACAAAAGACTTCTCCATAACCAGTTGCAATTGCTATTGAATATGAGTGTACCCTGACCCCTAAGGTGTGGAATACAGCATGGTAACCTAAAACGTTCCTTAAAGAATAATTTCTGAAAGGAGGGGGGGGGGGGGTTTACCAGCATGTAAAATGAATACAGAGATGATAAATGTTAACACCCAGATGTAATATTTGTTGAAGGAAGACCGCAATGCAGTAAAGTACTAGCAACAAGCAATTATTCTGGAACATGACAATGACATAGAATTGCAATAATGTAATGAGAAACACCTCAACTTTAGCTGGGGAGACATGTCAAAAACTATCACAGAAAGGTCTAGAAACCTGACACACACAAGGTCTCACAAATCAGGTCCACAATTCACTGCATTCTGGCATCAGAGAACTTTGTAACTCCTTATTAGGTTTTTTCTAGTAGAAAGCAAATGATGGAATACTGATGGGCACCAACATCAACTCAAAGCAATAACTGTATTTCACCAACAAGACTCACAAATGAAGTATCCCACACACTTTCATATTTCTCTGAATTCTCGGTGCTGAAAGTACACAATATCACAGCCTCTCTTGGGTCATACTTCAGCCATTTGTGTTCATTTTCCCAGCATTTCCGGTACTTTCTTACTCTCTTCTCTTGATCATATTTGCAATTATTCACTCTCTTGTCATCATCTAATTTCTGCCATTTTAGTGACAGCTGTGCATCTTGCAAATACTTCTACATGTTTACAATTGTCACCGCACAATGCATTGAATGTTTATCAACAATTATATAAATATTAAAACACATTGTTCTGTAAAATTCTGGATTATTTGTCGAGTCAGCGAATGCAACCTTTTTAGATTGGTCAATACTAGCCCGAGACCCTATACCTTTTGTTATCATCAGTAATGAAATCAGTGCTTGCAGGCAGTACACCAGGCTAGTTCTATATGCGCGAAGGCTGTTTTGACAATGTTCATGCTAATTTACTTGATAAGTGGATGAGAGGCTTAACACCTGTCCATTTGCATGGCGAGCATTTATTGTACCTTGTACCTTGTCAAGTGCAGGATGTTGGTTGGTACTCAATTAACACAATAAACAGATCAATTAACCATTAAATGGAATGCTCACTCACAAACACTTCTTAACTCTTATGATAGTGACTGGTAGTAATATTTACTGCTCCAATGAATTAGTGACGGCTGGGTTTTGGTGATCTGTCGGCAAAATCACTAACCATGGGATAGCTGATTAGTGTTAATTTTGAGCCCTTCTATATGTATATGATGATATTGGAACTGATGTAGATGATCTATGGAAGTGATTGAAATAGGTACATGTAGTATTTTTACACTTAGAATTCCCCAACATGATACAGCATTTGGGGATTTACCTTGTGAGGTTGAAGATGGTTCAGGGGAAAATTCAAACTTGTTTAAACTTTCCTGCTAAGATGGAATTTTAGATTGCTGCTACAATGCCAGTGAATTAGAAGGGCTGATGAATGACCTAGATGCATTTAACTGGTGTAAGGGTACAAATTTCACTCAGTGCAGTTGGTACAGTGAAGAGTGCATATGGAACAACTAGTGTTGTGATATTATAATTGTGTTGGGCGTTGCTTCTTCACAGTAAACAGGTGAGCTTTTCTTTGGAAAGTAAAAGATACTGTTGCAAGGGCACAGACAAAGGCAAAATGTGTAAAGTTGCCATGAAGTTAATGTTCTTCCTGGGATGAAAAGGTGTTACATTTAACAAATGAAAACATGGTACCAGTATTTTGAAACACTAGTCTTTGTTACCTTATTTAATTTTTGCACATACATGCAGAATGTTCTGCTTGGCCTTTATTTTGCCCATCACCACACCTAAAGCTATTTCCACTGGCTTAATAATCAATGTAATTAACTTCAAAAACTTAATAATATTCATTATGTACCACTACACATGTATTCAGCCATACCACACTTTGTGACTGGACCATATGCAACCATCCATATAAGCAATTATATATATATGAAAGTGTCTATTCATTCAGCGGTGGTTTACTGAAGTTTACAAAGACTATTTACATGGCTGCCATGTACCCATTGTAGCAAAGACTATCCACATGGCAAACAGTTAATACACAGGGCTTGAAATTAGCAGTAGTCCACTAGCCTGGTGATAGTAAATTTCCCATCAGACAAATAGTCTTCATAATTTTAATAGTCTGACGGCTAGTAAAGTTTCAGTTGTTGCCAGTCAGCCTATATTTATGCTATCATAGGTAATTTTTCAAAATTGAAATGATCAGACAATGCCCAAGTTCTCTTTGAGCTGATTGCATAAATCCCCATGATTCAATTGCTCTTTAGAGGGATAGAGGAATTAGGATCTGACTTATCATATTTCATAATGAGACTGTATAAATCTTTACCAGTTTTGTTACATTTATAAGGTAAACTTGTATGTCACAGACTAAACCAGACTTATATGTATTTGTCAAACCACCATTGTAGTGCCATAGTCATCAAAATCCCATTCCGTCTTTAGCAATCAATCATGTAGATAACATATTCCATTCAAAGGTTTGTATGTATATCTGTTGTAAAAACCTGCACAATACCAATACTATCATAATGAGAAATCGTATCACCCTGCTTTCACTCTAGCATGATGGATACTGCATGAAATTGTTTATCTGTGGAATTACAATACATAATGACCAAGATGAATGAGGTCTTTGTCTTTCTTGCTTATTAAGTTATTTGTTCTTTCCGGATGACAAGGCTCTAAAAAATGTTTACCCAGTCACATCTTTTTAGCTTCTGAATAATCAGTCCTTAGTTTTCTTGTGAACTTGTAGTAAATATTTTCAAGTGGCTTTGGTGGTTTTTCTAAGGCAAGATTTGTACTTCTGGATTATGTATGATGGTAAGAAATAAAAGTGTTATTGTGTTATTAATCTAGATATGTGCCTGACCTTGTTTTGTGGGAAGGACAAATAAAGATTCAGCAGGACTAGTAAACTTCTCACTCTACTTCTGGCTACAAGGAAATTTATGTTAAATTCTAGGCCTGATACATTACGAATGAGTCCAAATTACTCTGAATGATCTTGCATCAAATCATCCTATGAAAACAGGACCTCCTGACAAATGAAATTAAGAGTATCAGTTAATAAATAAAGGAATGGGGGTGGGTTAATAGATAAAGGAATGGGGGTGGGGTGTCGAAACATGTAAAGACATTGTTACAGTTTTGAACCCCCACCCCAATCCAATAACTGATATTCTAAATTGCATTGGTAATGAGTGCCTGTGAAATGCAGAAGTGTGACATTGTACCAGTTTTAACTACAATGACTTGCAACAAAGGTGATCAGGAGCGCAAATTTATCTATTTTCATGGAAGAAAAGACAAAACCCATGATTTTCTGAGAAATTCAATTACAAAATGTGAAAGCTGAACATCCATCAAATAAAATACATGACTGCCATGTGGATTAAGCTAGTTATTCCCACAATTGTTACACAGCCCTGTGAATACCCTTTGCATATCAGGTACACACAACCATACAAAATAGCTTTACGTAAATGATGTACATGGTGGCAGTGTTAAGTCTTCCCCAGTTAAGGTACACAGCACCCATGTGGATAGCCTTGGCATATATTGTTGTTGTTGTTGTGGGTTCAACGCCATTTTTCAGCACATGAAAGGCTATACATGGCGGCCAGTATATTTGGTGGAGGAAGAATCCAGGAAAACCCTGGGAAGAACCACCGACCTACGGGAAGTTACTGTCAAGCTTTCTCAAATTACCACGTTAGCCGAGCCCAAGACTCAAACCCACACAGACAGAGGTGAGATGTGTAAGTGATCTGTAAGTGTGAGCGCCTTAGACCACTTGGCCACCCGGGGTCCCCAGACATATATATATACACTGTGCAATCACAAAACAGTTTCCCAAAATTTTTAGAGCTAATCAAACCCTTCATGTGGGGAAGAAACAACTTACAACCACAAAACAAAAACTAAACACAAAAGCCACAAGAGAAAACCGGGACTATTACATGTTTGACTGATGGGGTTGGGGTTAAATCTACAAACAAAAGTTAAATAATCCAGGAAAGAAAGAAAACATAATTGAAAAACGATCTTAAAGTCAGTCAACTACATGTCTATTTTGTGTTGCTGTCAGATTAACATACACTTGGCTTGGCCCAAATATGTATGGGCAGGTTATTGTTACGGTGGATGGTGGGGAAAATCTGCAACATTATGGCTTTCCCCAGTGATCTTAATATATTTCAGAAAAAGAAAATTACGATAACTTTATGCCGACGCCTAACAAAAACAAAAGAAACAACGAGAAACCAAAGCAAACTGCATCTCGTTAAAGAACCTAGGCGTAGTAAAAAGAAACTGTTGGCGTGTGTGCTGAGGCTTATGCCATGAGAATGCACGACATTTGTTCTCAGGTAAGATAATTCAGTTCTGTCCTGCAGTATATGTACCTCGAAAACAAGTTCTCCAAAACAGACGTTTTAAATGATCAAATGTTCCTCCTCATCAATGCATAAGGAAACTAGTACGTTTTAAATCACATATAAAGGTTTGCAGTCTGGCGATCTGCTCTTGGATTTTGCTTAAGTTCAATTTTTTTTTTTAAAAATTGTGTTCAGTGTTATTATATTTTGTTAAGACAGGAAGTGAGTTTAACAAATAGATTGAGTCTAACATTTATTTCAAGCTCGCCACCGAGTACCAAGCTTGTCGACGATAGAAAAAAAAAAAAACAACAACAAAAAACAGTGACAGAAGACAAGTTACTTCGGTTAAGCATAAGCGAGTTTGTGGTTTTTGCCTTGAATAATTCAATTTCATGTGACACCGTGGAAACAAAAGCTGTTTCACCATATTGTAAGTCTACATTTACTGTGTATAAGAAAAATATTGTTTTAAATTGGTTCTGAGTCTCGGGAAATATTTTAAGAGGTTCGGTGTCGCTTTTTCTTGGAAACGTGATTAAATAGAGTTAGGTAAGGATTATGCTAAAATTGAACCCAAAGCTGGCGCAGAAATCCTAAAATTATGAAGATCATGATTACACGTTTAATGAGAAGTTTCAAATGTTTGAATCAATCTTCATTAACCTCAACTCATACGGGAACTTGTTCTTTTTCAGTTATATCCCCATCCTATTTTAATTTAGCACGAGACAGTTCAATGAACATTCTGGATTTAAAGATTATTTTGAGATCGACGAATACGCAATATATAAAGATGGATGTAGGTACTCCCGGTGTATTCATGTTCTTTTTTTTTTTTTTTTTTTTTTTAATTGAAGGTGCATTGCGAAGCAGAGAAAGGCAAAAATTAATTCTTAGCTTGAATCAGTTGACCAAACAGTCCATCAATCAACCAACCAATCAGTTAACCATGTCGCTCTAAGACAAATCGATGTAATGATCCACAAGAAGAGAGATAAATAATGACATAGCACTTATCAAGATCATTAATATTAGCAGTTTTATGAGTAATACAAGTAGTAATGTGGGGCACTTGAGACCCCAAACGGGAAGTAACATTATGCCATAGGTTTATAGGTTTACATTATGGGACACCTGAGACCCAAAATGGGAATTTAACACTGAGAGTACATTGTTACATTATTAGAAGTTGTTAACCTCAATAATATGGGCCACTTGGGGGGGGGGGGGGGGGCTCTACAGGAATTAACATATTAACATTGCGCCGTAGGTTTAAATTGGGAGCCTATTGAGACCCAAACTGGAATGCTAATGTTAAAAATGTCCATAGGTCCATAGATTTAACATTATGGGTCTGGACAAGCCCACACATGTAAACCTATATCCGTAAGCATAGGATTAAAATGCTGAGCCTATATGGATCCAAACGGGAATGCTAATGTTAAAAATGTCCATAGGTTTAACACGCATGTAAACCTATGGGCATAAGCTTAGATTTTAAATGATGGGCCTATCTAGATCCACACTGGAATGCTAATGTTAAATAGTTATCTAATATGCAGCACTTAGTGATCTACTATCCAACACCTACTTTTTGATTACTATTCAACATCCCACTTTTTTATGACCATCCAACACCCACTTTTTAATTACTATTCAGCAGCCACTTTTTGATTACTATCCAACACCCACATTTTGAGTACTATCAAACAACCACGTTTAAATTACTATCCAACAGACAATGTGTAGTGACCAATACTTAGTCATCTACTATCCAACACCCCGCACTATACTATCCAATACTTCAAATATACTATCCAACGAAAAGGGTAGGATGTAAAAGAAGGGGGTTGAAATCACACACAAGCAAGAGTAGTAGTGTTTATATACACACTATACCCATAAACATACTATCACACACAAGAAGGTGTAGAAAGAGTTTTTGAGTTTAAGTTTTGTTTTGTAAAGACAGACATACACAAACATAAAACATACAAACATAAAATATATATAGTGGCAATGATTTTGAATAGTATCTCTCTTTTCGAAGACATTTGTTTGGCCTTGAAAAGGGTTGTTGGGTTTGTTCTCCAAATAGGTCTGGCACCGCTTCACAGTTCTTCGCAAGCTTCTTCTCACTGCTGGTCCATACACTAAGACACGCTTCAGGCTGCGTTGCATTCATCTCTTCCAAATAGCTGTGTCGACGATCCAAGCAATGGCCCACATTGCCTTGAAATATACCAGGAAGTCTGGATTAAACAGCATACTGGAAATGATGGTCGATGGCTCCCCTTTTACCCACATCTTGTCGGATTCTCTTGAGAAGAGATGACACAGCGGGCCAACGCACCTATGCATATATTCTAGGACCGGATTGAAATTGATTGGGAAGTTACATCAATCAGAACGCGTGTAACATAATTCAGTCAAGGCGTGTTTTCTATCTTTCAATCAGAATATATATATATATATATATATATATATATATATATATATATATATATATATATATATATATATATATATATATATATATATATATATGCACACGAGTGTTCCTACGATGTACCGTTGCTGAAGAGTTTAAGTGCAATACTTATGGCTGATAAAATGAAGACGATGTAATGGGGCGTGCCTGCAGTGGATACCTCTTAGACGACTACTACTACTGTTGCTATAGCAAGTATTCTTCAAGAAGAGAATGACTTCAATTTGGCTTTGTGCGATTTCTTATCATTTTCGCAAGAATTTTTGCCGGTAGTACCACCTTTAGGTTCTTCTCCATCATTACCAGTCTATGATGATTTTTAAAAAAAACAAAAGGAAGAGTTGGAGAGTTATTTGCAACGTTGGAAAGAAGAAGAACAAGTATTTGTTGAACAATAACAAGAACAACAAGAGGAAAAAAGAAAGCAACAAGAGGAGAAGATGAAAACGTTGAACGGTGAGAAAAAGAAAGAGAGTCAAAACGGTCAGTCTGTTACAAGACATTTTCGCATAGTTAAAACACCTGAGAGTACTGTATCAAACTTCTTTGGCCCAGCCGAAGATAACAAGATCCAAGACTTATAAACCTTCTATGACTACATCGACCACTGAGACGCCAGCAGTAACTACTACCACTACCACAGTAACAGCAGCAGGAGTAGGACTTGGACGTGAAAAAGGTTTAAGACAGTTGCAAATGATGATAGTCCATAAGTTTTTTTTTTATTATTCAAAAAACCCCAACGGCCCTTTTCAGGGCCACCCAAATATTTCAGAAGAGAGATACTATTCAATGATTGCAAAATCAAACAAAACTCAAATCCATCCTCTATAAAGTGTGTGTGTGTGTCTGTGTGTGTGTGTGTGTGTGTGTGTGTGTGTGTGTGTGTGTGTGTGTGTGTGTGTGTGTGTGTTATCTTATCTATACTACGAAAGCAAATCAAGACAAAAATATACTTACATGTTTTTGGTACATTCTCTGTAATAGATTCAGAATGAAATTTCAAAACACACCACAGAAGTCAATTTTCTTCTTCTTTTACTATCTTTCTTTTTTAATGTATGCATTCCTCTTCTCCTGTTTCTTCTGCTTATCTCGCCTTTTTGAATTTCTATACTGGTATGGGTTCTTCTTCTGTTCCTGCTGAACGTTCCTCTTCCTTGTTCTCTTTTCTCTTGCGACACTCTGAACACAGGTATCTTTACTTTTATCTGTCTTTTCTTCTGTCGTAGTTTTTCCTTTTTTTGAGATTGTGGGCATTCTGGAGCCCAGTGTATATTTCCCTTGACAGACAAAGCAGGTATCTTGATTTTTATCTCGAGTAGAGTAGTCCGTAGTCTTATTGGATGTGTACTTTCGAATGACTCTCTGTAAATCTCTGACGAGAAGTGCGATCTTTTGTGACTCTTCCATTTTCACAGACTGAAACTGAAAGAGCGTATTGTCTTAAGGTGATGAGTCTATCTATACATAGGGAGAGAGTGTGTGTACCCTAGTCAAATAAAATTTTGAATCATCATGAAAAGATCAAACCATTCCAACAAGAAACCAGCCAAGAGAAGCCAAGAGACGACGACGACTTTCGGTGTCGCCTCATACGATCAGAGAAGTATTGACAGATTTTCACCCGAGTGATTTTGAAGAAGATATGAGTGATCCTATGCCAACACTGTCTACCTCCACCACAAGATCTAGAGAGTCAAGAGCCAAGAAAGAACGTCGTTTGGTATTCTGTAAGATTATTTTTACATTCGACCTACACCAAAAATGACTTCCAGAAAATGTAGAACGACGGCTTACACTTACACAGTGAAATTTAAAGAGTTCAAGTATCAAATTACAGCAGAGAAAGCAGCTGTTTTCAATATGGATTTATTTCAGTCAATGTTAGAGAAATTGAAGCGACAATACCAAACTCAAGATCACGATCGTTTAATACTATCCATCACTCATGACAGTTTGAAGTTTCATGTGTGAATAGAGTTTAGTACACCTACGGATTTAACCTATTCCAAAATCTTGTGACTAACGACTAGTTTGACAAGATCGATGGAAAAGCTACTCTTCGCATGACACACATTTCACCTCCAAGAGGCAGCGGACGGCGCAAAGTTTTATCAGTGGACGAACTTCGCACAAAAGCGCGCCGACAAAATAGCGCAAAGACGAAAGTGTACAACAATTACCATTTTGAATCTCTAGTAAAGAAAAAACTAACAAATACAGCATTAAAGATCATTAAGCATCGTTTATTAATTAATATCTAAATATGCAGAAATATGATGTTAAAGAACAAATAACATCATCTATTCATTAATATCTCAGTTTATGAACAGTCTTCACTGCACGCCGACGTATCTCAACCACAGCCTTCGTCACTTCACTAAGTTCTGGAGTGGGAGCGTGATTACACTCCGAAACAACAGTTACTGCATCTGTTGCATCGAATTTCAGCCGACCTTTGCATTTTTTTTTTCACGCATGTCCATGACGTACACCATCCAAATTAATACCATCTTTACGAAGCCGATAGCCATCACGTAAAATGTGCTCTTTCTGCTTCTACGATTCGGGGGATTTCAGGTTTTGTCGGCGCTCTTTTGTCGGCGCGCTTTTGTCGGGGGTTTTCAGCTGCGCGTTTTTGACGGCGCTCTTTTGTCGGCGCGCTTTTGTCCTGCGCGCTTTTGTCGGGACACCAAACAAACTATCGTCCAGATTAACAAATGTGTTTAACCCGTGGCTCGAATTCATGCCGAGAAGAACGATACAGCAGAATGGAAAAGATCACGAAAAAAAACATTAAACGATCGGAGAGACCGTAACAACGAAAAGAAGCAGAAATTCTTTTGCAGCAAGCAGGTATTTCAGAAGAGACCGTATGCGGAGTTCCTGAAATGCTAAAACGTCAAGACGTGCTGGCTCCTCTGTGTCCAAAGTATATCCTCAAGTCATTCGTGGAGGTCTCGTGTTTCGAGGAACTGATTTCCCAGACGGAAAATACATTCACGTTTTTCATCCCCAAGATCAATTAGATGCTATTAAAAGTATCACAGGATTTCTCGGATACAGTTACTATTGCAACAAATGTGAACAAGGATTTAACAGTTGGGAGTACCATATTCATTGTGGAGATAGATGCCGTGGGTGCTTAGCTTCCAGACCTTGCATTCCTGAAGGAAATGAAAGAATTCATTGTTCTACTTGCACACGAACATTCAGCCTGTTACGAGCAACATCGCATAAAATAAATCCGACAACATACAAGTGCTTTCGAATTATTGAGAGTGTGTCCCACTTGTGGACATCTTGTTCGAACGAATACCCAAAAGTCACACGTTTGTCCAGGAAAGAAAAAATGACATTTTTATGACCATATTGTTGACTTCAGTGTTACACTCAAATATATGACAAAGAACTCGAGGAAGTATTACATGACGATCAGAACAAGAATAATAAGAAATGTGTGGATTGTATCTGTTTTTACTTTGAATGTTCACAAGAGACTGGAATTCACGTCCTAATTTTTGCGTAGCTCATCGTGCTTTCAACGACTGTATTCAAGAACTCTTATATCATCAGTGTCGCAATTGTAGCGTGATTCCAGTGTAATGTATGATGTTTATATAATATTATAAATATTTTAGGAAATTATAAATGTTTCTTCACTTTAATATTTGCTTAAATCTTAATGTTTATCAGGAAAAACATGTTTAACTAGTGTCCTTGAATTAGGTTGTTTTGATCAATATGTTTTCTCAATTTGAAGGTCAAGGTTGATTTTTTTTTACAAGTAAAATTCCATTAAGATGACACACATTCTAGAACATTCTGTCATGTGACCAATCTTTATATATGCCATGTTTGGTGGACATTTATTCAGTTTTGACATTACCATCAGTCTTGTAAAGAGCTATTACAGTTGTGAAAATTCATTACAAATTCTAAGAGAAGAATTATTTTAAATATTCATTTGATTATAACAGTGCTCATAAACTTTTGGATTTTGGATTTTTAATTGACAATTTTGGAATTTATGTGAACTTATTCAGAGATTTTGGAATACTTCATTTTGACATCAGCACATCAAGATTATTAGTACATCAGGACTTTGGAGATCATTAGCACATCATAACATTCAAGGACACAGCCGTGAATTCGGAACATTCTATATTTAGGACTTGTGATTAGAACAATCATTCTTATTGGATTATTAGGATTTCAAAACACATTACTGTAAGTGACTTTTTGATTTTTCATTTTAATTATCTAGTAATAAATTGCTTGTTGATTTTTTACTTAATTTGTCGGTTTCACTTTCTTTCTGTTACATTTTTCTTAGACCATAGAGTCGTAACAGAAATTGGGGGCTCGTCGTTCCGGGATTGAATTTCTTTAAAGCATATTAGAGATATTAAATTTATCTTTGAAATTCATATTGATTTTGTCTCTGAATTTTTTTTGTCTTTGGCAAAGATTTTTAATAGAGAAATTTGTTTTGTGTGAAACCAACAAGCATTTACAAGGGCATCTAATGTTCAGAATTTCATTTCAAAACCTACCCAGGAGGGGTTAGAGTGCATGAGAAAGGATGAGTTGCTCGAGCTTGCCAGAAAATACAGTCTATCTGAGGCAAAAGTATCATTGACAAAACAGGAGATAAAGATTATTTTGATTCAGTATTTAGTAGGAAAGGGAATTTTTGAAAATAGTGCTTTAAGTTTGAAGAGAAAGCCTGTATCTGGTTCTGACAGGAAATTAAGGGAATTAGAGTTAAAGAACCAGATGGATTTAGAATTGGCAAAGCCTCAGATTCAGAGAGAGAGAGAAAAAGAAGAGAGGCAGATGGAGAGAGAGAAAGAAGAGAGGCAAATGCAGATGGAGAGAGAGAGAAAGAAAGAAGAGAGACAAATACAAATGCAGATGCAGATGCAAAGAGAAGAAAGGGAAATGCAATTTAAGTTAAGAGAATTAGAACTGGCAAACAGAGCACACTCCACTCCTTTAAATACAAGTTCAGGTTTTGATGTTACTAGGTATATTAGGTTAGTACCCCCTTTTCAGGAAAAAGAAGTAGATAAATACTTTCTTCATTTCGAGAAAATAGCTGAAAACTTGAAATGGCCCAGAGAGCATTGGACTTTGTTATTACAAAGTGTACTTATTGGCAAAGCTCGTGAAGTCTACACTTCACTGTCAGTACAACAAAGCACTGATTATGATGTGGTTAAGGAGTACATCTTGAAAGCTTATGAGTTAGTACCAGAGGCATATCGACAAAGGTTTAGGAATTGTAGAAAAGAAACTGGACAAACTCATGTCGAATTTGCAAGGGATAAAGAACAACTATTTGATAGGTGGTGCTCAGCCAAGAAAGTTGATCAAGCTTATGATAACCTCAGACAGCTCGTATTAATTGAAGAGTTCAAGAGGTGCATCCATAGTGATGTTAAAACCTATCTTGACGAGCGGAATGTGGAAACTTTGGAAAATGCTGCTCGTATGGCTGATGATTATTCCTTGACTCACAAAATTTCATTTGGCAATAAATCGTCCTCTCAGCAGTTTTCTGGTAAAAAACCATTTCAATCTCATTCGAGTACTTCCAAATTTCACAACAGCACAACTGTTAGGAATCAAACATCTGATAAGACTGATCAGAAATCCTTATCTCTTCCTACGTGCACTTATTGTAAAACGAAAGGGCACGTTATTTCTGATTGCTTCAAGTTGAAAAATAAGCAACAGAGAAAAGACAGAGCTTTTCCAAATGCTCTTATTTCTACGAGGTCAAGGTCACGGTCTTGTATTGAAAGCAATACATTTGTTGGGTCAAACAAACCCCAGTCTGATTCTATTTTGGAGGCTTATGAACCATTCATGTCAGAAGGTTCTATATCACTTATTGGTGATTCTGCCAAACCTATCCCAATTAAAATATTAAGGGACACTGGAGCTTCTCAGAGTCTTTTATTATCAGGTACTTTGCCTTTGTCTGAGGAGTCTTCTTCAAGTGAAAGTGTTCTTGTTCAGGGAGTAGAGTGTGGCTTTGTAAATGTTCCTCCCCATTGTGTAAATTTGGCATCAGACTTAGTTTCTGGACCTGTGACTGTTGGGGCAGTGACTTCTTTACCCATAGAGGTTGTTCATTTATTACTAGGCAATGACCTAGCTGGAGATAAGGTTGTGGTTAATCCACTTGTAACTGACAAGCCTTGTTTGGATCAGAAAGTTGATCCTGTCGAAACTGAAATCCCTGATTTCTACCCTGCTTGTGCAGTTACTAGAGCTATGGCAAAAAGAGCTCTTGAGAGTGATGTTGATCAGGATATTATTCCTTTAGTTGACGCATGTATTGGTCAGTCTTTTGATGAGGTCACTTTTTCCTCAGGTATTGATCAATCAAATGGTATTGATCACAGTGATCCTCTTTTGGCAACTCATTCTCTTTGTTCTAATCAGGATGACAAACGACAATCCCTTGTCGTTGAACAGGAGCAAGATCCCGAGATATCTTGTTTGTTTCAGAGGGCTATTAGTGAAACTGAAGCCACCCAAGTTCCAGTGTGTTACTTTGTGAAAAATGGGGTCCTTATGAGAAAATGGAGACCACCTGATGTACCCGCTGGTGACGAGTGGTCAGTGAGCTATCAAATTGTTGTTCCTAAGTCATATCGACAGGAAATTCTTAATTTAGCCCATGAAACTCCTTTGGCTGGTCATTTAGGAGTCCGTAAGACTTATCACAAGATCTTGAATCATTTTTATTGGCCGAAACTCAAAAGTGATGTTTCTAAATACTGCAGATCTTGTCACACTTGTCAAATGGTAGGAAAACCCAATCAGAAGATACCTAAGGCTCATCTGCAACCTATTCCTGCATTTGATGAACCATTTAGTAGAATAATAGTAGACTGTGTTGGTCCTTTACCTAAAACCAAGTCAGGCAACCAATACTTGTTGACCATCATGTGTGCATCTACAAGATTTCCAGAGGCAATTCCTCTGAGAAATATAAAAACTAAAACTATTGTGAAAGCTTTGGTGAAGTTTTTTACACTTGTTGGCCTTCCCAAATCTGTCCAGTCGGATCAAGGGTCAAATTTTATGTCTGGAATTTTCCAACAAGTTATGCATGAATTAGGCATCCAACAGTTTACATCTTCTGCCTATCACCCTGAAAGTCAAGGTGCTTTGGAAAGATTTCATCAAACTTTGAAGAATATGATTCGATCATATTGCTTTGATACAGAAAAGGATTGGAATGAGGGTGTTCATTTGTTGTTGTTTGCTGTTAGGGAATCAGTTCAAGAGTCGTTGGGTTTTAGTCCCTTTGAACTAGTTTTTGGTCATACTGTCCGTGGACCATTGAAATTATTGAAAGAGAAACTTCTTTCAAATGAAGATTCAAAGATTAATCTTCTTGATTATGTCTCTGATTTCAAATACAAGTTGTCAAAGGCCTGTGAAGTAGCAAGAACTAATCTTCACACTACCCAGTCAAAAATGAAATTAAGGTATGACAGAAATTCACAGGAAAGGAGTTTTAAACCTGGTGACAAAGTTCTGGCTCTCTTTCCCATACCTCAGAATCCTCTTCAGGCTAAATTTTATGGTCCTTATACCGTTGAAAAGAAAGTAAATGACTTAAATTATATCATTAACACTTCTGGGAGACGGAAACAGAAACAACTTTGTCATATAAATATGTTAAAGGAATATTTTGACAGAGATAGCCCAGCTAATTATTCAGTTAATTTAGTTGTACCTGTTCCACACAGTGAAGATATCAACGATGGAATACAATCAGACTATAGTGACTCTGGTATAACCAATCTTCGGAATTCAGAAATATTGAACAACCTAGACCAGAAACTTTCACATCTACAACAACAGGAAAGAAATGAACTAAAACAGCTATTACATGACTATGAGCACTTGTTTCCTGATGTTCCGACACGAACAAGTAAAATTTATCATGACGTTGATATTGTAGATTCTGCGCCTGTGAAACAGCATCCTTATAGGATGAATCCTCTCAAACAGAACTATCTGAAGAAAGAAATTCAATATTTACTGGAGAATGATTTCATAGAACCAAGTAAAAGTAACTGGAGTTCACCATGTATTCTTGTTCCCAAGCCAGATAATACATTCCGTATGTGTACTGACTATAGAAAAGTCAACAGTGTCACCAAAACTGATTCATTTCCAATCCCAAGAATGGACGATTGCATTGATAAAATTGGAAATGCGGAATATGTCACCAAGTTTGACCTTTTAAAAGGATTCTGGCAAATTCCACTGACGGAAAGGGCAAAAGAAATTTCAGCATTTGCAACTCCAGATGGACTTTATCAATATAAAGTCATGCCGTTTGGAATGAAAAATTCGCCTGCAACGTTTCAACGTCTGATGAACATGATAACATTTGGTCTTGATAATTGTGACGCTTATATCGATGACGTCATTATCTACAACAACACCTAGGAAGATCATTTGGAAACCATTCGAAAATTCTTCGATCGACTCAGTGATGCGAATCTGACAATTAATTTGAGCAAAAGTGAGTTTTGCCATGCTTGTGTCACATTTTTAGGACATATTGTGGGACAAGGTCAAGTTAAACCTATAGAAGCTAAGGTCAAAGCTATCTCTGAATTTCAAGTTCCAATTTGTAAAAAGCAACTGATGCGATTTCTAGGTATGGCTGGATATTATCGGAAATTTTGTTCCAATTTTTCCAAAATTGCTGAACCTTTGACAAGTTTATTGAGTAAGAAAGCCAAATTTTATTGGTCTGACAAGTGTCAGGAATCTTTTGACAAGTTAAAGGCCATGCTTAAGAATGCACCAGTTCTTTCTGCACCAAATTTTAGCCAATCATTTAAATTATCTGTTGATGCAAGTGATGTAGGGGTTGGTGGAGTATTGATTCAGGAAGACAATGTGATTGCAGATGCACTCTCACGTGCCTAGAAATGTAATATTGCTTGATGTAATTAAGTCCAGTATCATAAAACATGTTCTTATGTAATTTTGGTTATTATAGTATTAGATGTATATTCAAAAGAAAGCCTTATTATATAAATCTTTCTTTTTCTTTATGAGGGGAGGTGTTATGTATGATGTTTATATAATATTATAAATATTTTAGGAAATTATAAATGTTTCTTCACTTCAATATTTGCTTAAATGTTAATGTTTATCAGGAAAAACATGTTTAACTAGTGTCCTTGAATTAGGTTGTTTTGATCAATATGTTTTCTCAATTTGAAGGTCAAGGTTGATTTTGTTTTACAAGTAAAATTCCATTAAGATGACACACATTCTAGAACATTCTGTCATGTGACCAATCTTTATATATGCCATGTTTGGTGGACATTTATTCAGTTTTGACATTACCATCAGTCTTGTAAAGAGCTATTACAGTTGTGAAAATTCATTACAAATTCTAAGAGAAGAATTATTTTAAATATTCATTTGATTATAACAGTGCTCATAAACTTTTGGATTTTGGATTTTTAATTGACAATTTTGGAATTTATGTGAACTTATTCAGAGATTTTGGAATACTTCATTTTGACATCAGCACATCAAGATATCTAGTACATCAGGACTTTGGAGACCATTAGCACATCATAACATTCAAGGACACAGCCGTGAATTCAGAACATTCTATATTTAGGACGTGTTATTAGAACAATCATTCTTATTGGATTATTAGGATTTCAAAACACATTACTGTAAGTGACTTTTTGATTTTTCATTTTAATTATCTAGTAATAAATTGCTTGTTTATTTTTTACTTAATTTGTTGGTTTCACTTTCTTTCTGTTACATTTTTCTTAGACCATAGAGTCGTAACACCAGGATGAGAAAAGATATTTCGGGGCTCTTGTACTCTTCCTAATTTTGCCAAATGGATTTTAGACCCCACCAACGACACTTGGAGCAAAGAGGAAGTCCATCGTTACGACGGACAATTTCTTTTGAAATATTATTCAGAACAATGAACCAAATTTCCAACTTTGACAATGAATGGAGCCAAAATTATTTACATGAAAGTGGGAAACATACAATTTAAAGATTCCATGAATTATTTGGCTATGCCTTTTAGTAGAATACCTAAACCATTTGGAATGACAGAAATGGCTAAAGGCTACTTTCCACGCTTTTGGATTCTAAAGCTAATCAACACGTCGTGCTCCCGCGTTTGCCTGAAGTTCGCTACTTCAACCCTGACGGTTGGCGAACAGAACAACGAGAAACTTTGTACGCTTGGTACCAACTCTACTCTTCAGACCCTTTTGATTTTAGAGAAGAAATTTGAAATATGATCGATCAGATGTGGACATTTTACGACGTTGTTGTGGAAAATTTCGACAATTATTTCTGGAACACTGAGGTATCGATCACTTAAAGGAAGTTTTTACCACTGCCAAAGTGTGTGGATCATACCACCTCAATCCTATCTCTCTGTCTGCCGTCGATATTCAGCCAAAGCTTTGCGCTTGATCAATTAATTGTGTGAAACTCAAGACACGTGAATACAACATGATAGAGAAAGCGAAGAAATGAAAATTGAAATTGGAACCCTTTCCGTGGATTGTTGGGATTTAGAAAATGCACTGATGGTTTATGAACTTCAGGAATGTTTTTTTTCACGGATGCCCTACTTATTTTCCTGAACAAAACCTGAAAAATCCTTTCTCAGAGTTCACCATGGAAGAGTTGTACGACAAAACATATCAAAGACGATATAGTTTAGAAAGTCAAGGATACCAAGTGATAGAAATGTGGGAACACGACTATGATCGACATATGAAAACAGATTGAGAATTTCGACGTATCGTCGAAGATTACGACGTGGTGGACATTGAACCTTTAAATCCATGCGACAATTTGTTTGGAGGACGAACCAATGTTACACACACTTGTTGTACAAAGTGGATGAATCTCAAGGACAGCAAATCAAATACATCGATGTGGGTTCCATAAATATGCTCGATTCCCCACCGGTCATCCTAAAATTTTGACAGAATACATAAAAGTGGAACACATTCGCTAGTACGAAGGTTTGATCAAATGCAAAGTTTTGCCACCGACGACCTTGTACCATCATGTTTTACGACATCATTGCCACGGAAAACGGATGTTTCCTTTATGTCTTACGTGTAGTGAAACTGTAATCAAGACCACCCTTTTCGCCACGATGATCAAGAACTAGTATTGATAGGATTGTGGGTGAGTGTAGAATTGTTTCATGGTCTCGATCGCGAATACCGCTTTTTAAAAGTATACGAAATTTTGCACTTTCCCACCACAGAAAAATATCAACAGGACGACGACTCGAGTCCAGGTATTTTTTGAGTCTAAGTCAACGAATTTCTGAAACTGAAGCAAGAAGCTAGTGGCTATCCTTTTTGGTGTTTGACTCCAGAGGACAAAAAGAAATTAAAGGAACGGTACCGATCCCTAGATGGCATCACCTTGGAACACGTGGAAAAGAACGAAGGAAAAAGATCGTTTGCTAAAGTCATGCTGAATTGTTTGTGGGGAAAATTGGCTCAACGTTTCATGTTGACAAAGACGGAATACTTGGTAAATCTAAATCGATACTTTCAACTCATCGACGATAAAGGAAAACTCATTAAACACGTAGAAATCATACGTGAAGATTTGATCTTGGTGAAATACGAAGAAGTCACAGAGTTGCACCACCCGACGAGTTTGGTAATGTCATCATTGCTGCTTACGTGACAACCAATGGCCGTTTAAAATTGTGTTCTGTTTTGGAACCTTTAGGCGATCGAATCTTTTACTTTGACAACTAGAGTTGCGTGTACATATATCGCCCTGAAAACTATCACCCACGCATCTAAGACAAACGTTTAGGAGCTTGGACCGACGAACATACCCAAGAGACTATTTTGAGTTTTGCCAGTGGTGGATAAAACAATTACGGCTACCAGTACCGAGACAAAAAAGGGACAACTTCATACCAAATGCGAAGTGAAAGGACTGACACCGAACTATCGTTCCGGTCAATTGGTCAACTTTGAGGTCTTAAAAGATACCTTAAAGTCAGGTCAAGATCAAGACTTTCGTGTGAAAACTTTGGATCCTGACTAAATTGTACGTTTGCAATATCACAAAATAGCCAGTCGACCCTTGGAAAAAGTGCATCAGATCATTTACTAGAAACGAGTGCGACTTTCCGACCACGACACGTTACCGAACGGACACACTTACCTCCAGAATAAAAATGGAGAGAGTTCTAAGACACAAACATAATTTAACTACAAACGTTCACTGAGAATGATGAATTCAACACAGCAAACGTGCGATAGATCCACTCGTGACTCCAAGTTCAACGAAGTTGAATGCGATGCTGTGCCTTGCGACCAGAGTGATGCCTTACCCTGCGACACCAGCGATGTAGCACGACCTTGCCGCTCCACTAGCGAAAGCGATGCAGCACGACCTTGTCACTCTGCCTTTTGAAGGTGATGCCGTTCGTGTGCCCATCTATAGATCTAATCCATGCACTCACAAGTCACTCTGGATACCACTAGCTCATCGGGATTTATAAATTGAAGACGAATACAAGTTTCGTGTGGTTTTGCCTAACTATTGTGACTTTCAAAGTCGATTGAACACGTCAAAAAAATGTCCCAAATATTTGGATGGAGTACTCACTATCAAAACTTTACAAAGAGCAAGATTTGTCTACTAGGGACGAGGAGACCAAATACAGTGTTTCAGTTGTAGTGTGAAGATCCATGCATGGGAGTATAAAACTGATTTTCTAGAACACGCCATATGGTCTCCGTGCTGTCACTACCTTCCCTTGGTTGATCATGATTATTATCCTCATGGATACTTTAGCAGGGAGAATTTGAAGTTTACCTTTGTAGCTGCCAGAACGCATTTACAAAACGTTTGTACAGATTCAAATGAAACGCAAAAAACAATTGCATCCTCTACGACACAGACGTTTTTAACATTGGTATCTGGATTCTATAAAGAAAAAAAGAAATAAAAAAGCTGATTAGTTTGAAAATGTTCAAATAGTCAGACATTGATCAACTACTACACAGACCTTGTAAGATTTTGGATGTCACGACTTCTACCTATAGTGTTGCAGTGATACTCAGAATTCCATGGGACAAAGTCCAAAAAGTATCTCCTCAAGACAAAACTCCTTCACGACATGTGATATGCCTGTTTTGTTTTACATTTGATATATTAATTAATCTTGTAAAAGAAGATGGATGCATAATGTAAGTACGAATCATATACAATATAACATATTGTGTCATATTATGAACATTTTTTTTCTTTCTTTTTTTTTCAACTGATCAATCACAACACTTTCCATGCTTTTTATATTGTCGAGGTCGTCACCTTTTGCCAGGCAGTTATACGAGGAACATTTTTTTGTAGGACAGTAATACATTGTATGTACACATTATGTATATGGTTAGTAACTGGCATAACATATTTTATTGCTTTTAATTTTAGTATGATGTGCTAATTGTTCTTGTAATATAGCATCTTGTTACACAAGAGTATTTTTGTGTTACATGCCACTACTCAACGTTCTTTGTAAATAGGTCTGAGGTTATGTTCGTGCACTATTTATGAACAGCTTACTTGCGCACTTCTTCGCTTAACTGCTATTAATGTCTTTCCCTAGTGCAGTGGAGTAGACGTTGGATAAAAATAATAAAGATATAGTGTAGTGGATTAAGTGTTGGATAAAAAGATTACAGATTTTTTAAAAGGTTGTTTTAATTATAATCGTGAAGATACAGATTAGAATATTGCATGAGAAGCTTTATTTGTTTTCTCAAGGCAACACCTTTGAATCTGTAGCAAGAACCTGTTTTTATCAGAACTTAACTTTTTTGCAATTTATTATTTTGTTTTATTAACTGGCCATTAAGAATTTAGATGACACATCGTTTCTCTAACTTAGGGTGATTGTTAGTCTTGTAATTCTTCAATATGCTTAGTACATGTAATTTTGAAAGCTACTGTTAATTGCTTAAATAAAATTTTTGTGTATTTCAAATATTATATATACATCATATTTTAAATATCAATAGTTTCCACTTTTATTGGTTTAGACTTGTATATAGGCTTCACTATACTTGCATAACATTGTATTAAAATCTTTTCAGAATATCTGCAGTTAAAGATATAAAAGCTGGTACTGATAAAACACAATACTGTTCAGTTCTATTATTTATCATTTTGGTGCCAGGGGAAGACTGACAGAAATGAGTATGCGTGGATTGTAATAATGAATATATTTGAAAGATGACAATGAATATGCTTGAATGATAATAATAAATATATTTGAATCATGATAATGAATATGCTTGAATGATGATAATGGAAATGCTTGAATGATGATAATGAATATGCTTGAATGATGATAATGCATATATTTGAACGATGATAATGAATATGCTTGAATGATAATAATGAATATATTTGAATCACGATAATGAATATGCTTGAATGATGATAATGGAAATGCTTGAATGATGATAATGAATATGCTTGAATGATGATAATGAATATATTTGAACGATGATAATTAATATGGTGTAATGATAATAATGAATATATTTGAATGATGATAATGGATATGCTTAGGTGATACAATGAATGTGTTGAAATGACAATACTAATGTATTTTATTTCTTTCATTTCATGGGATAATATTGCCAATTTATTATACCTTAGATTAAATGAATTACAAGACATCTTAGGACTTTAAGGCATCTTAGGACTTTATTTTTACTTGCCACAGAAGGCATCTTAGGACTTTATTTTAACTTGCCACAGGAGGCTAACAATGTTTCTAACATATAGCCCAAGCATCTTTTAAAAGTGGAATCATTCAAAATCTAAACATTTTTATTGTCTTAATTTTGAACCTGTAGTTAAGAATTTCATTCACTGAACTATAGTCTGTTAAAGATTATTATAGAGGTTGTTTACTTAGATACGATGAAGTAAATATTGGTCTAATTAGAGTACTATTGAACTTATATATCTGATATTCGGAAATATACCTTTTGGGGTGCAAATGATCTCACACAACAATTTTAACTTGACGCTTTTCAATACAACGTTGTTTAATTAATTAATAATTGATACACATCATCTTTTTCAGAGGTAAAATCCACATAATTTAACAGCGATTTCATTGGCATAAGAAATAAAAGATTCTATGTATGGTCATAATGTCCATACATAGCAAGCAGTGACCAGAAATTGCATGAAAAATAGTTACAACACTGAATGTTTACAACAAAAGTTATCATAAACAATCTAAGACAAAAACATTATACTTGACGCATTTTATGCCTTTTTTACCGGATTAATTGATGATAAATTTATTCTGTTGTACATGCTAATGGCTAAAGACAGTCTGCTGCGATGGTCATTCTCAACAATATAGCAAAGTTTTAAACTAGTGGTTACTTAGTACCGAAAATTACATTGAAAAACCGGGCTCCCGGCGTTACTAAACCGTTTTCTCGGTCTTACAGTTTGTGCATGGTGATATCTAGTACCTCTAACGATTATTAAATAATCCGAAAAATGTAACAACCTAATTAGAAATGATCACATTTCCAAAAACCCCACCTCATGGTGTATCTCCTGCTCAAATTGCTCAATTTGTGTCACTAACACGGATTTTCGGCCAAATTGTTACGCGCGGATTGTTATTAAACTTCTGTGTTCTTGATCGAAATAATGTGGTTTTACTTTTTTCTACATGAAAATACTTTGAATTTTGTTCTCTCATAAGTTAATTGATTTTTTTAGGGGGAGAGGAGGATAGTTAAGCGTTGTTGAAACAAACATAATCAATAGCAGTCAACGATACAGAGTTAAGGCGCTATTTAATCTGTCAATATATACACATAGCTGAGCGATAATTCACCCTAAGTTCTCATTTATAACTAACGAGCAAGAATAGTTAAGAAAATTGTGTAATATATTTTGAAGAGTTATAGAGAAATTAATGAGGTTATTTTACCCTCAAAACTTCATTCACGACTTCATGTGCAAAAATCTTCCGAATTGATTAAAAACAAACCAAAAATAAAGTAAGTGTTCCACGGAACCCAGTGTCTCGCCTTCTCTCGTGGTCCCCTGTACTAGTGTATGACTTGAAAAAAAAACATCAACACACAACTTTAAAGCTGACCCCGCCACCGGAAACGTGATATCAGTGGTTACACAACTGAGACACAACTCCATTTTACGTTAGCAAATAGACTGAATGAAAACTATGCCATCAATTTCAACATTAACTCATAAAATGTAACGGTGTTCATCACCTCAGCAGTTAAAAACTGCACGCTCCCCTGGTATCCATTTAAAAATTAAACCGCCCCTTCACTCCATTCCGTTTCCTGTATCACCCTCGCCACACATATATAGCCACTTGTTCAATGCTGACATTTTGGATAATTTCTGAGGAGTCGAAGTTCCATAGTCTTACTGTTACGCATAATTACCTCTGCGTGACGTTTAAAATTCATCGCTTTCTTTTTCGAGATTAAAAACTCTCGTGTATCTTTGATGTGCACATACAAAGACCCATTTTCATTTCCGGTTTCAGGTCAGTAGTTTATTACGATGCCAGTCCTCGTTATAGTTCAGACTTTTGTACATCGGTGTGACATTTCATAACGGTTTTTATCAATTTAGTGATGTTGTTTTATTTTTGCCCCTTCTTCCCTTCCTTCTAAAATTTCAGTATTCGATACATAGTGTCCTCTATAAGTATTAATATGGGGCAACTGGGAGACAAACGGAATTAACACTACGCCGTAGGTTTACATTGGGGGACAATTGGGGGACAAACGAGAATTTAACATTGAGGCTACATTGTTGTATTGTTAGAAGTTGTTGACCTCTGGGGCTGTACGGGAAATGTACAGTTAATTTTTAGCATGAGATTTTCCCATTTGTCCCTATACATCTTGTACAAATATGACACTTGGGGGCTTTACGGGAATTTCATATTACGCCTCCATGTTGAAAAAAGTGCAGGGTAAGATGGAAAATGCAATGTGAAATAGTAATCTACTATCCAACACTTAGTCATCTACTATCCATTATTCCCCACTAAACTATCAATACGCCGTGTGTAGTGACCAATTCTTAAATGTTTATACTTACATACACACAAACATACTATTACACAACGCCAAAGTAAAGGTTAGCAGTGTTTATATACAAACTATTATCGCACTATAGTGGGTTTTAAGTTTTAGCTGGTTGTGAACAGACATAGACATACACAAACATAAAACAAACAAACATAAAACACATACAGTGGCAATAATTTTGAGTAGTATAATGTCTGCATGTATACAAAATAGAGTATTAACATCTGCATAGTTGTACAGTATTACCTGCTTGACAATATAAAATATATCATCAGCATAGTTGTACTGTGTTGCCTGTTTGACAATATAAAATATATCATCTGCATAGTTGTACTGTGTTGCCTGTTTGACAATATAAAATATATCATCTGCATAGTTGTACTGTGTTGCCTGTTTGACAATATAAAATATGTCATTTATGAAGATATTAAATAGTAAAGGCCCAAGAACAGATCCTTGGGGAACTCTCTGTATTATTTCTAACCAGTCGCCTTGAGTTTTACCTGTTGTTTTTGGTACGACAGGAAGTTCAAAATTAGATTACAGGCTTTATTACCTACTCCATAAGCCTCCATCTTTCGAATTAAAAACTCATAGCGCTGGCAATTAAATGCCTGGGATAGATCCATTATGATTGCCGCCGCGCACTTTTTTCATCAAGAGCGCGACGACAATCCTCATGGAGACGATGTAAAGTAATGTGACATCCATATCCTCGTCGAAAAGAAAATCAATATGGATCGAAGATTTTTTATCAAAATGCTCTCTTACTTGAAACGACATTTTTTTAAAAATATATCATTTAACCATTCGACACCATTTACATTTGCATTTAGGTCATTGTTGGTTTAAGAGTCATACAACTGTATAATTTTGATTGCGTCTTGATGAGTACAACAGCAAATTACAAAAATAAGGTCACTTTGACCAATATTGTATGCCTCAGTAAGTCACTTTGCTGTGCGTTTATGTTCTAAGAACTCATTTCCAGCTGTTGTTGCTTTATACGCAATTGTGCAATACTGTCAGACTGAGTATGCATCATCTACTTCCCAGTATAGGATGATTTTCATTCTAATAGGATAAGTTTCAATGTATGAGCTATCAATAGTGTTCCAATATAAATCCTTGTAGGATAATTATCATCAGTATTTGTTGCAAGAACAAATTATGAGAGAGAGAGAGAGAGATGGTGGAGGGGAGATAGATCACTGTGAGCTATATTACACGTACAATTTGACGTACATGTATTTAAATATTGTTCGACATTGTCAATGGTAAAAAAGGTAAGTTTGCACTAACAAAACTTAGATATTTTATCTTTGAATGTGAAATAACATCTCTGTATTGAGTGCAGTCAGTTGATAATGATAATGAAAAATGCAAAGATTGCATGATTCTAATTGTATGCCTTTTTCGGTATTACTTGGCGTCTCACAGTATTTCAATAAGTATAATACACTAAAATTGGGATCAGAATATATCCAGACCTACCGTGTATAATGTGCCAGCAGATTAGTATAATACTGTTTGTTCCACATAACGATTTGACGATTGCAAGCAAACAGGGTAGAGCCGGCGTATTATGTGACGGCAGATCTAGGTCTGTTCTGTTCGCAGTTGAGTGAGTGTTATGAACGTGTAAATACAGCTATGAATTAAAGACACATACATGGTGAACAATTCATATTTTGGATACTTTTATTTCTTTCTTTTATGTCATGGCAAATGCTGAAAATCTTGTGAATTCATCATCATCATAATCATCATCATCATCATCATCAACAACAACAACAACAAAGTTAAAAACCTATTTTTTTAAAACGTTATTTGAATAATTGGAATTACAAGTTATCTGAGTGATAAATATTTACATTATTTCATGACTGTTGCAAATGTTTAGAAAATAAAACCTTTTACTTTGGTTCATTAGGCAGACTTTTGACATGCTACGAATCGAAAAGTAGGAAATGGTCAAAAACACGAAAAAAAACAACATGCATTGTTTTGTTCCTATTAAGAAGCATGGCCCCATGATCCTTGTCAGTTTTATTCCGCGGCCTTCTAACTTTCTGCTGATATAAAGTCTTTAAAGTATACGAAAACGGTATTAGCGGCAGACACTATTTAATTTTATCGTCAGATTCAATTATCTGTACAGGTCTTTGTATAGTATATTCAATTTAAAGTGAAAAAGAATACTCGTGGATTTTGACCATTGGGAAGAATTTTTCATGTGCTGAAACACCAGGTTTCCATGTATCCGAATCTTTTTGATCAAAATCCTGTTGAAATTCCCCAATTTATACACAAGGCTCGAATATAACATTCACCGCTGTCAAGGAATTGTGTGTATTTAATGTCAATGCATTATATATGAATGAAAATGTACTCAGGTTTCGTTTCCACGTTCAGCGTTATCCAAGGGTGGTTGTTGTTTTTAGCAGTAGTTATTTCAAACTACTGAGTTCGATTTACCCATTGATGCACTCGCAAGGTGCTTGCAGTGAGAAACCCGAGTACCTCGAGTTCCGTGGCCATAGATTTGACCATAACCAGGGTACTTATAGAGTAAATTCTTGGTGTATTATCACAATACAGACGAGTTTTGTCAGGAAGCTGTCGACATCAACTTCAACAAAATACCCAACATCGTCCGGGATTTCTTTTTCTGTCTCAGATAAAAACTTGTCGAGGGTTATCCATTTGAACCCACCATATGGCAGAGGCTGGTTCATCGCCCAATCATAGAGGTTGTTGGTGTTTAGATACATAATGTAGATAGACGGAGCGTTACTGTCATAATCGGCCATGTAATTGTTGTTGGCGGTGGCGTGCTTTTTCTTATTACGGAGATACCACCTCGGATACCTTTCTCAATAAAATAAAATATATCAGGATCAGTCATAAGCTCTAGTGTTACGTTGCTAAGCTTTAGTCCTGCATCCCAAGATAACCCTGGCGATGAATAGTACCAGGCTGGGTCGAGCTTGTAGTTCTTTAGGCAGATTGTTCTGAACTCTTATAAACATCTGCTAGCAGCAAAACGTCTGTTACTAGGTAGAGATCATGACAGTCGCCAAATGTTTTACAACCGAATTTGTTAAAGATCATCTTCGCTTATTCATACTCATCATCGGTTGTATCCTCCAACGACAACTTTGAGTAAAAACAGGACTTTTCTGGAAAGCTTGTTTCATCAAACTTTGACCATTCTATCATATACTCGTAAGGATAAATTCCTTTTTGTTTATGCAAATCTGATTTATCTCCAAAGTGACTATCGAGGTTATCAAACTTGCTGCAGCCTTTGACAAGCTCCTCAAGAGATGCTGGCATAAACTGAACGTTGTCAATAAATCGCAGTTTGCTAACCGAAAACGACATATACTTTTCAAAATTGTTTGGGATGCATTTTATTTTGCTGTTGCCACCTATCTTAGTCGTCTCTATAACATCGGGATCACCAAATGCCTCAACTATAATGTGTGAATTATTTTCTTGAAGACTATCAAACACAACGGGAACAAAATTAGGATGCTTGTAGTGCAGGTTACATTTATCATGTGCAGCTCCGCGGTATGCTCCGGTGATATGACAATGATCTCGTGCTCGATCATTGCCAAGTTGTTTACCACAGATGCTACAGTCTACAGCATCTCGAAAATCTGTTTCCTCTGCATCTGATAAATTGTCCATCGGAGTAACATTTTTTATTATTTTGTTGATCGAGTCCACCTCAGCTACAAGATTTTTTAGTAACCACGCTGCTGGATGTTCACCTCTATATATCTTTAATGGCTGAGATAGGCTGTAATCGAAGGCGCAGACAAATTTGTAAGCAACACCACATGGCACATAATTTTGTACCTTTGTTGTCGAGCTAGTATTTGGATCACACGCCGAACCTTCCACAAACTGGAGCAGAGACTCGAAATCGGCGTAAATGATAAAAGGAACTTTCATCGTGTGATTAAAGTTATTAAAACTCAGCGTCGAGTCTTCAGCAGTTGGTACTGTTATCGCCTGTACATCTTTGCAGTGCTCGGTGTGTTTATCTAATACAGCTTGAGACGTACATCCGTGTGGACACCTGTAACAAAAGTACTTTTATTGTCCACTTGCAAGACCGTTAAAGTTTTTGATCCAGCAGTAATGATTTTGGTGCAGCAAAAGGTTTATCGTGCTCTGAGATGCGTCTTTGCTTATATACCTCGGATAGACCTTATCGTTATCAAAGCCAAAGACGTTAATGCTTAAGTTGGTTAGCTTTTCGAACTGGCGCTCTTCAACTGGAAACTCGATGCCACTAAAATCTAGAGTACCAACATATTGCGATTAAGATGAAACTCTGTTTGAATTTGCTGTTGCTGGGTGCAGCGCAGATAAGATCGCCGACATAAAACACCTGTTATCGTAATTTTGAACGTTTATCACACATTTTGTGTTTTTTATCTTTAGCGGTAGGTCGATATATGACGAACCTCGCAGCGGATCGTACTTTGCCATGTGAAATAGGATCTCCGTTATTTTTTCAAAAATCTAACCTGAGCCGCTGCTTGTATAATTTTTAACCTTTTTCCAGATTTTTCCGTTAATTTTTTTTTTTTTATTTCGCCGTCGACAGGTGTCCCACGCATCATCTTCTACAATCTCGTTGTAATGTACGTATCGATCACCTCTTCGCCTCAATCTTTCATCTTTGAAAAAACAATATGGTATTGTACCAGGATTTTTATTTCAGTATAACTCTTTAGTTCATCTTCTACCACAGGCATTAAGATGTTATTTAGCACTTGTACAGGCACACCAGACTTTAGCACATCCTTGTTGTCGTATAACCATGTTTTGTGAAATCTACCAAACGCCGACTGAGTTAGTTTAGCACGATCTCCCATCATGCTATTTATATTATCTGTCTCTAATATAATTTACATTGATGATTTAGAGAAAGTATATTATTATACTAGCAATTCGCGATCAGTCGAACTCGAAGAATTTGTTTTCCATGATAGATTTAACTGCAATGCCACCAATCGGCTCGGCTTTGTAAAAAAACATGACAACAGAACAAACAGCTGGTGAATTAACACCAGCGGGATATGTTATCACGGTTGCAGGTGAAGATGATAAAAATCAGGCTGTAATGCTAGACCACAGATTTGTTTGGGAAGTTTTCAACGGCCCAATCCCAGAAGAAAAACGAGTTTATCATATTAACGGATCAAAGATCGATAATGCGATTGCAAACCTTGAGCTAGAAGATGAGTTTAAAAAACACCCTTACTTTGATAATTATAAAGCAAACGAGCAATGTCTGATCAGGAATGAGAGATCAAAAAATGTTGTTGGATCAGTCCAAAAGGATGATTAATAGATGGTAACAGTTCGCGGTAAAAACACTTGCCGGTTTAATTACTATGCCTATAGATTTGTTTATGAAACTTTTAAAGGCATGATCCTGGAAGGCCTTGTCATCGATCACTTGGATCGCAACAAAATCAATAATAAGCACAAAAAACACCACCATCTGTCATTTCAATTAACCTCGACACTGATGAGATCACCTGGCCTTCGATTTCATCTGATGCTAAACATTTTTATATCAATTCCAGGGCCGTAAAGTTTGTTGCAGATGGAGTAACAAAAACTGTTACATCAAAAAGGTTTGGTTCAGAAATTACTTTTCGCTATTCCACCTTAGTTTAATCCAAGAATTTTCATTAGATCGTTATTGCTAATACAAAAATGAACATAATCCATTAGCGCATCTCTATCATAGCAAACAATGATATTTCCATTTCTTTCAAATTCTTGTTTTTGATCATTTTCCAAAATTACTTTATTTCGGATTCCCTCAACAATTTTAAATTCGGCCGAAATTTTGTTTTCTTTGCCGAAAAACATTTCTTTTATCTCTATGTTGAGACCGTCAACATCAACGATGTTGGCGCGGACGATAAATCGATTGCTCATTTTTTAATTTAAAAGGTTAGATTAAAAACAACAGGAAAACAATGGCAGCGCTAAACTTATTTCGAAGAATCTATAGAGGCCAGTATTGCGCGCCCTCACCCGAGCAAAATGAAATGCAGGTTATATCTGCCAATCCAGAACCAGAACCTAAACAAGAGCCACAGCATGAGCCTGAGCAACTCTACGGTTTGCCTGATCAAAGTGAGGTTGTAGAAGACGATGGCTGTTTTATCGACCCAGCATCTATAAAACACTACGGGAGATCGACCAGAGGTCAATACAATGTGAAGTATCACCTGGCAAAAAAAATATATAAAAAATTCGATCTAACCTACGACTAGAACTTTGCTTTTTACACGCCGCTAAAATATCAAATTCGTTTTTTGTTTTTTCCAAGATTTTTTCTTAAATTGCGACAATAGGTCTATTAACTACCGAACGGAGAGACCATCTTGTTGGATTGTGCCGACCTGTTAGTTGCCGCTATGTACTAGAAAACTATGAAAAGATCTACCAAAGTATACTTTCTAGAGTCCGTTAATGCTACTACTAGGTATCCAGCTATTAAAACTGTCTGAGTAACCTCTCCATTTAACAAAGCTTTTGTCGCCGCATTTCCTAATTACTTTTTCGATAACAATTACGTCTTGGTCTGTTTTTTGTAGCTCTTGTTCATAAAACGATCCGACTATGTCTTCTCCGTTCAGATCTTTTAGCTTGTACGTAACCGGTATTGTTGTTAAAACTGAATCGACGTAAAAATACTTCTTCAGACCAGTTTCTAGTATAACCTTTCTCAAATACTTTTTTGTTAGCGAAAACCTTAGACAGTCGTGCTTTTTAAACTTGTGTCTTCGATAAAGATTTTCATTAGGCAACATCGGATTTTTTAATGCTTCATTAGGTGTCATCGCAATTGATCTGTGTTTAGTGTTATTGTAATCTGAAATAATCTGAGGCAAGTCATCGACGTAATTGTTTGTGTTGTTTTTTGTTAGGTGCTTCTAGATTTTTTCTTTTAACGTTCTGTTAAAACGCTCAACAATAACACTTTTTCCTTCATTGCTTGTCACATACTTTTCGATGTTGTGCTTCTTCAAAACATCTTCAAACTGCTTACTAAAAAACTCGACCCCGTGGTCAGTCCAGATCTTATTTGATTTCCTATCATTTTATATCAGTTTGTGAAACGTGGCCATTACCGTAGCATCCATCTTATCTTTTATTGGCACACTAAATGCGTACCTACTTTGTAAATCGACGACGTGAAGTAGGTATCGACTGCCCAAATGTCATCTACAGCATTTGCAACCACACGTCGTCTCAAAATTTTTTTTTCTCTTTTTTGGTTTGTGGAGTTCGTTGGCGAGCGAACTGAGCTCGACCGAGCGATCAGGGCCAACACCTAACTTGTATTTTGCTCCTATAATCCCCCGAACAAGCCCTCTGTCAAATAGTTCTTTAATATTTTTAGGTTTTAACGCGCTTAATTCGTCTAGCATGATCTTCTTGCAGCCGTGTTTGTCATCAACATTGTCTAGGTAGCAGACATCATGTCGCATAGCTATTGCATCGACCTGATTGTATGGCTCCTGACCTGGCAGCGGCTGGCCGTTTTAATCAATTTGCGTATAAAGTGGGTTCCATGACCCATTATACTTATGGCTTGGCAGAGTCCAACCGGTTTTTATGTTTTGGAAGCTTGCCAATTAGGTTGTGTATATCTATCTTGCCTCCGCTTATTTTTTTATAAGAGGTGTGATCGATGATGTTGCACCTAATAGTTCTCGATGATTACGTTGTGAGCAGTAGGTTACAGCTTTATCACTCTCGATACAAAGATGACGATCGTTGTCGCAGTCGCACATTATTTTTTATACTTTTTATTTTTTTTGGTGGACAGTTTCCATTTCCCTAGCACGGCGAGTCAGGTCGAATTACCAAAACGTTGTTAAGAGCTTCATCAATCTTTTCAACCTCGGTCAAGCCAAGCTTGCCAGTGTCAACCTTTACCTCGCTTTTAAGAGGCTAGTCAGTCTGTTCAGCTTTTACCTCTTTGTTAAGAAATCTGTTATTTTTTCTTCCACATACACCACATTTACTCTTCATCGCCCTTCTTCCATTTCTTGTTAATTTCTTCGTCGACGTTTGCCGTCTTACTACAACACTTCAAGCAGTAGATGCCCATGATATTTTAGTGTTCAGTGTTATTCTAATTGCTCGACAAAATTAACAGCAATGTTATCGTTTGATAGCGACGGTTTTGGTTCAAATTGGGTAATAAAGTCCAGATAGCTGATTCCTTGAGACATATGAATGATAAACATGATACAATAGTAGCCACAGGCTGATGCACCAATTGGCTGCAGCTGATTTGAGGAATAATTTATTTTGCCTGGCATACCGTAGGTTTTCCTAACATATGTTTTTATTCTATCACAATGTGGTAACCCAAACCAGTCGAAGTAATTATTGTTGTATAGAGCCACCCAATGTGTACCTGAACCGTCATTAAAATCTTGTATGTTGACAATTAAAGATCCTACTTTACTTTTTTTGGCAGCTGATCTTTTGAAACAACTCCTTTAAACCATCTGTACCTCCTAAAATACTCTGTATTTCAAAATTGCTCAACGGCGCCGCCGCATTCCTGGTAGAGTTAGACCTCGGCCCACGAGTCCTGGTATTAGGGTTGGTAGCATGTTTCCTACTATCCCAACCACCAGAGGCCCGACGAATCCTCCTTGCTTTTTTGCAGTTGTCGCCCTTGGCTTTTTTGGTTTTGCAATCTTTTTTTAAATTCGATTTTGCTTTTTTCGCAGGCATTATTGTTACTGTTACACAAAATTAAATTGTCGATTTTATTCCGCTGCCAACTGTAGCTCTCATCTTACCAACGCATCCTCCAGTAGATTTTTTTGTTGCTCCTTGTATTGCACCAGATGCTGCTGCAATACCGAGCGTTCCAAAAACAGGAAGTATCTTTGGAAGGATTGACGCCGCCATTGTCGATAGTGCAGGCCCGAAGAATCCTCCCGTTTTACTCATTTTTGTTATCTGTGACACTTACAGATTAAGAATAAACGGAGACCCGTTAATATTTTTTTCTTTTGTGTCTTTGTTACCATGATTTTTGTTGGTATTCCAGAAGCAATTCCGGGAGTAATCTTTAGCGACACAGCTTCTCGCTTTGATACAGATGAAGCAAGCTTTTTTTTATCTGTCCCTCGGACAGGTTTTGTTCTACTTCCATATAGAACATTATTTTATACGATTACACAAAACTTGCTCAAACCTTTACTGTCATCTTTCCTTTAACAACGTCAACTGTAATGTTTCTATCTGATGTTATAAACGCATAGGCGTTTTAAACAAATGCTGTGGGTACTGCTAGATTCCAGTTTACCTCAATATCAGCTGGCGATCCATCAGTTGTTTACAAGTGCAATTTCGGTTGCTGCTGCAAAAGCAACAGCCGGATTTGCTGCTGTTATCAATCTTCCACGTACCTCAATAAACGCTGTGTGTGGAAGCAGCTAGAGATCCTCTTCGCGAGTACTTATAGTTCTCTGCCTGAGGGGGGGGGGGCATTTGAGTTGTCATCGAGATACTCGACGTACTCGACTTAGATCGAAATAGGTCTTTGTTGACATCGTTTATTGTTACTGTTACACAAAAATTAAAAAGCGGCAACATCTATCTTTGAAGCCGCGCGTAGCTTAAGCCTCATGATAATCTCTTCGCCACGTGGTGATAATAGTTCTAGCGTCATTTTTATCATACCTTTAGCGGCTGCAAGCGATGGTGTATTATATGATTTTGCCTCTTTTATCTCTGCGTTTGTTGGCGTGGCTGCTTGCGGCCCGCCTTTTATCTTGTCGGCTATCTTTTGACCAACCGCTGTTCCTGCTGCTGATAATGCTCCGGTGGCAAATGATTTTGTTGCGTCAAATGTAATAGGTGCCACTGTTTAGCTATCCCTGGTAGGTTTCTGGCCGTTGTTGAAAAAAGATAACCAAAAAACGATCCACCAACTATCTTTTTCTGATAAAACTATATTTTGCTTAATGGTTATAACAACTGATTAGACTAACTTACTAGTAGTCAGCAGATGATGTTGGCCTGAGATGCAGATAGTATGTCACTTGCTCGTTGTTTAGATCAATTTGTCGACCAGAATGTTATTAGTTAGTGTCGTCCTTATACTCGGTATTTGTGTTTCAACGTTCAGCGGGTAATAAATAATCTGCCTCGGTTGAATTTGCAGCAGAGATCCCTGTTCCAGGTTTGAACTAAACGAGTAAATTGTTTGACCATGTGATCCGTTAGACGAATATGATCCCTGTGCAATCGACAATTTGATCAAGATCGTGCTGACATCTGTGATATTAACAGCAGCCTCTCCATCGTATACAATAGTTGCAGCTGTGGTTGAGCCGTACTGTTGCTTCCTAAAACCTAGCAGCGAGCCTATTGAAGTTGCTGTTGAAAAATCAACAAGAAGATTATTTTTTTTGTATCATCCTTGCTTTTAGCGTGCTATAATTTGGTTCGACAGCAAAATTACCAGAGTTAACACCTTGGTTTGCCAGCCAGTACTTTATGGCGTCGTTTAGATCTGGGACATTATAAGCTCCAGCTGGTATTTTGACTGATGACCAAGCACCAGACGAGTAAGTAAAGTCGTCGTTGATGCCAGTCTTTACATTAAATATTGACGACCACATCGTTGCTGTTATTAACCCGATCTCATATTGTTGCTTTGGATCAAGCTCGATTGGTGGGTTGTTATTAACCCGATCTAATATTGTTGCTTTGGACCAAACTCGATTGGTGGGTTGTATATAATAGAATAATCTACGCCGCTGTTTTCATTAATTTGAGTATAATCGAGAAGAAGAGTTGCACTCGCCATCACAGTATTTATTTGGTTATATTAAATCGTTGTGAAGAACTGCGTACTCATCGGCGGACAAACTGCCGTTGGTTCTCAGGTGATCTAGTATCTCAACGATCTCGTTGTCTATCTCCAGGCCTGTGTTTCCTGCCTCTTTTGATGATATCAACAGCATTCATCGATCGATTATTCAGCTTGGTTGTTAAAGATTTTGATTCCAAATCCAAGTGTTGTTGGGTTAGCCTTTTTACGACTTCCGTTTTTTAATTTTACTAAGCGCTGGTAGCTCCATCCTTTTGAAAAGGGCTTATCCATGCCAATAACATGTTCTATAGTTTTAAAATGAAGACCCGCGATAATCCCATCTCTGATTTGAGAAAAATATTTGTCAACATCATCTAAACTTTCTGATTGATAAATTTATTTTAACGCGTCACTTCCTTTCCTAGAAATACCGACCATTTCTTTTTTAATGCCATCAACCTCCATCAACCTCCACGGGGTTCCATTTTTTAAATCATTAAGATCGCCATAACCTCCTAAATAGTTTTCCTCAAATTTATCATATTCTTCACCTTCTATATCTCTAAAAACTGTAGCAAGGGCATCATTGATCTTATGCTATTTTTTTCTCGAACTTTTCTATCGTCGACGGCCTTGATAACCTTTTCCTGTTTTTCTTCTAAAATGCCCAGCAAACTCTTTTCTTTTATTTTTTCTAGATCACCAGGATCCGCGCCGGAAACGCCAGGCTGCTTTCCTAACACAGCTTCTGTGATCGGCTTAAACGCTCTAGACGCAAGCTCCTCTTCCGCCTGCCTGCCAACTCGGGCTTCCTCAACTACTTTTTTCACCTTAGCTCGCTGTTTAATCAACTGGCTCAAAAGCTCTTTTAGGTCCATCTTATGTTAACATGTTAGAAAAAAAAGAAATTTTACTGGGTTGCTGTTGCCCTGCGGTAGTACTCGGCAACTTTATCTTTGCTGACATCTCCACATTGTTCACCTGCTATGTTTCTAACATCTGTGTTATCCAACCCGGGAAACAAAATAAAGCATCCTGTGTTCTTTCGTATAAACCTGTCCACATTAAAGTAACCCTGCGCGAGACAAATTGTGTTGCATCTCTTATTACGAGACAGCGAGTAATATGATTTGATCACATCCACCTCCTTTTTTCCAAGAGGAATATCATCAAATACAATTATCTTGTGCTCGCTTGCGTCTAGCTCAGATATTGGTAGTATGTTATCTGGCTCTACGATCACAAACAGGTCATCATCAGTTCCAAGCTCATTTAGCTTGTCGTTGTAATCTCTGATCAGCTCGTACTTATCCTGTTGTGGGTTGATAGTCTAGATATAGACTCTCTCATAGTTTAAAAAGTTGTTAAGGAGCATGTTTGTTAACATATTCGTTTTTCCAGAGCCTGTTCTACCAACAATAAGGTAGTGGCAATTTAGTAGATCGTAATTATGCTGCTGCTTAAGTACATTTTCGGTATCGTAGTTGACGATGCTCATTTTTATATTACCCAGAGATATACAAATGAGTTGTACAAAGTTTGGAACGGTAATCGGTGGTAATGGCACCGGAAAAAAACCTACCTCAGCAACTATCTCAGAAAGAACGGCGATATTTGACATGCGATCTCAACATGGCCGGAAAAAAGTTGTTAATTTGGAGACAACGTATCCGTTTCCAGCCGGCAATCCGTCAACAGATGCTAGTCTCAACCAAGTAAACACAGTAAACAACCTAAAAGTGAGTAAGAGCGGAGACATCATGCCTGGCACCTTAAGGTTTACAAACGGTGGAAAGATAACAGGGATATCAATATCATATCCGCCAGGCGATCTATCAGACGCGTTAAGCTATGGCCAGCTTGATACAGCGATGTCTACATATGTTCCGCGTGCTGGGAAAACGATGACGGGATCTCTCGACATGGGTGGTAGAGTAATTACTGTGTTGAACCAAGATATTCCCTCAGATCAGACATATGCGGTCAGTGTAAAGTATCTTAAGGATTATTCTGTATCAAAAGTTGGTGATACTATGACAGGATCGCTTAATATGGGTGGTAAAGTAATTACCGGGCTAAATCAAGATGTTCCTGCAGATCAAACATATGCAGTAAGTGTAAAGTATCTCAAGGATTATTCTGTATCAAAAGCTGGCGATACTATGACAGGATCGCTTAATATGGGTGCAAACAAAGTAACATGTAATGCTACCCCAACAGTTGGATCTGATCTGACAAATAATGCTTATGTTGACTCTGTTTCTGGAGGAGTTGTAAGGCGAGTTAAAAACAGCGTTGGTTTTATACCTCCACTACCAGGTAACACAACAAACAGAATAGGGTTTGTTTCTAGCGCGTCGTCAGTTTATTCTGGTTATGCTGCGTTTAACGCTTTTGCATATCATTTAACATCAACATTAAACACAAACGAATGGGCAGCAAACAGCCAGACAACACATTTTTAGATTATGATACAATGCCCAACTGCTGTTGCAATCTGGAAGTTTATGCTACGGGGTCGATTTAGTAATTCTAAAAAAAGTTACAACTGGCGGCTAGAAGGATCAAACGACAATATAACATTTACTACGATGTACGGCGCATCAAATGTTTACGTTGGGTCAACTGTACAAGAGTTTACACTTGTTCCTGCGTCCAGTGTAAACAAATACAAGTATTTTAGGTTATATTGTGTTAACGGAGAGGGACCAAATCCAGGATTAAGTTGTTTTCAGATCTTTACGGTAAATGATTCAATGTAACTAAAGATAATAAGATGGCAGATCTAGTTGAGGTTTGGAGAGATTTTTACAACGTTGTTTTCAACAAAGATTATGAGCTTGAGCAGTCTGCAGGAGCTAACCAGCAGCAGCTTCATGCAATTTACAACTTAAAAGATCTAAATTGGCGTGATGCCACAAATTATAAGGAAGGTAAACATATCTACGCTATTGTAGAAGATGAAACAGCAAGAAACTATGTCTCAGTTAGAGCGATGCGTGCAGATCAGCATCTTGAACAAATAAAACTATGTGATATTATGACAAAGTTTTGTAATGCTTTTGGCAAAAAAGATGCAGAAAAAACACTAGACTGACTGATCCATAGTATCATATTAGAACTTGATAAAGAAATAGTACAAGAAATTTCTCCATCAAAGTTGCTTCGGCGAAGATGGTTTGGTACCGATTGGGACATGGACCAGCACAAAAAAGAAGCTGACTGCGTAGACGAGCATGCCGACAAACGAAAGTTTTTTGCAAACAAAAACAAAGAGCTAAAAGATCATTTTTCAAAGAGAAAATTGTTTAGGGATCTTGGGCTATGGTACAATGATTTGTGCATGATTGGCCACATGATGTTGAGGTATTAGCAACATCTTTTTTTGCGCTTGCTGCATATGCAGAATAGGAACGAGGGCATGGATTTGATTATAGTGAAGCCGAGCTTTATTCTGCGTTAGAAGCTGCAGAAGATATTGAAAGATCAATAACAAAAGCAACAATAGAAGAATAAGAAAAAATATAAAAAGATATCAGCGAACTAAAGACAATTAAAACAACAATCGACTGAGAGCTTGAAACAGAGTTTAACCCAGTAAAGCTTGAAAAAATAACAAAACGTAGGTACTTGTCAGATCTTGATAAGCTTGTGCGTGATATCAATTACACAAAAATTGGTAATTTGATAGTAGAAAAATATGGTATCACGCTAAACGACCTAATCTCAACGGTCGATACCGTAGAAAATTTTGCAGATGCTTATACGATTATCAGGTGTTACGACTCTATGGTCTAAACAAAATGTAACAGAAAGAAAGTGAAACCAACAAATCAAGTAAAAATCAACAAGCAATTTATTACTAGATAATTAAAATGAAAAATCAAAAAGTCACTTACAGTAATGTGTTTTGAAATCCTAATAATCCAATAAGAATGATTGTTCTAATCACAAGTCCTAAATATAGAATGTTACGAATTCACGGCTGTGTCCTTGAATGTTAAGATGTGCTAATGGTCTCCAAAGTCCTGATGTACTAGAAATCTTGAGGTGCTGAAGTCAAATTGAAGTATTCCAAAATCTCTGAATAAGTTCACATAAATTCCAAAATTGTCAATTAAAAATCCAAAATCCAAAAGTTTATGAGCACTGTTATAATCCAATGAATATTTAAAATAATTCCTCTCTTAGAATTTGGAATGAATTTTCACAACTGCAATAGCTCTTTACAAGACTGATGGTAATGTCAAAACTGAATAAATGTCCACCAAACATGGCATATATAAAGATTGGTCACATGACAGAATGTTCTAGAACATGAGTCATCTTAATGGAATTTTTACTTGTAAACAAAAATTCAACCTTGACCTTTAAATTGAGAAAACATATTGATCAAAACAACCTAATTCAAGGACACTAGTTAAACATGTTTTTCCTGATAACATTAAGATTTAAGCAAATATTAAAGTGAAGAAACATTTATAATTTCCTAAAATATTCACAATATTATATAAACATCATACATAACACAGGCAAGATTTGGTTTCTTATGGGATAGATCTACGCCTCGTCTGCGACAGAATTTATCGATAAACATGAAGCTGCTGTTAGAGATTAGATCAATGATATTACTGAAGTACCAAAAACATTCAACTATGCTAGCGTGTTTCCATACACCGAAGAGGAAGAGCGATTACTGCTAACCAAAGACTCACCGAGGTTTGAAAAATACCGTGAATTTTTGAACGACAAAAATAATGCTGATTTTAGAGCTATTATTGACGCTGCAGCTGGAACACACAATTTAGTCCATAGTAAATATATAATGAAATCAAAAAAACAAGTTATTGGTTTTAACTACATCTCGAGAACAATTCCAAAAGCAGATCGTGACGAGCTGATCGCGTACTACAACTACTATCACAAGAGACTCTACTGCGCAAAGAGAGCTTACAGGTACTGTGGACGAATTCTTCGCTGCATATCATATGCTCCGATCATTATGACGAGCAGCGGCATAGCATCGTCTGGTGCAACATTAAACCCGTTTCTGCTGATAGTTTCTGGAGCTGGTATTGCTCTCAGCGTAGCAGGAAAAAAGACCGAGCCTAGATTCGAATAAAAAAAATCAGCTTGCAAGACAGCACTTGTAACATATGGTAAATTGCTAAATCAGATAAGGTCATATCTCAGATGAACAACCTACAACATGCAAGCATTTGTAAACGAATTTAAAATCATTGACAACTTTCTAACCGATCTGCTCCCACTACAGTTGGGCCGATATGAAGAAATGTATCACAGCAAGTACAAAGAGTTTAGCGATATCCCGGAGGACGTAGTTTTGTCAAATGATATTGAAGATGATGTCGATCAAAAATAATTTTTGGATTTAGATAATGAGTAAATTATAGCAATGGACATACTCAAACTCGTCCATGAACTTAGCGAGGACCCTTCGGTTATTGCAGTCGGGGTAAGGGAAAAAAACAAAACAATCCCATTGATCTACAAAGATAAGCCTCTCACCGTCGAGTTCAGCGATGAAGAGACAGGATCATATTTTAATGCAAGTGGCAGCAGAATAAAGTTGTCTCTGGTAAGAAAGCATGGCAGCCCCTATTTCAAGCTACTTGATCATCTTGTTGACATAATCGACGATAAAGTTTCAAACTTCTATGACCCAGTAAACAAGGAAAAATACACAAAACTCACTATCGATAAGTGCAAGGTAAAGGTGATAAAAGACGACGAGACGATATCACCAGAGAGAATGTTACGTCTGTTGTCCAACAATGTTAGCGGAACGGTTGTGTTTACACTATTTGCATATGACGACGATGTGTTTCTCCTTGCTAACACCAAGGAGCTTGTACTAGGTAGAAAAGTTGACAGCGATGACAACAGGCAGTCCTCATTTTATGCTAGTTGATCATCTGCCAGATCAGAAGACGATCCAGATTACGAACCAAGTGATAAATCATCGGACTAGCAACAATACATAGTAGTAGATAAAAAGGCCAGATTATAGATCACGCATAATTTTTACTATCGAACCATATGAAATCATATTGTGACTGTGGCGACCGTCGGTCGCCCAATCGCGATTTGAAATCAAATATGGTTTGATAGTAAAAATTATGCGTGAGCCAGAATCGACCTTTTAATGTACTACTACTTGTGTGACAGATATGTCTTTCAAAATGATATGTATGTGGGAATCACTTTTTTATATTTTCAGTAAATATTTTAATTCTTTCCATAACAAATTTAAATAAAGTATCAATCATTACCCGTGTATTATGCGCAACAACTGCGAACAGCAGAGGCCCAAATCTGCCGTCGCATAATGCGCCAGTAGAGAAGGGTCTATATTGTTCTTTATACCATTTTGTTATCAAACGTGCACTTTTGGATCGCCCTAGTTATAGGTCTAAGGTAAGACATATTGCCTAAGTCTGGTTGTATTGACCCGCGGCAGCACAGAGAGCCTATACAACTGACAGATAACTTATCACAAGGTCAATGAGAAAAGAAACAGTAATTACATTTTTATGATAGTAGGACAAGATGAGATAATACTAGAGTTTATTTTTTTCTTTTTATTTTTTAATCGAAAATGATACATCCAGTTTGGAAATAAATTGCACAAACCGTAAAATTGAGTATTTTTAAATATAATTACCGCTTTGAGAGATAGTATCCATAATTAGAAAAAGTCCATTCTGCTAAATAATTAAGGCGATCGCAAATTTTCCATGGCACAAAAATGGCGGCCAGTTCAGAGAGTTGCAGGATTTGTTCCAGTAGGTGGCGAGACAAAGAACACATCATAGCGCTTGCAGTGCTAACCGGACACCCTTTGCTCTCCATCATGGATGCGACCTGTCATCATTACTTTCATCGTAGACTATTTAAAAAAAAAAAATTTTTTTTAAATTGTGTAGTCCTACCAAGCCTAGCTTTACCAAGTCATTACTTTGCAAATAGATTTAATAGCTGATGTTTTTCAGTTATGTTGTATTTATAACTAAAAAAAAAATAGGTAATATACATCATTATGGGGCGAATAACGCCGGTATTAGATTATATTCAACCAACTATAATGAACTTTCATTTTCCTATACTGTTTTTTTTTTTTTTTTTTTTTTTTTTTGTGGACCCCTCTTGGACCTCTAGCTATGTTAAGCTATAAGCCCTTAACGTGTCCCCCTTTTGTGCCGAAAGTAGTTTTAAAAGTTTTTTTTTATATCTGTGTGTACCCCCCATAGGTCTGCTGTTATGGGTTTTGAAAAAATCGAAAAGAATTTTGAACAGAAATTTTATTTTTACATTTTTGACTAGGGTTCCTCTTTGTATATATTTTTAGATGGGCGTTCTTGATTTGGATCCCGTTTCCAGGTTCCAATTCGTTCCACACTTGGCCTAAAGAAATTTAATCTATGGCTCGTACTCCCCTCCTCAGGTATTACCCTTGCGGCTGGTTTCCTTGCCATGTTATAATATTATTATAGTGATCCTTGCCAGGGATCTTTTATAAGTCCAATGTGTGCTATATGTGTATTTGCTATATATGTGTTATCGTATGCTATAAACCCCTGTATTATTGTTTTGGACTGGCTGTAGTTTCCAAATTTTATTATAGTTATTATTTACTTTTATGTAGAATCTTGAAAAATACATCTATAAAGCATGTTCCAAAAATATAATCTCTTGATGGAGATTTGGATTTGGAGACTGGTGGCGCATCATTTTCTTTAGCCCTTGTCGGAGGTATCCTCAGGCGCATGTTTTCCGCAAATTTATTGTATATGATGCCTTTCCCTCCGTCCATAGGCTATACTTGTGCTCCCCCTGTCTCCTTTATACTATGGTTTCAAAAATCATATTTAAGTTTTCCCAAAAAAATAATTTCATTTCTAGGAAGAATTATGTGTATATATATATAAAGGCATTTTGGTTTGTGTGTCTGTATTGCGTATAGACAGGATAGAATTCCGCAGTTGTTAGTATGTGATATTGTTTCCCCTTGTTTTCTTGTTTCGTGATGTTGATTTCGGTTATGCCTCATTTTTCGGGTACTCTGATGTGACCCTTACTACTCCGCGTTAGCCATGTAGCCTCGGTGTCACTCGTCCTCATATCCTACTTTGAGTCACATAACCTTCCCTGTATTTATGTATGTTTTTCATTTTGCTCCTATATGTTTGATTAAGATTATGTTAGCACTGCGAAATTCTTGTAAACAGTTGTTATGATATCCTGTCTATTTTTATTTGATTGTTCTTATTAGAAAATTCCAAATGCATTTGTGAATAACTTTGTGAGGCTGGCCTTTCTAACGTGTGAGTGAATAGGTCCCAGGTCGCCTTTACGACGCACCTCTCCCCTAGTGGGAGGTCCTACTGGGTCCCATCTCCCACAGTGGTTATACTTGGGTCCTCTAAGTAATCAGCATCCCAATGTGCTGACTCCTTTGCATCTAAATTTAAGATTTGTTTATTTATTTTATTTTATTTGTTATGAAATAGACAAGAACTGCTTATTATACGTTACTATATCCGAGAAAAAAAAAAAAAAAACTTTCAATTTTCTTCTAGACCTTTATAGCACTTCACCATAGTTTTAGTGATATAAGTTTTTATTTGTGGACACCTCTCTGACCTCGCTATAAAAGCTAGAAAGCCTTCAAGGCGACCCCCATGGTTCTAAAGTTTTGAAAGGTTTTTTTTTATATCTGCCTGTGTCCCCCAAAGGTCTGTTGTTGTGGATATTTAAAAAAAAAATAGAATTTTGTAAAAAATTTATTTAAATATATTTTTGATTTGGGTTTCTCTTGATGTTCTTTTGTTTTGGTGGAGTTTACTTGATTGGGTTCCATTCCATGGTCCCCAATTGTTCTACCCCTACTTTGTCTATATTTTCTTTATGGTCCGTACTCCCCTCCTCAGGCAAAACGCCTTTTGGCTGGTTTCCTTTCCATGTATCCCCTTTTTAGTGAGTCTTTGCTAAGGACTCTTTTTGTCCAGTGTGTGCTATGCGTTTGTGCTATATTTTTTGTTTGTTTGTTGTGCTATATGTTGTTTTCGTGTATGGACAGCTCATATAGATCATATCGTTTGAGTTATTATTTACTTTTATAGGAAGAAAAAAAAAAAAAAAAAAAAACAGTAAAAGTTGTTGTTGTTGTTGTTGTTGTTGTTGTTATTGTTGTTGTTTCTGTTTCCGGTATCTTCTTTTCTTGATTTCTGCTTCCGCTTCATCTGGGGTTCTTTCTTCCTTGGTTATGTTGTAGTTCTCTCTCTCTCTCTCTCTCTCGGCACAAAAAAAAAAAAAAGGGTACTGTTGTTTTATGAGTGCGTGCTCTGCGTTTTTTTTTATAGTTTCTCTCCTTCCTGTTTGGGGGGCTGTCCCTCCTTATATAAGTTACTATACTGTTTTAATACCATCAACTCCTTATCTTGTATTGATACCATCGCCTCTATTTCATGTAACTACTAAATTCATTTTTTTGTATGACCAGTTAGGTGTGTGTGTGTGGAGATAAATATTTCTATGCATAAAATAAAACAAGTCCGAGTTGGAATAAGTCTGTAAATAGAACAATTAATGACGTGGGAACAAGAATAATTTATCTATACTTTACAATTCTTTCATGTGTAGGGTTGTTCTAATAGGACAGAACCATGACTAAACAATACATGCAAATGATCTACAAGAGAATAAAATAAGGGAGGCAAATCTAGCGGTTTTATTAGACACACCATGGCGGCGATAGGTTCTGACTAAAAACACAAATGAATAAACAAGTGTTAGCGATTTTAAATTTACTTTTATTTTTTTAATTATATATTTTACTACCTTCAATCCAACCTTTGGACTTTAAATTTCACTTCGGAAAATTAGATCCAGTAACAAATGGATACAAGTAATTAATTGGCAACAGTAACAAACACAGGATCCTGCACAAATCGGGCTTTACCTTTTCACCGATGATTTTGATATCTCTCCGCTGTAATGATACCGTGATATACATTTTAATGTCGTTGATATTTGGAAACAAATATCAGATTATATCTATTCCGGTCACAACAGTTTGACCAAAACATTTATCTTTTTAGTCCTAAAGCTGACCGACTTGGTTTATCACTCAATACTTTTCCTGTGTAAAACTGATAACTATAAATAAAAATATGTACTCCTAAGTAAAAGATTCCCTGTTTCATGATCTTATTTATATTTATAGGCTAGAACAAGTTCTAAAATATATAGGGAATACGTCTGACAACGAAGAGACATGTTGATCTTACGCCTGTAACACACCGCTGTGTCCCTCACATAGAGCTAAATATTTGGAGGAATACCATGACAACCACAGTATATTGGGATCACCATATTTTTCGTATTTATAATTACGCGATTTTTAAAACTATAAGAATATAAACAAGTACGTAAGCAAGCAAGCAAGCAAGTAAGAAAGTTAAGCAAGAAACTAAGGAATGAATGAATGATGGATGGATGCATGAATGGGATGCCCGGCTAGCTGTTACGAAGTTATTGATTGAAGGAATGAGTGATTATTTCATTTATTGGTTTATGCATTAGTGAACGAATGAATGAAGCTATTAATCCATCTTGAGCAATTTACTCTCTCCAACCGTTAAGACTGATACTAAATCATCCGTAAATATTCTGTAATATTTTCATAACATTCACGTTGTAACTATGAAAATTGTAATTCTGTAATATTTTCATAACATTCACATTGCAACTATGAAAATTGTAAGTCTGTAATATTTTCATAACATTCACATTGCAACTATGAAAATTGTAATTGTGTAATATTTTCATAACATTCACATTGCAACTATGAAAATTGTAATTCTGTAACATTTTCATAACATTCACATTGCAATTATGAAAATTGTAATTCTGTAATATTTTCATAACATTCACATTGCAACTATGAAAATTGTAATTCTGTAATATTTACATAACATTCACATTGTAACTATGAAAATTGTAAATCTGTAATATTTTCATAACATTCACATTGCAACTATGAAAATTGTAATTCTGTAATATTTTCATAACATTCACATTGCAACTATGAAAATTGTAATTCTGTAATATTTTCATAACATTCACATTCTAACTATGAAAATTGTAATTCTGTAATATTTTCATAACATTCACGTTGTAACTATGAAAATTGTAATTCTGTAATATTTTCATAACATTCACATTGCAACTATGAAAATTGTAATTCTGTAATATTTTCATAACATTCACATTGCAACTATGAAAATTGTAATACTGTCATCTCCAAGGCTTTGTAATCTAATTCTTGGTGGAAGGGATGCTAACCACCGTTTTATTTACCGAATATAGTTCAAGAAAAAAAGTGTTGCAATCCATCTGTTTGGGAGTCTGCACGGTATAAACACAGTTTCATGGCTTAACGTCCGTCACAATGATCAAAATCCATCATTTCGATTTTACCGTTTCATGGACTTTTAAGATTGGAAAAGCTAAGAATTTTTCCCTGAGGATTTTGCATACGTAGCCATTTTTGTGAGCACTTTTACTTGCATTTTCCCAGGCTACTGCATTATTTTCGAGACAAATTAGTAAATGGAAATGTTAAAAAATAGCGAATATCGTACCGAAGTCGCAAAAAGACATATCTGAGACTGCTTCTTTCGAAGAAATGTTTTAATAGCTAATAGTCATCGAGATCTTTTTCGCATGAAAAACCGACATGCTATCATATATGGAAACGGAATAAAATGTAATGCACCAAGAACAGTCAAATATTATTTCCCTGATGTTACTCTATATTCCCCGAAGAAAACAAAGATCCAGATATTACATTGCCGTTGCATATTGGTAAGAGCACTATTTACAGAAAGATCAGCATAAATCCAGTCCGTGTTTGCTTTTTATACCTCATCAACATTTGAGTACATACGCTTATATGACTTTATATTAATGATGTGCGCTTTTTATCATTTCACGTAAGTAAATTGGTATATTAGTATTTTTTGCAGTGCACCTCAAGATTTTCCACTTTATGTAGTAAATTTACAAAATGTGAATTGCCTTAACATAAAAAAGAGAAACCCGAAAACGAATTGAAAAAACAGCCGGAGATGCCCGAAGAAGTTTCATATGCAAAGTGACAGCAAAACATTTATGTGTAGATACATGTTTTGGAGATAATAAGTAAATAAGGGTGATTTCTCTCGGCCACATCATAAAACACATGGATTCTAAGAATTGACAATTCACACACACACACACACACACGTAGCATGAAAAAAATTTTTTTTGCACACCTGTTTAGGCGAAAACTTTGCAAACTCGGACGATTGTTATAAAGTTAAATTGAGAGCCTCAGACGGATAGAGACCTCTAAAGGGTTGTTAAAAAAAAGAAGCCCCCCACCCCAACCCCATCCCACTACACACACGCTTTTGAACACTAAGCGAGATTCTACAAAAAGACGCTCCGGAAAATATATCTATCTACGTTTCTCAGTTTTACTTCAAGTAGAATAATGGGAAGGACATTTTTAAATGATACAAATAATAAATTATCATACGTTGTTAAAAAAAAAAAAGACGGAACCAAACTCTAATAGTATCACATTATTGGAATTTGTGTATCCCAGTTATCTAATTTACGTTAAAATGTATGCAACTTTCAGTAAATAAATAAATAAATAAATAAACAAATAAAAAAATAAATAAATGAAATGTAGTATACTTGTGTATGAAAAGAGCAAGCAAAAAGTTCGCACAAAATTTATCGCAATAAGACAGCCCAGGCGCACATATCGACGCAAATAAAACAAACTCGGACACGTTTCGATAGTGTGGGACAAATTGCACTCAGCTTGTGTGTAAACCGGGTAAAAGCCTTTGATGAAATGAATGAAAACGCAAGCATCATAGAGTACAGTTTATTCGCTCACGTTATGAATTAGTTATCGTATATATCTATCAGAATAGAGCACTAACAGTGGTGACGCAAAGAGTGCTATGTATTATTGAAATACAGTCAGGAGTGTACTGGGTAAGCAACTCGGCCCTGGACTTATCTGCCGGGACAGGCCCGGGGTTTTGCTCACACCAGTAAAACACCGGTAAAAACGGATTTTTTTGCGGCGGCCCACCGGGATTTGTCCCGGTATGCCCAATGGCCAGTACACCACTGAATACAGTAAGAAATTGCATTACTTACACAATACCGAATATTTTATAAATTACACTCGTGACTTTGTCACAAATACTGAAAAATAGTTCATTCTCTTTTCGAGTAATGACTCACGTCAAAATGCGTCCCAGTTTAATACCCCTTTGTTCCGTATCTCTCGTATGTACCAAATGCATACCTTGTGACATGTAGGACAGGACGCAAGTACAGTATTAATCTTTACATGACATTCCTCATACTGCAACATTGAGAGTACATCTGAGTACACAATGACCTACACAATGACCCAACTGTAACATCGTGATAAGAGCAGTACTGGGGTGTAGACTAAACTGAAGACAGTCGCATGGTAGGGGATACTTTGCACGTATCAGTGTTATTCAACAAATTCACTAGGTAAAAAATAAAACACGGTCCACCATGCCACCAGAGATATTTTAGGAACCATGCTGAGAAAGAGCAAACAATGCCGGCAAGAATGGATTTGACTAAACCTTTCCATGGAAGATACATTTGAACTTCAGTATTCCATTGTTGGAAGATTTGCGACTCTGCAAACATTCCACTTTTTGAATATCTGAGACTGCAGCAAATATTCTGCATTCAGATTATTGCGAAAATCTTTCATATATAAACGATATTTTGACACGAAATATTAATTGAAAATTTCTCTTTCAGAATATTGCGTTAAAGTGAACATGTGCGACCGCCGCAAAAGTTCCTCGTACAGATTATTGCAAAAAATCTTTTCTGTATTAGAGGATATTTCTTACCTTGAATGCTCCTTGCTGGAACAACTGCGGCCTTCACAAATATTCAACTTTCTCAAAATCAAGAGAAAATTTCCTGATATAACAAGTGCTACTGTTCAATACTCCAGTATTAAAAATATTTGAGACCATCGCAATAATTCCTATTTGTGGAATAAACATCGGCAACAAATCTGACAAGAGGAAGATCTGCAGTTTAATCGGTGACTCTCTCTCTCTCTCTCTCTCTCTCATTTTTTTAGTTTTAATGGGGATTTTGTGAATAAGGTTTGCATTAATTCTAACTTGAACAACTGCAATAGCCATCGCAAATGGCAACGCCTTTTGCTGCAAATTCCAAATTCCCCACCCACACCTCCTCGCGTACTCTCCACCACCCCAAGACAGTTACCCTGAGGCCATAATGCAAACTCCATCACCAGGGCCGGCCCAAGGGTTTTTGGCACCCTAGGCGAACTATGCAAAAAAATTCACTTCCGTCTAATTTGGCACTCCTTAATCCTGGCGCCCCAGGTGACTGTCTAGTTCGCCTATATGGTCTGACCGGCCCTGTCCATCTTCCTACTAGCACTGTTTTTATAAAGCTTGATCAGAAAATGTTTAAAATGTCATTGTAACCGATTTTTAAAAAATATGTTTTTTTACATTTAACCTTTGATCCCCTTGCAGGTAACACAAGGACGGGAGCAAATGATGACACCTCTCTCACTGACCAACTAATCCTCGTATGGCATCATACCAAATATGATCACCCTGCCTCAATCGATATATATGTCTACCCTCTTGATGACCCTGGAAAGGGATCGAAGATAAAATATATCTCCAAAAATGCAATTACAATGACATTTTAAAATATTTTGTAACTAGACTTTATGTATGCAATCATAGCAGGAAGATACATAATATTATATGTGACGGATTTTGCATTATGACCCCCCAGGTCACCGTCGGGGTGGGTAGGTGGGTCGGTGAGCAATCGGGGCAAGGGGAGAGGGGGGTTGTAATATACAGTAGAAAGCATGAGTATTTGCGATGGCGATCCATTTTAGTTGCTCTAATTATTATTGTTGCTATATTACTGTTATTAGTATGATTATTATTACAAGTCAAGTCCAACTGCAAACAACAGAGACCCTAATCTACCGTCGCATAATGCGCCGGTAGATCAGGGTCTATGTTCTTTATTCAACTAATTACTCCTAACAAACTGCATAGACTCATATCTGCCGGCATTATGTGGCTGATATGGGTCTGTACAGTTTTTAGTTGGACTCCACTTATAAGCGAGTATATACGGTATCACATTGAATTTTATTTAGAGGAGTGTTTTGAAACCTTTCTTAAAACACTCTAGTGTATAGAGTGCTTTTGAGGCCAGTAACGGATTGATAACGTTATCAGGCCTATGCACTGTCAGAATTGGCGTCCCCCTTCCCCCACTCCACCCTAAACAAAACCTGAAACCAGAGATTTTAAAGACCTTTACACCTATAAATAATACCAAAATATAACTAACACTTTTTTGTCTACAAAATAAATAAATTTTCTTTAAACAAAGCCAGATTTTCATACTTTAAAATGTACCGCCCCCTGAATTTTGCCGCCCTAGTTAGCTGCCTTGTCTGCCTAATGGGAAATCCGCCACGTTAGAGGCCCGGGAGTGTTTCAAACGCCTACACTTTTGTCACATGACTTGCCCGTAGGAAAATCCCCAAAAATCGTTTATTTGGAGGAAGTCTATTGTACTTGTGCCTTAAACGACCCTAACGTTACAGACCTTGAGATCAGGAAAGTATATCCACTCAGTTTACGCTCGTTGTGACTGACGTGGCATACATACAAAAATACTGATGCAATGTTTCCATATATAATCAGTTTTTAAATTCTTGTCGTTTTAGCGCTGCCATCTAAATCTATAATTGTTGACGCCACACCATCATCATCGTTGTCATTTTTGTAGTGTTGCTTTACAACTCGTCAGCGAAGATGACGTTTCTGTCGATAACGTTGCATCTTCGCAAGTCAAGGGTCGAAGATCGACTTCATGTCATGGCTGGTGAAGATGATAACATTGCGGTAGGAAAGTATAACTGTTCCTGCCAATAGCGTTTAGTCGCAGCGGCTGATGTACCTGTAAAATGAAATCAATACAGTTGTATATACTATAATATCATCTTCCTTTATGCCAAATATTTTTTTTTAGTGAAGTTATACCGTGAACTAAAGCTTTGACCTTCATTTACTTAAACCAAGCAGCCCACACCCCCACACCCCCACCCCGACCAAAAAATTCAGAAAGTAGGCATTTCTAGTTTAATTAAATTCCAATGAGTAATTAACCGATTGAGGTTATACGCATATCTGTAATAATTGTTTTTAATTGTTTAAGGCTGAATAAATAAACATGGCGGCACTTTATTTTGAGGCTCAAAACTTAGGTACAGTGGCCGTAGAAACATCCAGATTTCATTTAAAGGAGGTTTTCTGTCTTTTAAATCGCCCCCCCCCCCAAAAAAAAAAAAAAAAAAAAAAACTACACATTTTCAAATATATAAATCATCTCAAGATGTGTTTTCCTTTTCAAATCGTCCTTTTTATTCACAGCTTCATAATCATCCTCTTTTATCACACACCACAACTTTTACGACGACAATCATCATCATCATTATCCGTGTCAACAATGCTTTTGCTGCCGTAGTCGCCCACGTTGTTGTTGTTGCTGCAGCTATTATTATTATTATTATTATTATTATTATTATTATTATTATTGCTTAGTTATGCAAGAAAACGAAATGGTGCAACTGTCTCACTGAGACACCTCATTACATATTCTTCTTTTCTTCTTGATCGATCCTTCATAGCACAATATAACCTTACCAAAACTGAAGGAAACACGTTCTAAAGGCAACGATACAGGAATCAGGTGGTCATGGCTATTTATAGAAACAAGGTGAAAACCTACATGTCTGCACAATTCCACTTACACAGCTAAATTTTGAATCAAATAAAACACCAAACTTGTAAAACTCTTAGACCATTTAATTCATCATAATATGCTAATAATTTGATTCGCGTATTTTAAAATGTCTCTTTAGATATGAGAAGGACAATTAAGAATCCGAAAGGCATATTATTTATAATGGGTTTATCTACAAAATTATCTATGTGATTGTACTGCCCAGAATAGACTACAACCAAACTGTTGGCGAAAATGATAGAAGAATAACTGAAATAGCTTTCTGCCAAGCTAAATAAATCGTTTCAGAATTTCCTTTTTCATTGACTCCAAGGCTGACGTGTTAGTTTCAACGGGGATGAAACTGCATCGGCTGACTCAGCAATGGATTGTGCAATACCAAGAATCGTTTGCTACATGCTGGGACGGGGATTCCATTGGTATCACATGATATCATGTGACTACTGCTGGTAAGGAGAATTAAGACCTTCATCAAACATTGGGCACATAATTTAGCAAATATCATGAAATTAACCCGCATCATTTTGCATACACGTCGTCTTTTATAGTTTAATTTAGCTACTTCTATACAAAGCAAGGTAAGAATGTAGTGAAAAGTTGCATTATTTCCTTGTTACTACACGTTGTTAAGGAAGAGTCATACCCTCGGCTAATAGCCAATCAGATGAGGTGTTCTGGGAAAAGCCCTCGGACGTAATCAAATTTGTCGATTGCGTTGCAAACTGGCATTCTATTGCTTGAGCGCGAAAAGATAACACCTAAATACCGCATAACTATTGTACTGATTATTACTCTGACGAATTACTCTTTCACAAAGGGATTAATTACCAGCAAAATGACTTTCCCAGACGTTGTGGAGGAAACTGTACAGAAAAACGATTTGTAAGTGTGATTTTAACACTAAATTTTAGGTTTCTATGGTATGCATTACTGATCACTAATGATCGATATTCAATTCTTACTTCTGTTTAAAGCAGTCGGCAGGGTGCAGTGCCCATATACTATAATATATACCGTAACAGTTAGAGACAGTAAAATCTTTTTTTATACTTTATGAGTTATTTGATAAACAGTGCAGGGGCAGATCCAAGGATATCATTTGGGGGTGGGGGTGAGTAAACAAGTAGGCAATGGGTCTCTGGGATGGAACCCTTGCCTTGGTGGTGGTCCATGGGCGAAGCTCCCGGAAGCTTCTGCATTTTAAGCGTTTCCAGTGCATAATTTTAACGATCTAACTAAAGAAAACTTGCACTAGCAACCGTTTCAGTTGTTTCGCGCTCATTTTTAGGAAAAAAAGGGGGGGGAGGGGGTGCATTCCCGATCCGCCCCTGCTTCTCACAGTTGTGAAAATGCAAGATGTGTCTTGAATGTAGCATGTAACACTATTAATGAGAAACTGTAATACTTGTGTTAGTAATAAGATAATCATTGTGGGACAGAAATGAAAAAGTAGTGCATAAGACTCAAGAATCGTGCATGATTTAAGATAGAAACATGTAACTCTTAACATTTCCCTTCCTATGTGTTTTTCCGAAAAGTTCAACAAGGTCATGTAAAGCAAAACCCTGCGCATGAGAGAAACGATACCACATAGCTGCTGCTCTTTTTTTTGCGGCATTTATTTTTCACCAGAAAAGCAGGACTTAAAACATCTTTCAGCAATTAAGAGCACTGTTTTCTTTAGATTTATTTTAAATCTGATAGACTGTTCTTAATCGATGCTACTCTTTTTCTGTTGCAGAGATACAATGAGCATGAAAACTGCAGAGTTTCTGAAGGAAGCATTGCTGAAGGCAATGTCTGAGGGAAGGTTAACCAGTGGAGTGTTTGAATGTGCAAAGGTCTTCCGAATGTAAGTATGACATAAACATTTTACAATATATTAAGTATATTTAATAATTTTATTTAAATTCAAATGCGTGATTCTTTGATAATGTATGTCTAATAACCATGGAAAAAAGACATGCATTGAAATGGCTAATGCCTTGATCTTGTAACAAAAGATTATAGGATATTTGCCAATGATGGGAGGGGGGAGCAAAAATTAAGAACTTTTAAAAATCTGATAAAAAAGACAGCTGCAGTTGGTGTAAGGGGAGAGCAGGGTGCTACGGTTTTGAGCCATTTTCAAAATGTTTCTCGTGTTTTGTTTATAACTTGACAAAGAACAAGTATTCAATGCCTCAAATTATTTACAATATATAGTAACCTGTCAGGCTGGATATTGTTCAGTATTATGATATTTAAGTATATTACATCCTTAACATATTTTTTTTTTTTTCTTCTGTGTAATTTTAGTTTGTCATATTGAGATTGTGTGTGCTTTTCAGAGACCCAGACAAAGTGAGACTGTGCATTTTGCCAGTTACATCATCCACGGATGTGTCTGTCCATATTCAGCATAAGCTGATAGAAGCCTACTGCTGGGAGAACGAGATACAGCTGCTGAAGGTAAGGGCTTTTTTATATTTACACCAGCTATTGATGTGAATAGGGGAAATAGTTCTTTAATAGATGCTATAATTATATATGTTAGTTTAGTATATTCTTCTATTTTATTATCATGTCATGACCAAACAAAGTCTCATTTGACTCGTACCACAAATAAACAATTTTTAAAAAAATATTGTCGATAAATCACATTGCTATTTTATTTATTATGTAAGGACAAAATACTGAACACCACTCTAAAGTCAAGCCGTACATGCTTTCTCTGTCATGACGCTGTTTATCAATTATAATGTTATGTTTCAGATATACGTAATTGCAAATAATATCTCATTAAAACATGTTTATGCTTGCAGGTGGACAGTGCTGAAAAATTGTCTGCCATTTTGAATTTTGGGGATACAAAGCATCAGAAAAGCAAAAACGCAATGCCAGTGACAACAGCCAGTGTGGACTGCAGCTGTGTCCTAGTGACATATCCGCCAAAGGACAAACGGGATGAAGACGATGAGAGCTATGCATTCATGGAGCATGTTTGGCCTCATCAAGTGATTGAACTGCCACCAGACTGACAGCTATGTTGTAACGGTGGATTAATTAAAGGTACTTATTAAATCTACAGTTTCCTTCAAATTAATATTTGCATAGTTGCTGTTATATTTTCAAAACGAAGGAGATGGCTTCAGTCAAACAGAAACCTAAAACTGTGAAGAAATAATGCATATGCACAAGAAAAAGAACTTAAATGTATACCTTATCTACCTTCAATTTTCTCTGAAATCACATGTTTACGATTCTTAAGATATTTTATGTAAATATGTTGAGGCCCTACAGGTAAGACTGGCCTATTGCCAAATGCATCACCTCATTAAATAAGGTGTAAAGAAAATAAATAGTCTTAAATAAGGTGTAAAGAAAATAAATAGTCTTAAATAATGTGTAAAGAAAATAAACAGTCTTAAATAAGGTGTAAAGAAAATAAATAGTCTTAAATAAGGTGTAAAAAAAAAAAAAAAAATAGTCTTAAATAAGGTGTAAAGAAAATAAATAAAGTCTTAAATATGGTGTAAAGAAAATAGTCTTAAATATGGTGTAAAGAAAATAAAGTCTTAAATAAGGTGTAAAGAAAATAAATAGTCTTAAATATGGCGTAAATAAAATAAATAAACAGTCTTAAATATGACATAAAGAAAATAAATAAACAGTCTTAAATATGGTGTAAAGAAAATAGTGTTAAATAAGGTGTAAAGAAAATAAATAAACAGTCTTAAATAAGGTGTAAAGAAAATAAATAAACAGTCTTAAATAAGGTGTAAAGAAAATAAATAGTCTTAAATAAGGTGTAAAGAAAATAAAAAAACAATCTTAAATATGGTGCAAATAAAATAAATAAACAGTCTTAAATATGGTGTAAAGAAAATAAATAAATAGTCTTAAATAAGGTGTAAAGAAAATAGTCTTAAATAAGGTGTAAAGAAAATAGTCTTAAATATGGTGTAAAGAAAATAAAGTCTTAAATAAGGTGTAAAGAAAATAAATAGTCTTAAATATGGCATAAATAACATAAATAAAAAGTCTTAAGTATGGCATAAAGAAAATAAATAAACAGTCTTAAATACGGTGTAAAGAAAATAGTGTTAAATAAGGTGTAAAGAAAATAAATAAACAGTCTTTAAATATGGTGTAAAGAAAATAAATAAACAGTCTTAAATATGTTGTAAAGAAAATAAATAGTCTTAAATAAGGTGTAAGGAAAATAAATAGTCTTAAATAAGGTGTAAAGAAAATAAATAAATAGTCTTAAATATGGTGTAAAGAAAATAAATAGTCTTAAATATGGTGTAAAGAAAATAAATAAACAGTCTTAAATATGGTGTAAAGAATATTAAAGTCTTAAATAAGGTGTAAAGAAAATAAATAGTCTTAAAAATGGCGTAAATAAAATAGTCTTAAATAAGGTGTAAAGAAAATAAATAAATAGTCTTAAATAAGGTGTAAAGAAAATAAATAAAGTCTTAAATATGGTGTAAAGAAAATAGTCTTAAATATGGTGTAAAGAAAATAAAGTCTTAAATAAGGTGTAAAGAAAATAAATAGTCTTAAATATGGCGTAAATAAAATAAATAAACAGTCTTAAATATGGCATAAAGAAAATAAATAAACAGTCATAAATATGGTGTAAAGAAAATAGTGTTAAATAAGGTGTAAAGAAAATAAATAAACAGTCTTAAATATGTTGTAAAGAAAATAGTCTTAAATAAGGTGTAAAGAAAATAAATAAAGTCTTAAATAAGGTGTAAAGAAAATAAATAAATAGTCTTAAATATGGTGTATAGAAAATAAATAAATAGTCTTTAATGTGGTGTAAAGAAAATAGTGTTAAATAAGGTGTAAAGAAAATAAATAAACAGTCTTAAATATGGTGTAAAGAAAATAGTGTTAAATAAGGTGTAAAGAAAATAAACAGTTTTAAATAAGGTGTAAAGAAAATAAATAAACGGTCTTTAAATATGGTGTAAAGAAAATAAATAAATTGTCTTAATTAAATAAGGTGTAAGGAAAATAAATAGTCTTAAATAAGGTGTAAAGAAGAAAAAAAAATAGTCTTAAATATGGTGTAAAGAAAATAAATAAATAGTCTTAAATATGGTGTAAAGAAAATAAATAAACAGTCTTAAATAAGGTGTAACGAAAATAAATAAACAGTCTTAAATAAGGTGTATAGAAAATAAACAAATAGTCTTAAATAAGGTGTAAAGAAAATAAATAAACAGTCTTAAATATGTCGTAAAGAAAATAGTGTTAAATAAGGTGTAAAGAAAATAAATAGTTTTAAATAAGGTGTAAAGAAAATAAATAGTTTTAAATAAGGTGTAAAGAAAATAAATAAACAGTCTTTAAATATGGTGTAAGGAAAATAAATAAACAGTCTTAAATATATTGTAAAGAAAATAAATCAATAGTCTTAAATAAGGTGTAAAGAAAATAAATAGTCTTAAATAAGGTGTAAGGAAAATAAACAGTCTTACATAAGGTGTAAAGAAAATAAATAGTCTTAAATAAGGTGTAAGGAAAATAAACAGTCTTAAATAAGGTGTAAAGTAAATAAATAAACAGTCTTAAATAAGGTGTAAAGAAAATAAATAAATAGTCTTAAATAAGGTGCAAAGAAAATAAATAAATAGTCTTAAATATGGTGTAAAGAAAATAAATAGTCTTAAATAAGGTGTAAAGAAAATAAATATAAACAGTCTTAAATAAGGTGTAAAGAAAATAAATAAATAGTCTTAAATATGGCGTAAATAAAATAAATAAACAGTCTTAAATATGGCATAAAGAAAATAAATAAACAGTCTTAAATATGTTGTAAAGAAAATAAATAAATAGTCTTAAATAAGGTGCAAGGAAAATAAATAGTCTTAAATAAGGTGTAAAGAAAATAGTGTTAAATAAGGTGTAAAGAAAATATATAAACAGTCTTAAAAAAGGTGTAAAGAAAATAAATAGTTTTAAATAAGGTTGAAAGAAAATAAATAAACAGTCTTTAAATATGGTGTAAAGAAAATAAATAAACAGTCTTAAATATGTTGTAAAGAAAATAAATAAATAGTCTTAAATAAGGTGCAAGGAAAATAAATAGTCTTAAATAAGGTGTAAAGAAAATAAATAAACAGTCTTAAATAGGGTGTAAAGAAAATAAATAGTCTTAAATAAGGTGTAAAGAAAATAAAGTCTTAAATATGGTGTAAAGAAAATAAATAAACAGTCTTAAATAGGGTGTAAAGAAAATAAAGTCTTAAATAAGGTGTAAAGAAAATAAACAGTCTTATATAAGGTGTAAAGAAAATAAAGTCTTAAATAAGGTGTAAAGAAAATAAATAAAGTCCTAAATGAGGTGTAAAGAAAATAAATAGTCTTAAATAAGGTGTAAAGAAAATAGTCTTAAATAAGTTGCAAAGATAATAAATAAACAGTCTTAAATATGGTGTAAAGAAAATAAATAAACAGTTTTAAATATGTTGTAAAGAAAATAAATAAATACTCTTAAATAAGGTGTAAGGAAAGTAAATAAACAGTCTTAAATAAGGTGTAAGGAAAAGAAATAAACAGTCTTAAATATGTTGTAAAAAAAATAAATAAATAGTCTTAAATAAGGTGTAAGGAAAATAAATAGTCTTAAATAAGGTGTAAGGAAAATAAATAGTCTTAAATAAGGTGTAAAGAAAATAAATAGTCTTAAATAAGGTGTAAGGAAAATAAATAGTCTTAAATAAGGTGTAAAGAAAATAAACAGTCTTAAATAAGGTCTAAAGAAAATAACTGGTCTAAATAAGGTCTAAAGAAAATAAATAAACAGTCTTAAATAAGGTGTAAAGAAAATAAACAGTCTTAAATAAGGTGTAAAGAAAATAAATAGTCTTAAGTAAGGTGCAAAGAAAATAAATAAAGTCTTAAATATGGTGTAAAGAAAATAAATAAATAATCTTAAATACGGTGTAAAGAAAATAAAGTCTTAAATAAGGTGTAAGGAAAATAGTCTTAAATATGGTGTAAAGAAAATAAATAAAGTCTTAAATAAGGTATAAAGAAAATAAATAAATAGTCTTAAATAAGGTGTAAAGAAAATAAATAAAGTCTTAAATATGGTGTAAAGATAATAAATAAAAAGTCTTAAATAAGGTGTAAGGAAAATAAATAGTCTTAAATAAGTTGTAAGGAAAATAAATAGTCTTAAATAAGGTGTAAAGAAAATAAACAGGCTTAAATAAGGTGTAAAGAAAAGAAACAGTCTTAAATAAGGTGTAAAGAAAATTAATAGTCTTATATAAGGTGTAAAGAAAATAAATAAATAGTCTTAAATAAGGTGTAAGGAAAATAAATAGTCTTAAATATGGTGTAAAGAAAATAAAGTCTTAAATAAGGTGTAAGGAAAATTAATAGTCTTAAATAAGGTGTAAAGAAAATAAACAGTCTTAAATAAGGTATAAAGAAAATAAATAGTCTTAAATAAGGTGTAGAGAAAAGAAATAAATAGTCTGACCTTTGCTTGTGTCAACTATTTTGAAAATTTTGTTCTCATTGCAGGTTGAAAAAATACCAAAAATATCTGCTCTACAGTTGCTACCTATGCATTGGGGTGAAATCATCCTCATCACAAGGGATATGGGAGTAAGTCAACACAGTGCTTCATCAGGCATCATATAAGGATCCCTCATGTTGCATTGATTTCTAGTATCTAAAGGAAGAGAGATAACTCTGTCTACTAGGAGCCGAGTTTGATGTTTAAAGGGGTATATTCAGGAAAGTGCACAAGACACTCAATATGGATAGACATGTAAAATCAAGGTTGCATACATCACCTTGTTGCAGAAATATCTGAAACGATCATTTGATCCATAATCAGGACGAAATTTGCTCAGACATGTCAGTCTTAGCATGTGACGAGTCAATTTATTCTGAGATAAGACTGTCTTTACATATGACATGTAAATTAAAGTTGGTTACAACTTGCAAATATAACGGCCATTTTGTCATAGAATTGAGTAAGCAAGTATTTAGCGACAGGTTGTGTCCTAGATGGATTTATATTTTTCTCTTGTTGTAAAATACTTGTGAGTTGAATGTATATATTTATGTGTTGATGTTGATAGCAACATTTCATATTGATCATAAATTGAAGTATTTTTGTTTTCTTGGGGGATTTTTGTATCTTGCTTGTAAGTATATCTTGAATAAAGTGATATGGCTATATAAATTACCTTCTTATTTTGGTATTGTGCAAAGGGTTAAATTACACTTGTGCACATTTAGCAGCATGAATTTATGTATTCCATGATGAACACAAATATATCTTCTACTTATGCATCTATCCAAAAGAAAACACAAGAAGCACATATATCTAATTTTTTTGTGCATCTTAGATCTTTTAGTTCTTACTTTTTCATAATATACTTCCTATACATACGAATCATCGGTTCAAGTGTAATGCACACTCCTAAGGAAAATACAAATTTTACAATCGATTGTAAAGACCTCGTACAGCACATATGCATAATGAGAACTATAGTTGCTTGTAAATAATCTGTTAAACGCTTTTTCCGGTATAATTATGTATATGGGCTATTTTGTGAGTATTTACTCAACATAAATGAATAACACCAGTTATTCAATCTTTTTGTAAACTAATGACTTGCAAAAGCTATGCTTTGTAGGACCACGCCAAGTTTTATATATATATATATATATATATATATATATATATATATTGTTTTTTTGTTTTTTTTTATGACATATTGCATCCATGTTGGACTGCCAAGAGAGTGTCCGTTGCACGGCACGCACTGTGACATGTTCTTTGTCTCGCCACTGGGAAAACTTCTCTTAAATAGTCGCCATTTTTGAACTGGAAGTCGCTATTTTTGAACTGGAATCCATGGTGTTATGTATGATGTTTATATAAAATATTGTAAATGTTTTAGGAAATTGTAAATGTTTCTTCACTTTAATATTTGCTTAAATCTTTATGTTTATCAGGAAAAACATGTTTAACTAGTGTCCTTGAATTAGGTTGTTTTGATCAATATGTTTTCTCAATTTGAAGGTCAAGGTTGATTTTTGTTTACAAGTAAAAATTCCATTAAGATGACTCATGTTCTAGAACATTCTGTCATGTGACCAATCTTTATATATGCCATGTTTGGTGGACATTTATTCAGTTTTGACATTACCATCAGTCTTGTAAAGAGCTATTACAGTTGTGAAAATTCATTCCAAATTCTAAGAGAGGAATTATTTTAAATATTCATTGGATTATAACAGTGCTCATAAACTTTTGGATTTTGGATTTTTAATTAATGATTTTGGAATTTAACTGAACTTATTCAGAGATTTTGGAATACTTCATTTTGACATCAGCACATCAAGATTTCTAGTACATCAGGACTTTGGAGACCATTAGCACATCATAACATTCAAGGACACAGCCGTGAATTCGGAACATTCTATATTTAGGACGTGTGATTAGAACAATCATTCTTATTGGATTATTAGGATTTCAAAACACATTACTGTAAGTGACTTTGATTTTTCATTTTAATTATCTAGTAATAAATTGCTTGTTGATTTTTACTTGATTTGTTGGTTTCACTTTCTTTCTGTTACATTTTTCTTAGACCATAGAGTCGTAACAGAAATTGGGGGCTCGTCGTCATCCGGGATTGAATTTCTTTAAAGCATATTAGAGATATTAAATTTATCTTTGAAATTCATATTGATTTTGTCTCTGAATTATTTTTGTCTTTGGCAAAGATTTTTAATAGAGAAATTTTTTTTGTGTGAAACCAACAAGCATTTACAATGGCATCTAATGTTCAGAATTTCATTTCAAAACCTACCCAGGAGGGGTTAGAGTGCATGAGAAAGGATGAGTTGCTCGAGCTTGCCAGAAAATACAGTCTATCTGAGGCAAAAGTACCATTGACAAAACAGGAGATAAAGATTATTTTGATTCAGTATTTAGTAGGAAAGGGAATTTTTGATAGCAGTGCTTTAAGTTTGAAGAGAAAGCCTGTATCTGGTTCTGACAGGAAATTAAGGGAATTAGAGTTAAAGAACCAGATGGATTTAGAATTGGCAAAGCTTCAGATTCAGAGAGAGAGAGAGAGAAAGAAGAGAGGCAGATACAGATGGAGAGAGAGAAGGAAGAGAGGCAGATACAAATGCAGAAAGAAGAGAGGCAGATACAGATGGAGAGAGAGAAGGAAGAGAGGCAGATACAAATGCAGAAAGAAGAGAGGCAGATGCAGATGGAGAGAGAGAAGGAAGAGAGGCAGATACAAATGCAGAAAGAAGAGAGGCAGATACAAATGCAGATGCAAAGAGAAGAAAGGGAAATGCAATTTAAGTTAAGAGAATTAGAACTGGCAAACAGAGCACACTCCACTCCTTTAAACACAAGTCCAGGTTTTGATTTTACTAGATATATTAGGTTAGTACCCCCTTTTCAGGAAAAAGAAGTAGATAAATACTTTCTTCATTTCGAGAAAATAGCTGAAAACTTGAAATGGCCCAGAGAGCATTGGACTTTGTTATTACAAAGTGTACTTATTGGCAAAGCTCGTGAAGTCTACATTTCACTGTCAGTTCAACAAAGCACTGATTATGATGTGGTTAAGGAGTACATCTTGAAAGCTTATGAGTTGGTACCAGAGGCATATCGACAAAGGTTTAGGAATTGTAGAAAAGAAACTGGACAAACTCATGTCGAATTTGCAAGCGATAAAGAACAACTATTTGATAGGTGGTGCTCAGCCAAGAAGGTTGATCAAGGTTATGATAACCTCCGGCAGCTCGTATTAATTGAAGAGTTCAAGAGGTGTATCCATAGTGATGTTAAAACCTATCTTGACGAGCAGAATGTGGAAACTTTGGAAAATGCTGCTCGTATGGCTGATGATTATTCCTTGACTCACAAAATTTCATTTGGCAATAAGTCGTCCTCTCGGCAGTTTTCTGGTAAAAAACCATTTCAATCTCATTCGACTACTTCCAAATTTCACAACAGCACAACTGTTAGGAATCAAACATCTGATAAGACTGATCAGAAATCCTTATCTCTTCCTATGTGCACTTATTGTAAAAAGAAAGGGCACGTTATTTCTGATTGCTTCAAGTTGAAAAATAAGCAACATAGTAAAGACAGAGCTTTTCCAAATGCTCTTATTTCTACGAGGTCAAGGTCACGGTCTTGTATTGAAAGCAATACATTTGTTGGGTCAAACAAACCCCAGTCTGATTCTATTTTGGAGGCTTATGAACCATTCATGTTAGAAATTTCTATATCACTTATTGGTGATTCTGCCAAACCTATCCCAATTAAAATATTAAGGGACACTGGAGCTTCTCAGAGTCTTTTATTATCAGGTACTTTGCCTTTGTCTGAGGAGTCTTCTTCAAGTGAAAGTGTTCTTGTTCAGGGAGTTGAGTGCGGCTTTGTAAATGTTCCTCTTCATTGTGTAAATTTGGCATCAGACTTAGTTTCTGGACCTGTGACTGTTGGGGCAGTGACTTCTTTACCCATAGAGGTTGTTCATTTATTACTAGGCAATGACCTAGCTGGAGATAAGGTTGTGGTTAATCCACTTGTAACTGACAAGCCTTGTTTGGATCAGAAAGTTGATCCTGTCGAAACTGAAATCCCTGATTTCTACCCTGCTTGTGCAGTTACTAGAGCTATGGCAAAAAGAGCTCTTGAGAGTGATGTTGATCAGGATATTATTCCTTTAGCTGACACATGTATTGGTCAGTCTTTTGATGAGGTCACTTTTTCCTCAGGTATTGATCAATCAAACGGTATTGATCACAGTGATCCTCTTTTGGCAACTCATTCTCTTTGTTCTAATCAGGGTGACAAACGACAATCCCTTGTCGTTGAACAGGAGCAAGATCCCGAGATATCTTGTTTGTTTCAGAGGGCTATTAGTGAAACTGAAGCCACACAAGTTCCAGTGTGTTACTTTGTGAAAAATGGGGTCCTTATGAGGAAATGGAGACCACCTGATGTACCCGCTGGTGACGAGTGGTCAGTGAGCTATCAAATTGTTGTTCCTAAGTCATATCGACAGGAAATTCTTAATTTAGCCCATGAAACTCCTTTAGCTGGTCATTTAGGAGTCCGTAAGACTTATCACAAGATCTTGAATCATTTTTATTGGCCGAAACTCAAAAGTGATGTTTCTAAATACTGCAGATCTTGTCACACTTGTCAAATGGTAGGAAAACCCAATCAGAAGATACCTAAGGCTCATCTGCAACCTATTCCTGCATTTGATGAACCATTTAGTAGAATAATGGTAGACTGTGTTGGTCCTTTACCTAAAACCAAGTCAGGCAACCAATACTTGTTGACCATCATGTGTACATCTACAAGATTTCCAGAGGCAATTCCTCTGAGAAATATAAAAACTAAAACTATTGTGAAAGCTTTGGTGAAGTTTTTTACACTTGTTGGCCTTCCCAAATCTGTCCAGTCAGATCAAGGGTCAAATTTTATGTCTGGAATTTTCCAACAAGTTATGCATGAATTAGGCATCCAACAGTTTAAATCTTCTGCCTATCACCTTGAAAGTCAAGGTGCTTTGGAAAGATTTCATCAAACTTTGAAGAATATGATTCGATCATATTGCTTTGATACAGAAAAGGATTGGGATGAGGGTGTTCATTTGTTGTTGTTTGCTGTTAGGGAATCAGTTCAAGAGTCGTTGGGTTTTAGTCCCTTTGAACTAGTTTTTGGTCATACTGTCCGTGGACCATTGAAATTATTGAAAGAGAAACTTCTTTCAAATGAAGATTCAAAGATTAATCTTCTTGATTATGTCTCTGATTTCAAATACAAGTTGTCAAAGGCCTGTGAAGTAGCAAGAACTAATCTTCACACTACCCAGTCAAAAATGAAATTAAGGTATGACAGAAATTCACAGGAAAGGAGTTTTAAACCTGGTGACAAAGTTCTGGCTCTCTTTCCCATACCTCAAAATCCTCTTCAGGCTAAATTTTATGGTCCTTATACCGTTGCAAAGAAAGTAAATGACTTAAATTATATCATTAACACTCCTGGGAGACGGAAACAGAAACAATTTTGTCATATAAATATGTTAAAGGAATATTTTGACAGCGATAGCTCAGCTAATTATTTAGTTAATTTAGTTGTACCTGTCCCACACAGTGAAGATATCAACGATGGAGTACAATCAGACTATAGTGACTCTGGTATAACCAATCTTCGGAATTCAGAAATATTGAACAACCTAGACCAGAAACTTTCACATCTACAACAACAGGAAAGAAATGAACTAAAACAGCTATTACATGAATATGAGCACTTGTTTCCTGATGTTCCAACACGAACAAGTAAAATTTATCATGACGTTGACATTGTAGATTCTGCGCCTGTGAAACAGCATCCTTATAGGATGAATCCTCTCAAACAGAACTATCTGAAGAAAAATTCAGTATCTACTGGAGAATGATTTCATAGAACCAAGTAAAAGTAACTGGAGTTCACCATGTATTCTTGTTCCCAAGCCAGATAATACATTCCGTATGTGTACTGACTATAGAAAAGTCAACAGTGTCACCAAAACTGATTCATTTCCAATCCCAAGAATGGACGATTGCATTGATAAAATTGGAAATGCGGAATATGTCACCAAGTTTGACCTTTTAAAAGGATTCTGGCAAATTCCACTGACGGAAAGGGCAAAAGAAATTTCAACATTTGTAACTCCAGATGGACTTTATCAATATAAAGTCATGCCGTTTGGAATGAAAAATTCGCCTGCAACGTTTCAACGTCTGATGAACATGATAACATTTGGTCTTGATAATTGTGACGCTTATATCGATGACGTCATTATCTACAACAACACCTAGGAAGATCATTTGGAAACCATTCGAAAATTCTTCGATCGACTCAGTGATGCGAATCTGACAATTAATTTGAGCAAAAGTGAGTTTTGCCATGCTTGTGTCACATTTTTAGGACATATTGTGGGACAAGGTCAAGTTAAACCTATAGAAGCTAAGGTCAAAGCTATCTCTGAATTTCAAGTTCCAATTTGTAAAAAGCAACTGATGCGATTTCTAGGTATGGCTGGATATTATCGGAAATTTTGTTCCAATTTTTCCAAAATTGCTGAACCTTTGACAAGTTTATTGAGTAAGAAAACCAAATTTCTTTGGTCTGACAAGTGTCAGGAATCTTTTGACAAGTTAAAGGCCATGCTTAAGAATGCACCAGTTCTTTCTGCACCAAATTTCAGCCAATCATTTAAATTATCTGTTGATGCAAGTGATGTAGGGGTTGGTGGAGTATTGATTCAGGAAGACAAAAGTGGTGTGGATCACCCTGTGTTATTTTTCTAAAAAACTAAACAAGCACCAGAAAAATTATTCCACAATTGAGAAGGAATGGTTGGCTTTGATATTGGCTTTACAGCATTTTGAAGTGTATGTTACCTCAGCTCTTTCTCCAATTATTGTGTACAGTGATCACAATCCCCTTACTTTCATCAACAAAATGAAAGATAAAAATCGGAGATTGTTGAGATGAGTTTGATATACAGGAATATAACATTGACATTAGACACATCAGGGGAAAAGACAATGTGATTGCAGATGCACTCTCACGTGCCTAGAAATGTAATATTGCTTGATGTAATTAAGTCCAGTATCATAAAACATGTTCTTATGTAATTTTGGTTATTATAGTATTAGATGTATATTTAAAAGAAAGCTTTATTACATAAATCTTTCTTTTTCTTTATGAGGGGAGGTGTTATGTATGATGTTTATATAATATTGTAAATGTTTTAGGAAATTGTAAATGTTTCTTCACTTTAATATTTGCTTAAATCTTTATGTTTATCAGGAAAAACATGTTTAACTAGTGTCCTTGAATTAGGTTGTTTTGATCAATATGTTTTCTCAATTTGAAGGTCAAGGTTGATTTTTGTTTACAAGTAAAAATTCCATTAAGATGACTCATGTTCTAGAACATTCTGTCATGTGACCAATCTTTATATATGCCATGTTTGGTGGACATTTATTCAGTTTTGACATTACCATCAGTCTTGTAAAGAGCTATTACAGTTGTGAAAATTCATTCCAAATTCTAAGAGAGGAATTATTTTAAATATTCATTGGATTATAACAGTGCTCATAAACTTTTGGATTTTGGATTTTTAATTAATGATTTTGGAATTTAACTGAACTTATTCAGAGATTTTGGAATACTTCATTTTGACATCAGCACATCAAGATTTCTAGTACATCAGGACTTTGGAGACCATTAGCACATCATAACATTCAAGGACACAGCCGTGAATTCGGAACATTCTATATTTAGGACGTGTGATTAGAACAATCATTCTTATTGGATTATTAGGATTTCAAAACACATTACTGTAAGTGACTTTTTGATTTTTCATTTTAATTATCTAGTAATAAATTGCTTGTTGATTTTTACTTGATTTGTTGGTTTCACTTTCTTTCTGTTACATTTTTCTTAGACCATAGAGTCGTAACAATGATAATTTGGTAGAAGGGACTTATTCTAATTATAGATACGATTCCTCATAGCGGTAATGATACTGAATAATACTCATATTTATGGTTTGTACAATTTCATTCCAAACTGAAATCGTGGTTTTCGTTCTTGCACATAGCATTCGAGGCGTGCTTTTATAGACAATTGTCAAGGAAACATGTAGACCTTAGTCTGGTTCCACTAGTCCATCATTCTGTTCAAGCCTTTGGAACTATGAGAGGAATGATAACGATCTAGGACAGGTTCCAGACAATGTAAATCCAGATCAGAGGAAGTGTTCTGATCATTATCACCTTAGGCCTCAGCTTACAAATGGGCAAATTCAAGTTTAACTCGTTTTATAAGTCACTTGCACGTCACAATAAATTTGTGACATTTCTGAATTTTAAAATTTACGTATTTAATTCTCTTGTACTCTCTTAGTACTCGCACCGAAATGGTGGTGGTGTGACGTGGGCCTGAAGGTGAAGGAAACCGGAGAATCCGACCTGAAAAAAAAGCCACTTGGATAGTCAAATTTAAGACCACCAATCACTCGTATGCATAGTGCTGTGGTATATAACTCTTAAAAAGCCGCCAACGAAAGAAAAGTGATGAAATCTTCGAATCACTTTCTTAGTTTTTCTTCTTTTTTATTCTTGCTTTTTTATATTCAGTTTGAGTCATAAGATATATTTGTCAGTCTTAATACGTAAAAATAGAGATATCTGCTTTCATTGGAGAACTCATGATTTCGTCTGTATTTGTTCTGCGTATGCTGTTTTATTGACACAGTATTGTGCTCTGCTGAAGACACATTGGTGGCCGTTGAGTCAGAGACAATTAAAAATAAATATGACACCGTCGACTTCTTTATAACAAAATAACTGGCCGTCCTGCTTGTTGTAAACAGTGTAGACTGATCAATCACATGATATTCAGAAGGTCGCAATGAGTGACATCATCAGCTTGACTCGTGGGATCTTTTTGTCACTTTTTCTTTCTAATAAGAGAAACCACGGTTTCATCTACCTACTTAATTTAAACTTCTTAAAATGCGGGTTATTTTTGTTTGTTTTAAAAACACTGATAACTACTATTTACTTTTGCGCCTCTCCTCCCCAAACTTTCCCGATGAAATCCCAAATGCCGGTGAGGTCGAACAATATAATTGTTCGTTTAATCTTGACATATCAGTTAATTTTGATTCTATGAATAAGTTTATGTATAACAAGTTTTGTAAATTAAATATTTGTTCCACCAGTATTCGTACCTGAATGTATAACTGGAAGTTACTAAAGTTTGCAAGTACACAATATATAGGGCTATACTAACGCGTTGCATGATGACGATCCTAGTAAATAAATTTTATGAAATATTTTCTGTTTACTTTATTCTCCATTTGCGCAACGGAAAGACACTATTAAAGTTGCCGAACGTATAGGCATTCACAACTCTGTAACACGGGAAAAGTAACAATACTATTTATTTCGAATTGATTCCTACAACTGATGACACGTGATAAGCACGGGGAACTGTACATGCCGCGCAAGTACTGAACAACTATGAAAAATAAAACAAGTCTGGAGTAGAAAGTATACGCGATCATCATAGCATTAAATAAATATAGATCAATGCATTTACTGGATTTTCGGATAGGCATAACATTAACCAGTTTTGATTGGAGAGAATGTTAATTATTTTGTATTAAGAACTTCATAACATGGACAGCAAAGTAACATGCTCCCTGGGACTTCGTCCAATAGTTGCAAATACGCTCAAAATTTCAAACTCCGTATTGAATTGTTCGGGTATCCTGATTCATATTAAACCAGAAAACCTTTTAGATAAACTTTTCACAGCCGGCCAACAAATCTAAAAGAGCCAATAATTGCATATTTTATGGAGAGAGAGATGGTGGGAGAGGGCAGGGTTTACAATTATTCGTGTCGATTACCTACCTCAAGTGTCCTCAGTATTAGATAAAACCATCTCCAACTATGAATCTGTAAGGCGGAAGGCTGGAACGATCCACTTTGTTCCTTATTACGGACAGATCTTTTAACTTGATAACACAGGACATATGGAAATGCTTAGCGCCTAACATTCATTCTTATACATGAAGGAATATGTCGTGATATTGAATTCAGCTTCAATAAATGCGGGATCGTGTGTGATGCAGTACAAATAGCATAATTGTTTCATTAATAGTAATTTTACCGTTACCAGGCGGATAAAAGCAACAAATTTGTCCTGAGGCTCCCTTAGGGCCTATTGATTATTTTTAGCCTAGGAGTCCTCCTGACTTTTTCCAAATTTTTTCAAAAAACGACCCAAATCCAATATGGCCGACGTCAATGATTTAATATCAGGTATCTCGGGCGATAGGGGTCATTAAGAAGGCCATATTGTTTCCAAATTAGATGTTTGTGGGGTAATTGCATCTTATTTTGGACATTTCGATACTACCGATACACTAATAATACTACCTACTACTGTATTTATTCTAGAAAACTCACATTTTCCAATAAATTTTCACATTCACAGTTCTCATTGTCTCTCAGTATTGTTATCACACACACACATGTAAGTCTGGCCGGTCCCAGTGCAAGTGAACATCTTACTTTCTCGTGCTCACATTGTAATTTATTTCTTGTTTTTCTTTCCATATGCAACTTCTTCCTTGCTCTGAAAGTATCAGTGTATCAATGAAGAATAAGGGGTCAATAGCCATGGAAGAACACACCTAGTATCCTGCCAATTCAGGACATTACTTTTCTTTTAAGCGCTATGATGTGTTCTAAGCAGAGCAAGGAGTGAAGTAAACTCAGTTTTCAAGAGTATGAAACACTCGCAGGTGTAAAGCTACTTGTACTCCCTTCTTTGCTATGTACCTGTGAAAAAGATCCCAGTATTCTATTGTGAGGAGAAGGGGGGGGGGGGAAGGGGGGAGTGGAATAAAAGAAGGGAAATAAAAGAAAGACAAAGGAAACAAGAAAACAAACTCATGTAATGGAAAATGTAAAGTTGACGAATGTGGTGAAACTGGGAGCAATAAATACTTTCTTCGCAACAGCAGTTGTTGAAATGGGAAGGGAGCTGTATGATGACTTTACAGGGTATCATTATCCTGAACCAACACAACCTGTGATAACATTTTTTAAATATTCAGGTCAGCTGCATTTTATTCTCAGTCTGATTCTATATCAAGTAGTGGCATCTTTAATTTCTTTCTTTCTTTCTTTTGTACCAAGCAGTATGATGATTGTGAATATTAGTACTATTAGAAATATCATCATTATCATTATTCTTATTATTATTAGGATTAGGATTAGGATTAAGAATGGGATTCATATTAAACTTCTACTTCTTCTTCATACACATCAACTATTTTCCTGGTGTATGAAAAACGGATTGAAATTTGGGCCGAATACCCGCCAATGAAATCACTCGATTAGCACCCAATGAAACAGTGTGATTCTAATTCCACTGGCCAACCAGAAGCCGCCTTATTGGCATCGCCGGTTTGACTGATAGGAATATATTTTGCTTTGAATGTAAACCCGCCATTCTTACAGGCATATTTGCGAAGGAAAATTGTACACAAACATTGTCAGACGCTGCCTTAGGTCACCTTAGCGACGAGTTGTGTCGAGGTGTTCCTCACAGGATTAGATTTCAAGAAAATGTGAAATGACATAATCTATTATTATTTTTTTGTGAATATATATTTATAGGTTACTGCATTTGTATGGGAAAATATGAACGAGTTTTTCTGAGTTATACTGCACGACTTTCTACCTAAGGCTGAATAACAAAAAGAACACACTACAAGAAACAAAATAATTGAATTTCTGCTATATTCCAAAGTAAATGCACAACCGTAGTTAAATAAATACACAGTAACAGTATTCATGCGCACATGGCACCGCCCAGCGACCTTTGAACTTGGCAGCGTACAGCGCGCTAAGTCATTCATTTAAAAAAGTAATCTCATTTTGGTCTACTTAAAATTGAAATTTACAGTCATATTGTGAATGACTGTACCTTGGAACAACTTTCCCAGTTGGTTTGGAATGGAGTGATTTTGTTTTTCTGTCGATCCAACTAAATTCTGCTGTTTTAATTGTGGTGGACTTGAGTTATTACCTGGGTCGATTACGTACGATGTACATGTAGCTGGCGGGACTGGCCTCGACAGCAAGCTACACATGCGTTTTGTTTTCTGCCATTGATAGTTTGGAATAATAAGGTGGACAAAATATGAAATTCTTTTACTGTAAATTCTCAAGAAGATGCAGGATTAAATAGTTTTTGTTAGGGAATATCAAATTAATTTCGTTTTGGAGTGCAGTAAATTCTCAATTGGAATGTGATTTCTCTTGGAAATGTGGTCTTATTTGCAGTGCAATTTCGCGCCGTGGATCACAAAGTACATTTTGAAGAAATTCAAGATGCAGAAAGGTAAGTACATGTATTGCCATTCTTATTACCAACTATAGATGACATATTTTTATGTACTGTCACTTGCATAATCCGTGTTGGAGGGACCCCATCTACATGACCTATATGACTTGTACTATAAATCCAAAAACTTTCTCAAAAAATTAAAACCGGATAAATTACAAAGCGGCTGGGGGGTGTTTGCCCATTTCGCCAGCGGAAAATAAGGCTTCTTCGTTATCTTGGGTTATTGGCTCCGAAGCACTTGCTTTTGTACCAAAACTTTACTTCTTAAGTTGTATTTTTTTCGAATTTAGTGTTTGGACTGATTTGTAAAATGAGCGGTCTCTGAGAGAGACTGAATATCCTTTGACCTTAAGATACCTTTCTATGCTAGTTTTTTATAGACTCTTTATAGACTCTAGAGAGCACTGTTCATAGCCTGAAACATAAAAGCTAAATAAGTTTTTAAATGATCAGAATGATATTATCAGTACTGCATGTCTCACGTTTGTTGTCATAATAAAAAATGATAAAGCCACCGCTGGATATTGCGAATATCACGTTCAGTCGCTTGCTTGGTTGAAAGTTTCCTTTGTGACTCAGTGAACTCATCCACATCGTCAGCTTTATCATCTCAATTTTAAAATAGCTCAAACAGTTTGCTTAGTTCATCCACAGACAAATCGAATAAAGCAAAAGCTCCTGTGTCTGCTACATGAGCGTCCATTATTTGTTTACAATAAAAAGTAGTTCCTAAACCGCGATACTATTTTTAGACACGTGTCGTGCAGTATGAAGCCGTGCAGCATGGAGAAATACTGCACGATTCTGACAATGCAAAGTTAATGGAGAAAAAAATGAGTATATAATAATACAATATAATAGTAATATCAATTTGTGAATAAGAGAGAAATATAGCCTACATAAGCTAGTTGCACAGACGGCACGAAAATGCAAATCCTTCAACACCACTTTGACGCTATGGTGAGATATAGAGAGGGACAAAGAAAGCTCGTGGCAAGCAGACGCCCAGGCACACAAGGGATAGACCTATCGCATTATACAATTGAAGAACGACCCAGAACAGCGGATATCCTTACATCACTAAAAATTAAAGGTATACAGATGGATCTTATTGAAGCTTTAACACACAATGGAAAAGGAATATACTTGTTACATTCAAAGGGAGAAAATAATCTGTTAGAAAAGGCGCCCATACAAATAGGAAACAAAACAGGGCAAATCATAGATCCACCAGAAATAGAGAGAGAAATTGCAAATAAATAGGTGGATGTTTACATAACTGGAATCCCCATAGAAATTCCCTGCTAGTCACAAAAGAAAGACTGGAACAGAAATTTGGCATAAAAATAGAAGATGTATAAATGGCAACATACAAAGCATATCCAACTATACAAACAGGAGCTAGGATCATCCAAATCCAGCAAGATGAAGCAAAAAAGATGACAACTTTCTTCTACATTCATGGATTCTTAGTTAAAACGAGGTATAGAGGCTGTATATACCACAGGAAATGCCCCAAATGCAAGGAAACAGGACACGATCCGATGAAATGTACCAAAATACAACTACCAAATGAAAACATCCCTAGAATAGAAACAACACCAATTCCTCAAACTATAGATCAGGGAAATACTACACCGGAAATAAGAATAGAGAACCCTGTCGAAATGGAAACACCAAAGAATAGACCCCAAACTCCAAAACAAGTAACTCTGTTCACTAGTCGAGCAGACCTACAAATTGGAGCAAAATACTAAGCACACGCAGAAACAGAGCAAGATAAAGCAACAAAGAAACAACAGACTGCAGCTCCACCTCCTAATAGAAAAGAATTGCCAACAGGGGGGAGCACAGCAGAACACAAGCAAAAAACCAAAGAAGTAACAATAGGAACAACACCAACAAAGAAACAAACGGGAAAAAGACAAAGGAAAGCGAAGGAAAACAAGACTGATACAGAAACCAGGAAAGAATACTACAAACTGGACTTCGGAGAATTAAATGTGTCAGATGAAGACATTCCCAACTCAGCCTCTACAAAAAAAACAAGACAACCAGGAAAAGCTCAGAGTGCAAGGATGCAACCAACCTAAGGAAAAAAAAATGAAATAATAATAATCATAATAATAACAAGAATAACCTGATGTACTAATCTACAATACTATTCTTAACAGCTATATACTAATATATAAAATATATAACTAATACAGATCAAACCATAACACTAAAAGAACGTACAAAATAGACAGCGTGTAAATCCTTCTGGGGAGAGAATTCTGTGTCTCGTTTTCTCCCGTATGGAGGATAGACAGCTATCCATGTACTGCTGATAACTAATATGCACTAACAAGCTATAACATATAATAAGCATAACAACAATAACCCGATCTTCTATACGGTTAACAATATCTTTTACAGACATACATGTGAAGAAGTATATACAGGACTGCACAAAGTGGACAGCATGCAGGTCTTTCCGGGGAAAATCTAGCCCTCTTTCCCCGCACGAAGGATGGGCAGTTGCCCCCCCTCCCCCTTTGTTTTTGCTCGAGTCCATGCATATATATATATATATATATATATATATATATATATATATATATATATATATATATATATAATCGCAATACTTTTTTTTAAAAATGATCAACAACTATACTACCAATAAAATGTATTAACAAAACTTAACATAGAATAAGAACCAAACAAAAACCATAACAGAGAGAGAGAGAAAGACGAACATACATACACGCATATACAAAAAAAACCCAAAACAAACGAACTTGTATAATTAACTTATAACTGAAAATAGAAATTTGAACTATATAGTGCCTGTCCCAGGACAACAAATATACACATAACAACAAATACATACATGACATACAAGGGACTTGAATTTCAAGAAACTAAAAAAAAGACCTCTGGCAAAGGTCACTATCTTTCAGCGATTCACTTTAGGAGAGAAGGGAACGGAAACCCGCCCGACAGGCAATACCTGAAGGGAGGTGAGTACGAGCCTAGACCCCTAAACCAAGAAAACTTGAAATATAGGAAAACAAAAAGAGGAACCTCACTCAAAAACAAAAAAAATTTCCTGTCAAAATTTTAACATCAATCAACATCAAAATAGTATCAACTTTTTGTTATTTGGAAATTTTATTGAGGGGACTTTTCCAATGCTCTTACCAGCCATATATGCTGGGAAGGACTAGGACTAGACCACAAATATAAAAAAAGGATTAGATTTCATGGATTTTCAGGGGGACACGTTAGTACCCTTGCTAATGATTTCCATCGGTGGACTTCTATTCCAGAGGCTGTTTATGTTCAAATTGGTGAGAATGAGATTGGATCAATGAGACCTGAGGATATTGTAGAGTCAATTTGCTCTTTGTGCCGAATGATTATTTCTGCTGGTGTGAGAATTGTTTGTGTGGGATCTATGTTGCCTGGGCGGCAACCAAGAGGAATGACTTCACGACAATATCATCGTATTTTCTCCTGGATTAATCTTGAGCTCTCTCGGCGACTGCAGGAGATACCTGGTTGCAGAATTTTTGCTTATGGGGATTTCAGGGCTATTTACTGGGGTGCAGTTGGCGTCCACCTGTCACGACGAGGCTGTCGATGGTTATTTTCTCGGACGCTGTTTTTTTATGTTTCGTTGATGAGTAAATCTGAAATATAAAATTTTGAGAATTTTTTTTTTTTTTTCGAAAAGAATATTTCTCAATTTGCCTTATTTCTTCTTCTTTTTGTTTCTTTAAATTTGAAAGAAATCAGAAATTATTTCTGATATTTTTTGTCCAAAAAGATAAAATGATTTGGTATGTCAGCACTCCATCCTCAACCCAGCCATAAAGACTGACTTAAGATCAGAGGGTGTTGCCTTGTTTTGTCTAATGGTAATTCTTTTGTTATTTTTTTTTTCTCCCTGTCTTTCCCTTTTGTTTTGTTTTCTTGTGTATAAAATAAATAAATATATAGGATTTTTTAAAAAAAAATTTGTTGGTACAAGGTTGCTCTTTTGTTTGTTCCGTCATATTCATTTGAGTTTCTTTAATTCCCTTTTATATATAGAGCTTTGGCTCGTACTGCCCTCCCAAACAGGCACGTTATCCTGTGGGTGGGGTTCCTTGCCTTTTTCCCCTTTTTTGAGTTATATAATCATTTGATACCTCTGCCCTTGAGGTTGAGTTAAATTTCTTTTGTCCCTTCGTGTGGTGTTATATATGTAAGTTTGTTGTGATGCATGTTTAGACCCATTTCTATGTTAGGGACGGGCCTATCTAGATCATATTCATATATAGTTTCTGTTTCTATCTATGTGTTCTATAAAAAAGTAATAATATTATTAAAGAAAAGAAATTATTTTATTTTTGAAAATAAAATAAGAAAATGTAATAAGGTGTTTAAGTGCTTTTGTTTTTGCGTGCATGTCTGTTTCTCTCTTACTTTCTCTCTGTCTTTGGCTATTTTTTTATTAGTTGTATATCTATTAGAGCTTGAGAGTAGAAAACGGATTGAAATCGTTTTATGTGCGGACATGATTGAAAACATAGGTTGGGTATATCAATTAGAGCTTAAGAATGAAAAACGGATTGAAATTGTTTTGTGCGCGGACGTGATCGAAAACATGGGTTAGGAATCTCTGTTAGATCTTGAAGTCGAAAAACGGATTGAAATTTTTTCGTGCGCGGACGTGATTGAAAACATGGGTTACAAATTAGTTTTATACATGCCAAATTGGTTTTCGGATTGTCAGAGTGACAATTTTATCGAAATCCTGAAATACTGTCGGGTTTGTTGGAGTGCAATATTTGTCGTAGTATTGTCTATGAATTTGTTTTTCTCGTTATATTAGATATATAGTTGTTTCTATAAATAAATTAGATTAATGAAAATCATGTCTTTGTCTCTAGAGATAAGATAAACTCATGGAACATCACATGTCTCTAGAAAACGATCACGCTCATGAAACATCACACGTCTCTAGAAAAAGATCAAAATCATGAAACTCCCGGAGCAAAGAAGTCTCTAGACATAGATCAAATTCCAAAAACATCACCTGTCTCTAGAACCGACCAAGATCATGAGACACCACATGTCCATTGAAATAAATCAAACTCGTGTAACACGACATGTCTCCACGATTAGGTTTGTCTGAGTGACGATATTTGTCATTCTGTGATTGAAAATATGTTTTGTTCTATAGGTATTTTTAGTTTTCTTGATCTAAAACAGTTTTTGTATATAGTTTAGGTAAAAAAAAAAAAATTGCTTATATTTCCACCTTTCAGGGATAAAGGGTCCGGCTCCTTAAAGGTACTCCCTTTAAGAGTGAATATATCCTTCGCCTTTATCCAGCTGGTGTTTTAAGGTTATACAATTTCGAGGTAAAGTTGTCCAAAAAAGATATGTTTTTGTATAGATTCCACTTCTTATGACTCATTGGGGCTATCTTCCCCATATGACTCGTTGGGGTTATCTTCCCCATACTCATCTGAATCTGAATCTGTATATTCGTACATTGAATCTTCATATGGGTATGTGGGTTCTTCTTGGTTTTTTTTTTGGATTTTGCAAGTTGTCTTTGTGTTGTTTGATGTTTTGCGAGTGGTTTTCTGTGGTTATTTCACTCAGTGTATCCATTTTCTCTTCTGGAGTGTTTGGTTTTGCTGTTTGTTGCTTCTGGTACGCCTTCTTCGTTTGTGTCTCTTCTGTTTTTCTTGCTTTGCACTGTTATCCATTTTTCTGTTTGGAGTTGCTGTGTCTTTTCTTCTGTCATTTTTGTTTGGGATCGTGTTTTTGAGGGTTTATTCTCCTCTTCTTTTTTCCATTGTTCTAGTATTCTTTCTGCTTTCATTATTTGATGCTCTTTTCTGTTATATTCATTCGGTTTTTTTTTGTTTTGCATCTTTCTATGATCTTTGTTATGTCATATTTTTTCCTTTTATTTGCCTAATATATTCAGTTTCCCATAATTTTCTCTCTTCTTGGGTGTATTCTTCATGTGTTTTTTTTTCGAGTCTCTTAAGCAGAGGTATTTCGGTCTTGTCTAGTAGCTTTTGAAGTTCATCTTCTTCAATTTGTTTTCATTTCTTTCATCCTTCTTTTCTTCTTCAGTTTGTTGTTTCTGTCCTTTTTCCTTGGGTGATTTCTCCATTTGTTTTGCATTTGCAGTTGTGTAGAGTGTTTTTTCGATTGGTTTTGTCTTGTGTGTTTCCTTTGACTTTTCGATTAGTCTTGTCGTTGTTATTTCAGTTTGCTTGGATTTCTCGATTTGCCTTGGCTGTTCATTTATTTTGTCTTTACTTTTTCTCTTCTAGAGGTGAGGGGTTTTCTTCTTGTGATGTGTGGTTTCCCTCATTTCTTGTTGTTCTTTGTTCCTCCTGGGGTGTTGGGGGTGGCGATGTTATTTCTTCATCGTCAATTGATGTTTCTCCACTTGATGTTTCTTCTCCGGTGTCTGTTGATTCTCCATCCTTGTTTGATGTTTCTATTGTATTCTCATTATTTAACATTTCTATATTGGTCTCTTGATTTGTGTCGTTATCTTGTTTTTCTTCTTCTTGTGTATGTCTTTTTCTCAGGTGTACATTGTCTCGGATCGTGTCCTGTGAGACCATATTTAAAGCATTTTCTGTCATATATGCATCCTATGTACCATGATTGCAATCTGAATCCATGTATATAGAAAAACATTGGTATTTGTCTGATTTTCTCTCTTTTTATACGTAGAATACGCTTTCCGTTTTGTATGTTGTACTCTTTGTATGTTCCCATTCTGTAGCTTAACACTTTAATTCCGAATTTTTGTTCAAATCGTTGTACAGAATCTTCTATGGGAATTTCTAGTGGGAGTCCTATTATATGTACGTCAACTTCTTTTATTTTTATCTCTCTTGTGATTGTTGGTGTGTTTATCACCGCGGCTTCCTTGCCGGAGATATTGATTGTGGTTTTTTTCCATAGTGGTTTTTGTGTTTTTTTTGGGAATAGGATATAATATCCATCTCCTCCCGGGCATAAAGCTTTAATGTCCTCTGCCTTAATGCCTTGTTTGATAATAGCCGTTAGAATTTCTGTAGCATTCGGCGTTTGTTCATTGGGTATAACAGATAGATCTATTCCCTGTGCTCCCTGCACGTGCAGAGCCACGAGGGATTTGCCTGATTGAGTCTCTGTAATTGTCGTTTGGAAATATTGATTTAGCACTGACATTTTCTTGTTGCAATAAAATTCACAAAATGAGAAGTTTGTTTATAATTGTTATTTGTTCATAAAAATAATACAATGTTTTTGATAGTTTATGAAAATTGTTAACACATACTTACGGTTTCCTTTGAATTGTGATTTTATACACTAATCCTTTTGGAAATATTATTGAAATTTTTTTATTTTGTGTAGCTTTCGCTTGAGCTCATCGATTCACTGCTGCTTGCCAGGTGGGCACGGTCGTCTTGGCGCGCAATTTCCAAGCCCTTTCCCTCCTTTTCCACGCCCAGACATTATTTCTTTCTGTTCTACTTCTTCACTAAGCAAACAGACACTGATAAAATGATTTGGATTTAATTTACCTTCAGGGTTAAGGGTCCAGCCCTTTTGTTTTTTTGTTTTTTTTTTGTGTGTGTGGACCCTCTTGGACCTATAGCTATGTTGAGCTATGAGGTCTTTGAGGTGTCCCCCTTTTGTGCCGAAAGTTGTTTTTAAATGGTTTTTTTTTTATCTGTGTGTACCCCCATATAATCTGTTGTTGTGGGTTTCTTTGAAAAAATCAAAAAGAATTTTGAGTAGAAATTTTATTTTTAAATTTTTTACTAGGGTTCATCTTTGTATATATTTTTGGATGGGCGTACTTGATTTGGATCCCGTTTCCAGATTCCAATTCGTTCCACCCTGAGCCTAAAGAAGTTTACACTATGGCTGGTACTCCCCTCCTCAGGTATTACCCTTGCGACTGGTTTCCTTACCATGTTATACTCTTATGTTTTAGTGATCCTTGCCAGGGATCTTTTATAAGTCCAGTGTATGCTATATGTGTGTTTGCTATATATGTATTGTCGTATGATATAAGCCCCCGTATTCTTGTTTGGACTACCTATAATTGTTCAAATCTTTAAATATAGTTATTATTTATTTTTATGTAGGATCCAAAAAAAAAAAAAATTAACTTTACAAAACCAGGTTCTAAAGTATACAATTTCTTTATGGAGATTTGATTTGGAGACTCGTGGCGCATCATTTTCTTTAGCCTGTGTCGGAGATATCATCGGGCGCCCGTTTATTTCGCGACTTTATTGTTTGTGATGTTATATTCTCTCCGCCACAGAGGCTATACTTTGTTCTCCCCCTGTCTCCTTTTATATTATGGTTTTAAAACCATATTTAACTTTTTACAGGTTTTGGTTGTTCATTAAACAAAAAAACAAAAAAACAAAAAAAAATATTTTGTTTTGTGTGTCTGTGGTGTGTATAGGTAGGATAGAATTTCGCAGTTGTTAGTTTGTGGTATTGTTTTCCCTTTTGTTTTCTTGTTTCGCAATGTTAATTTAGGTTATGCCTCACTCTATCTATGTATTCTATAAAAAAAAGTAATAATATTATTAAAGAAAGAGAAATTATTTATTTATTTATTTATTTATTTTAAGATAAAATAAGAAAAAGTAATAAGGTGTTTAAGTGCTATTGTTTTTGTTTTTGAGTGCATGTTTGTTTCTCTCTCATTTTCTCTCTCTCTCTCTCTGTGGTTGTTGTGTTTAGTTGTTTTCAGTTTTGTTTGATCATGGTTGTAATGAGGTTGGGTTTTCTGCACACTTGATGATAAGTAAAAAGGATTGAAAATGTTTTGTGCGCGGACTTGATTGAAAACATGTGATAGGTTTATCAATTAGAGCTTGAAAGTGAAAAAGGGACTGAAATTGTTTTATGCGCGGACGTAATTGAAAACATGCCAAATTAGATTTCGGATTGTCAGAGTGACAATTTTATCAAGATCCTTATATACTATCTGGTTTGTTGGAGTGACAATATTTGTCGTAGTATTGTCTATGAATTTGTTTTTCTCGTTATATTAGATATATAGTTGTTTCTAGAAATAAATTAGATTAATGAAAATCATGTCTTTGTCTCTAGAGATAAGATAAACTCATGGAACATCACATGTCTCTAGAAAACGATCATGCTCATGAAACATTACACGTCTCTAGAAAAAGATCAAAATCCTGAAACTCCCGGAGCAAAGAAGTCTCTAGACAGAGATCAAATTCCCAAAACATCACCTGTCTCTAGAACCGACCAAGATCATGAGACACCACTTGTCCATAGAAATAAATCAAAACTCGTGTAACACGACATGTCTCCACGATTAGGTTTGTCAGAGTGATGATATTTGTCATACATATATAATTGTTTCTATAAATAAATTAGATTAATGAAAATCATGTCTTTAAAACTTTCCGGTCTGGTTTGTGAGGCTGGCCTTTCTAAGATGTGAGTGAATAGCCCTTTTGCAGTTTATTTGTGGTCACCCCTCGGACTCTTAGCTATGTTAAGCTAAGAGGCCTTGGAGGCAACCCCCTTTTGGCCGAAAATTGTTTTAAAAGGATTTTATATCTGTATGTTTTCCCCCATAGTCTGTTGTTGTGGGTATTCTTAAAAAATCAAAAAGAATTTTAAAGAAAATTTATTTATCTGTTTTTGATTATGGTTGATCTTTGTTTTTGATAGCTGCGTACTTGTTCAGGTTCTTGTTTCCAAGTACCCGTTCGTTCCGCTTCGGACCTAAAGTTGTGTTTATAGTGGCTAGTACTTCCCTCCTTAGGTATTACACCTTTGGCTGGTTTCCTTGCCATGTTTGATACCAATTATTTCATAGTGATCCTTGCCAGGGATCTATCGTCCAGTGTGTGCTATTGGTGTATATATGGTATATTGTTTTGTATTTGCTATAAACCTTTTGTGATTTTGTTTGGACTGGCTATATGTTTCAAATCGTTTTTAGTTGTTATTGACTTTTATGTAAAAAAAGCAAGTAAAATATGAAGATTTTTGTTTTTCAGAGTGAGATAGGGAGTGAGTCATTTCTAGCTTGTTACAGAGAGTCGGTTGGGCTCTGATGGTATGTCCCCTCCCTCTCTGTCGCAGTGGCTATACTCTGCTCTTTCCCAGTCTCTAATTATGTTGTTCGAAAGTTTTTTAGATTTTGAGGCTCTTTGGTGTACTTATCAAAAATAAGAAAAATAACATGAAAAGAAAAATAAAATTTTTCTGTTGTTTTGTATGCTGATCTGTACTGAGAGAAGAAGAAATAAAAAAAAAAGGAGTACTCACAGTTGTTAGTGTATGTATGTTATTTATTTTATTTCTTTGTATTGTTGTTATGTGAATGTTCTTTGTATTATGCCTTCCTTTTTCCATAACTCAGGCGTGACGCGTAAGTAGTAGGGGGTGGGTACTGGGGGACAAGGGGAAATCCTATGTTAAAAGGGTAAAAAGTTTATAGGGACAAGGGGAATTTAACATGGAGACATGGAGATGGCACTTGAGGGACAAGGGGAATTGAACATGGAGAGGGTAGTTGGGGTCATACGAGAAAGAGGAACAGACGTGGGGCACTTGGGAGTCATACGAGAAATTAACATGGCGGGGACACTCTGGGTCTTACGAGAAATTAACATTGGGGACTTTATAGGGTCATACGAGAAATTAACATGGCGGGGACACTATGGGGTCTTACGGGAATTTTAACATTTTGGGGTGGCACTACGGGGTCGTACGGGAAGTTTAACAGGGTAGGCAATCATTGGAAAATTAATCTTTTCTTGAGTAATGGGTGGCCCTGAAAAGGACCGTTGTTTTTTAGAGTTCATCTAGAGGTGTGGGCACCTCCCTGGCTTGGCCCGACACGCAGGACAGCTCCTCCTCCAGGAGTCTAGACTCCTCCTACTGCGCTTCTTCAGGATAAATGGAGGATGGACCGCTTCTGGTTCCCAATTTTCTTCCTTCTTCTCCTCCTTCTCCTCCACTATCCTGTGATCTTCCTCCTCCATCATCGGATGAGGCTGGATAGGCTCCTTCTTCTCATCCCTCTCCTCCACTATCCTGTAATCTTCCTCCTCCATCGGATGAGGTTGGATGGGCTCCTTCTTTTCCCTTTCTTCTTCCTCCCTCTTTTCTACTACCCCTAGGAGGTGCCACGCCACCTCTAGATGCATTCGGATCTGTTTGATTGTTTCTACGGTGTTCATCTTGATAGATAGCAAATGGGTATTTTTAACTTGGGAAGGCGTTGTTTTAATATACTAGAAGCGCGGACGCGATGGAAAACATCCCTTTCACCTTTTAAAAAAAAAAAAACATGACTCACACTACCCGCGTCTGACGTCATTCTAGACTTCGCGGATTCTACACTCCATCACCCCTTACCCCCAAAACCAAACGCCTTGTATGCTTTATAAACCCAAACCTAACACACTATCCCAATTGCCTTGTGTGCTGCCTATAAACCCCAAACCTGCTATCAGACGAAAGGGTATGACGAAGGGATGAAATCACGCCAACATACTATCCAACACATACACCACACCATCCATTGCGCGGACCTAAAATAGGGTTCAGATCGAGAGTGAGAAAAATGGATAGAGGGGGGTAACTTCAGATCGATAGAAAGAGAGATAGAACATAATATTTTTTTTTTCATATTCAATAAAAAACCACACAACACCATTTTTTTTCCAACAAATCAACATTTTTTTAATGAACAACAAGAAGAAGCTTCTCTAACATAAAAATTAAAACTAACAATCAACAAGATATTAAACAGGAACGTATTTACATGGTTGACAACGTTGGGAAGGTGAACTAAACTTCCACTTTTCTACATCTACATCATTCTGATGCACACTACGTTTCTGAGCTAAAGACAAGAGATAACCATAACGTTCACAAAACCATCGTTCTACTTTAGCATCGTTTCGAGCATAGTCTCTATCAAAACAAGTCACTAAATGTTCTAAGGAATATTCGAGACTGCGTTGATGAAGAAAATGTACACAATATTGTCCACACACCATGGAATCCGATCCTTGTAATCGAACATTATTGAATCGAGTAGAGATGGCATTTCTTCTCATAAAGTCGATGATGTCGTCTTTCAAAGGAGGTAATCCATAAGAATCAAAAAATTCCACACCACCAGCATTGTGATCGTTGGGAAAGTACACCGCTACCCAATGGGTTCCTGGTAGATGACTGTCGTCGGTATTGATGACATAGGCATGAACGTCTTTAGGTTTGCGATGAGGTAGTTCATCTTTAGCACACACCACAGGATTCCAAGAAGAAGTGTAGGAACTGCGAGTCAACAGGTAATGAAGTTCCCTGGTATCCATTTTTTCTTCTTCACAGGAAATAATGAGTCATCAATTCACACTTGACTTTATGCTTGAATATTTCTGTCAAGTAATTCCACGAATTCTCACGGCGGATAGTTTATGTACTCTGTTGAATGAGAGAAAAGATGCGATGGATCTCCAGAGGAGTGAGTGGAGGTGAAAAAGAATTCTGCAAGTCTTTATAAAATTGTCTCAACACCTTTTCTTCCGAGATCTGAGACCAAGCCTCTTCCAAATATTCGTCCAATTTTTCTTCGCCTGTCATCATCAAACATTTGTCGTGTTGTTTTTGGCTGGGATGATCGATTTGACATCCATGACAATGTTCTCGGGTCAAGCTGTTAATTCTTTCAGTCAATTCCTTAGCATAACAGGAGACTAAATGTTTTTCTTGTTCAGGCCATCGAGAAATAAATCCAACAAACTCGGGAACAGGATTGTTTTCTTCTTCTTTTTTAGGTTCTGAATGAATCATTTCGTTATCATCATCATCCGTGGTAGTTTGTGACTGTTCACAAAATCCCTCATCTATTTCCATAGGTTCTTCTTCTACGTGTTGCATCTTTTTTTCTTCTTCTAATAGTCTAGAATCACTTCTCTCAAACTGTTGATCTCTAGAGTGTTATCAAATTCTGCCTACAAGACGACGTTCACCGTGTGAGGTAGAGGATCTGCAAACTGAAGTTCCACACGAAGTGGGCCTGATTTTATAGGGTGGAAATGTCCTTCGTCGCTGCCTTGGTCCGGAGTGAAATCAAATCCCCACAACGCATACTCTCCTGCATAATCGTCGTACGAAATGCCGTGGCTGGTGTTGGTGCCTAACTGTCCTGTGGCTTCAAACAGGCTCAAGTAAGATCGCAAGCAATTTTTCTGCTCAAAGTTAGGTTCAAAAGGTCTGGTACACAACGTTTTACCATCTCGACTGACTTCTATCTTGGAGACGTTGTAGTGTTTAAACTCGAACGGATTCTGATCGTGGACTCCGTTGAGGGCTGCATTACTGACGATTCCAATCAGCAAACGTTTTGGGAGCTGTCCTTGGAAGACGTGATCTTCGACTTTGGATCGGAGTCCAGCGGCAATGGTAAAGGTTTTCACTTCCACTCGTCGCACAGGATACTTGGCAGTGGTTCTGCTCAACGTTTGACTGATGTCGTTGGCTACTTTTGGTAAGACGTCCACACGTCGCACGTAAAGTTTGGCTTCTTGGACGATGGTTTTCCACTCGTTGTTTTCGGCCATCAAATGGAAAGCGGCACTACTGCGATTCAGTCTCAGGCGTACATCTACTCCGTTCAACAAATAGTTGTCTTGCAACCACATATCCAAATGCAAACGATCCATCAGTTCTAAACTACGTCTGATTTTCTTTCGACGGTCGTTAAATCCCACATTGTGAGGGACTGCTGGAATTATATCTTTAGTACCATTATTGCCATCCTCAGTAGACTTCGCCGCTACTGGCAGGTCTGTGATGTTGAACTTTTCCGAGGTGTCAGGTTTCCAGACCACCGAAGCATCCAGATGAGTGTTCTTGGCTTCTTTTCCGTACGTCAAGAGATTTTCCAAATAAGCACCGTAAGGGTAAGTATCCAAACTGCTGCTGACCAGTTTGTTATTCAAGTACAAATCTACTCCTCTGAACAAGGAATGCATGAAATTATTGACGGGTGCCACTCTGGCAGCTTCCCCAGGAAGGGTGTTGTCCGCCGTTTTCTTCACTTGAAGTTTCAGGTACAAGTAACTGTTTTCAGATCGATGTAATCTTCGGTTTGTCCTTTGATTTCAAATTCGATAGGAGCTGATTCCGTCAAAGACGATACAGGATGAAATTCCACCCATTGGGATTCTTGCATCGTCATCATCGTGGGAGGCATGGTAAACATATCCAGTTCTGACTTGGTACATTCGCAAGAATCTCGGTGCATCATTTTTTTTCTCACAGTTAATAATCAAACACGTCTAATTCTCTGACGGTTCTTCTTCTCTTCTTATTCTTTTTTGAAGTGCCGTGTGTTCTTTTATGAACTTTGAAGGGATTTCGATGTTGTCGTTTCTTTCTACCTTGTCCTTGCTGTGAAGTGGAGGAAGAAGTAATGCCAGGGCCTGAAGCGTGAAGTGAATTTATAGGATTCTCTCGGAGACCTAAAAGATCTTTGCCAGTGTTCATCAACACATTTTTGCCTGCTCTCATAAAGGCTTCTTTAGGATTTTGTTTGTCAATGAGGACATTTTGCAAAAATTCTTTTCCTTGTGACAAAGCGGCATCTTTTAAGGCATGGAATCCTCGAGTCATCATAGGTTTCAAAATAGGGGCTACCGTCCGAAAAGCCGATTTTAACATATCTCCTAAACCATGTCCTCGTTGTCGAGCCACTCCTCGGTACACTGGATACATTTTTTGGATGTTACAATGCGTTAGAGAACCTTTTTTCGAAAATGTAGTTTCGCCGTGACTTTTCCTTTGTCAATGAATGGTACACTTTGTCCCAAATCTCCTTTTATACTAATGTTGACACTGTCAAAATACGATTTACTGACTGGAAGATAATGAGGATGTACAAATTCACGGTGAACGTGAAAAGTGTTTCCACCTTCTTCGTACGCACCAGCAGAAGTATCCACTTTGAAAGGAATGACTCTCAGTAAGGGAGCAGCTGTGTGTCCCACCACGTTGTACTCCACCACATCGGAGTACACAAACATTAAATTTAGTCCAACGTTCAATTCGATAGGGGTGCGAAAAGCCTCTCCGAATTCTACGTTGCTTGCTACTTTTTTATTAGTATACTTTTTATTTCCACCCAAAATAGAATACAACCCAGGAGAAAATTCAATGGTCATGAATTTTCTGTCCTGCTCGGGTAAGTTTTTGTCTTTTTTGTCGTCAATGAGTTCCCCCTTCTCTTTGAAAAATTGCAAGATGAAACGGCGTGCCACATCATGGTAAGCAATTCGTACCCATTTTTGTTTTTTTTCCAAGGCTTTGCCAAATTGGGCTTCGAAGACGGCCGTAATGCTGTCCACCAAATGTTTAGCACTAAAATAATACCCCTTAGGAATTCTCATGGTATGGCTCGCAAAGGGAGGAGTGGTCTTCGTGAATACCTTTCTGGAATGCTCAAGGCCAAGTTGAATTTTCTCCAACTCATCATGCACTCCCTTGTTCAAGATTTCCACGATGAAAGTGTTTTGACCTTCGTCGATGTTCATGATTTGCGTAGGATGAATGATTTCTACCAAAGCCACTTCCCAATGAGCATCGTGATCTAATTGGATGGATTGAGGTAATTTGGCCGTGAAACAACATAAGCTGTTGTTGGGAAACACATCCATGGAACTGTCACTAGGTAAAGTTAAATAAAATTGGTCATTCATAGTAGGTCCAAAGTGGTTTTGGCGTCCGAGGAGTCACTCGAGTTCAAAGGATGTTCAAAGGGTTCCAAAAGAGGACTACTGTGGTGACTGGAAGAAGGTGGTGGACTGACGTTGGTCGTACTCCCGTGGTGTTGGCTGCTGCTGTTGTTGTGGTGACTGTTGTCCGTCGTCGTCGTAAATTTCAAAGAGGGACTGGGTAAAAGATAACCGATGCAACTGCTGAGTAAAATGGTCCACAATTGTTTGTCTCCTTGTTGTAAACTCAATTTGGCAATAGCTGCTCCGATGACACAATACACCACAAAGATTTGGCAGAAAAAGACGATTTGATTTTTAGGCACACGTTCTCCGCACCACACCCAGAGCGGTTGTTTTTGTAATTCTTGAAGAGAAGAACTCTGCGAAGGAGTCGTCGAGGTCGTGGTTGTGTTGAATGGCATGTTAGGTTACTTCTTCTTTTTCTTTTTATAGTCGACGACTTGGGAAGCAGCAATCCAAGAATCAAAACTAGGAGGATATCCTTTACAACGTACTTTGACTTCTTCTACTCGACGTTTGCCTACTTTGCGTGTTCTTTGTTCGAAAATGCTTTCGATGTCGTACAAGGCGTCTTCTTTTTTGGTCACTCGTTGTAACTCAGGCAAGTAAAATGTTCCTTTGAGTACTTCACCGTGCATGTCTTCCAATTTATAGACGGGAGGATGGCGTCCACGCACGGGTGTAGTGACACGAAACAATTCGGTGGTCCAGTTGGGTAAATAACCTTTGTCAAAAGTGCGTTTGGTTTTTCCGATGCGAACCCAATCTCCCGTCTTCAACTCCAGCAAGGTTTTTTTCTGAGGTGGTGGTGGTTTGCTTCTCTGGGGTGTACCAAACAATTTATCAAACACGGTCACTTCGTTTTCAGGGCTGACCTCTTCGGGGGCACATCCGATGCTTCGATGGTACGATTGATTGTACGCTTTAACCAAACGAGGTAACACGTCGATGTACTTGAGAGCATGTTGATGTGTAAAATATTTCCACATGCGTTCTTTCAAAGTTCTTTGAAAACGTTCCACGATACTGGCTTTGGTTTCAGGATTTTCGGTAGTAAAAAAATGAATTTGTCTTTGTTTCAATTCTTTTTGAAAAGCTTGGTTTAGAAATTCGGTGCCTTTGTCAGTTTGCCATCGTAAAGGGTGACGACCACTTTGTTTCAAGACCAATTTTAGGGCACGTACCAATTCGGTACTGCTTTTAAATGTCAAAGGCACGACCCAAGCAAATTTGGAAAACACGTCGATGACACAAAACAAATATTTGTGGCCACGATTGTAGGTGGCCAAATGAGAGACGTTGGCTAAATCGACTTGCCATTGATGATCGATGCCTTCCACTTGGGTTGGACTTCTAGAAAATTTACGTCGAATGGGTTTGTGTAACGTGTACGTCGATTGTTCTTGTAACCATCGTCGTACTTCTGGCAAACGTACACTTTTCAATTTACTTTTAGCAGCTCGATATAATTTTTGAACTCCTCCGTAACCAGCAGCATGGCCAGGATTGTAATAAATGGTAGCTAAAAGTTTCTCCATGGTTTGATTCCTCAATAAGTCAACCAAGTACCAATGCTCTTTTCTTCGTGGGGTATCTTTTTGCATTGCAATGCTTTACGTGTCCGACGAACCACTGGTGTAAAGGAGGATGTTGTTTGAACAGGTGTCATCGGTTCTGTTTTGACTTCTGTCTTCACTTCTTCCTTTTTCACTTTTGATGGTAATGGGATAGACATCATCTTTTTTATCCAACCCGGTGTGGCTAACTTTTTTTTTTTTAAGAGGTGGAGTTTGTAACTCTTCTTCTTCTTTTACGGTCATCCCCGTGGCGGTGTCTGTTTTAGTGGTGGTGGTCACTTTAGGTTCGCTTTTCATCAGGGTTTTGAAATCTCTCAGAGTGGGTGGAGCTGTTTCGTCGACAGCTTTTTGGTGAAAGAGTTGCAGACGTTGTAAAAGTTGACCGTACCGTTGCGATTTTTCTGTTTCTGACGAATTGCTTCGTTCCATCAGGGCTTGTAATTCTTGTTGTAACTGTGACATCTTGTTGAGATTAGGATTGGGTGGTAAATGAAGTATCCGTTGTTCGTTCCAACGATGAAATTCCATATATCGTTTGTAAGGTACTAAAGTCAGTTTTCGTCCTTCCATTTCATCCAAAGGTACAAAAAGGTGTGGTCTTTTCAGAGAAGGGTGTCCTTTTTATCTTCTTTTTTTTTGTTATCGCAAGACACCTCCTAAAAGTGGTCCAACAATTGTTCCTAACAAAGGACCCGCTATTTTTAACAGCGGTCCTATCAGCATAGGTAGAAATCCTCCTCGTTGCACCAACATTTTTTTCTTTTGTTGGAGAGGTATTTTCTTTTTCACCATTTGACGAAGAACGTTCCGATGTTTACCTAATTTTTGTTTCTGTATCTTGGACAAAGGTACCGTTCCTTTCAAAACGTTCAAACAACATTCACACACGGTATCGATGATTTCTTAGGGGCTGTTTGAATGAGTTGTTTTCGCATGGGAGGATTGGATTTGGTCAGGACAGACAAGACATCCCAATGTTTCGCCAGACGAGGTGGAAGTCCTCCTTTTTTGGTGGTTTTGCTTTTTTTTTTTTTGGTGGTGGTGTGCACGTTTGGGGGTCATCTTTTTTAGTCGGTAGAAACAAGTCTGAAGTCTCTGGCAGGTCACCCTTCTATTTTATACTGTAACACGTCTCCACTGATTGTCTGCACGACGTACCAACTTCACAACAGGCATCACTCGAGGTTGAGGTGTTTTCAATGGACTAAATCGTCTCAATTCTTCTTTGGATAAATCCACTAAAGTTTGTAAGATGCCGGTTCTCTCTTGGACTTTGGTTTTAGGGGAAGGTACTTTGTTCGCCGCTGCTGCCATGGCCAAATCAGCCGATGCCGTCGAGGGTCCCGAAGTGGTGACTTTCGAAATAGGTTTCCATTTTTGCATCAAATTAGGAAACACTTGTCTTAAGTCTGGTTTGGCAGGCATCATCGTGAAGGGTGGTGAAGAAGACGATGGGGACGAAGGAGAAGGAGACTTCGTCACGGTTTTTTGTCGTGGTGTCTTGCGGGTGTACGTTTGCGTCCTGGCCGCAGTACCTCTCTTGCGGCTCCTTGCAGTGGTGGTGGTAGGTGTTTTTTTCTTGGCAGGACTTTTCTTTTTCTGGTGGGTGGTTTTCTTCTTCTTTGGACTTTTCTTCTTTTTGGTTTTTGGGATTTTTTGGGGGGCATTAGGATCCCATTTCAAAAGTGAACGAATCATGACCCCTCCTAAAGAACCGCTACCTCCAGGGGTTAAAATGATTTGTTTTTTAGTCCGTGAATCGATTCTAGGATCAGCTAGTTGTGACAACGCCCCTTTATGTTTTTGAAAAAAACGTTGAGTTTGATGAGGAATGTGAATGATGCCTTGCAGTAATTGACGTGCCGTCAAAGTAAACCATCGTAACACTTCTTTAAGACTAGCTTCTAACAAATGAGCACGGACTTGTGCATTTTTTTCGCGACTGATGCCATACAAGGCACGAATCAATTTAGCCGAAGGATGAGATTGAAAGGAAGTCATCTCGAAGACTGTGAGACAGAAATGACGTAGTGGATGTTTTTATAGTTTTTTTTTTTTTTCAGAGTGTGGCCGAAGGGGACGTGTAAATGACAGGACCTCCTTCTTGACACCAAGGGTGAAACAATTGAGCACGAAATCTCAAATAGTCAGGAGTGGTGGGTTTTAAGTCGATGAGTAAATACTCGTGAGGTGTTTGAGTGGCATCGTCGTACGCATAATTTAACCAAGGAGTGCCTAACTCTTTCGCTAACACTTGCACTTGAGATTTGTCTCTGGGGTTTTTAAACAAGACCACGTAATGGGCGTTGAGACTGATGGTACGATGGGCTTTACTTTGTTGAAATAAATTTTGAGTAATGTATACAATACTAGCATTTCGATGCTGTCCTTTTCGTGTAAACCAAAGTTTAATTTCTTCTTCGTCTTCTCCTAACATGTCATTAAAAATAACCAAATGGGTTTGACTCACGTCAGACACGATCCCATCGTCTTCGTGAGGAATACCATCCACAAATGAAATGGTTTCTCCATGACTTTCTTTCAATAACGTGTAAGACGATTGCCACTCTTTGTAACACCACACGATACGTTGAGGTGGACGATCGAACAGATGAAATTTGTGTTCGATCAAACGTTTGACAAATTCGGTTTTGCCTGAACCACTGGGTCCAGCAATCAACATGTTAAAAGGATGGCGGAGATACAAAGCGTCCCAACTGGGACGATCTAACTTTTCGTCAATCACTTTGACCACAGAGGAAGTAGAAGAGGTAGACGAGGCAGAAGATGATGTAGCCATGACTGAGGTAGGAAGATTTTTGAGAAGAAGACAAAAGACCCAAGACATTTTATACGTTTCATACACGTTTATTTTATTTTTTTATTTTTTTATTTTTTTTTTTATTTTTTTTTTTTTGTAAAAACAAACCAACAAACAAAAACATATTTTACAAGTCATGAAGGACAAAAATGCAAACGGCAAAAATGGTCAGGTACAAGATTAAGGCTACCACTAAAAGAATGAAAGTTCTGTATAAACAAGTCAATGTACAACATTCTGGTGTCCTAGGAATGGAAGGCCCAGGCACTGGCAATCTTCTGGTCTCTGTGGTGGTGGTAGAAGAATGAAATGTCTCTGACGGTAAGGAGGGGGTGTGTTCCTCAGAGGGTTGTATTTGGACGACGACAACGGTGTGGTCTTTCTCTGCTGTGTCAGGTTCTTCTTCCAGGATGGTTTCTAAGGTCATTTTTTGTGTGACTTAGGTTCCCATTTCACTTTTGGACACTTAGTGGTGACGGGGCCAGATCTTTGGCAAATTGAGCCACTTCTTGAAGCCAAACATCGAAACCCATTTTTCTCCAGTCACGTACATCTTTACAAGTGGTAAGTTGTTGGTGTAGCTCACTATCAATACACACTTCTTGAAATGTGTCAAAGGTAGATAAAGTGTGACGAATGTCTTCTTCACACGGAGGTACCCCACTTGTTTTCATCACCACTCTCAACACTTTGAGTATAATTTGTCTTTCGTGTACCGATAAAGCATGAATGGTCATGTTGTTTTTGATAGTTCATCAAAATAGTCCAAAACAACCACGGCTCCTCCAAAATAATCCAAGGCAAACACTTGTCCTTAAAAATACTCCACAACGAATGTCCTGGAAAACGAAATCCAAGAAAGGTAGTCACTAAGACACACACTGCAGAGCGTCCAAAATTCAATGGAAACAGTTCTTGTATCAAGTCTTTATAATCATCTAAGGTCTGAACACGATCGTTGACTTCCTTCCACGGAATACGTTTCACAAGTGAAGACCACATATCAGGCATGGTGAGATTTTATAGGGTGAGATTCCTAAGGTGGGTATCTTTGGTGGTGGGTTTTTATATCCAGGTTCTTTTGTGATAGACTATTCCCGGGATTCTTCAATGAAAGGTTTTCTCCAGAATCTTTCTTCTGATAGTTTGGAAGAAAGCAATCCTTAAAAATCGAGAAATGACTTTGAGTTTGCGTTTCACTTGGATCTGGACAAACTCTCGGTAAATGCGTACTCGCACCTCCAAAGGCAAACCACGAATGTTCTCTGGTAACGTTTCCGACTTGGAAAGAAGTAACTCTCTTTTGTGTTCTTCACGATAGCGGTGATAGTTTCTCTCCAGAATCAGGCTTCTGATACGGTGGAAGTAGCAATAGTTTAAAAATCGAGGAATGACTTTGAGTTTGCGTTTCACTTGGATCTGGATCAACTCTTTGTAAATGCGTACTCGCAGCTTCGAAGGCAAGTCACGAATGCAGTCTTCTAAACTAGGGACAAAATACTGGTAAATGTGTACTCGCAGCTCCAAAGGTAAACCACAAATGTATTCTTGTAAAGTATCCTCCGACATGTTTTACTTCTTCTGCTTGGCATCTGGCTCATCGTAGCCGTACTCTTCTAAGGCCACTAAAGGTAAGAACTGACAGTGCGGAGACCATCTGGCATGTTCAATGTAAGCTGAGTCGGTAGGCTCCCATTGGTGAAGTCTCACACCGCAACTGAAACACTGAACTTTATCTCCTTCTCCCAAGTAGATAAATCCAGATCTGGCTAAAGCTTTGGCAGTACTTGATTGTAGTAAATATTTAGGCCGCTTGTCTTGGAACGTCTGGAGTCGACTTTCAAACTTGGAATAACCAGGCAAAGCCACAGGTATCGTCAATTCTTTATGACATTCACAGGTACGTTTAGCATTCTTCCCAATAAAGAAGAAAGGTCGTCCTGCATCTCTAGAGGGACGGTGAGGCACACGCACAGCATCGACGATGTCCAAGCGTACGGCATCCGTCTGATCGTGTGAATCGATGCTGTCAACGCTTACGGAATCCGTCTCGTAGCATGGCACTGCATCGCACTCCAAGTCGTGATGGTACTTGGAGTTCACACCACTAGATTTCTCCCTCGGTGGGTGGGTGGCATGAGTATTCTTATTCATCTTTGGTGGGAGGATGACAAAATTACTCATCTTTTTTTTCTTCTTTCTAGGTTGACGTCTGTATTTGCAATGAATGGTTTGGCTTGGAAGTGGTCCCTTTTTTATACCGTAGATCGGCGTGTCCGTAAGGTAAAGTGGTGTGGTCTGGAAGTCTCACTCGTTTCTGGTACACGATTCGGTACACTTTTTGTAAAGGGAGACTGACGATTTGGTGATTAGGTAACCGTACGATCTTGTGAGGTTCTAACGTGTGCACTCAAAAGTCTTCCACTTGTCCAGACAGCAAAGCATTTTTCAAAACCTCAAAATTGACTACTTGGCTGGTTCGATAGTTTAGGGTCAATCCTTTCACTTTGCATTGGGTGTGAAGTTGTCCTTCTTGGTCTCGGTATCGGTAACCGTAATTTTTAGGGCCGCCGCTGGCAAAACTCAGGATGGTGTCTTGAGGGTGCTCGTCCGTCCAGGCTCCTAAACGATCTCTTTGAATGGTAGGGTGTGGGCAACCGGGTCGATGGATGTACATGCAACTGTCGGTGTCAAAGTACAGGACACGATCTCCCAAGACTTCTAAAGCTTCGTCGTACAATTTCAAACGAGCATGAGCGGTCACGTAAGCGGCAATGACTACGTTGCTAAACTTGTCAGGTTTTACAAACTTGGGTTCTTCTTCGAAATTGACTAAGATCAAATCATCACGTTGGTGTTGTCCACCAGTTTAAAGTACTTATAGGGATCGGTCAAGTATTCCGTCTTGGGTACGATCGTACGTTGGGCCATTTTTCCCCACAAGCAATTGAGCATGACTTTGGCAAACGATCTTTTTCCTTCGTTCTTTTCGACGTCTTCCAAAGTGATGCCTTCGATGTCACGGTACTCTTCTTTGAATCGAACTTGGTCTTCGGGAGTCTGACACCACGAAGGATAGCCACTGCCTTCTTGTTTCAGTTTTAAAAATTGGTTGACGTACCCCGAGAAAATGCCTGGATGATTCGTAGCGTCGTCCTTTTGGTATTGTGCGGTGGTTGGAAAGTGCCAGATTTCGTACACTTTCAACAAACGGTATCCTCGATCCAGAGCCCGAAACAATTCGGCACTGACCCACGTTCCTGTCAAAGACCGTTCTTCCTCCGTGTGGTGACAGGGATGATCTTGGTTGCACGTTTCGGCACACGCACGGCATAAAGGAAACATCAGTTTTCCTTGGCAATGGTGAGGTAAGATGGGATAGTACAAGTCGGTCGGAGGTAAGACTTTACATTTAATTAATCCTTCGTATTGACGAATGTGTTCCACGTCAATGTGTTCTGTCAAAATTTCAGGGTGACCGGTGGGAAAAGAAGCATATTTACACACCCAAGAATATAACGAACACACGTCGATGTATTTGATTTCTTCTCCTTGGGATTCGTCTACGTTGTACAGCAAGCGAGTAGCATTGGTTCGTCCTCCAAATAAACTGTGGCGCGGATCCAAAGGTTCGATGTCGGCCACGTCGTAACTTTCGGTGATGTTCTTAAATTCAGGATCGGTTTTCAAACGTCGATCGTACTCGTGCTCCCACATTTCTACCACTTGGTATCCTTGACTTTCTAAGTGAAGTCGTCGTTGGTAAGTGCGTTCGTACAACTGTTCCATGGTAGAATCTGAATAAGGACTTTTCATATCTCGATCAGGATAACAGGTAGGGCATCCGTGAAACAAGCAACCCTGAAACTCGTACACCGTGTGCGGGTTTTCTAAATCAAATCCATCCACGGAATAAGCTCCAATCTTCTTTTCTCCTCCTCCGTTTCTAGCATGTTGTATCCATTTATCTTCTTTTTGACACAAGTAATGGAGCCAACGTAAAGATTTGACCGAATATTGACGACTGGTAAAGAGAGTCGTGTTGGAGTCAATAATGGCTAGTTTGTTCTCGGGCATGAAATTTTGCCAGTAGACTAAGGAACAGGCTTTGGGTAGGGTGGACGCATCTTTCAAAGGATCGACGTCTCCGTGATCGAGAAATAACTCTCGAAACTTTCCACAGCAACGCCGCAAAATGTCCACATCGGATCGACAATACTTGAGTATCTCTTCTTGAAAGTCAAATTGATCGGACTGGTGAACGCGGTACCAAGCGTGAAAGGCTTCTCGCTGTTCGGGGCGCATTCCGTCGGGGTCGTAATCATGGAGGTCAGGCAAATGAGGTAGGACGGCATGTTGATTGGCTTCCGTGTTGAAGAAGTGAGGAAAATAGCCTTTGGCCATTTCTGTCATGCCAAACGTTTTTGGCATTCGACTCAAAGGCATGGCCAAATAACTCATAGAATCTTTGAACTGCACTTGTCCTACTTTCATGTAGATGAGTTTTTTTCCGTTCATGGTAACTTCAGGGCGTTCGGTACCTTGTTGCAAATAATAATTTAACAAAAATTGCCCATCGTATCCCGAAAAATTGTGAGCTATGACGGTCGCATACCGATGACAGTCTCCGTAACGTTGAATGTCTTCTTCGCTCCAACTGTCGTGGATGGTGGGGTCTAAAATCCATTCAGCAAACTCGGACAGAGTGTTAGCACCACGAAAGATTTTTTCACGTCCTCCTGGAATCCGACTACAATGAGGACAGTGGAAGTGAATCGATTCTTGAATGCACTTCTCACAAGCCCGATGAGCCATGCAAAAATTAGGGATGGAATGCCTGTTTCTTGAATGCATTCAAAATCAAAAAAGATGAAATCCACTTGGTTCTTGTTCTTCTTTAATTCTTTCTTTTCTGTCTTGTCGTACTTTTGAATAAAACATTGATGATCAAAGTTCACGATCTGCTTGCAAATGTTACATCTTTTTTTTCCGGTACAAACGTGTCTCTTAGGGTCGTTGGTGCGCATCAGTTTTCCACACGTGGAGCACAATTTCAATAAGTCGCAAGCACATTTTTGTTGGTGCTCTTGTGTCTTGCGATGTTGTTCGTAACAAGAGGGACTGACAAAAGTGCGTCGACACGTCTCACAATGGACGTGGTGTTGTTCAGGAAGGCATGGTTTGGCCGCTAAACAGCCCCGACATCTCTGACCGCAATGAGTGTGTCGCCCCCGATTGCTAAATCCTTGGTCACATTTCTCGCAGTAGTAAGAGTGTCCTAGAAATCCGGTGATACTGGTGATGGCATCGAAATGTACTTGATGGTGATAGAGGTGAATGTATTTTCCTTCGGGGAAATCGGGACCTCGAAACAGCATATCTCCGCGCACTTCTTGAGGGTGAACTTTCAACGTGTAGTGAGGAGCCAAGACGTCTTCAAGTTGTTGCATTGAGAAATGCCACACACGGTCTCTTTAGGGATACCTGCTTGTTGCAACAGGAGTTCTGCTTCTTTTCGTTGTTTGGCTCTGTCCGATCGTCGAATGCTCTCCCAGGCTCTTTTCCATTCTTTGCTCTCGTTCTTGTTGGCATACGTGCGCTCCACCACGATGGCTCGAGCCAAGCACATCTGGTCTTGGGTATTGTCGATTTGGACAACACTGCGTTTGGTACTTCGAAGATCGTCCACCAGTAACGCTTTCCTACTTCGTCCACTTCCTCGAGTAGGGGAAACGTGAGTCATGTAGAGTGTGGTCTTTCCATCCGTGATGGTAAACTTATCGTTAGATTGTTGAACATGTTCTATTTTGGACATGACTTTGTCTGGTGTCAATTCTGCCGGGGTGCTGAACTCAATCCAAACGGGGGACTTCAAGTTGTCGTGATGGATGGCCAGTCTCAATCGATCGTCTTCTTTGGCTCCACATTGTTGTTTCAAGTTCTGTAACACAGAATCCCACAAATCGATAATGAACCCCGCCGCTTTCTCGGGAGGTACTTCGGACTTGAAGTCTTTGAAGTGAACCGTGTGAGTGAAGGCCGTGGTTCTGAATTTTCGAGAGGTTATTTTTTGCGTCTCTCGAATCCGATAGTAATTTTCAGGAGCCACGGTAGTAGGACTGTCTTGGTCAGGGGTGTTGGTGGTGGTAGTGGATTCTTTGGGTGGGTTAGAAGTTTTTGTTTCAGACTCACTCATCTCTTCTTCGAAATCGCTCGCATGGACTTGAGCTAGCACTTCATCTAGTGGTGTTTCAGGCGGTACGGACAGTCTTCGTCGTCGAAGCCTCTTTGTTTCTTCTTCTTCTTCTTCTTCTTCTTCTTCTTCTGTTTTCTCGTGGCTTGGGCATGATCTTTTCACCTTGAAGTTTATTTTGAAACTGATTCAGTTTCACACAGGAACCTATATATATATATAGACCTTCTTACCTTCAGAATCAGTCTTTGGGATTGCACTTTCAAACTGTGAAGATGGAAGAGTCAAGAAGAGGTCGATGCCCCAAGAAAGGTCATTGTGCTTCCTATTATTGGGATTATCTAAGCCGAGGAACAGCAAAGAGAGATAAAAGTCAAGATACTTGTTTTATCTGCTAAGAGAAAGGACATTGGGCTCCAGAATGTCCACAACGTCAAAACCAAAAGAGAGATAAAAGTCAAGATACTTGCTATATCTGCCAAGAGAAAGGACATTGGGCTTCAGAATGTCCACAACGTCAACAAAAAAGAGATTTTGGAATTGAATTGAATAAGTATGTCCATAAAGTGTATGATAATTATGCTGCTGACATACTTGGTAATGTCTATCATATGAATTCTGGAAGGAAAGTCAAAGGAAATTTGAATTCATTTGGATTGATAACTATTAATGTTGTTTGTAAAGAAGGAAAGAGGAAGAAACATACAAATCGAGGGAGATTTGTCTTTGAAGTGGTGAATGGAGTGGATCTACCAAGACAGAGTCAAGTGGTACATCTCAGTGATGTACTTGATGATGATAGAATAGAAAATCTTCAAGTGATGACTGCTAGTGAACGAACATGTTTGCACAAGCATGTGAAGAAGGATAAAGAAAAAAGGAGTGTTAATTTTGGAAGTGCTAGAAGTGTGTTGTGTCAGTTTGTTGGTGAGACTGAGCAAAGAAGATTTGGGAGTATGGAAAAGGCTGTTCAATATTTTGATTGTAATGAAGGAAGTATCTACTATTGCTGTACTGGGATTTATAAGTCGGTCTTTTCGAAGAAGTTCCAGAAAAGATTTCAAGCTAGATTGGAAGAGCCAGAGAAGAAGAGTCAAGTAATTGGAGGATTTGTGAGACCTGTGAAATTAACTGACTTGAATTCAGGATTATATAGTCGGATGGATTCCACTTGTGATGTGGCAAGATGTTTTGGATTAGATCAGCGTGAAGTTTACAGGATTTGAAGGAAAAGGCAGTGGATTCGAGATGCTAATGGACATTTTATTAAGTTGGAGTTTATCAATGAGAGTCCAGAAGAAAGTTATGAGAAAATTGTAGACAAGAATCTTCTTGAAGTGTCAGAACAAGAAGAGGATGAAATGGTGGAGATGGAAATGGATTGAAATGTATTGGATTTATATGAAATATATAGTAACATAATGTATATACATTGAATAAAATATAATTATTATTGATGTATATCTCTGAATGGTGTTGTGTGGTTTTTTATTGAATTTGAAAAAAATGATTATGTTCTATTTCTCTTCTTTCTATCGATCTGAAGTCACCCCCTATATCCATTTTTCTCACTCTCGATCTGAACCCTATTTTTAGGTCCGCGCAATGGATGGTGTGGTGTATGTGTTGGATAGTATGTTGGCGTGATTTCATCCCTTCGTCATACTCTTTCGTCTGATAGCAGGTTTGGGTTTTTTATGCAGCACACAAGCAATTGGGATAGTGTGTTAGGTTTGGGTTTATAAAGCATACAAGGCGTTTGGTTTTGGGGGTAAGGGGTGATGGAGTGTAGAATCCGCGAAGTCTAGAATGACGTCAGACGCGGGTAGTGTGAGTCATGTTTTTTTTTTTTAAAAGGTGAAAGGGATGTTTTCCATCGCGTCCGCGCTTCTAGTATATTAAAACAACGCCTTCCCAAGTTAAAAATACCCATTTGCTATCTATCAAGATGAACACCGTAGAAACAATCAAACAGATCCGAATGCATCTAGAGGTGGCGTAGCACCTCCTAGGGGTAGTAGAAAAGAGGGAGGAAGAAGAAAGGGAAAAGAAGGAGCCCATCCAACCTCATCCGATGGAGGAGGAAGATCGCAGGATAGTGGAGGAGAAGGAGGAGAAGAAGGAGCCTATCCAGCCTCATCCGATGATGGAGGAGGAAGATCACAGGATAGTGGAGGAGAAGGAGGAGAAGGAGGAGAAGAAGGAAGAAAATTGGGAACCAGAAGTGGTCCATCCTCCATTTATCCTGAAGAAGCGCAGTAGGAGGAGGAGCTGTCCTGCGTGTCGGGCCAAGCCAGGGAGGTGCCCACACCTCTAGATGAACTCTAAAAAACAACGGTCCTTTTCAGGGCCACCCATTACTCAAGAAAAGATTAATTTTCCAATGATTGCCTACCCTGTTAAACTTCCCGTACGACCCCGTAGTGCCACCCCAAAATGTTAAAATTCCCGTAAGACCCCATAGTGTCCCCGCCATGTTAATTTCTCGTATGACCCTATAAAGTCCCCAATGTTAATTTCTCGTAAGACCCCAGAGTGTCCCCGCCATGTTAATTTCTCGTATGACCCCCAAGTGCCCCACGCCTGTTCCTCTTTCTCGTATGACCCCAACTACCCTCTTCATGTTCAATTCCCCTTGTCCCTCAAGTGCCATCTCCATGTCTTCATGTTAAATTCCCCTTGTCCCTATAAACTTTTTACCCTTTTAACATAGGATTTCCCCTTGTCCCCCAGTACCCACCCCCTACTACTCGCGTACTACCTCGCGTTAGCCTGATAGCATAGGTGTTACCCGTCATCATTATGTACTTGGAAGGACATAATCCCCCCTGTATGTTTATTAATGTTTTTTTATTTTTTATTTTTATTTTTATTTTTTTTCTTGTTGTTGACGCGGTTCGCCTTTCCAACATGTGAGCGAGTGAGCTCCAGGTCGCCTTTACGACGCACCTCCCCCTAATGGGGGGCCTACTGGAACTCATCACCCACAGTGGTTGTACTTGGTTTCCGGTAGAGATCAGCACTGTTATGTGCCTGCCCCTGTGTCAACTTTTCTATTTTCCTATGTGTGTTAGTTTCTGCGAGTACTTTATGCTGTTTCTTGAAGCAGTCCTGTCTCTCTCTTATTGGAGGGGAAGGTATGTATCTTCTGGGGAATGGCCTGTCTGGTCTCTTACCTGATCTTCCCTTCCCCTCCGTTACCCCTTCTCCTCCGTTCCAGGCAGGCAGGACTGCTTAATTAGTGTTGTAGTTGTAGTTTGTTGTTTTTATATTTTTACATACATGAGTAGTTATCGGGGGGTACTGAGGCCCATGAGGGGGTGGTATGGACCCATACGGGAGTTTAACGTTGCGGGGCCTCTATGGACCCATTTGGGGCACTATAGGCCCAAAAGTGCCAAGATTTATAGGCCCATGAGGAGGTGGTATGGACCCAAACGGGAATTTATCATAGCGGGGGTACTTGGGGTACAAAAGGAAATTTTGAGCACGCCGTATGTAGTGACGAAGACAACGTCCTCTACCATCAAAACTGGGGAGGGGGGGTGTTAGATAGTAGAGGACGTTGTCTTCGTCACTACATACGGGGCGTGGGGACATAGGCAATGATGGAAAAATAATTAATCTTTTCTTGTAAAATGGGTGGTCCTGATAAGGACCGTTGGATTTTTATTTTAAAAAAAGAGTTCATCTAGAGGAGGTGTGGGCACCTCCCAGGCTTAGCCCTGCACGCAGGGCAGCTCCCCCTCCATGTAGCTTTACTCTGTTTACACGGAGCTGTAAAGGCCGACGGAGGATGAGTCGCTTCCGGCTCCCAATTCTCTTTATTGGCGTCCTGCTCCTCCATCATCCGGTGGGGTCTGATAGGGATTTTGTTTTCCCTCTCCTCCTTCTCCTTCTTTTCCAGATCTTGGAGAAGGTGCCACGCCACCTCTAAATGAACTCTAACTTGCCGAATGGTTTCTTGTTTATTCATGTTTGTTGAATAAATGGGATAGCTCAAGTGTGAAGGTGTTGTTTTAATATACTAGAAGCGCGGACGTAAAGGAAAACATCCCTTACACCTAAAAAAAACAAAAAAAAAAAAAACATCACCCCACTACCCCGCGTCTGACGTCATTCTTTTGACGTCATTCTAGGCTTCGCGGATTTTGCATTCCATCACCCCTTACTCTAAAAGCGCGGACCTAAAAGAAACTACTTTTGATAAAAATGAAACACACACCACACTATCCATTTTTAAAAAAAAAAAAAAATTTTTATATTAAACTTTCACACACCACACAACCAATTTCTTTTTAAAAAAAACTTTTTTATATTAAAACACACGCCACAAACATACAAGGGGAAAAGGGTTTTTTTTGTGGAGTGGGTTATCACAAACAAACAAACATACAAAACATATAAAACACAAATATATATGGCAATTTGAGAGTAGTGATCTTTTCTAGAGATTGGGGTGGCCCTTAAAAGGACCGTTGGGTTTAAGAAGTTATGTTGTTTTTTTTTTTTAACTTCTTAGGGGTGAAGTAGCAGTTGTAGTAGCAGCTCCAGCAGGGCGGCCACGTTTAGCAATGGGTCTCACAGCTTTAAGGCAGGCAGGTCTCTTTCGGGTGAAAGAGAAAGCAAATTCTTCACAGTCAATCTTGCAACTTACTTCTCCGTCAGGTAGTTTGTTGGACTGCATAAGTTGTTGTTGCTGTTGTTGTCTTTACTGTTGTTGTTGTTGCTGCTGCTGCTGTTGTAGTCGTTGTCCAACCTCCCATTCTGTTCTTTCCCGAAGTATTTCTTCTCTCAGAACCTCTTCTACTAGATCATGCGCCATTTGAATGAACGCCATCGTCTTTCTCTCCGGGTTGGTTTCCATTAAATGATTCTTCACCCTCTGAATGTTTACCATAGCTTCATTCAGCTTTGTAATCTTGGGTGCGGCCATCTTCTTTTTTTTTGGAACTGTTGAGATCTTGACGAGTCAACGAGAATGACTACACTGGCCAACGCACCGCTTTATATGCTTAACGCGCGGACGCGATGGAAAACATGGTAGGGTTTCAGATCGACAGTGAGATAACAGATAGAGGAAAGAGGTAACTTTTTTAGATCGATAGAAAGAGAGAGAGAGAACATAATTATTATTTTTTTTTCAAATTCAATAAAAAACCACACAACACCATTTTTTTTTTTCAACAATAACAATTTTTTAATCAACAATAACCATTCTAACATAAAAAAAACTAACAATTCAACAAGAAATTTTAAACAGGAACATATTTACAAGATATACAACGTTGGGAAGGTAAACTAAACTTCCACCTTTCTACATCGACATCATTCTAATGCACACTACGTTTGTGAGCTAAAGACAAGAGATAACCATAATGTTCACAAAACCATCGTTGTACTTTAGCATCGTTTCGAGCATAGTCTGTATTAAACCAAGTCAGTAAATGTTCTAAGGAATATCCAAGACTGCGTTGATGAAGAAAATGTACACAATATTGTCCACACACCATCGAATCTGATCCTTGTACTCGAACATTATTCAATTGAGTCGAGACGGCATTTCTTCTCATAAAGTCGATGATGTCGTTTTCCAAAGGAGGTAATCCATAAGAATCAAAATATTCCACACACTGATTGTTGGGAAAGTACACGGCAATCAAATGGGTTCCTGGTAGATGACTGTCGTCGGTATTGATGACATAGGCATGAACGTTTTTCGGTTTACGATGAGGTAGTTCATCTTTAGCACACACCACAGGATTCCAAGAAGAAGTGTAGGAACTACGTGTCAATAGGTAATGAAGTTCTCTGGTATCGATTTTTTTCTTCTTCTTCTTTTCTTCAATGGAAATAATAGGTCACCAATTCACACCTGACTTTATGCTTGAATTGATCTGTCTTGTAATTCCAGGAATATTCACGTCGGATAGGCTCTGCACTCTGTTGAATGAGTCCTTCGATACGTCTGATCTCCAGAGGAGTAAGTGGAGGAAAAGAAGAAGTCTGTAAGACTTTATACCACTGTTTCAACATGTGTTCATCTGAGATTTCGGACCAGGCTGTTTCCAAATATTCATCCAATTTTTCTTCACCTGTCAACATCATACATTTGTCGTGTTGTATCTGACTGGGATGATCGTTTTGACATCCATAACATTGTTCTTTAATCAGGCTGTTAATTCTTTCAGTCAATTCCTGAGCATAACAGGACACTAACTGTTTTTCTTGTTCTGGCCATCGACAAGCCATAAATCCAGCAAACACAGGAACTGAATTGTTTTCTTCTTCTTCTTCTTCTATTCGAGGTACTGAATGAATGACTTCATCATCCTTTGTGGTAGTTGGTGACTGTTGAATCACTTCACAAAATCCCTCATCTATTTCCATAGGTTCTTCTTCTTCTTCTTCTACGTGCTGCATCTTTTTTTTTCTTTTCTTCTAATAGTCTAGAATTACTTCTCTCAAGCTGTTGATCTCTAGAGTATTATCAAATTCTGCAAACAAGATGACGTTCACTGTCTGGCCTAGAGGTTGTGCAAACTGAAGTTCCACTCGAAGGGGGCCTGATTTTATAGGGTGGAAATGTCCTTCATCGCTGCCTTGGTCCGGAGTGAAATCAAATCCCCACAAGGCATACCCTCCTGCAAAATCGTCGTACGAAATACCGTGGCTACTGTCGGTACCTAACTGTCCTGTGGCTTCATACAGGGTCAAGTAAGATCGTAAGTAAGTTTTTGCGTTGACGGCAAAGTCAGGTTCAAAAGGTCTGGTACACAAGGTCTTGCCATCTCGACTGACATCTATCTTGGAGACGTTAAAGTGCTGAAAGTTGAACGGATTCTGATCGTGGGTTCCATTGAAGGCTGCATTAGAAACCATACCAATCAGCAAACGTTTGTGGAGCTGCCCTTGGAAGATGTGATCTTCGACTATGGATCGGAGTCCAGCGGCAATGGTAAAGGTTTTCACTTCCACGCGTCGCACAGGATACTTAGCAGTGGTTCTGCTCAAGGTTTGACTGATGTCGTTGGCTACTTTTGGTAAGACTTCTACACGTCGCACATAAAGTTTGGCTTCTTGGATGACAGTTTTCCACTCGTTGTTTTCGGCCATCAAATGGAAAGCGGCACTACTGCGATTCAGTCTCAGGCGTACATCTACTCCATTGAGTAAATACTTGTCTTGCAACCACATGTCCAAATGCAAACGATCCATCAGTTCTAAAGGTCGATTTTGGTTGATTTTCTTTCGACGGTCGTTAAACCCCACATTGTGAGGGACTGCTGCAGTTATTCTTGCATTAGCGAAATCAGCACCATCAATCCTGGCCGGCACTGATACCTCTCTGTTTTCAAACAATGTCAGAGTGTCAGGTTTCCAGACCACTGAAGCATCCAGATGAGTGTTCTTGGCTTCTTTTCCGAACGTCAAGAGATTTTCCAAGTAAGCACGGTAAGGGTAAGTATCCAAACTACTGCTGACCATTTTGTTATTCAAGTACAAATCTATTCCACTGAACAAGGAATGCATGAAATTATTGACTGGAGCGACTCTGGAATTGTTATCAGGAGCATTACCGTCATTTTTTTGTACTTTGAGTTTCAGGAACAAGTAGCTGCCATTCAGATCGATGTAATCTTCGGTTTGTCCTTTGATTTCAAATTCGATAGGAGCTGAATCCGACAAAGACGATATAGGTTGAAATTCCACCCATTGGGATTCTTTCATCGTCATCATGGTGGGAGGCATGGTAAACATATCTAGTTCTGACTTGGTACATTCGCAAGAATCTCGGTGCATCATTTTCAAAGGTGTTAATAATCAAACACGTCTAATTCTCTGATGGTTCTTTTTCTTTTCTTATTCTTTTTGGAAGTACCGTGTGTTCTTTTATGAACTTTGAAAGGATTTCGATGTTGTCGTCGTCTCGTTCTGCCTTGTCCTTGCTGTGAACTAATGCCAGAGCCTGAAGCGTGAAGCGTATTTATAGGATTTTCTCGGAGACCCAAAAGATCTTTACCAGTGTTCATCAACACATTTTTGCCTGCTCTCATAAAGGCTTCTTTAGGATTTTGTTTGTCGATGAGGACATTTTGCAAAAATTATTTTCCTTGTGTCAAAGCGGCATCTTTTAAGGCATGAAATCCTCGAGACACCATCGGTTTCAAAATAGGAGCTACTGTCCGAAAAGCCGATTTTAACATATCTCCTAAGCCATGTCCTCGTTGTCGAGCCACTCCTCGGTACACTGGATACATTTTTTGGTGATGTTAGAGAACTTGTTTTTTTTGAAAATGTAGTTTCACCGTGACTTTTCCTTTGTCATTGTCTCCTTTTATACCAATGTTGACAGTGTCAAAATACGATTTACTGACTGGAAGATAATGAGGGTGTACAAATTCACGGTGAACGTGAAACGTGTTTCGACTTTCTTCGTACGCACCAGCAGCAGTATCTATTTTGAAAGGAATGACTCTCAGTAACGGCGCAGCTGTGTGTCCTACCACGCTGTACTCTACCACATCGGAGTACACATAGATTAAATTCATTCCAATGTTCAATTCCATAGGGTGTTTAAAAGCATCTGCGGATTCTATGTTGGTTGAGTTTTTTCGATTGGTACTGTCTTTATTGCCACCCAAAATGGCATACAATCCAGGAAAAAATTCAATTGTCATGAATCTTCTCTCCTCGGAGGGTATGTTTCTTTCTTTAGCAGTTTTGTCGTCAATGAATTCACCAGTAGCTTTATCCATCATAGCAAATTCTATGTGGAAACGGCGTGCCACCTCACTTAAACCGATTCGTACAAGTTTATTGTTACGATTTAAGGTTTTGCTAAATTGTTGGTCAATGGCGGACTCAACGGTGTCCCACAAATGTCGAGAACCAAAATAATACCCCGTAGGAATTCTCAAGGTATACTGACCAAAGACACTTTTGTCAGAATCTTTTTTTGGATCTGAAAACTTTTTGAATGCTCCCTTCATGTCTGGATTATTTTTGTCTCCTTCCCAGCTTTTGGGATCGTTTTTTTCCAAGTCATCTTGTATTTTTTTGTTCAAGATTTCCACGACGATAGTGTTTTGAAATTTGTTGATGTTCATGATTTGCGTAGGATGAATGATTTCTACCAACCCTACTTCCCAATGAGCATCGTGATCCAATTGAATGGATTGAGATAATTTGGTGGTGAAACAACATAAGGTGTTGTTGGGAAACACATTCATGGAACTGTCACTGGGTAACGTTAAATAAAATTGGTCATTCATAGTTCCAAAGTGGTTCTGGTGTCCGAGGAGTCACTCAAGTGAACAGAAGAATGATGTTCAAAGGGTTCCAAAAGAGAATTGGTATTGTGGTCACTGGACGAAGAAGGTGGACTGGCGTTGGTCGTACTCCCGTTGTTGTGGTGACTGTTGTCCGTTGTCGTAAATTTCAAAGAGGGACTGGGTAAAAGATAACTGATACAACTGCTAAGTAAAACGGTCCACAATTGTTTGTCTTCTTGTTGTAAACTCAAATTGGCAATAGCTGCTCCGATGACACAAAACACTACAATGATTTGGCAGAAAAAGAAGAATTGATTTTTAGGCACACGTTCTCCGCACCACACCCAAAGCGGTTGTTTTTGTAATTCTTGAAGAGAAGAAGGAGTCGTTGAAGTCGTGGTTGCTGTGTTGAATGGCATGTTGTTGAGTTACTTCTTTTTCTTTTTCTAGTCGACGACTTGAGAAGCAGCAATCCAAGAATCAAAACTAGGTGGATATCCTTTCCAACGTACTTTGACTTCTTCTACTCGACGTTTGCCTACTTTGCGTGTTCTTTGTTCGAGAATGCTTTCGATGTCGTACAAGGCGTCTTCTTTTTTGGTCACTCGTTGTAACTCAGGCAAGTAAAATGTTCCTTTGAGTACTTCACCGTGCATGTCTTCCAATTTATAGACGGGAGGATCACGTCCACGGACGGGGGTAGTGACACGAAACAATTCGGTGGTCCAGTTGGGTAAATAACCTTTGTCAAAAGTACGTTTTTCCGATGCGAACCCAATCTCCCGTCTTTAACTCCAACAAGGTTTTCTTTTTTTTCTTCTGGGGTGAACCAAACAATTTATCAAACACGGTCACTTCGTTTTCAGGGCTGACCTCTTCGGGGGCACATCCGATGCTTCGATGGTACGACTGATTGTACGCTTTGACCAAACGGGGTAACACGTCGATGTACTTGAGAGTATGTTGATGTGTAAAATATTTCCACATGCGTTCTTTCAAAGTTCTTTGAAAACGTTCCACGATACTGGCTTTGGTTTCAGGATTTTCGGTGGTAAAAAATGAATTTGTCTTTGTTTCAATTCTTTTTGAAAAGCTTGGTTTAGAAATTCGGTGCCTTTGTCAGTTTGCCATCGTAAAGGTTGGCGTCCACTTTGTTTCAAGACCAATTTTAAGGCACGTACCAATTCGGTACTGCTTTTAGAGGTCAAAGGTACGACCCAAGCAAATTTGGAAAACACGTCGATGACACAAAACAAATATTTGTGGCCACGATTGTAAGTGGCTAAATGAGAGACGTCGGCTAAATCGGCTTGCCATTGATGATCGATCCCTTCCACTTGAGTTGTACTTCTAGAAAATTTACGTCGAATGGGTTTGTGTAACGTGTACGTCGATTGTTCTTGTAACCATCGTCGTACTTTGGCAAACGTACACTTTTCAATTTACTTTTAGCAGCTCGATATAATTTTTGAACTCCTCCGTAACCAGCAGCATGACCAGGATTGTAATAAATGGTGGATAACAGTTTCTCCATGATTTCCTCAAGAATAAGTCAACCAAGTACCAATGCTCTTTTCTTCGTGAGGTATCTTTTTGGATTGTTTACGTGTCCGACGTGCCACTGGTGTAAAAGAAGAAGATGTGGTTTGAACAGGGGTCATCGGTTCTGTTTTGACTTCTGACCTCACTTCTTTCTTTTTCTTTTCTGAGGGTAATGGGGTTGACATCATCTTTTTTATCCAACCCGGTGTGGCTAACTTTTTTTTCTTTTTAAGAGTAGGTGGAGTTGGTAATTCTTCTTCTTCTTCTTTTTATTCTTTTACGGTCATTCCTGTACCGGTGTCTGTTTTAGTGGTGGTGGTGACTTTAGGTTCACTTTTCATCAGGGTTTTGAAATCTCTCAGAGTGGGTGGAGCTGTTTCGTCGACTGCTTTTTAGCGAAAGAGTTGCAGACGTTGTAAAAGTTGACCGTACCGTTGGGTATTTTCTGTTTCTGACAAATCGCTTCGTTCCATCAGGGATTGTATTTCTTGTTGTAACTGTGCCATCTCGTTGAGATTAGGATTGGGTGGTAAATGAGGTATCCGTTGTTCGTTCCAACGATAAAATTCCATCCATCGTTTGTAAGGTACTAAAGTCAGTTTTCGTCCTTCCATTTCATTCAAAGGTACCAAAAAGGTGTGGTCTTTTCAGAGAAGGGTGGTCCTTTTTATCTTCTTTTTTTTTTGGGGGGGGGGTTATTGCATGACCCCTCCTAAAAGCGGTCCAGCAATCGTTCCTAACAAAGGAGCGGCTATTTTTAACAACGGTCCTATCAGCATAGGTAGAAATCCTCCTCGTTGCACCAACATTTGTTTTTTGTTGAAGAGGTATTTTCTTTTTCACCATTTGACGAAGAACGTTCCGATCTTTCCCTAATTTTTGTTTCTGTATCTTGGACAAAGGTACCGTTCCTTTCAACACGTTCAAACAACATTCACACACGGTATCGATGATTTCTTTGGGGGCTGTTTGAATGAGTTGTTTTCACATGGGAGGATTGGATTTGGTTAGGACAGACAAGACATCCCAATGTTTCACCAGACGAGGTGGAAGTCGTCCTTTTTTGGTGGTTTTACTTTTCTTCTTTTTTTGGTGGTGAATACGTTTAGGAGTCATCTTTTTTTAGTAGGGTAGAAAACAAGTCTGAAGTCTCTGGCAGGGTACCCTTCTATTTTATACTGGAACACGTCTCCACTGATTGTCTGCACGACGTACCATCTTTATGACAGGCCTCACTCGACGTTGAGGTGTTTTCAATGGACTAAATCGTCTCAATTCTTCTTTGGATAAATCCACTAAACTTTGTAAGATACCGGTTCTTTCTTGGACTTTGGTTTTAGGGGAAGGTACTTTGTTAGTGGCTGCTGCCATGGCCAAATCAGCCGAAGTCGAGGGTCCCGAAGGGGTCACTTTTGAAATAGGTTTCCATTTTTGCATCAAATTAGGAAACACGGATCTTAAGTCTGGTTTGGCAGGCATCATCATGAAGGGTGGTGAAGAAGACAAAGATGATGAAGTGGACGCAAAAGGAGACCTCGTCAACATTTGGGACTGCTGTTGTGGTGGTGATGGTAATGATGCTGGTGGTGTTTTGTGGGTGTACGTTTGCGTCCTGGCCGCAGTACCTCTCTTACGGCGGGTACCAGTGGTAGGTGTTGTTTTCTTCTTCTTGGTACGACTTTTCTTTTTCTGGGGGGTGGCTTTCTTCTTCTTTTTTTTTGGTGGTTTTCTTTTTTGGACTTTTCTTCTTTTTGGGTGATTTGGGTTTTTTGGCTTGGGCATTAGGATCCCATTTCAAAAGGGAACGAATCATAACCCCTCCTAAAGAACCGCTTCCACCAGGGGTTAAAATGATTTGTTTTTTAGTCCGTGAATCGATTCTAGGATCAGCTAGTTGTTACAATGCTCCTTTATGTTTTTGAAAAAAACGTTGAGTTTGATGAGGGATGTGAATGATGCCTTGCAGTAATTGACGTGCCGTCAAAGTAAACCATCGTAACACTTCTTTAAGACTCGCTTCTAACAAATGAGCACGGACTTGTGCATTTTTTTCACGACTGATGTCATACAAGGCACGAATCAATTTAGCCGAAGGATGAGCTTGAAAGGAAGTCATCTCTCGAAAGAGTGTGAGACAGAAATGACGTAGTAGGTTGTTTTTATAGTTTTTTTTTTTTCTTTCAAAAATTGGCTGAAGGGGACGTGTAAATGACAGGACCACCTTCTTGACCCCAAGGGTGAAACAATTGAGCACGAAATCTCAAATAGTCAGGAGTGGTGGGTTTTAAGTCAATGAGTAAATACTCGTGAGGGGTTTGAGTGGCATCGTCGTACGCATAATTGAGCCAAGGAGCACCTAACTGTTTGGCTAACACTTGTACTTGAGATTTGTCTCTGGGGTTTTTAAACAAGACCACGTAATGAGCATTCAGACTGATGGTCCTATGGGCTTTACTTTGTTGAAATAAATTTTGAGTAATGTAGACAATACTAGCATTACGATGGTGTCCTTTTCGTGTAAACCAAAGTTTAATTTCTTCTTCGTCTTCTCCTAACATGTCATTAAAAATAACCAAATGGGTTTGACTCACGTCAGACACGATTCCATCGTCTTCGTGAGGAATACCATCCACAAACGAAATGGTTTCTCCTTGACTTTCTTGGAGTAGTGTGTAAGACGGTTGCCACTCTTTGTAACACCACACGATGCGTTGAGGTGGACGATCGAACAAATCACCTTTGTGTTCGATCAAACGTTTGACAAATTCGGTTTTACCTGAACCACTAGGTCCAGCAATCAACATGTTAAATGGATGGCGCAGATACAAAGCGTTCCAACTTTGACGATCTAACTTTTCGTCAATCACTTTGACCACAGAAGAGGAGGTAGACGAGGTAGAAGAAGATGATGTAGCCATGACTGAGGTAAGAAGATTTTTGAGAAGAAGACAAAAGACCCAAGACATTTTATACGTTTCATACACGTTTATTTTTTTAGAAAAAACAACCAACACAACAAAAAAAAAAAAAAACACATTTTACAAGTCATTAAATCCAACGAGTGATAAAATAGCAAAGTAAAATCATCAGGTACACAATTAAGGCTCCCACTAAAACAATCAAAGTGTCATATAAACAAGGCAATGTACAACAATATTTTAGTGTCCTAGGAATGAAAGACACAGGCACTGCTTGGTGTGGTATTCTTCTGGTCGTCTTTGTTTTGGTAGAAGAATGCTCTGACGACGGCGGTAAGGAAGGGTTATGTTCCTCAGGGGGTGGTTGTTGTATTTGGACAACGGTGGTATGGCCATCTTTTTCTGTGGTGTCAGGTTCTTCTTTTTCTTCTTTCAGGGTTTCCCATTGAGGTTCCCATTTTTTCACTTTTGGTCCCTTATGGACATGTTGCCAAATCTTTGGCAAACTGAGCCACTTCTTGTAGCCAAGATTGGAAACCAAGGTTTCTCCAGGGCCGTACATCTTTCCAATTGAAAAGTTGTTGGTGTAACTCACTAGCAATACACACTTCTTGAAATGTTTTATAGACAGATAAAGTGTGACGAATGTCTTCTTCACATGGAGGTTCCTCGCTGATTTTCGTTACCACTCTCAACGCTTTAAGTACAATCTTTCTTTCGTGTACTGATAAAATCAAGTTTTTATAGTCTTCTTCTTCTACTAAGTCCGAAGAAGAACAAAGGGTCATATTGTTTTTTTGAACTCAATAAATTAGTCCAAAACAACCACGGATCCTCCAAAATAATCCAAGGTAAACACTGATCCTCAAAAATATTCCACAACGAATGTCCTGGAAAACGAATTCCAAGATAAGCAGTCACTAAGACACACACTGCATAACGTCCAAAATTTAATGGAAACAGTTCTTGTATCAAGTCTTTATAATCCTCTAAGGTCTGAACACGATCGTTGACTTCCTTCCACGGAAGCCGTTTCACGAGTGACAAGTAGAGTCCAGACATACCGGCACTTTATAGGGGTCGATGGCTAAGGTAGGTATCTTGGGTGGCATGTTTTTATAGCCAGGCTCCCAAGGTTGGTACCTTTTGAGAAAGTCTCCGTGAACGTAGCTATTGCAATACATGTTTCCCAGAATCAGTCTTCTATGACTTTGGAAGAGAGCATAGTGTACAGCTCGAGAAATGACTTTGAGTTTACGTTTCACTTGGATCTTGACAAACTCTTGGTAAATCATTTGGCGCACTCCCAAAGGCAAGAAACGAATGTACTCTGGTAAAGTTTCCGACTTGGACAGAAGTAACTCTCTTTTGTGTTCTGCACGATACTCGTGATAGTTTTTCTTCAAAATCAGACTTCTGATATGTCGAAAGTCACGATAGTACGCAAATCGAGGAATGAATTGAAGTTTGTGTTTCACTTGAATCTGGACAAACTCATCGTAAATGCGTTTTCTCAACTTCAAAGGCAAGTCACGAATACGATCTTCTAAGCTAGGTATATACTGAAAAATACGTTCTTGCAACTCTAAGGGTAAACTACCAGTATACCATTGTAAAGTAGTATCCTTCTCCGACATGGCTTTTTTTACTTCTTCTTCTGTTTGGCATCTGGCTCATCGTACCCGTACTCTTCTAAGGCGACTAAAGGTAATAACTGACAGTGCGGAGACCATCTGGCATGTTCAATGTAAGCTGAGTCGGTAGGCTCCCATTGGTGAAGTTTCACACCACAACTGAAACACTGAACTTTATCTCCTTCTTTCGAGTAGATAAATCCAGATCTGGCTAAACCTTCCGGTTTAGGACCTTGTAGAAATTTTGGCCACTTGTCTTTGAATGACTCGAGTCGACTTTCATACTTGGAATAACCAGGTAAAGTCACAGGTATTCTGACATGCGAATATTTATCAATGCCTATTCCCTTGTTGTCGTTATGGTCAATAGAGGTACCTTTAGTATTTCCAGTAAAACATAAAGGTCGTACTGCCTCTTTAGAGGGTTGTCGATGAGTGAGACTTCCAGAGGGTCCTGAATCCAAGATGTTACAACATACGGAATCCGTTTGAACGTGTGAATCGGGGATGCCAAACCGTACAGAATCCGTCTCATCGCATGGTACTGCATCACACTCCAAGTCGGTGATGATAGTACTTGGAGTTCACACCACCACCACTAGATTTCTCCCTTGGTAATGGTGGTGGGTGGGTGGCAGTTTGAGTACTCTTATTATAGTTATGTGGAAGGATGACAAAATGACTCATCTTCTTTTTTTTCTTCTCTTCTTGCTCGGTCAACGTTGAAACTCAGAATGAAGGGTTAGACTTGGAAGGGGTTCCTTTTTTATACCTGTCCACTGTACCATCCGAAAAGTATTGTAATGTGATCCGTGGAAACGCTAAAGAAAGGTAAGTATAGTTTGGTGACCATCTGACATGTTCCAGGAGAGCTGAATTCTTACAATCCATACGAATAATGACACCACAACTAAAACACTGTACTTTGGTTCCCTGTCCAAAGTAAACAAATCCTGCTCTGGCTAAAGAGTAGGAAGTAGGTAATCCATTTTTTCCTAAGTTTTTTTTTTCCTTTTTTGAATGTGTTCCATCGATGAGGACAATAACAATAGTCAGGCATGTGTTTAGGCCAATTTTTGAATGTTTTCAAGCGACTGGCACACTCACAATAGTCAGGCAAGGCCAATGTTGAAGTCATCTTTGGTGTTGTCTTTTTTTTCTGTTCAAGAGGATTTCCTTTTTTTATACTCCAAATCAGCGTGTCCGTAAGGTAAAGACGTGTGATCTGGAAGTCTCACTCGTTTTTGGTACACGATGCGGTACACTTTTTGAACAGGTCGAGTCACGATTTGATGATTAGGTAGTCGTACAATCTTGTGAGGTTCTAACGTGGGTACTTGAAAGTCTTCCACTTGTCCAGACAGTAAAGCATTTTTTAAAACCTCAAAGTTCACCACTTGGTTGGTTCGATAGTTCAGAGTCAACCCTTTGACTTTACAGGAGGTGTGAAGTTGACCTTGTGGGTCTCGGTATCGGTACCCATAATTTTTAGGGCCACCGCTGGCAAAACTCAGAATGGTGTCTTGAGGGTGCTCGTCTGTTCAGGCTCCTAAACGATCTCCTTGAATGGTAGGATGGGGGCAACCGGGGCGATGAATGTAGATGCAACTGTCAGTATCAAAGTACAGAACACGATCTCCCAAGACTTCTAACGCTTCGTCGTACAATTTCAAAGGAGCATGAGCGGTCACGTAGGCGGCAATGACTACGTTACTAAACTTGTCAGGTTTGACAAACTTGGGTTCTTCTTCAAAATTGACTATGATCAAATCATCGCGGACGATTTCGACGTGTTTGACTAGTATATTTTTATCGTCCACTAGTTGAAAGTAACGATAAGGTTCGGTCACATATTCCGTTTTGGGTAAGATCGTACGTTGGGCCATTTTTCCCCACAAGCAATTGAGCATCACTTTCGCAAACGATCTTTTTCCTTCATTTTTTTCCACCTCTTCCAAAGTGATGCCTTCGATGTTACGGTACTCTTCTTTGAATCGTTCTTGGTCTTCGGGAGTTTGACACCACGAAGGATAACCACTAGCTTCTTGTTTCAGTTTTAAAAACTGATTGACGTACCCCGAGAAAATGCCTGGATGATTGGTGGCGTCGTCCTTTTGGTATTGGGCTGTAGTTGGAAAGTGCCAGATTTCGTACACTTTCAACAAATGGTATCCACGATCCAGAGCCCGAAACAATTCGGCACTGACCCACGTTCCTGTCAAAGACCGTTCTTCCTTCGTGTGGTGACAGGGCTGATCTTGGTTGCACGTTTCGGCACACGCACGGCATAAAGGAAACATCAGTTTTCCTTGACAATGGTGAGGTAAGATGGGATAGTACAAGTTGGTCGGAGGTAAGACTTTACATTTAATTAATCCTTCGTATTGACGAATGTGTTCCAAGTCAATGTGTTCTGTCAAAATGTCAGGGTGTCCGGTGGGAAAACGAGCATATTTACACACCCAAGGATACAAAGAACACACGTCAATGTATTTGATTTCTTCTCCTTGGGATTCATTCACGTCGTACAGCAAGCGAGTAGCATTGGTTCGCCCTCCAAATAAACTGTGGCGCAGATCCAAAGGTTCGATGGCAAACGCGTCGTAACTTTGAGTAATGTTCTTAAATTCAGGATCGGTTTTCAAACGTCGATCGTACTCGTGCTCCCACATTTCTACCACTTGGTATCCTTGACTTTCTAACTTGAGGCGTCGTTGGCAAGTCTGTTCGTATAACTGTTCCATGGTAGAATCTGAATAAGGGCTTTTCATCTCTCGATCAGGATAACAAGTAGGGCATCCGTGAAACAAACAACCCTGAAACTCGTATACTGTGTGCGGGTTTTCTAAATCAAATCCATCCACGGAATAAGCTCCAATCTTCTTTTCTCCTCCTCCGTTTCTAGCATGTTGTATCCATTTGTCTTCTTTTTCACACAAGTAATGAAACCAACGTAAAGCTTTGACCGAATATTGACGACTAGCAAAGAGAGACGTGTTGGAGTCGATGATGGCAAGTTGGTTCTCAGGCATGAAATTTTGCCTGTAGACTAAGGAACAGGCTTTAGGTAAGGTGGCCGCATCTTTCAAATGATCGACCTCTCCGTGATCGAGAAATAACTCTCGAAACTTTCCACAACAACGTCTTAAAATATCCACATCAGATCGACAATATTTGAGCATCTCTTCTTGAAAGTCAAATGGATCGGTCTGGTGAGCGCGGTACCAAGTGTGAAAAGCTTCTCGCTGTTCGGGGCGCATTCCGTCGGGGTCGTAATCATGAAGGTCAGGCAAATGAGGTAGGACGGCATGTTGATTAGCTTCCGTGTTGAAGAAGTGAGGAAAGTAGCCTTTAGCCATTTCGGTCATGCCGAACGTTTTTGGCATACGACTCAAAGGCATGGCCAAATAAATCATAGAATCTTTAAACTGTACTTGTCCTACTTTCATGTAGATGAGCTTTTTTTCTGTTCATGGTAACTTCAGGGCGTTCGGTCCCATGGTTCAAATAATAATTGAGTAAAAACTGCCCATCGTATCCCGAAAAATTGTGAGCTATGACGGTGGCATACCGATGACAATCTCCATAACGTTGAATGTCTTCTTCGCTCCAACTGTCGTGGGTGGTAGGGTCTAAAACCCATTCAGCAAACTCAGACAAAGTGTTAACTCCACGAAAGATTTTTTCACGTCCTCCTGGAATTCGACTACAATTAGGGCAGTGAAAATGAATTGATTCTTGAATGCACTGATCACAAGCCCGATGCGCCACACAAAAATCTGGAATGTGAATGCCTGTTTCTTGCATGCATTCAAAATCAAAGAAGATGAAATCTACTTGTTTCTTGTTCTTGTTCTTCTTTATTTCTTTCTTCTCTGTCTTGTCAAACTTTTGAATAAAACATCGATGATCAAAATCGACGATCTGATGACAAATGGAACATTTTTTCTTGCCAGCACAAACGTGTCTCTTGGGGTTGTTGGTACGAATTAGTTGTCCACACGTAGAACACGATTTCAATAAGTCGCAAGCACATTTTTGTTGGTGACCTTGTGTGTTGCGATGCTGTTGGTAACAAGAAGGACTGACAAAACTTCGTCGACAGGTTTCACAAGTGACATGATTTTTTTCAGACAGGCATTGCTTTTTCCGCTAAACTGCCCCGACATCTTGCTCCGCAATGAATGTGTAGCTCTCGACAATTAAACCCTTGGTTGCATTTCTCACAGTAGTAAGAGTATCCTAAAAATCCGGTAATACTAGTGATGGTATCAAAATGTTCTTGATGGTAATAGAGATGAATGTATTTTCCTTCAGGAAAATCGGGGCCTCGAAACACCATATCTCCGCGCACTTCTTGAGGGTGAACTTTCAAAGTATAATGAGGAGCCAAAACATCTTGAAGTTTCTGCATTTGAGAAATACCACACAAGGTCTCTTTAGGGATCCCAGCTTGTTGTAACAGGAGTTCTGCTTCTTTTCGTTGTTGGGGTCTTTGCGATCGTCGAATGTTCTTCCAGGCTTTTTTCCATTCTTTACTCTCGTTCTTGTTGACAAACGTACGCCCCACCACAATAGCCCGAGCCAGACACATTTGGTCATAAGTATTGTCAATTTGGACAACACTACGTTTGGTAGTAAGAAGATCGTCCACCAATAACGGTTTCCTACTTCGTCCGCTTCCTCGAGGTGGAGCAACGTGAGTCATGTAGAGTGTGGCTTTTCCATCGGTGATGGTAAACTTGTCATTGGATTGTTGCACATGTTCTATTTTGGACATAACTTTGTCTGGCGTTAATTCTGCCGGGGTGCTGAACTCGATCCAAACGGGACTCTTCAAGTTGTCATGATGGATGGCCAGTCTCAAGCGATCATCTTCTTTGGCTCCACATTGACGTTTCAAGTTCATTAAGACAGAATCCCACAAATCGGTAATGAACCCCGCCGCTTTCTCGGGAAGTACTTCGGACTTGAAGTCTTTGAAGTGAACCGTGTGAGTGTAGGCCGTGGTTCTAAATTTTCGAGAAGTTAATTTTTGAGTCTCTCGAATCAGATAGTAATTTTCAGGAGGAGCCAAAGTACTAGCTTTTGTTTCTTGGCCTGGGGTTCTGGTGTTGGTAGTGATAGTGGATTTTGTTTTGGGTGGTTTTGAAGGTGGTAAGGTTTCAGGTTCACTCATCTCCTCTTCGAAGTCACTTGCATGGACTTGAGCTAGTAGTTCATCTAATGGTGTTTCAGGTGGCACGGAATGCCTTCGTCGTCGTGGCCTCTTTGTTTCTTCTTGTTCTTCTTCTGGTTTCTCATGGTTTGGGCGTGATCTTTTCATCTTAAAGTTTACTTTGAAACTGATTCGGTTTTCACCCAGGTACCTTTATATAGAGAGAGGAGAGTATATAAAGAGAGAGCTTCGTACCTTCAGAATCAGTCTTTGGTGATTGAACTTTCAAACTGTAAAGATGGAAGAGTCAAGAAGAAGAAAATATCAATGTCCAAATAAAGGACATCCTCCTGCGTATTATTGGGATTATATAGCCAAAGGAAGTACATTGAGAGATAAAAGTCAAGATACTTGTTATATCTGTCAAGAGAAAGGTCATTGGGCTCCAGAATGTCCACAACGACAACATCAAATCAGAGATAAAAGTGAAGATACTTGTTATATCTGTCAAGAGAAAGGAGAGACAAAACAAAAGGACCAGGACATTGGTCTTCGGAGTGCCCTCAGAAAGAAGAAGAAGAAAATCTACCAGAGGAGAGGGAGGAAGGCGAAGGATCTTCAAACCTAGAAGAAGAAGAAGAACATATCATCAAGAAAAGTAAGAAGAGAGTGAGAAGGATGGAAGACAGTGAGAATGAAGAAGAAGAAAATATGATTCCTGTGACGATCAGGATTCCTATGAAGAAGAAATTCAAGAAGAACAAAAGAGACAGACAGTGAAAACAAAAGGAACTTTGTTTTTTTTTTTTTTTTTTGGTGTTATATGTTATTGGTGAATTATTTTGTAAAAAGAAAATGGCAGAATACACCAGACTGGAAAGAAAAAGTAAGTGATTTTGTGTTATTTTGTTTTTTAGAGTATAGATGTACGCACGCACGCACTCACACTTATAAACAACAAAATGGGATTTTTTAAAGTTTTACTTGATTTGGCAATTTGATTTCTTTTCTAGAAATCTGGGTGGCCCTTAAAAGGACCGTTGGGGTGTTTGTTTTTGTTGTTTGGTTAAAACAAACTTATGAAGTTTTTTTACATAATCAACTTCAATTGTCGTAGTAATTTACCACGACCCAATCCAAATCCTGCTAATGCTGCTGCTACTGCTGGTATTTTGCTTATGGTGGTAGTCACTGGTGGTGTTTGTGGTGGTAGTAGTGGTGGTGGCATCTCACTAGAACTGGTAGGCTTAGAATGTTTAGCCCGTGATGGTCTTTTTCGTTTAGGTGGTTGAGCCAAAGAATATTTGTATAATTCCCTCAGATATTTCAACTCTGATAATATCTCTTCTAAAAGACTCACCGTTTTTTCTTCAGGACTGACGACTTCCTTTGCTGTTTCCTTCTCCTCCTCTTCTAACTGTTGTCTGATTTCTTCCTCACTTTTTCTTCTTCTCTCTTCTTCTTCTTCTTTCTGCTGCTGAAGAAGAAACATTTCTTCATCCTCTCGTTGTTTCTTTAAAAAATTTTCCATCTCTTTCTGTTGTTTCTTTTTAAATTCATCCATCACTGGTGTAGCAACAACAGTAGCAGCAGTAGCAGTAGTAGTAGTCTCAGACTCAAAATTTTGATTTAGAAAATCTAAATCAAAGTCTTCCGGCCGGAAGTTCAGCAAAGCAGCAGCATTAATCATTGAAGGCTCACTCCAATACATACTTGTCTTTCCAGTCTCCATGAAGGTTGTCGAAAAAGTAATAAGCCCTACGAACGCTACGATACCTTTATACCCGAGATGACGTCATACCCCTACTCTCTTCCCATTGAAAGAAAAACCGACCCACTTGTAACGCGCGTTTGGATTGGTAGTTCATTTCGATGCATTTCAATCCGATCGTAAGGTATATATACCACCGCTTGTCTCGTAAAGCTTCACCGGTTTTCTCCAAGACCACTCATAAAGAAAAACAAGATGTTGTTTTTTAACACAGCCTATCCCATGTATATCAGAACTTCATGGGTCATCACCAAGATGACAGAGACTGCTTACTGGAAAAGGCGGATGTATGTGGCAAGACAAGGCTGTTTGAAGAGGGTACTTCACTGCGGCCCGGAAATAAGAAGAAGTCTTAGAAAAAGAAGGTCTCCTAGGAGATTTGAATGTTAAAAACCCAAAAACAAAAAAAACAACGGTCCTTTTAAGGGCCACCCATTTTTCAAGAAAAGATTAATTTTCTATGATTGCCATATATATATTTTTGTATGAATGTGGGTATGATTGTATAGAGTATGTTTGATAAAAAAATATAAAAAAAGGATAGTGTGTTGTGTGTTTTTTTTGTTTTGTTTGCATGTATGTTTTTTGGGGGGTTTTTTGAAAAAAAAGGGGGATGTTTTCCTTCACGTCCGCGCTTCTAGCATATAAAGAAGTGTCTTCCACAGTTGCGCCATTCACACTTTCACTCTACAAGAATGATTGACATCATAGAAAATCTACAGGAAGCCTGGGACTGGATGGTGGAAGTTAAATATTATAGACAAAGAATGATGTGGTGGTATCCAGTAAACCTCCACTGGGAAATAGAACACTTAACCTACATTAACTTGATTATGGATTTAATTCAAGAAGTGAAGAAGGAGGAGGAAGTTAAGAAGAGCAAGAACTCCTCTTCACCTTGTCGAGTAGGACTTCTTAAAGAAGTCTTGGATTGCATAAAAAAATTAGATGATAATTTAAAGTGCATAATCCTCACTCGACAAGAAGCGGCCCTGCTCCGAGTTGAAACGATTGTTAAAAAAATTATGGAACAGGAAGTCGCCAAAATCAAGTTAATGTGGGCTAAGGAAAAAAGAGACAAACAATTCAATCGTCTGAACTTGAACTGGATGAAAATTCAGGACAAGTTCAGACAATTGAATCATCCCGACTGGATACCCGAGAAGAAGAAGGAGGAGAAGAAGAAGAAGAAAAACAAGTTCCACCTCCCAGGCTTCCTAACTCAATGTTGGAGGAAATAAAATATTCCTCCTCCAACGGCTCTTTTAAGAGCCACCCATTTTACAAGAAAAGATTAATTATTTTTCCATCATTGCCTATGTCCCCACGCCCCGTATGTAGTGACGAAGACAACGTCCTCTACTATCAAAACACCCCCCCTCCCCAGTTTTGATGGTAGAGGACGTTGTCTTCGTCACTACATACGGCGTGCTCAAAATTTCCTTTTGTACCCCAAGTACCCCCGCTATGATAAATTCCCGTTTGGGTCCATACCACCCCCTCATGGGCCTATAAATCTTGGCACTTTTGGGCCTATAGTGCCCCAAATGGGTCCATAGAGGCCCCGCAACGTTAAACTCCCGTATGGGTCCATACCACCCCCTCATGGGCCTCAGTACCCCCCGATAACTACTTACATGTATACATTTATTCATTGTATATATGGTTTATTTCCCGTGCCGTTCTTTCCAAGTATGACTTGAGTAAATAAGAAATTCATCAAATATAGTGTATTCAAATTATTTATTCATTTACCCAAGCGCTAGAGTGAGTCGTATCGACTCGCACGATGCCTCTCTCCCTAGTGGGAGGATATACCGGTACTTCCCCCTCCAGTGCCTGCGTTTCTCCATAAGTGTAGTAGTTGTGTTTTGCTTGTTTCTTATATTTAACATTGTATATTATCTAGGCAATCTTACTTCAGAAATATATAAATCTAAGCATATATTTATTCATTATTGATTAAGAGATATCTTGGCATTTTGTCATCACCATTGTGATGTAATTAGTCAATTCATGATACATCGGGTTGTTATTTATATTGTGTATAATATGTTGGCATCATATACTGCGCCATAGTGTCTTTGTATTTTATTCTTAATCAATTTCCTTTCTTGTTGTGTCTCTTTACAGTTTAGTATAACATGCTTTTTTGTATATAATTGTTTTTTACATAAGGGACATACGGTATTTTCCTTTATTATATGCCTGTTACAGGCCACTTCTCCTGTTAACCAGGTATCATGCAAATATGTGTACATGTAACTTTGTTTATTAGTTGTATATATGGAGTTCCATTGTTTCCATACTTCTATCCATTGTATATTTGGGTTATTGCTTTCCACTGTAAAATGTATATTTTTAGTAGCTTCTTTATTTAATATAGCATATATATTCCGGTCCTTTTATTCTGTCCATATAGGATTTTTATTTCTATATTGTAAAATTATATGTTTTGTATATCTCATATTTTTGGGAGGTTCTATTACTTTTATTTGCTTGTTATCTCTGTATATTTCTGGTTTATTGCTGATAGTAAATCCAAAGAAATATATATATATATATATATATATATATATATATATATATATATATATATATATATATATATATATATATATATATATATATATTGCTGTCCATGCATATCTGTTACTTTTTGTTAAATTTCTTGTTCTATTTATTATGTTTGCGGTTTTTTTGTGACACCTTGGCCCAGGTAAATTCCTGTGGAGAAGGAACCACATTCTGTGTCTGCGTGCTAGTTGTCCAGATTCCAGCTTGGTACAGAGCATGTCGGGTATCTTGAAGTAAAGCATTCTGTATGGGTGATATTACGTCCATGGATAGAGTCTTCAAGTAGAACAGTTCTTTTCATGTTTCATTGACAGACCTCAAAGGAAGTGACCAGAGTCTATATTCAGAACCTCAGAGGGGCGAGAGGCCAGATACGTGAATGTCTCCGTGACCGTGATCTTTTCGTAGGTCTGCCAGACTGATTTCTTGCCATTGCTCTTGAAAGTCGATGTGGTTTCGCAACCAGAGAATGCATGGAACACTGGTAGTGTTTGCGATCTTGGCTCCCCGAGGCTGGCACAGATGGCGTTGATGCTATAAAATGTGTAATTCTTGCCCATACCAAAGACCATCCAGATGTCTGCCAAAGGTTGAGTCACAGCCAGATTATGCAATGCACCAGCAAGGATGGATTACAACATCTGTATTCACAGCACATACTTGAACAGTCTTTCTACTCCCTTCCAGTAATACAAGGCGTGAACAACAATCCTCGTGATAGCTTCCTCGTGATTGCAGTTTGACATGTGGCTGTTTGAACCTATAGATACCACAGATTCATCTGATGTGATGTAAACAGCTTTGACTGGTGGGTAGATGAACTCTACAACATTGGAGGTGAGTAAGGCTAACAGTTTCTTCTTGTTATTTGGATCACGAAGGAAGTCCATCCAACTGGACGACAGCTTGGTCTGGGCCGACACCTTTCTGCGCACACCATTCCCTCTCTTTTCCCGGGTGGACTCCTTCAAACTGTTTGGAATGTATTTGACACAACAACACCCAACCTAGTGGCACCCTGCTGCTGCTTCTCCAGGTAAGGCATGAACACTTTGCCTGCATACTCATTTAAAGTGTTGACACCGGTAGTGGGCAAGCAGTGGACGATGACATCATCATCCGGGACTTTACAGTCGTGCGTTGAAGGTGGCTCAAGTTGCTCAGGCTGCTCAAGACATTTCAGTAGTTCAGACTTCGCGCTTGGCAAATGGAGCTTGCCAAACTCTGAGAGGGAAAGTAGTAAGGACTGTATCTCATGGGTAAAGAATTCCCTCAAGTCACCATCCCGAATCTGCATGGAGATGTATAACAGGCTAAAAAGTGCCACATTCTTCTGAAGTACTTGAATCTTTCTCCTCCTGCTTTGTTGTAACCTTGGGTTGAGGTTCCCCGAAAAGGGCCAGAGAATTCCCCGTAATCGCATCATGGATAGAGCGGTTGCGATCTTCAAGTCTTTGAATTGCTCTTGCCCGTATCCTCCATGGTGCGTAGTGCAACTATCACTGATTCATCGACGCAGTTGCTACTGTCGAGAGTTACTAGATCTGGAAATCATTGCCCATTCTATTCAAGGTTTTAATGAGGTTGTCAACCTACCTCTGAAACGTCTTCTGTGTTAAGAGACCATGCTCATCGTTCCTAAAGTTATTCTGGTTCTCTTGGTCATCATCTGGAATCTATTTCTCCCTTAGATTGTTTCTGCAGTCTATCCAGATCTGGGCCCGAGAGCATGCAGCGCCTGAGCCTTTCCCGTAGTCATTCTTCTACTCGTGAGCATAGTCAATTGGAATTGTAGAGAACTTGTTGCTGGTCTTGGAAATGACCAAATGCATAGCTTCTCAGACTCATCCTTGATGGTGTCAGGCAAGGACTTCATATCGCTGACGTGACCAGGCATCCACCTTGAATAATTCACGTGATCCAAGGCTAAGAACAGACATGTCAACTTCTCCGAGGCTTTCAAATGCAAAGGGAAGTTCTTTTGTCTGTGAGCCCAGATGAAGATGAGGATAAATTCACAGTATATGAAGGTAGGACTCCTCTTTTGCATGTCATTCCTCCAAGCTGCTGCAGACTCTTTGTCTTTGAGGCCCTCAGAGAGCAGAAACGCCTCCCGCTGGATATTGTGGAAGGTCAAGAGAGTGACTTGGTGGGCATGCCTGAACTCGAGTGAGATGCGCTACCTTCAGGACAGACTCAGGAATGCTAGAGGAGGCCACCTCTGCCTCTATGAGGGCTGCTGTCCACCCAGAACCTTCCAACATATCTTCCAGTGTGTTCTACAGGACCATCTCTGTGTGCAGGCCATCCAGCATAACCACATGCAATTACTCACCATGAGTGACAATAACCATTTCCACTGTACAAACTTTGCCATGGCAAACAGAGGCTCAGCAAATATCGTGACTGGGATGTACCCTGGGTTGAAATATTCAATCGTTTGTCTCTGGACATCCAATCCATGCTTGATCATTGCGGGGGTCAAAGACTTCTCGTAGAACAGAGCTGGAGGGTCTTCCATGGGAAGTTGCAGAGAAGGGTGATAGGCAGTCCACACGATTGCATCTTCACTGTTGAGTTCATCCTTCTGTACAAATGGAAGTGCATGCTCAACCCAGTTGTTTTCCTCGGCTGTGACCTTGTCTAAGCAGGTCTGGATCGGCCTCAGATTACTCTTAATCACAGCAATGACAGTGATTGTCAGAGCTACAGCTGGGACAGAGCATAACTGTCAGGAAGAGAGCGTTTTTAGGTTTCAGAAGGTAGTATCATAACAGGTGATCTGCTTTCACCAGGCTCGTTCCTAGCTGGAAACTGGAAAAGGCTGATTCCAGTCCCGTGGAAGGAGGTCAGGAAAGTGGGTGAGCTTGGATTGTGATGTACGTTGTATATGGTGCCAACAGCGAACAGATCTTTCCGATGACAAGCAGGGCATACTACTCATTCTTCTGCAAAGCGCTCGCAGCCGTAAGTGACAACCCAGTCCTTAAGCTCCATAACCCTGTTATATGAAATACTGATACCCATATGGTATAATTGATGAATGAGTTTCTTGCTTCAATGTCCCGGAACTGTTCTATAATTGTCAGAAATGATTTCTAGGCATCTGTCTTGTCACCACTTATTCCAGGACTCTGCAATGGGTATTTTAACAGTTCAGATGTCTCATGCTGATGATAACATATAAAATTAGAATAGTGTGTCTAAGTAGCCATTTTGCGATTAAGTTGCATACACAAGTAGCATTAGCTATAGATGATATTAATGCACTGGTCGTATTGCTGTGTCACAAATCAGATTCATTGACCTCAAACTCCATATTTTGATACCTATTTAGCTACGACTCGTAGAACCCGAGAAAGTTTATATTTTACCATGAGCGTCGGCTATCATGGATTTCCGTGTTTGACATTAATGCTTTTAATAATTCAGGAGGGATCCTAAAGTAAAAATGATTAGTAGGTCTTATGGGAGTTTAATGCAAAATTTGGTTCTTTTATCCGCACAGTAACGGTAATCTTGAAAAATAACACTAGGCCACCTGACTATATGCACATATTTCTCGCAGCTACCCACCCAGTGGCAGCGCGAGGGTTTGAGGCGCCCGGCGGCAATGTTCGTTAGTGGCGCTCCTACATTGCTACAGAGAACAGTTTTATGTCAGTTACTCCCCCCCCCCCCCCCCAAAAAAAAAAAAATGTTTTGTGAAAAATTACACCAAGGCGAAGGTGAAATACTATGAAAATGTCAGCTGCAAAATTTAAAAAAAAAACAGATTCTGACTGAGCTCCCCTTCGTCTGCCGCCCAGGGGCAACTGCCCCTTCCCAACCCCATCCCCCTCGTGCCGTCACTTTAATCCCACCCTCCCATCTCCCATCTTCCATCCCACCCCCTCTCTCTTTCTGAATTAAGCGGCGATGTAATGGCGTGTTTTGTTTCTTTCTCTCCTGTCGTCTTATTTAAACTTTGTATTTCAGTTTGTCTTTCACATGCCGTCATATGACCTCTTGTCATGCGATGTTTGCCAGCTTTAGAGCCTGTCACCAACAGAGTAATTAGAGGACGGTAGAGATCCACTTCATTAGATTGTTTACATACGGGTATGATCCGCAGGATTGCCCTCGAAGGTGCGAATGAGTGTGAACGGCAGGATGGGGTATCGGCAGAAACGTATAAAGCAGCAGTTTTAACGCAAAATGTATGCTTTAAAAGGAAACTAACAATAATTTGCTTCAAATATATTGATCTTATTTTTTCCATGGACATCCTTCTTCAGTCAGACATGGATTTTATAGTGTTTGCTCAATTACATCAGACACTTTATAGGGTTAGCTAAAAATAGATTGTGCAAATTTTCATTACTATTGTTAGCAGCTAAATTCAGGGGCGACACTGCAAGGAGCACCTTTTTTCATAAAGTTTCAAAAATTTTCATAAATTGTCTTCTAATTATTTTTTTTCTGTCCGATTCAAATTTCGAAAAATCGTGAAATTAAGACTGTTTTTAATGTAAAGGCCTAAAATCGCATTGCAAAACGGTGGAAGGTAAAGTTTAGCCGTACGTAGGGGTTTCCACATCTAAAAATAGACCATGGCTACGAGTAAATATGGTCACATGACACCTCAATGTGTAGTCTGAGACGCTCTCTCTCTCAAACATACACACACACACATTGTATGCCATGCACTCTTTATCGCTTGTAGCTCATTTTCCTAGAAACTGTTGCATGTATAGTCATGCAATTTCATGTGTGCATTCAGATTTATCATTTATGTTAAATTGTGGCTGTAATAACATTTTCTTTCTAAACTGTCTATGCCAAGTATACACGGACGACGCAGGCAAGACATCATTCAACTTAATTTCCTGTTGGTTCATTCTTAGCACAGTCTACACAGACCCTCAAATTTGTATCCAATTATTAGCGTGAAAGAAGAGAAAAATGTTTCATTTGGTTTGAATTTATGTTTAATGCAATATTTCACTTGCGTCCTCTTTGGTACCAATTCTATTCTTGTAATCTATTACGTTGCTCGTAGTTTTGTCATGCGTTGTTTCTCTGCTTTAGAGCCAGTCACTGACAGAGTTATAATCTATTACGTTGCCTGTAGTTTTGTCATGCGTTGTTTGTCTGCTTTAGAGCCAGTCACTGACAGAGTTATAATCTATTACGTTGCCTGTAGTTTTGTCATGTGTTTTTGTCTGCTTTAGAGCCAGTCACTGACAGAGTTATAATCTATTACGTTGCCTGTAGTTTTGTCATGCGTTGTTTGTCTGCTTTAGAGCCAGTCACTGACAGAGTTATAATCTATTACGTTGCCTGTAGCTTTGTCATGCGTTGCTTGTCTGCTTTAGGGCCAGTCACTGACAGAGTTATAATCTATTACGTTGCCCGTAGTTTTGTCATGCGTTGTTTGTCTGCTTTAGAGCCAGTCACTGACAGAGTTATAATCTATTACGTTGCCTGTAGTTTTGTCATGCGTTGTTTCTCTGCTTTAGAGCCAGTCACTGACAGAGTTATTATCTATTACGTTGCCCGTAGTTTTGTCATGCGTTGTTTGTCTGCTTTAGAGCCAGTCACTGACAGAGTTTTTTATAATCTATTACGTTGCCTGTAGTTTTGTCATGCGTTGTTTGTCTGCTTTAGAGCCAGTCACTGACAGAGTTTTTTATAATCTATTACGTTGCCTGTAGTTTTGTCATGCGTTGTTTGTCTGCTTTAGAGCCAGTCACTGACAGAGTTATAATCTATTACGTTGCCTGTAGTTTTGTCATGCGTTGTTTGTCTGCTTTAGAGCCAGTCACTGACAGAGTTATAATCTATTACGTTGCCCGTAGTTTTGTCATGCGTTGTTTGTCTGCTTTAGAGCCAGTCACTGACAGAGTTATAATCTATTACGTTGCCTGTAGTTTTGTCATGCGTTGTTTGTCTGCTTTAGAGCCAGTCACTGACAGAGTTATAATCTATTACGTTGCCTGTAGTTTTGTCATGCGTTGTTTGTCTGCTTTAGAGCCAGTCACTGACAGAGTTATAATCTATTACGTTGCCTGTAGCTTTGTCATGCGTTGCTTGTCTGCTTTAGGGCCAGTCACTGACAGAGTTATAATCTATTACGTTGCCCGTAGTTTTGTCATGCGTTGTTTGTCTGCTTTAGAGCCAGTCACTGACAGAGTTATAATCTATTACGTTGCCTGTAGTTTTGTCATGCGTTGTTTCTCTGCTTTAGAGCCAGTCACTGACAGAGTTATTATCTATTACGTTGCCCGTAGTTTTGTCATGCGTTGTTTGTCTGCTTTAGAGCCAGTCACTGACAGAGTTTTTTATAATCTATTACGTTGCCTGTAGTTTTGTCATGCGTTGTTTGTCTGCTTTAGAGCCAGTCACTGACAGAGTTTTTTATAATCTATTACGTTGCCTGTAGTTTTGTCATGCGTTGTTTGTCTGCTTTAGAGCCAGTCACTGACAGAGTTATAATCTATTACGTTGCCCGTAGTTTTGTCATGGGTTGTTTGTCTGCTTTAGAGCCAGTCACTGACAGAGTTATAATCTATTACGTTGCCCGTAGTTTTGTCATGCGTTGTTTGTCTGCTTTAGAGCCAGTCACTGACAGAGTTATAATCTATTACGTTGCCTGTAGTTTTGTCATGCGTTGTTTGTCTGCTTTAGAGCCAGTCACTGACAGAGTTATAATCTATTACGTTGCCCGTAGTTTTGTCATGCGTTGTTTGTCTGCTTTAGAGCCAGTCACTGACAGAGTTATAATCTATTACGTTGCCTGTAGTTTTGTCATGCGTTGTTTGTCTGCTTTAGAGCCAGTCACTGACAGAGTTATAATCTATTACGTTGCCTGTAGTTTTGTCATGCGTTGTTTGTCTGCTTTAGAGCCAGTCACTGACAGAGTTATAATCTATTACGTTGCCGGTAGTTTTGTCATGGGTTGTTTGTCTGCTTTAGAGCCAGTCACTGACAGAGTTATAATCTATTACGTTGCCTGTAGTTTTGTCATGCGTTGTTTGTCTGCTTTAGAGCCAGTCACTGACAGAGTTATAATCTATTACGTTGCCTGTAGTTTTGTCATGCGTTGTTTGTCTGCTTTAGAGCCAGTCACTGACAGAGTTATAATCTATTACGTTGCCTGTAGTTTTGTCATGCGTTGTTTGTCTGCTTTAGAGCCAGTCACTGACAGAGTTATAATCTATTACGTTGCCTGTAGTTTTGTCATGCGTTGTTTGTCTGCTTTAGAGCCAGTCACTGACAGAGTTATAATCTATTACGTTGCCTGTAGCTTTGTCATGCGTTGCTTGTCTGCTTTAGGGCCAGTCACTGACAGAGTTATAATCTATTACGTTGCCCGTAGTTTTGTCATGCGTTGTTTGTCTGCTTTAGAGCCAGTCACTGACAGAGTTATAATCTATTACGTTGCCTGTAGTTTTGTCATGCGTTGTTTCTCTGCTTTAGAGCCAGTCACTGACAGAGTTATTATCTATTACGTTGCCCGTAGTTTTGTCATGCGTTGTTTGTCTGCTTTAGAGCCAGTCACTGACAGAGTTTTTTATAATCTATTACGTTGCCTGTAGTTTTGTCATGCGTTGTTTGTCTGCTTTAGAGCCAGTCACTGACAGAGTTTTTTATAATCTATTACGTTGCCTGTAGTTTTGTCATGCGTTGTTTGTCTGCTTTAGAGCCAGTCACTGACAGAGTTATAATCTATTACGTTGCCTGTAGTTTTGTCATGCGTTGTTTGTCTGCTTTAGAGCCAGTCACTGACAGAGTTATAATCTATTACGTTGCCCGTAGTTTTGTCATGCGTTGTTTGTCTGCTTTAGAGCCAGTCACTGACAGAGTTATAATCTATTACGTTGCCTGTAGTTTTGTCATGCGTTGTTTGTCTGCTTTAGAGCCAGTCACTGACAGAGTTATAATCTATTACGTTGCCCGTAGTTTTGTCATGCGTTGTTTGTCTGCTTTAGAGCCAGTCACTGACAGAGTTATAATCTATTACGTTGCCTGTAGCTTTGTCATGCGTTGCTTGTCTGCTTTAGGGCCAGTCACTGACAGAGTTATAATCTATTACGTTGCCCGTAGTTTTGTCATGCGTTGTTTGTCTGCTTTAGAGCCAGTCACTGACAGAGTTATAATCTATTACGTTGCCTGTAGTTTTGTCATGCGTTGTTTCTCTGCTTTAGAGCCAGTCACTGACAGAGTTATTATCTATTACGTTGCCCGTAGTTTTGTCATGCGTTGTTTGTCTGCTTTAGAGCCAGTCACTGACAGAGTTTTTTATAATCTATTACGTTGCCTGTAGTTTTGTCATGCGTTGTTTGTCTGCTTTAGAGCCAGTCACTGACAGAGTTTTTTATAATCTATTACGTTGCCTGTAGTTTTGTCATGCGTTGTTTGTCTGCTTTAGAGCCAGTCACTGACAGAGTTATAATCTATTACGTTGCCCGTAGTTTTGTCATGGGTTGTTTGTCTGCTTTAGAGCCAGTCACTGACAGAGTTATAATCTATTACGTTGCCCGTAGTTTTGTCATGCGTTGTTTGTCTGCTTTAGAGCCAGTCACTGACAGAGTTATAATCTATTACGTTGCCTGTAGTTTTGTCATGCGTTGTTTGTCTGCTTTAGAGCCAGTCACTGACAGAGTTATAATCTATTACGTTGCCCGTAGTTTTGTCATGCGTTGTTTGTCTGCTTTAGAGCCAGTCACTGACAGAGTTATAATCTATTACGTTGCCTGTAGTTTTGTCATGCGTTGTTTGTCTGCTTTAGAGCCAGTCACTGACAGAGTTATAATCTATTACGTTGCCTGTAGTTTTGTCATGCGTTGTTTGTCTGCTTTAGAGCCAGTCACTGACAGAGTTATAATCTATTACGTTGCCGGTAGTTTTGTCATGGGTTGTTTGTCTGCTTTAGAGCCAGTCACTGACAGAGTTATAATCTATTACGTTGCCTGTAGTTTTGTCATGCGTTGTTTGTCTGCTTTAGAGCCAGTCACTGACAGAGTTATAATCTATTACGTTGCCTGTAGTTTTGTCATGCGTTGTTTGTCTGCTTTAGAGCCAGTCACTGACAGAGTTATAATCTATTACGTTGCCTGTAGTTTTGTCATGCGTTGTTTGTCTGCTTTAGAGCCAGTCACTGACAGAGTTATAATCTATTACGTTGCCTGTAGTTTTGTCATGCGTTGTTTGTCTGCTTTAGAGCCAGTCACTGACAGAGTTTTTTATAATCTATTACGTTGCCTGTAGTTTTGTCATGCGTTGTTTGTCTGCTTTAGAGCCAGTCACTGACAGAGTTATAATCTATTACGTTGCCTGTAGTTTTGTCATGCGTTGTTTGTCTGCTTTAGAGCCAGTCACTGACAGAGTTATAATCTATTACGTTGCCCGTAGTTTTGTCATGCCTTGTTTGTCTGCTTTAGAGCCAGTCACTGACAGAGTTATAATCTATTACGTTGCCTGTAGTTTTGTCATGCGTTGTTTGTCTGCTTTAGAGCCAGTCACTGACAGAGTTATAGTCTATTACGTTGCCTGTAGTTTTGTCATGCCTTGTTTGTCTGCTTTAGAGCCAGTCACTGACAGAGGTATAGTCTATTACGTTGCCTGTAGTTTTGTCATGCGTTGTTTGTCTGCTTTAGAGCCAGTCACTGACAGAGTTATAATCTATTACGTTGCCCGTAGTTTTGTCATGCGTTGTTTGTCTGCTTTAGAGCCAGTCACTGACAGAGTTATAATCTATTATGTTGCCTGTAGTTTTGTCATGCGTTGTTTGTCTGCTTTAGAGCCAGTCACTGACAGAGTTATAGTCTATTACGTTGCCTGTAGTTTTGTCATGCGTTGTTTGTCTGCATTAGAGCCAGTCACTGACAGAGGTATAGTCTATTACGTTGCCTGTAGTTTTGTCATGCGTTGTTTGTCTGCTTTAGAGCCAGTCACTGACAGAGTTATAATCTATTACGTTGCCTGTAGTTTCGTTTGCACGATAAGTATCTAACCTTTGTAGTGCCATAAATAGGATGCATCAAGCCTTGGAGTTTGTAATATGAGAGAGAGAGAGTCTTTATTCATTCCAATAGCCCAAACGGAATGTGAGGATACATTTTCAATGAATTGAACTGAATGGCAGATAGTACAATAAACAACAAGGTATCATCATCTATAGTCTACAATATACAACGAAATCATAGTAAGAAACGAAATTACATATGCATGCAGATGCAAATCCATGAAATAAGCATATTTAATTCACAAAACTTCTCCGTAGGGAGAAAGAGATATCTACATTATTAAAGGTAATAATATGAAGATAAAATCAGAGGTTATGTAATTCAAATTCATATTGAAATGGTGGTCAGTCAGAATATTTACAAGATTTATGCATATAAGACGGTATTTCTATGATTAAAAGCTTTATAAATATAAGTGGCCAAATTATTCAAAATTCTAGTATTCTGGATATTCATAAGTTCTATAAATTTAAACATATTTGGTCTTTTTCTGAAATATTTCTCTTTATATTTGGCTCTTAGATCTTTATACAATACGCATTCAATAACAAAATGATATGAGGTTACAAATATAACAAAGTCTATCATGAATTGGTTTATATGGTCTCGCCCATCTACCAGCTTCAACTTCGAGTCTGTGAGAGGATACTCTAAATTTAGCAATTGCATTTCTATATTTCAAAGAATGGATGCTATCAAGGTAAAGTTTTGATCCGAAATTTGCAATATTTACATAAAATAATGCTCGACTACTGTTCTTAAGACGATCCATCCAATTTTGGATAAAATTGTCCGATAGCCTTAATTTAAATGACTGTAAAAACATGTCAGTGTTACCGACCCCTTGATATATGCAGCAGATAGTGCAATACGTGAACATGTTTACAATGATATACATTGTTAACTACAGACAAGTTTGGAGGCAAAGTCCATAACTGTACCAAAAGAGTGATATTGATACATAAGCAATGATATCATTTACACACAGCAATACCACACACACACACGTACACACACACACACACACACACACACACACACACACGTACACACACACACACACACACACACACATATATATATATATATATATATATATATATATATATATATATATATATATATGTGTGTGTGTGTGTGTTTATATATAATTTGTTAGTATCACGGCTATATGCACTGACTTATAATGTTATTGGCTATATTATATCTATATGAAATTATAAAAATATAAAGCAATAATGTTATCATTATCATTCTGACGGCAAAACCTACTTACATAATGTGATCATTATCAATTTACATTTGAAATTAGTATCATTATCATCTCAAATTACTGGAGGATATAGGAACATCTGTCTGGCTTGAGAAACAAGTTCTTCAGATAGACTTGGAACTGAAGAATTTCAATAATAGATTATGATCAAAAAATTAAAAAATTTAGGAAAAAAAGTGGCGGGTGTGTGGCCCATGTTTTTTTTTAAACATTTGTTGGCTTAGGACTAATTTTATTATTAAAAAAATTATGGATAGGAGGGTGGGTGGCCTAGGTTTCTTTTTTTAAATTTATTTTTATAGTGTGGTGGGTAGAGTATTTATGTTTAATAAATACTTTGAAAAGGATGGCAGTGGTGTACTGGCCATTGGGCATACCAGGACAAAATCCGGCGGGCCGCCGCAAAAAAATCCGTTTTTACCGGTGTTTTACTGGTGTGAGCAAAACCCCGGGCCTGTCCCGGCAGATAAGTCCAGGGCCGAGTTGCTTACCCAGTACGCCCCTGGTGGATGGTGGTCTACGATTTTTTTTAAAAAAGATTGATGTATTATATGGTGGATGGCATAGGGTTTTCAAAACATAAAAAACAAAAGAGGATAGACTGGTGGATATCATAGGACATAGGTTTCATATATTATTTTCATTGTCGGAAAATATCGCTCTAAGGTCTCCATATGAATATTGCATGTCTGAAGATTTGCAGAATCTTTCAACAATTTCCAATGCAATTTTGTATTTGTAACCCTGATTCCTTCAAAATCTGGTATATATGATATATTTCGCCTCTCTTTTGTGCATATCGCTCAGTCTTTAAATATTACGAAAAATATATTGGAAAGGCAGTGTTGAATACAATTCATAAAATCATTTTGAAAAGAAAAGCCCACAACTAAAATTGTCCATGGTATTTTCAGTCCAAGTACGTCACTAATACTTGCTAATGTTTTACATGCATATAATTGATCATATGTATTCTCCTTACTTTGGAATAACTAACATAAATTTGTATCACTAAGTTACAAATAATTTTTGTCTGCAAAGCAAAACATCATTTAACAACTTGTACTTCAACTCAGCTATTTTAAAATTATACATTCAGAAAAATATTGTTAACAACTTGCTCTTAAACTTGCTCTTAAACTCAGCTATTTTAAAATTATACATTCAGAAAAATATTGTTAACAACTTGCTCTTAAACTCAGCTATTTTAAAATTATACATACAGAAAAATATTGTTTAATAACTTGTATATAAAATTAGTTATTTTAAAATCAATCATTAATCCAAACATTTTGTTTTAGTGTTTTAGTGTATACCTTTTACCAATGGTTTAATCCATCATCATATTGAATTCAGTTCCCCACGTAGTTTGAAAAAATGTTTTCTTTAAACGTTTCTTGGATACAAGAATACTGTAGCTAAATGTATTTGTTTTATGTAAATATCAATATTTTCTCCTTTGTGATAGATAGAACTGTTGTTGTTTCCAGTATTTACACTTTGAATAATCGATTGGTCTAATACTCGATCTTTTATAAAAAGTTTATTCGTCTATTGCACTATACATAGAGCTCATGAATCCAATTTCTAGCAGTGGCATATTTTGTTGTTTTTTGTTATATGTTTGTCTTCCATAAAATTGCCATTTGATAAAAAGATCCTTTATATGTATGATTTTACTATCTGTGATTATTATTATTATTATTATTATTATTATTATTATTATTATTATTATCGTAGTGATTTCAAGGTTACCACTTCAGTAGTAACAACGCGACATCATACATTCAAGCATTTATACATGAGCAAGCCGTGAAATAAAGGTAAATCAGTGTATCTGTGACTCTCAGTAGTCTTATGAAACAGATTACGTTTACTTTGGTAAATCAGTGTATCTGTGACTCTCAGTAGTCTTATGAAACATATTACGTTTACTTTGGTAAATCAGTGTATGTGTGACTCTCGGTAGTCTTATGAAACATATTACGTTCACTTTGGTAAATCAGTGTATCTGTGACTCTCGGTAGTCTTATGAAACAGATTACGTTTACTTTGGTAAATCAGTGTATCTGTGACTCTCGGTAGTCTTATGAAACAGATTACGTTTTCTTTCTTACAATAAACTATCTGAAACTCTAAACTAAATCCGTGCCCACTGTGACCTCAGTTCGAGACAAACGTACCACCATAATGCGAAGGAAAGTGACTGACAGAGGAACATAAATTATATATTAGCATCATAGTTCAAAACGTAGAAAAATCATCGTCGTCATCGTCATCATCCTCGTGGTTTTCGAAGTCGATGATGTCGTTTTTGTCCGTTAATGTTGATAAAATCAATTTAATTTCCATAAACTTTTATCTGTAAGCTTCATGGAAAAAACAACTTTCGATATCCTTCTCTCACTCTCACTGTATACACTTTGCACAGAAAATACCATCGTCCTGAAAATATGAGTGTAAAATAATGTCTCCGACAATAATTTTATCAATCTGTTACCACAGTCAGAATAAATATATGAACTATATACGAACATGGATGCCAAATGATAGTAACATCGTATATTTTTTTTATAGTATCAGGAAGTCGCTATTAATAGCAGTTGGATATTCCAAGTATATATATATATATATATATATATATATATATATATATATATATATATATATATATATATATATATATATATATATATATATATATATTCTGGATCCATTTTGTTTCGGTTTCAAGTACCTGGTACGCTCACTGCACAGGTGAACAAGTGATGTTCTCAAGATTTGCACATTTTAATCAGTTTTACTATTATCTGTGGAAGATCGAAGTCCATCCAATACTTTCTCTTTCCCAGGCTATGGTGCATTTTCGGAAAATTCTTGTTGATAACTTTTAAATCGTCCTAAATGCCCTCAGTTTATGATAATTTCTAAATGAAGTACGCTTACACTGTTCAGTTTTAATTGTTATTTAATTGTCACATTAAAAAGATTTGAAGATGGCATCAAGGAGCATGTTTCCTTAGTAAATTAATAATGTGCACTCACACGAGTACTTGATGCCCCTGCCTAGGTCTATAACAAAATATGTGCTTTTCCTTGAAAAAAGTGGATACTGTTCCATATCACCCGTCCATGCATTTGTGTGTCTGTGCGTACATGTATCCGTCTTCAGTTAGTGTATCCCTCCTCAACACACAACAATATTGGTACGGAGATGACATTATGACTGGAATGTGTTTTTATAAAGATTGTGTATGCCCCGGGTATTGGAGATTAGAGCAGGGACTTTAAACAAAAATTCAATTGTTTGAAAAACTGTCAACATTCAGATGTTTGTAAATAGTTACTTTTGAAGATATATAAAACCAACGCGCATTTTGAACAAAAATAGTAAACGGAATACAGCAAAAATATCCTGGAAAATGCTATCCACCCACCCACCCTCCCTTCTCACCTTTTTAATAAAAATTTGAATATAAATATGTTTCATACAAAAATTGCAAGCTTGATAACTACCAATATTTGCTACCATGAAAATATCTCTTCTAAACACTTTAGGATAATGTAAAATACAAATTGTGGTAAAAGAATGTTTCTGTCATAATTTACCAACGCAAAACTTGATAAAAATACAAAATGAAAAAGTAATTATAAGTCCCATAAATTGCAGATAAAATAACTCGTTCATGTCTTTGAAATAAAAAAGAGTTTAGATTTAGGTGAAAACTCTGTGTAGTGCGATATATGTTGATTGTGTTCAGTTAAACTTGGTAAAATTGCTGATGGATGCCATTCCACAGAATAGAAACGAACATGTGCACCAGTCTCCAGAACCAGTTAGCAAAAAAAGCGTGGATAAGATGTATTGTAGCAATAAGCGTGGGATAAAGATGTATTTTGCATTAAGCGTGGAACAAAGTTGTATTGTGGCATTATGTGTGGGATAAAGATGCATTGTGGTTTTAAGCGAGGGATAAAGATGTATTGTGGTATTAAACGTGGGGTAAAGATGTATTGTGACATGAAGCGTGAGGTAATGCTGTGATATGACATTAAGCGAAAAATCATTAAGTAAGGAACAACGATGTATTTTGGCACTAAGCGCGGAGTAAAGATATATTGTGGCATTAAGCGTATGGTAAAGATACATAATGGCATTAAAATAGGGACAAAGATGCATTGTGGCGTTAAACTAGTGTTACGACTCTATGGTCTAAGAAAAATGTAACAGAAAGAAAGTGAAACCAACAAATCAAGTAAAAATCAACAAGCAATTTATTACTAGATAATTAAAATGAAAAATCAAAAAGTCACTTACAGTAATGTGTTTTGAAATCCTAATAATCCAATAAGAATGATTGTTCTAATCACAAGTCCTAAATATAGAATGTTCCGAATTCACGGCTGTGTCCTTGAATGTTATGATGTGCTAATGGTCTCCAAAGTCCTGATGTACTAGAAATCTTGATGTGCTGATGTCAAAATGAAGTATTCCAAAATCTCTGAATAAGTTCACATAAATTCCAAAATCATCAATTAAAAATCCAAAATCCAAAAGTTTGTGAGCACTGTTATAATCCAATGAATATTTAAAATAATTCCTCTCTTAGAATTTGGAATGAATTTTCACAACTGTAATAGCTCTTTACAAGACTGATGGTAATGTCAAAACTGACTAAATGTCCACCAAACATGATATATATAAAGATTGGTCACATGACAGAATGTTCTAGATTGGTCACATGACAGAATGTTCTAGAATGTGTGTCATAATGGAATTTTTACATGTAAACAAAAATTCAACCTTGACCTTCAAATTGAGAAAACATATTGATCAAAACAACCTAATTCAAGGACACTAGTTAAACATGTTTTTCATGATAAACATTAAGATTTAAGCAAATATTAAAGTGAAGAAACATTTACAATTTCCCAAAATACCTACAACACCATATAAACATCATACATAACACCTCCCCTCATAAAGAAAAAGAAAGATTTATGTAATAAAGCTTTCTTTTGAATATACATCTAATACTATAATAACCAAAATTACATAAGAACATGTTTTATGATACTGGACTTAATTACATCAAGCAATATTACATTTCTAGGCACGTGAGAGTGCATCTGCAATCACATTGTCTTTTCCCCTGATGTGTTTGATGTCAATGTTATATTCCTGCAATATCAAACTCCATCTCAACAATCTCCGATTTTTATCTTTCATTTTGTTGATGAAAGTAAGGGGATTGTGATCACTGTACACAATAATTGGAGAAAGAGCTGAGGTAACATACACTTCAAAATGCTGTAAAGCCAATATCAAAGCCAACCATTCCTTCTCAATTGTGGAATAATTTTTCTGGTGCTTGTTTAGTTTTTTAGAAAAATAACACACAGGGTGATCCACACCACTTTTGTCTTCCTGAATCAATACTCCACCAACCCGTACATCACTTGCATCAACAGATAATTTAAATGATTGGCTGAAATTTGGTGCAGAAAGAACTGGTGCATTCTTAAGCATGGCCTTTAACTTGTCAAAAGATTCCTGACACTTGTCAGACCAATAAAATTTGGCTTTCTTACTCAATAAACTTGTCAAAGGTTCAGCAATTTTGGAAAAATTGGAACAAAATTTCCGATAATATCCAGCCATACCTAGAAATCGCATCAGTTGCTTTTTACAAATTGGAACTTGAAATTCAGAGATAGCTTTGACCTTAGCTTCTATAGGTTTAACTTGACCTTGTCCCACAATATGTCCTAAAAATGTGACACAAGCATGGCAAAACTCACTTTTGCTCAAAATAATTATCAGATTCGCATCACTGAGTCGATCGAAGAATTTTCGAATGGTTTCCAAATGATCTTCCCAGGTGTTGTTGTAGATAATGACGTCATCGATATAAGCGTCACAATTATCAAGACCAAATGTTATCATGTTCATCAGACGTTGAAACGTTGCAGGCGAATTTTTCATTCCAAACGGCATAACTTTATATTGATAAAGTCCATCTGGAGTTACAAATGCTGAAATTTCTTTTGCCCTTTCCGTCAGTGGAATTTGCCAGAATCCTTTTAAAAGGTCAAACTTGGTGACATATTTAGCATTTCCAATTTTATCAATGCAATCGTCCATTCTTGGGATTGGAAATGAATCAGTTTTGGTGACACTGTTGACTTTTCTATAGTCAGTACACATACGGAATGTATTATCTGGCTTGGGAACAATAATACATGGTGAACTCCAGTTACTTTTACTTGGTTCTATGAAATCATTCTCCAGTAAATACTGAATTTCTTTCTTCAGATAGTTCTGTTTGAGAGGATTCATCCTATAAGGATGCTGTTTCACAGGCGCAGAATCTACAATGTCAACGTCATGATAAATTTTACTTGTTCGTGTTGGAACATCAGGAAACAAGTGCTCATAGTCATGTAATAGCTGTTTTAGTTCATTTCTTTCCTGTTGTTGTAGATGTGAAAGTTTCTGGTCTAGGTTGTTCAATATTTCTGAATTCCGAAGATTGGTTATACCAGAGTCACTATAGTCTGATTGTATTCCATCGTTGATATCTTCACTGTGTGGGACAGGTACAACTAAATTAACTGAATAATTAGCTGGGCTATCTCTGTCAAAATATTCCTTTAACATATTTATATGACAAAGTTGTTTCTGTTTCCGTCTCCCAGGAGTGTTAATGATATAATTTAAGTCATTTACTTTCTTTTCAACGGTATAAGGACCATATAATTTAGCCTGAAGAGGATTCTGAGGTATGGGAAAGAGAGCCAGAACTTTGTCACCAGGTTTAAAACTCCTTTCCTGTGAATTTCTGTCATACCTTAATTTCATTTTTGACTGGGTAGTGTGAAGATTAGTTCTTGCTACTTCACAGGCCTTTGACAACTTGTATTTGAAATCAGAAACATAATCAAGAAGATTAATCTTTGAGTCTTCATTTGAAAGAAGTTTCTCTTTCAATAATTTCAATGGTCCACGGACAGTATGACCAAAAACTAGTTCAAAGGGACTAAAACCCAACGACTCTTGAACTGATTCCCTAACAGCAAACAACAACAAATGAACACCCTCATCCCAATCCTTTTCTGTATCAAAGCAATATGATCGAATCATATTCTTCAAAGTTTGATGAAATCTTTCCAAAGCACCTTGACTTTCAGGGTGATAGGCAGAAGATTTAAACTGTTGGATGCCTAATTCATGCATAACTTGTTGGAAAGTTCCAGACATAAAATTTGACCCTTGATCTGACTGGACAGATTTGGGAAGGCCAACAAGTGTAAAAAACTTCACCAAAGCTTTCACAATATTTTTAGTTTTTATATTTCTCAGAGGAATTGCCTCTGGAAATCTTGTAGATGCACACATGATGGTCAACAAGTATTGGTTGCCTAACTTGGTTTTAGGTAAAGGACCAACACAGTCTACTAATATTCTACTAAATGGTTCATCAAATGCAGGAATAGGTTGCAGATGAGCCTTAGGTATCTTCTGATTGGGTTTTCCTACCATTTGACAAGTGTGACAAGATCTGCAGTATTTAGAAACATCACTTTTGAGTTTCGGCCAATAAAAATGATTCAAGATCTTGTGATAAGTCTTACGGACTCCTAAATGACCAGCCAAAGGAGTTTCATGGGCTAAATTAAGAATTTCCTGTCGATATGACTTAGGAACAACAATTTGATAGCTCACTGACCACTCGTCACCAGCGGGTACATCAGCTGGTCTCCATTTCCTCATAAGGACCCCATTTTTCACAAAGTAACACACTGGAACTTGTGTGGCTTCAGTTTCACTAATAGCCCTCTGAAACAAACAAGATATCTCGGGATCTTGCTCCTGTTCAACGACAAGGGATTGTCGTTTGTCACCCTGAGTAGAACAAAGAGAATGAGTTGCCAAAAGAGGATCATTGTGATCAATACCATTTGATTGATCAATACCTGAGGAAAAAGTGACCTCATCAAAAGACTGACCAATACATGTGTCAGCTAAAGGAATAATATCCTGATCAACATCACTCTCAAGAGCTCTTTTTGCCATAGGTCTAGTAACTGCACAAGCAGGGTACAAATCAGGGATTTCAGTTTCGACAGGATCAACTTTCTGATCCAAACAAGGCTTGTCAGTTACAAGTGGATTAACCACAACCTTATCTCCAGCTAGGTCATTGCCTAGTAATAAATGAACACCCTCTATGGGTAAAGAAGTCACTGCCCCAACAATCACAGGTCCAGAAACTAAGTCTGATGCCAAATTTACACAATGGAGAGGAACATTTACAAAGCCGCACTCTACTCCCTGAACAAGAACACTTTCACTTGAAGAAGACTCCTCAGACAAAGGCAAAGTACCTGATAATAAAAGACTCTGAGAAGCTCCAGTGTCCCTTAATATTTTAATTGGGATAGGCTTGGCAGAATCACCAATAAGTGATATAGAAATTTCTAACATGAATGGTTCATAAGCCTCCAAAATAGAATCAGACTGGGGTTTGTTTGACCCAACAAATGTATTGCTTTCAATACAAGACCGTGACCTTGACCTCGTAGAAATAAGAGCATTTGGAAAAGCTCTGTATTTTCTCTGTTGCTTATTTTTCAACTTGAAGCAATCAGAAATAACGTGCCCTTTCTTTTTACAATAAGTGCACGTAGGAAGAGATAAGGATTTCTGATCAGTCTTATCAGATGTTTGATTCCTAACAGTTGTGTTGTTGTGAAATTTGGAAGTACTCGAATGAGATTGAAATGGTTTTTTACCACAAAACTGCTGAGAGGACGACTTATTGCCAAATGAAATTTTGTGAGTCAAGGAATAATCATCAGCCATACGAGCAGCATTTTCCAAAGTTTCCACATTCCGCTCGTCAAGATAGGTTTTAACATCACTATGGATGCACCTCTTGAACTCTTTAATTAATACGAGCTGTCGGAGGTTATCATAACCTTGATCAACTTTCTTGGCTGAGCACCACCTATCAAATAGTTGTTCTTTATCCCTTGCAAATTCGACATGAGTTTGTCCAGTTTCTTTTCTACAATTCCTAAACCTTTGTCGATATGCCTCTGGTACCAACTCATAAGCTTTCAAGATGTACTCCTTAACCACATCATAATCAGTGCTTTGTTGTACTGACAGTGAAGTGTAGACTTCACGAGCTTTGCCAATAAGTACACTTTGTAATAACAAAGTCCAATGCTCTCTGGGCCATTTCAAGTTTTCAGCTATTTTCTCGAAATGAAGAAAGTATTTATATACTTCTTTTTCCTGAAAAGGGCGTACTAACCTAATATATCTAGTAACATCAAAACCTGGACTTGTGTTTAAAGGAGTGGAGTGTGCTCTGTTTGCCAGTTCTAATTCTCTTAATTTAAATTGCATTTCCCTTTCTTCTCTTTGCATCTGCATCTGCATTTGTATTTGTCTATCTTCTTTCTCTCTCTCTCTCCATCTGCCTCTCTTCTTTCTCTCTCTCCATCTGTATCTGCCTCTCTTCTTTCTGCATTTGTATCTGCCTCTCTTCCTTCTCTCTCTCCATCTGTATCTGCCTCTCTTCTTTCTCTCTCTCTCTCTCTGAATCTGAAGCTTTGCCAATTCTAAATCCATCTGGTTCTTTAACTCTAATTCCCTTAATTTCCTGTCAGAACCAGATACAGGCTTTCTCTTCAAACTTAAAGCACTGCTATCAAAAATTCCCTTTCCTACTAAATACTGAATCAAAATAATCTTTATCTCCTGTTTTGTCAATGATAACTTTGCCTCAGATAGACTGTATTTTCTGGCAAGCTCGAGCAACTCATCCTTTCTCATGCACTCTAACCCCTCCTGGGTAGGTTTTGAAATGAAATTCTGAACATTAGATGCCATTGTAAATGCTTGTTGGTTTCACACACAGAAAAATTCTCTATTTAAAATCTTTGCCAAAGACCAAAAAAATTCAGAGACAAAATCAATATGAATTTCAGAGATAAATTTAATATCTCTAATATGCTTTAAAGAAATTCAGATCCCAGAAGACGAGCCCCCAATTTCTGTTACGACTCTATGGTCTAAGAAAAATGTAACAGAAAGAAAGTGAAACCAACAAATCAAGTAAAAATCAACAAGCAATTTATTACTAGATAATTAAAATGAAAAATCAAAAAGTCACTTACAGTAATGTGTTTTGAAATCCTAATAATCCAATAAGAATGATTGTTCTAATCACAAGTCCTAAATATAGAATGTTCCGAATTCACGGCTGTGTCCTTGAATGTTATGATGCGCTAATGGTCTCCAAAGTCCTGATGTACTAGAAATCTTGATGTGCTGATGTCAAAATGAAGTATTCCAAAATCTCTGAATAAGTTCACATAAATTCCAAAATCATCAATTAAAAATCCAAAATCCAAAAGTTTGTGAGCACTGTTATAATCCAATGAATATTTAAAATAATTCCTCTCTTAGAATTTGGAATGAATTTTCACAACTGTAATAGCTCTTTACAAGACTGATGGTAATGTCAAAACTGACTAAATGTCCACCAAACATGATATATATAAAGATTGGTCACATGACAGAATGTTCTAGATTGGTCACATGACAGAATGTTCTTGAATGTGTGTCATCTTAATGGAATTTTTACTTGTAAACAAAAATTCAACCTTGACCTTCAAATTGAGAAAACATATTGATCAAAACAACCTAATTCAAGGACACTAGTTAAACATGTTTTTCATGATAAACATTAAGATTTAAGCAAATATTAAAGTGAAGAAACATTTACAATTTCCCAAAATACCTACAACACCATATAAACATCATACATAACACTAGGGACAAAGATGCATTGTGGCATTAAACTAGGGATAAAGATGCATTGTGGCATTAAGCGTATGATAAAGATGTACTGTGGCATTAAACTAGGGATAAAAATGTGGTGTGGGATTAAGCGAGGGATAAAGATATATTGTGGCATAAAGCTAGGGATAAAGACGTATTGTCGCACTAAGTGTGGTGTAGTGCTATATTGTTTAATTAAAAGACGGATAAAGATATAGTGTGGCATTAAGCGTGGGGTAAAGATGCATTGTGGGATTAAGCGAGAGATAATGATGTATTGTGGCATCAAGCGTGGGGTAAAGATGTATTGTGGCATCAAGCGTGGGATGAAGGTGTATTGTGGCACTAAGTTTGGGGTAATGCTGTATATTGGCATTAAGCGAGAGATAAAGATGTATTGTGGCATCAAGGGTGGGATAAAGATGTATTGTGGCATCAAGCGTGGGGTAAAGATGTATTGTGGCATCAAGCGTGGGATAAAGGTGTATTGTGGCACTAAGTGTGGGGTAATGCTGTATATTGGAATTAAGCGAGAGATAAAGATGTATTGTGGCATTAAGGGTGGGATAAAGATGTATTGTGGCACTAAGTGTGGGGTAAATGCTGGATATTGGCATTAAGCGAGAGATAAAGATGTATTTTGCATAAAGCGTGAAATAAAGTTGTATTGTGGCATTATGTGTGGCATAAAGATGCATTGTGGCATTACGCGAGAGATAAAGATGTATTGTGGCATCAAGCGTGTAGTAAAGATGTATTGTGGCATCAAACGTGGGATAAAGATGTATTGTGGCACTAAGTGTGGGGTAATGCTGTATATTGGCATTAAGCGAGAGATAAAGATGTATTGTGGCATCAAGGGTGGGATAAAGATCTATTGTGGCATCAAACGTGGGATAAAGATATATTGTGGCATGAAGTGTGGCGTCAAGATGTATTGTGGCAAAGTCTATCTGTGCATCAAAATATATTACTTTTTTTAAATTACGTGTAAACATATCATATACATCGATACGATCCTCACGTGCATTATATTAAAGTGGATTTATCAACGTCTTCAAGAACAATATTTTGCATTAATTTTAAGTTTTCATTTCTTTTAGTTTACATAAAAAGTACAGTTTCTGCAGAATGCATATATAACATTTAACTGATAGAGTAACACCTGTCTTGATGACAAGAAGATATTAAGTCAAACGTTCTTTGAAAGTTGAATGAATCAAGCAATCACCTACCTCGATCCAATTCCTTGTTCGAGGCCCCTATAACGGATTATGTATAAAATTACCCTCCATTAAGCGACCGCTTGTCTGAAGCTGATATTTTCTCACTTCCCAATGATGGCTGCTTTAAGACAGATTTGTCTGAAAAGTGTGTGTGTGTGTGTGTGTGTGTGTGTGTGTGTGTGTGTGTGTGTGTGTGTAAAGTTCCATCTTTTATTATCTAAGGAAGAGACAGGTATGGCAAGGGAGACAACTCGAAATACCAATCATTCGTGCCCAATTAAGTTACCTTTTCAACCATCAGCACATTTTGTAGAACTACTGTTATTGTTGATATTGACTACATTACAACATGTATTAATGCAAATATGTCGACTCTGCCATCCATTATCATGTTGATAAGAAAGATACATTGTTTTAATATTGTTTTTGATAGTAGCAACAACAGTTGCATTGAAAGTAGTAAAATTATTAGTAACAACAGAAATAGTCGCAATAGTACATGCAGTAGTAGTAGTTGTTGTTTCTCTCTCTCTCTCTCTCTCTCTCTCTCTCTCTCTCTCTCTCTCTCTCTCTCTCTCTCGTTTTGCCATATTCTGCCTTGTAACAAAACCATTACGTAGATAGTAATCATGGATTCCTATGCGCAAGAAACCTTACAGAGATTTGCTGTGATCTTTTGACGAGTAGTAATACCTTCAAAACTGCTCCTCGCTAAATGAATTTGTACCAAGGCTGTAAATAAAACAGAATGTAACATTTAATATTACTTACATTACTTTTCAAATAAGACTCATCTTGCATACTTTATTATTTTGCTTGCATGTTTCAGTGTATGTATTTACTAACATAACACTATATAAACTAACAAAATTTTCTTCTTTCCTTTAGGACAGGTTAATGGTTGTCAGCAAATTTGTTACTATCATTGTACTGAATATTTCATGTAATCAATTTTCTTCCGAAGTGGACATGATGATGATGATGATCGGGGTAGTGGTGATGATGAACATGAACACAAATCATAATATTTTATGTTTCTCTATAAAGGGCGCCCGACATCATTATCGTCGTCATCATTGTTGTTGTTGTTAATAATAATAATAATAATAATAATAAGAAGAAGAAGAAGAAGAAGAAGAAAAAGAATTGGGCCAGTATTGGTTCAATGTAGTAAGTTTTGTTGGCCTAATGTTGGCAAATGATAATGTTGCTCATCAGCTCTGCGTTGGCCCAACAGTCTGGGCCAACAGTGACCCATCGTATGCTGATCATCCATATAACCTTAGGCGAACGCTAGTGCAATGTCACATTCTGATCGGCACATAGTTGCTGAAATATTCACCCACTGCATGCATATAAACTTTATAACATGGGGCCAACATAACAACAATATTACCTTATGATTGGTCCATGGCTGGTCCAACGTCGACTGCTATATGTTTGCAATCTACATGACTTTGGGCCAGCATAAGACCAATGTCCTCTTATAATTGGCCCATGGTTGCTCACACGTTGGACCACTGCATGCATATAATCTTTATGATATTGGGCCAACATAAGAAAAATGTCATTTTACGATTGGCCCATGGTTGGTCCAATGTTGGCTAATATATGCTTACAATCTGCAGGACTTTGGGCCAACATAAGCATAATGTCACCCTATGGTTGGTCAAAAGTTGGTCACTATATGCATAAAATCTGCAGGACTTTGGTCCAGTATAAGAACAATGTCACCTTATGACTGGTCCATGATCCATGGTTTTTATGTGTTTGTTTTGTTAAACCATGTTCTTACCTGATTCTGTACTATAGAGTGTCCTGATTATCTTACGAATACCACATGGCATTTGGTTAGTGTAGATTTACTGTCCCATTGGACATGATAAATTTTACACCGAAACAGGTTATGGAAAAAAATCTTTGATGGATCACGACGTACAGGTAACGGTGACAATGGTTATAATATGACACCTATTTGTCTCTGTTGCCATCGTTTTAATACGCTAATTAACGATTATCAATGCACACTATTACAATCTTCAACCAACCAGGGATATAAACAATATCTTTGGTGGGATTTTTTTTATATAGATAAAGCTGGCTTACATGCTTGTTCAAAACCTAATTATGGCGCTATTAGCGACAGAGGCAAATGCCACTCAAGCACCTAATTTCTAAATGAAAAATTGAGGATGAATATCAATAATAATTACTGGCCGAATCGCGGGTATTCAAGGTACTTGCATACCCAGGCATACCCGGGATGTGCACGGGTAAACCGAACGAGCGTAGTGAGCGATGCTTTCCTGTGCATCTGATGGGTTTGCGACCATGAAGACCATGCTAAGAAGGCGATAACTGAGTTACAAAACGTACCAGTGGCCAAATGGTTATGAGACCTAGGACTGATTTATTCATCGTCTACACCATAGTGCTCGGGTTCGAAAGCCAGCTGTAACGATTGAGTGTAATTTAAGATTACCCGATGAGTATACAATGTAAGGAAGTGAATAAAATTAACAAAGAGAGAGAGAGAGAGAGAGAGAGAGAGAGAGAGAGAGAGAGAGAGAGAGAGAGAGAGAGAGAAAGAGAGAGAGAGAAGTGGGGGAGGAAGGGGAGGGGGGTGTTTAGCATATTTAGGAAGAATCTCGTGAGGTCTGACATTTATGTATCGGACAACTAATTATTTTACAGCCAGAGAACCAGTCTAGTGGTGGGTGAATAAATAATAGAGTACTAAATGTTTTGAGATGCAACCGTTGGCTAATAAATATATTTATTTTTCCATTATAAATTTCACAGACTTCGATCTATGTGAACTATATTTTACAACAAAATATTTGATATTATTTGATATCCTGTATTAATTCTCTACTGACAAAGTAACATATGAACTCGTCGAGCGAGGCTATGTTATTAGGTGCAGACCATGTGGGTCACCTATTTAACACCACGAGGTCCACAAAATGCCGAGGAATACCTGCTTTTCAAGGCTGAAAAACATTTCTCAAATCTTTAATAAATGAATTTTATTTTTTTTAAATATATTAACATTAAGTTCTATGATAAACCAATTATTGATCCGATCCCTTTAACTGCTAGTGCTCGCTAGGTGATATATGTAGGGCAGCTGAAAATGATTATGTAAATTGATTAATTCTCTGGATTTGTATTAGTAATACATATCCAGGTTTAAATAGACAAACTCGGCCATTTGGATTTTTTCCAGTGAAACTGTGTCTTATTTGCTGATATTTTTGAAGCTTGTAAAGATGATATTTACAGGTAAACAAGAAAAATCATAATATTTCAAGCAGTTTGATACAGATAATTTTGACTGACTCGCTGGAAATACTTACCTCTCGATTACTTGGTATTTGGCTTTATAAGCTGTAATATCAATTGCTTTTAAAGCAAAATCAGAATTTATTTTGTATGGTATATACACTTGAAGGATTTCATTGAAGAAATTGGGAAGAAACTCTGCTATTGCACAAACCTCATTCTATGCGAAATTTATAAATAGCCTTTTGTTCCCGAAGTCAGTGCTGATGCAAAAGAAAGTGCAGAACAAATATACCCGTCATCATTTTGTTCGAACGCAAGAGCAGAAAATAAACAAATTGAACAATATTTAATTAATTTGAATAATTGCAGAATTAAAGAAAAACAAACAAACAAGAACAACAAAAACATAATATACAGAAGAAAAAACAGCAACAAAACAAGCAAACAAGGAAACATGGGACTTAAACTTGGCTATGGTTTAAATCTCTACGTCTGATGAAACATGAAATCTAGTTGAATGAAAGTCATACATAATTACTAAATGATGAATTTTGATTAACATATTTGGGTATAAGAATGTTAGATGGCCATTGGAAATACCTCCAAGAATGTCCAAACTCACTCACACTCGTCTTAAACTTCTGATGTCTAATTGCCAAACGCTAAATCACTGACGAATGATACGTCATAAATTTGTATGTATGTATTTAATGTCGAGCAAAAGGTAATTAATACATATGGCATATTCAAATCATTTTGCCCAAATACACAGGAAGGAAAACCCGTCCAATCAAAAGTAAATATTCATCATGAGACAATAGATAAAATGTTAAGATGTTGCACACAAAAGGGGGGTGGGGTGGGCGCACGCAAAACAAAGTTGAAGGGAAAAGGGTAAAATCCTTAAAATATACGGGCAGAATTTTGTTTTTGTCTAAACTGCAAATCCTTTGTTTAAAAAGAAAATTCAAGACCTTCTCAATTGGACATTACAGTATTCATCTCACAGCAAACAGGCTATCTCCATTATTTGTAGCCTCTTTCACCATGCAGGAGGGCATATTGAGCCTATTCTACATCCACAAACACGCATTGGTATTGAGTCTGAGTTCCTGTGTCAGAATTCTTCGGTTTTGGGCATCCATTTATCTTTTTAAAAATAAATTAAAAAATTCTCGTGCCAGTGGAATGGCCGATCCGAATACCCAAGAAAGCGGTCGCGAGAGATGTAGATACTGAATTATCATAGTATGTGACTGTACAATATGGTCGTGGTGGTGGTGGTGGGGGGCGGGGGGGGGGGGTTAAGACTTAAACATGCACAAATTAGATTCAAGGAAATCGGACCAAACATATTGTGACAGACAAGCCCTACTCAGATGCATAATCCCTGATGCCTGTTAAAGATTTATCGAATACGTTGCATAAAGTTTTGATATAAATAATTCCAGAAAAGTGACAGGAGATAGTAATTGATGTTAAAGGCAATGAGATATTTAATCAAAAGAGACCAATTTATCTGAACTCTTCATAACAAGCATTGACAGAAAAGAAGTTGTTAAAGGGACAACTTATCATTTATCATAGCTCAGAACTGGCATGGGATATGTTGGGAAATTTCACATGTTGATGCATGTGCAAAAAGAGTACCGTGAATGGCACATCGTACCTCCGCCAAGTGTTTAATAGTTCTCTATGTAGGTATGACTCTATGGCACATCGTACCTCCGCCAAGTGTTTAATAGTTCTCTATGTAGGTATGACTCTATGGCACATCGTACCTCCGCCAAGTGTTTAATAGTTCTCTATGTAGGTATGACTCTATGGCACATCGTACCTCCGCCAAGTGTTTAATAGTTCTCTATGTAGGTATGACTTTATGGCACATCGTACCTCCGCCAAGTGTTTAATAGTTCTCTATGTAGGTATGACTCTATGGCACATCGTACCTCCGCCAAGTGTTTAATAGTTCTCTATGTAGGTATGACTTTATGGCACATCGTACCTCCGCCAAGTGTTTAATAGTTCTCTATGTAGGTATGACTTTATGGCACATCGTACCTCCGCCAAGTGTTTAATAGTTCTCTATGTAGGTATGACTTTATGGCACATCGTACCTCCGCCAAGTGTTTAATAGTTCTCTATGTAGGTATGACTTTATGGCACATCGTACCTCCGCCAAGTGTTTAATAGTTCTCTATGTAGGTATGACTTTATGGCACATCGTACCTCCGCCAAGTGTTTAATAGTTCTCTATGTAGGTATGACTCTATGGCACATCGTACCTCCGCCAAGTGTTTAATAGTTCTCTATGTAGGTATGACTTTATGGCACATCGTACCTCCGCCAAGTGTTTAATAGTTCTCTATGTAGGTATGACTTTATGGCACATCGTACCTCCGCCAAGTGTTTAATAGTTCTCTATGTAGGTATGACTTTATGGCACATCGTACCTCCGCCAAGTGTTTAATAGTTCTCTATGTAGGTATGACTTTATGGCACATCGTACCTCCGCCAAGTGTTTAATAGTTCTCTATGTAGGTATGACTCTATGGCACATCGTACCTCCGCCAAGTGTTTAATAGTTCTCTATGTAGGTATGACTCTATGGCACATCGTACCTCCGCCAAGTGTTTAATAGTTCTCTATGTAGGTATGACTTTATGGCACATCGTACCTCCGCCAAGTGTTTAATAGTTCTCTATGTAGGTATGACTCTATGGCACATCGTACCTCCGCCAAGTGTTTAATAGTTCTCTATGTAGGTATGACTTTATGGCACATCGTACCTCCGCCAAGTGTTTAATAGTTCTCTATGTAGGTATGACTTTATGGCACATCGTACCTCCGCCAAGTGTTTAATAGTTCTCTATGTAGGTATGACTTTATGGCACATCGTACCTCCGCCAAGTGTTTAATAGTTCTCTATGTAGGTATGACTTTATGGCACATCGTACCCTCCGCCAAGTGTTTAATAGTTCTCTATGTAGGTATGACTTTATGGCACATCGTACCTCCGCCAAGTGTTTAATAGTTCTCTATGTAGGTATGACTCTATGGCACATCGTACCTCCGCCAAGTGTTTAATAGTTCTCTATGTAGGTATGACTTTATGGCACATCGTACCTCCGCCAAGTGTTTAATAGTTCTCTATGTAGGTATGACTTTATGGCACATCGTACCTCCGCCAAGTGTTTAATAGTTCTCTATGTAGGTATGACTTTATGGCACATCGTACCTCCGCCAAGTGTTTAATAGTTCTCTATGTAGGTATGACTTTATGGCACATCGTACCTCCGCCAAGTGTTTAATAGTTCTCTATGTAGGTATGACTCTATGGCACATCGTACCTCCGCCAAGTGTTTAATAGTTCTCTATGTAGGTATGACTTTATGGCACATCGTACCTCCGCCAAGTGTTTAATAGTTCTCTATGTAGGTATGACTTTATGGCACATCGTACCTCCGCCAAGTGTTTAATAGTTCTCTATGTAGGTATGACTTTATGGCACATCGTACCTCCGCCAAGTGTTTAATAGTTCTCTATGTAGGTATGACTCTATGGCACATCGTACCTCCGCCAAGTGTTTAATAGTTCTCTATGTAGGTATGACTTTATGGCACATCGTACCTCCGCCAAGTGTTTAATAGTTCTCTATGTAGGTATGACTTTATGGCACATCGTACCTCCGCCAAGTGTTTAATAGTTCTCTATGTAGGTATGACTTTATGGCACATCGTACCTCCGCCAAGTGTTTAATAGTTCTCTATGTAGGTATGACTTTATGGCACATCGTACCTCCGCCAAGTGTTTAATAGTTCTCTATGTAGGTATGACTTTATGGCACATCGTACCTCCGCCAAGTGTTTAATAGTTCTCTATGTAGGTATGACTTTATGGCACATCGTACCTCCGCTAAGTGTTTAATAGTTCTCTATGTAGGTATGACTCTATGGCACATCGTACCTCCGCAAGTGTTTAATAGTTCTCTATGTAGGTATGACTCTATGGCACATCGTACCTCCGCCAAGTGTTTAATAGTTCTCTATGTAGGTATGACTCTATGGCACATCGTACCTCCGCCAAGTGTTTAATAGTTCTCTATGTAGGTATGACTTTATGGCACATCGTACCTCCGCCAAGTGTTTAATAGTTCTCTATGTAGGTATGACTCTATGGCACATCGTACCTCCGCCAAGTGTTTAATAGTTCTCTATGTAGGTATGACTTTATGGCACATCGTACCTCCGCCAAGTGTTTAATAGTTCTCTATGTAGGTATGACTCTATGGCACATCGTACCTCCGCCAAGTGTTTAATAGTTCTCTATGTAGGTATGACTTTATGGCACATCGTACCTCCGCCAAGTGTTTAATAGTTCTCTATGTAGGTATGACTTTATGGCACATCGTACCTCCGCCAAGTGTTTAATAGTTCTCTATGTAGGTATGACTTTATGGCACATCGTACCTCCGCCAAGTGTTTAATAGTTCTCTATGTAGGTATGACTCTATGGCACATCGTACCTCCGCCAAGTGTTTAATAGTTCTCTATGTAGGTATGACTCTATGGCACATCGTACCTCCGCCAAGTGTTTAATAGTTCTCTATGTAGGTATGACTCTGGAGACTTTTGAGCAACTGTCTCAGTAACCTCAACCTTAGGTCAAGGGATGTGATCTTGAACTAAACGTGCTGTGCAGTAAACATTATTTTAATATAAGATTTACCATGACCATGGCCTCTGACCTTTAGACCCATAATCTATCTGTATTACTCGAAGTGCAAGTCAACCACAAAGTTTGGCGACGGAACTTACTCAGGAGCAAACTTATTCTGCTAGCATAAAACAAATGGACATTTGGGAGGTTATATGCATATTATTTGCAACTGATAGTAGATATCAAAATTGCAACCAAATGTTCCGAAGGTTTCTGTCACAGATCATTCTTTAAGAATTATGTGTTTGGGCAGCACTTTATATATTTTAAGTTCTTTCCTAAACGAGTTTAAATAAAGACACCGTCGTATAATGCGCCAATAAATAATAGTCTATAATGTTTTTATACTATTATGTTATCAAGTATGAGCTTTCGTATTATCCTAGTTATAGGTCCAAAGTCAAACATATTAGTTGAAATCTGGTACCGGCCAATGTTCGTGACCTAACAAGGCCAATACGAATGCTCACATTTGATAACATAATAGGCAGTTCAGAGGTCATATGCAACTAGACATTGGCCTCAATAAATGACCGAAAACCTATAGCAAAGTCAATGTGAAAAACCCCATATCATGAGAGTTTTATAACAGTAGGCGTAAGATGAGCTAATATCGGCGTTTTTTTACTTTATATTTTATTTTATACAAAAGCCATAATTTCAGCATGGAAACAAATTACATAAAACCTTAAATTATTGTATATTTCAATATAATAAGAACTATGAGAGATCGTATCCCTAATTCGAATAAGTTCATTCTGTATAATGATTAGGTTATACAAAGATTTTCCCTGTATTCCGCGAAAAAAATGGTGGCCAGTTCAGAGTTGCAGGGGTTTACCAGTAGGTGGCGAGACCACGAACACGTCATATCGCGTACGGTGCAACCGTAACATCCCTTGCAGTCCAACATGGATGCGATCTGTCATCATTGTTTTCATCGTAGACTATACAAAAAATATAAATAAAAATAAAAAAGTAGTGTAATCCTACCAATCCTAGTTTTCCCAAGTAATTAATTTGCGCGAACAGATTAAATAGATGATGTTATTCAGGCATGCTGTGGTATTAGATTATTTACTGCCAACTGTACTCAATTTTCATCTTTATATACTGTCATTACTATCAACCTATCAACTCCTTATTCTATGTCGATGCCAACATCCCTATTTCATGTAATTATTGAAATTCATATTTTATGATCTGTAAGGAAAACGAATGAAGAAAGATCACAGTTGAACAGTGTGTGTGTGTGTGTGTGTGTGTGTGTGTGTGTGTGTTGGTGTGTGTTGGTGTGTGCATAACATATATCTATGTAGCTAAAGGTTTCATGTCTGAATCTGAATAAGTTTTGTAAATGCAATAAATAATGACATGGGGAAGAAGATTAACCAGAAAGAAATCCAGTTAATTCAATTTTTATATCTGAACTTTTGTACACTGTTACAAAACTCACATTCTTTTTTTTTAATTATATATATTAAGTAAATCAAGTACTATACTTAGTGTGCGATGAATTGAAAAACAGCCACGCTTGGCAAGGAAAGCTATATACAGGGCTTTATATGGGGATGTATACAGGGCCTTATACAAGGCCTATATGCCCCTATGGCTCAATCTACTCTCTTTTTTGAGAGAGAGGCCATTTAAAATCATATAAAAACCTGTCTATTGACCTGCCGTACCATAATATGGTACAGGCAGTTGTCAATGTATCCGTCAAATAAGGCAGGTACTTTCTCATAACGACATCGATATGGACATATGTGCCCTACAGAGATTGAAGTCAATGGTTTCTTCCTTTGTTCTCACTTTATCTGTACGTTACGATTCTTTCATTTTTATAGTTGTTCTAGCTGAGAGAACTATGTGAACAATTTTGTTGTACCTAAACGCTACATGCATGATGTACAACAGAATAACTAAGGGAGGTAAATCGAGCGGTCTTATTAAACACACCATAGGCTCTGAATAAAATAACAAAATTAATAAAGTGTTACTGGTTTCACATTTATTGTTTTTAAATTATATGTTTCAATACCTTTATCACTATTTTTGGATTTTAAATTTCACTTCGGAAAATTGCAAACAGGTAACAGGTAATCCATTGAATACAATAGTAACAAATTGGCTACTGTAAACCGTGCTGTACCTTGTCACTGATGATTTTCATACAGTTTAATGTGGTTAGATTTTATCCATTCCGGTTACACAGTTTGACGAAGACAAATCGTTTTAGTCCTAAAGTTGACCGACTTTTTTTTAAATCAACACTTTTCCTATGCAAAGCTGATGACTAGAAATAAGATTTGCAGTAAGATCAGCATAAACTTCAACGAAAATTAGATAAACAAGGTACACAAATTCTAATAGTGTAATACTGACTGGAGTTACTGTGGGACTAACGTAGGGGTGAAACGATACACCTCTGCCACGCATCGATACGATTCTCGATACACAGCCTACGATACGATACATTTGCGATACACATATCAACTTGATGGTCTTTTCATCTTTAGAATGTCTGTCAATGGTAGGGTGGTGCCATTCTTTTTTTTAAATTTGTGTTGACATATTGGGTGTATTTCGAGTATGCAGATTACAAATCTGTTCATATGCCATTCTCATCCTTGACCAGAATAAAAAGAAAAAAAATACTTCTAAACAGACTATCTGTTAGTGATTTTTGTTCACCCTTTTAGGCCATTTCAGGCTGATCCATGCGTGACTCATCCTGGTCACCACGCCCTTTGTTTTACACTGAATTAATGTTTTTTAAACATCTCATTGCCAGTTTCATGTCTTCACTTAAATTTTGAAGAGATTACAGTCTTATCTTCAAAACAGAAGAAACAGTGCAATTTCCTTGTGCAAGGAAATTCTTATCTAGAACACATCCGAGTGTGGGAGATGACTAATAGCCAAATCCTTCACATTGTACTTCCTGCAGATGCAAATCAACTGCCGCGGCCACAGACATTTGTTTCAGTCAGTGAAAAAGGAAATTATTGACAACACACAAAGCCCTTTCTACAAATTGACGAGGTGGCTATAACTCGTGCCGTTTGGAATCTGCCCCCTTGCCGATTCTGTGCCTTTTTTTTTTTTTTTTTTTTTTTTTTTTTTTTAATCCCATCGGTAGGTTTAGTCGCTGATTACATATATCAACGTAAAAGGAGATATTCCAAACTTATTCCCCATGTACGATTTAAGTACTTTACACATATCATTTAATAGTCACTTTTTTTGTGAAGTTTCTATGTTGCTTTGTATCTATTTGGATAGAGTTTAGATGCCAATATTTCCGGTATGACACGCAGTGAACACGCTACAGTTATTTATGATTGGTGGTTATTGTTTTACCCTGGACTTGAACAAACAATAACCACTAATCAGAATTGCATGTAACACTGCGTGACACACTGGATGTGTAGCCTTCAATTCGATCCAAGTAGACAAGATGCGATGCAACAGATAAATTTCGCGTAAAAGTGGTTATTAAATGATCAGTAAAGTATTTAAATCATACATAGGGAAGAAATCTGCAATATCTTCTTTCCGTTGATATATGTTATCAGTGGCTGAAGATGCAGACGAGATAAACTAATTAGCATGGAATTTGGGCGGGAGAAGGGGGAAGATTTCGAACCACGTGAGTTAGTCAACTTGTGTTAATTTGTAGAAGGCGAGTGGGTGTTGTCAACTGCTTTTATTTTTTACTGACAGAAATTAGTGCATGTACTTGCTACGGCTGTCTCAGATGAATTCTCAATTTAAAGAGTGAAAAGGCAAACGACTAATAATTATTCACGACTGCTGAAGATTAAAGTAACTTGCAAAGAGTAAGTATCGTTTTGTATCGATTCTTCCCCTCTTGTATCGATATGGGTATCGATATAGAAAAAGTATCGATACATCCATATATCGATTAATCGTTTCACCCCGAGACTAACGTGCACTCAGTTTGTGTGTGAAGCGGGTAAAAGGTTTTGATGAAATGAATGAAAAAGCAAGCATCAGAGATTACAATTCATTCGCTCACATTACAAATTAGTATTCTCGTATCAATCTTTTAAAATAGAGCACTTACAATGGTGACGAACAGAGTGCTATGTATTATTGAAAAACAGTAAAGAACCTGTATTAGTTACATAATACAGACCATTTTACAAATAAAACTCGCGACTTCGACAGAACTACTGAAAATTAACACATGCTCTTTATAAATAATGATTAACGTCAAAAAGGTTCCAGTTTATATACCTTGTGTCACTTGATCCAAATGCATACCGTATGATACGTTTGGACAAGACACTTTACAGCAGGCATGTGCGACCTACGACCCACGACCTGGTTTTATGCGCTTATTTGCGTCATAGGGTGTGGCTTTAAAAATCGCTAATCCGGTCCGCGCCATGGAGGAAGTTGCACGTGAAATTTCTCATACTGCAACACTGCAAGTATATCTGATTGCACAATGACGCACTGCAACATTGTGATTAGAGCAGTACTGGGACATAAACTAAACAGAAGACATGGGAGAGGCACTTTACTCGTATGAATGTTATTTAACAAATTCACTAGCCATATAATTATTCAGACAAAATAATAAAACACCATGCCAATATTTTCTTGATATATTTTAATCTCTTAGCAATGCACGTTTACTATTGTCAACATGATTTTTTTTCCGATACAGATTTGCCTGTCAGAAAGAGAGAGAGAGAGATGGGGGGAGGGGGTCGGATGCATCAGTGTTCCAATTGTATCGTTTCAATGCTGTCCTTATCTATCGCTGTTATAAACATCTGATGATTACCTTTGATATCAGAAGATAATTTACACCGTGTATTTTTGTTCTTTTTTGCCTTCCTCGCCTTAAAGCAATTTTCTAGAAAAAGTAATTAATTTGTACACGTGTGAAAACGGTTTTATAAACGTGCTACGGTATCTAAACATGCTCAGCACATGGCATTTAACCAGTGTGTGTGTGTGTGTGTGTGTGTGTGTGTGTGTGTGTGTGTTTTCGAAGTTAAGAACCAAAATTTTAAATTATGTAATTTATATAGCAAGATGCTTATACTTTTCCTGGCATGTATAAGAAGGGTCAATAAATTATACCTATTAATTATGTCAACGACTCGGCATGCCAAGAAGCTTTTGTTTTGTAAGTATTCAACATCTCTCGATGTAAGATGGCGATGTATGTATATATCCCTGTCTGCCTCTTTGTATGTATATATGTATGTATGTATGAACAGAAAGAGAAGAGTACAGAACTTTATTTCACTGAGATCACAAGGTGACACGAGGATAAAGATAACGGTACATGACCGAAAGTATGTATCTATATATGTGTATATGCATGTAAACAGGTAATCATATCCATCCATCCACCTGTATATCTATCAAATATATCTCATCCATCCATCCACCTGTCTATCTATGTATCTATCTATCTATTAAATATATCTGATCCAAGTATTTTACATGTTGATTAGAATTTGTGATATTTCAATGATATTTCTAAACTAGAATGTTGCCTGCTGGAGCATTTGCGGTCTTCGCAAATACTCCACATACACACATACACAAGATCAAGAGAACATTTCATAAAAAATAAAGAATGCTGCTTTTCAGTACTCCATTTGTATATATATTTGCGACCATCGCAATAATTCCTATTTCGTAGAATAAACATTGACAATAAATCTGAAACAAGAAAGGCATGCACTTTAAACACCCAAGCCCCCTTTACGTCTGTTATTTTGTGCAGTTTTCTAAAAATAAAATTGTTGCAACTACTTGAAATATTATAAGAGTGGAATATTGAAGTTCAACAATTTCTGAAGAAAAAGAAACTGGTAGCACATGTGGCCATTTTCCGAAATTGGACGATAACAAAGATTTTTACAAATTAATTATCCTAGCTTCATGAGCTTTATATATAAAACAAAACGCAGAGTTTTGGCGACCCCCGCATATACTTAAAACATGGAATATTAAGAAACATAAATCTTCTAATAGAGAATATTTCTGCATTAATCCTTGCGTGAACAACTGCAATGGGCTCGCCATCGCAAATCTCAACGCAATTTGCTGCAAATTCCAAACCTAATCACCCCCGCACTCACCCCAACTCCCAGACGGTGGCAAAGGGGCCGTAATGAAAACTCCATTACATATAAAATGCATCTTCCTGATTTGACTGCATTTATGAAGCTTGATCGGAAAAATGAAATTGTCATTGTAACTGAAATTTGTGTACATTCATCTTTTGATCTCGTCCCAGGGAACACACGGACGGGAGCAAATGATGACACCCGTCTCACTGACATACTAATTATCCTGAAACATCATACAAAATATGATCACCCTCCCTCAGTCGGTATAGATGGATTCGGGTTACAAGAAGAATTCATATTACCTGTAAGAATGTGACCTTTGACCCACACCCGCTCCTTTCCTGAATCTTAAAACTTCGTTGTTATCTGGAAAACAGTCACAGACGGACAGACGTACGAACACGCGGTCGAACGGACGGAATGAACCTAACAGACTATATTTGCATAAAAGCATATATAATAATGTATATTCGTGGTGATCGTACTTATTCCATGAACGGAATACTTGTTCAAGTTGCCAAAAGCGGAATTGTGTATGCTGTAGCAGATATTCCAACTGTGGAGTATGCAAGTTCAAATGCAAAATGTATTTTCTTCAACAGAAAAGATTAGGCAATATTTTAAAAAATTGAATTTTTGCACACATTGCAAAATTTCCCAAAATGTTTTTAAATAAACAAATTGACAATTGAAAGATAGTTTTCATTATTTGAGGAAAGCGTCTGGTAATCATATTAGGTATGTCTGCAGAGAAATGGACGTACTCGATCAAAATAGTATCCCCAATATTGAAGTATTTTTAGAAATTATCCTAACGAAGAATAGTTGTGATGGTGTCGCAACTTAATGTACACATTGGTTCACCTTTGGTATCTTTTTAATATTCCAACATGAATTCTGCACACCATGCGATTATAAAATAAACTTGCAAAGCCACTAAAGCAAGAAAAGTAGGTCACGTTGATCTACCTTTGTCCGTGTTGAGAAAAATCCCTCAAGATAAATGCACCCGTCAAATTCCAACAACAGTGTCAGAGAAACTGAGCTAAATGCAAAAAATTAACGTAATCAATCGAACTTGAAAAGTATGTCACTGTTATCTCTTTTTTCCTGTGATAAACAGCACCATCTACGATAAAAACACTCATTACATATTCATGGCTCTACATACAACATTATCAGAGAAACTAAGCTAAATGCAAAAACTTACCGTCGACGCATATGCCAACAATAACCACCTCAGCGGAAAAGTGACAACCATCGCCAATATTCAAGTTTTTGTTTGTTTTATTTTTTAAAATAGTTTTTGTAATGAACGCAGATATTCCGTTGAGTGAATATCGACAATACTGAAAATAAATTAAGCATATGTGAATATTACTTTGCATGAAAACAAAAGTTCAATTTTTGAATATTTGTACTAGACATAAATATTTCATATGAAGAGTCGATATAACTCCCAGTGAGGTGTGCAAAAAAGCCAATAGATTCACTAGAAAAAAAATGTCCAGTCACATGACTTGGTATTACATCAGTTGAATCAACAGCAGAGGCTTCACAAAATTACCATGTTCTGAAAAGGAATAACAATTTTTAATCAAATGGTAAGTGTGAAAAATTGACAAAATTACTAAAGTTTCAGTCAAAAATAGTTAAACGGAATTTAGTTATAAATGGCGTTATTTATAGGTCTGGTTGAGCGGATCCTAATACAAAAAGGAAAAGATAAATAGAAAACCGAATAAAATCATTGGCGTCATCTTTCATTACAGGATACTGACTGATTTGAACTCTATTCTGTTGGTTCAGAATGTGGATCAGAGTTGCTACTTAAGTGCATTGCCATGTACTGGAGTCATTAAAAGTCTCATTAGAAATATCCTCGGCATTTTCCATCAAGTCGAGAAAGAAACCTCAGCGAACATCATAAGTTCCGGTGTTTTTCAAAACCGATCACTTTGATTTAGGAGGAGGTCTACAGATATAATGTACTTCTGAGAGAGTGACAGGTGTAAGGTGAAGTTGTTTGAATTTGCCAAATGCACAACTAAGAGAATATTGGCACACCTCTATGCTATTTTCATGTACTCTGGCTGAAATTTCTTTATATATTGTACTTGTGGAAATCGTACATGATCTAAGCACACAGCGGAAAAAAACAGCCGCTCTCATGTACTCGTAAAATCAGCCTGAATTAGTCCAAAGTACACTATTTTTAGCAGTTATTAAAATAGGGAAAACACATTTTGTTACAGTAGGTAATACCAGCTACTGAAAGTAAAATAAATGAACTACAAAATATATAACAAGTAATAAAAAGTTATATTCTATTTTTTTAACAATTTATCTTTGAAGTCCAGGAAGTGAAAATGACCAAGCAGAGCTAGCAGTTTTTTGATAGGTGCACATCTGAAGTAAGACCAAGCTGTATACTCTACAACCCAAATTGCACCCATCAATCATACACCAAAATAAAGAGACTTAAAAGTTCTTTTAATAATACCTAAAATATACTTTAAATATCCAGGAGAACCACTGTGGAAAACCTGGGAAATTCTTTTTCTTTAAAAATCTAACCCTATGCAAAATACAAAAATGTAGAGCGCCACCTTAAAACAAATATGGGATTGCGGACTACATGCAACATTTACTTACCTTCAAACTTGAAGAGCTTGAAAACGTGCAAAAACTACGCACCTTCGAAACTGAAGACTTGACGACATAAGTACTGTAATGAGAATAGGTAATTTTACGTTTTGCAAAAAGTACATGTTAGCACATTTTTAACAAGAATTTTACTAAGTTTAAATTCCAGTCAAGACATATATTAGATGTACCTTAGCAAGTCATCAAAACAAACAAAGTAAAGGGGCAATGTGTTTGGAAATATTTTGTTAGACTCTTACCGACACACGTGTCTGCCGAGCTGGTCGGCATAGACATAATATCCAAAACTGTATCGTAAATCGCCACATAGCAGAGGCGCTAACTTAGCGGTTATGGTACTGAGTGGAAACCTCGGATGTAATTCGCCACCATTAAAAACCATATTCTGAACTACTTTTGTTCACATGGCACAATATGGCGGCGGAAGGAGACAAAGTCACAATCGGAATATTGTCGGCCTTTTCTATCGCAACATATGTGGCGCACTGCAAAAGAGGCAAATCACCAAAACCCATCAAATTTATGTGTATTCCTACATCTACATCCGAAGTTATTTCTCGACTTGACGGAAATTGCCCTGCGATGTTCCAATTGTAGAAGTCAATGTTTGTAAAACACATATCTCCACGCTTCACTCCCTTATTTGCGTCTCAGTGCCTTAAAGATACGATGGATTCAGCGGCCAGTGTCAGCAGCATATATTCATTTGTCTTTTCATATCCAGCAAGAACATATATAGTTATAGCTAGAGCGGAGGTCTTGATAGTTTCCAAGTAATGATCCAGGGACTACTTCCCGGTGGCGGAGAGGAACGGAGTCTGCGGGGGTAGACCCAAAGGTAAATATCGGAGGCATGTATGAATTTGTCTTTCATGTCGAAAAATATGTGTCTAAGGTTGTCAATTGCATACAATTATTATCAGTAACATACTACTGTTACAGTAAATGAAGATTTTTTATTTGTATGTTGGACCTTTTGATCCCCCATCGGAACCCAAAGATGGGGGGGGGGGGAGGCCGGAAGGTCAGAGCTAGAAACTTGATTTGTGTCGCATCAGTCTTCATCACTTGAGAGAGAGTCAATCAAGTTTCGTGAACATTCGTGTAAAACTGTAATAGGTGTTAGGGTGACTGACACAATGGACACAATATCCAAACTTTTAGATGGACACAATATTCCAACCATTTTTTGAAGAAAAGCTTGGGGATAAATATACCATGTTCATTTCGAATGCAATAAAGTAATGTATTGAACATGCCTCAAGAATAATAATAATAATAATAATAATAATAATAATAATAATAATAATAAATAACATCAATAATAATAATAATAATAATAATAATAACAATTATTATCATCACCGTTGTCGCTGTTGTTATCGACACGCGTTTAAAAAGTGTTGGGGATATTGCGATACCCTCCGTCTGTCCGTATGTGTGTCTGTCTGTTACCAAATCTATTCATAGGCCGCTGAGTGGAATTCACGAAACTTTGCAGTTATGTCGCCACTTTGGTGACCATCAGCGAGAGGGGTGTCGTTCTTGGCTACCGTCCTTGGAGTCCCTGTGAGTGTTGGAGTCCCTGTGAGTGTTGGAGTCCCTGTGAGTGGAAAGGCAGAGGTCAAATATACACACGCACACACACAAAATTGCAATTACAATGACATTTTCAAATATTTTGTAACCAGACCTTATGTAAGAAAACAATGCAGGAAGATACATCATATATGTGATTGATTTTGCATTGTGACCCCTACATCACTGTAAGGGGTTGGGGTGAACAATCGGGAATTGAGCGGTTGGTGTTGGAATATGCATGGGGATTTGCTATGGCGACCCATTGCAGTTGCTCTTGATGATGTTGCTATTGTTATTAATATTTGTTCGGGAGATATCTCTGCTGGCATGCGATATAGATACAGTTTACTCGCGTTTTGTTGTTCTTCTGACATGGTATAAATCGAAAAATACTGATGTAATATTTCATTATTAATCAGTTTTTAAGTTCTTACCATTTTAGTACTGTCATCATAATCTAGGATTGTTATAGCCACATTGCGTAGCGAAGATGATAAGGTTGCAGTAAGGAACGTACAACTTTTCCAAGCAATAGATTTTAGTTCCGGTGACTGATAGACCTGTAAAAATATTGAAATCGATACAGCTGTATATACTGTAATATCTTCTTCCTTTTGTTACAAAATATATTTAATAGTAAAGTAATACCGATAATTAATGCTTCTTCGTACATTTATTAAATCAAGCATCCCACCCCAACCTCCAGCCCAAAAAGCAAAAAAAACCCACACAAATCTCGATAGTAGGCATTTTTAATTTAACTGAATTTGAACGAGTAATAACTGACTGCGGTTATAAAAATATCCGTAATATATATATATATATATATATATATATATATATATATATATATATATATATATATATATATATATACATACATACATACATACATACATACATACTCTGTAATGCATAATAAGTAAACCCGCTAGGCGGCATTTTATCTGTGTCCTGGAAAGTAAGCATAGTGACCGGAGAAATATTAGACACACTGGAATCCCCCAAATGTAAGATCTTCAAATAAATCAATCATCTCAAGAGGTGTTTTATTAAAACGTTGTCATTTTTATCCACAGCTCCGTCATTATCCTCTCCTATCATGCACTGTAACTTTAACGATGACGATCGTCGTCATCATGATCATCGTCATCATCATAAACAATGTTCGTGCTGTCCATGTTGTTGTTATTACTATTATTATTATTATTATTATTATTTGTGCAATAAAATTCAACATTGCAATCGTCTCATTGAGACACCTCATCCCAAATGCTTCCTCATAGATCCTTCATAGTGCAACATAATCCAACCAAAACTAAATGGAACAAGTCGTACAGGTCACGATACAGGAATCAGGGGGTCATAGCTATTTATAGATACATGGTAAAAACCTACATGTCTGCACAATTCAACTTCTGCCCAGCAAAAATTTCTGAGTCAGATAAAAACTCTGTACTTGTAAAACTCGTAGACCATTTAGTTCCCCCATACTCTGCTAATAATTTGATTCCGCTATTTAAAATGTTTCTTTGCACACGAGATGGACAATTAAGAGTCCAAAATGGCGTAGTATTTATACTGTGAGCGGTGTATCGAAAATATCATCTATGTGATTGTACTGCAGACAATATACTACAACGAAACTGTTGGTGAGAATGATAGAACAATAACTGAAATAGCTTTCGGCAATGCCAAGCTAAATAAATCGTTTCAGAATTTCCTTTGTCATGAAATCCCAGACTGATGTCTTAGATTTAAAAGAGACGAAACGGCACCGGCTGACTCAGCAAAGGATTGTGCAATACCAAGAATCGTTTGCTACATGTTGGGACGGGGATTCCCCTGGTATCACATGATATCATGTGACTACTGCAGGTAAGGAGAATTAAGACTTTCATCTAAATTCGGTCACATATTTGAGCAAATATCATTAAACTAACGTACATAATTTTACATGCACATCGTCTTTTATAGTTTAATTTAGCTACTTTTATACAAAGCCAGGTAAGAAAGTAGTGAAAAGTTGCATTATTTCTTTGTTGCTATACGTTGTTAAGGATGAGCCATAACCTCGACTGATAGCCAATCACATGATGTGTTTTGAGAAAACCCCTCTACAGTTAAAGAAATGTGTCGATCGACTTGCTAACTGGCATTCCATTGCTTGAGTGCGAACAGTTAACACCTGAACACCGCATAACTACTGTACTGATTATTCCTCTGTCGGATTACTCTTTCACAAAGGGATTAATTACCAGCAAAATGACTTTTCCAGACGTTGTGGAGGAAACTGAGCAGAAAACCGATTTGTAAGTGTGATTTTAACACTAAATTTTAGGTTTCTATGGTATGAATTATTGATCAAGTAATGATTTATATTCTGTATATTCAATTCTATGTAACTAAGTATGTACTGCCCGATATCATATATGCCGTAACATTTGGAGAAACTAAAATCTTTTTATTAAAACGTAACGAAGATGTCTCCTGAGTGATTTGATAAACAATGATTCTCACAATTTTCAAAATGCAAGATGTATCTTGAATGTAGCATGAAACACTATCTCTGAGAAAATATGATACTCGTGTTAGTAATAAGATAATCATTGTGAGACAGGAATGAACAAGGAGTGCACGAGATTCAAGTCTCATAAATCTATACATGATTTAAAATATCAACAGTTTTGAAAGCTATATATGTAACTCTTTACATCTGTCTTCCTATGCGTTTTTCGGAAAGTTTCTATAGGGTCACGTGATGTAAAACGTGCGCATGGGAGAAATATTGCCATGTGGCTGCTCCTCTCTTTTGTGTTTTCCAGTAAATCTGTAGTATGAAACGCCTTTCAGCAATTAAGAGCACTTGTGTCTCTCGATGTATTTATATTGTGATTGACTGTTCTTAATCGCTGCTTCTCGGTTTTTATTACAGAGATACATCGAACGTGAAAACTGCGGAGTTTTTGCAGGAGGCATTGCTGAAGGCAATGTCCGAGGGAAGGCTAACAAGTGGAATGTTTGAGTGTGCAAATGTTCTGCGAATGTAAGTATGACAAAAACATTTTACACTATATTTAATAATTGTATGTAAAATTAAATACTTTATTCTTTGGAAACATACTGCTAATAACCGCGGGAAAAACCTACAATTGAGGTAGTCATTACCTTGATACTGTAACAAATTCTAGGGTATTGACATTAAGTCAGTATAAATATTTCGGATAAAATAGCTGCATTTGCAGTGAGGGAAAAGCAGGGTGCTACGGTTTTTTGAGCCATTCCCACATTTTTCTCTTGTTTCTGACTTTGCAAAAGAACAATTATTCAATGCCTCAAATTATTTATAATTCATAGTGAAATTTTATCCTGCATCCTGTTAAGTATTATGTTTAAGTACATTACATCCTTAACATATTTTTTTTTCTTCTTAGTAATTTTTCATTATCTGATTGAGACTGTATGTTTTTCAGGGATCCTGACAAAGTGAGATTGTGTATTTTGCCAGTTACATCATCCACGGATGTGTCGGTCCACATTCAACAGAAACTGATCGAAGCCTACTGCTGGGAGAACGAGATACAGCTGCTGAAGGTACGGGCTTTTTACTACCCCTGTGATGAGGGGAAATAATACTCTAATCGTGTCATGAAATGGGATCGCTAGATACTATAATTATATCTGTTTAGTAATTAAGGTGTTGAGAAGAAAGGATATATAGCAAAAAAAAAGATACCATCAACGTTCTTCTATTTTATAGCGCAAAATAAAGAATCATTAGGTTCCGACCACAAGTAAACAAACAATATTTTTATTTTATGTATCACGCAATAACAAACAAGGAGCAAAAATGTAAAGCGAAGCTGTACGTGCTGTCGAAGTCGTGACGCTATTTATCGTATATAACATTCTTATGTTTCGAATACACATGATTACAAAAATATCTCATTAAAATGTTTTTATTATTGCAGGTCGACAGCGCTGAAAAATTGTCCGCCATATTGAATTTTGGGAAGAAGAAAAATCATCAGAAAAGCAAAAAAGCCATGCCTGTGACAACTGCCAGTGTGGACTGCAGCTGTGTCCTTGTGACATATCCACCGAAAGATGAACAGAATGAAGACGACGAGAGCTATGCATTCATGGAGCATGTTTTGCCTCATCAAGTGATCAAACTGACACCAGACTGACAGCTATGTTATAACAGTGGAGTAATTAAAGGTACTTGATAAATCTATAGTTTCCTGAAAATTATTATTTGCATGGCTGCTGTTATATTTTCAAAACAAAGGAGACGACTTCAGCGAAACAGAACATGAAACTGTGAAGAAATAATGCGCAAAAAAAGAACTTAAATCTATACCTTATTTACTTGCTATTTTCTCTGATATCACTTGTTTACGATTCTTAAGATATTTTATGTAAAAATGTTGAGGCCTACAAGGAAGACTGGCCTATTGCCAAATGCATCGCCTCGTTAAATAAGGTGCAAAGAAAATAAATAAACAGTCTTAAATAAGGTGTAAAGAAAATAAATAAACAGTCTTAAATAAGGTGTAAAGAAAATAAATAAACAGTCTTAAATAAGGTGTAAAGAATAAATAGTCTTAAATAAGGTGTAAAGAAAATAAATAAAGTCTTAAATAAGGTGTAAAGAAAATAAATAAACAGTCTTAAATAAGGTGTAAAGAAAAAAAAATAAACAGTCTTAAAAATAAGGTGTAAAGAATAAATAGTCTTAAATAAGGTGTAAAGAAAATAAATAAACAGTCTTAAATAAGGTGTAAAGAAAATAAATAAAGTCTTAAATAAGGTGTAAAGAATAAACAGTCTTAAAAAAGGTGTAAAGAAAATAAATAAACAGTCTTAAATAAGGTGTAAAGAAAATAAACAGTCTTAAATAAGGTGTAAAGAAAATAAATAAACAGTCGTAAATAAGGTGTAAAGAAAATAAATAAATAGTCTTAAATAAGGTGTAAAGACAATAAATAAATAGTCTAACCTTTGCTTATGTCAACTAATTTGACAATTTTGTTCTCATCTTTGCAGGTTGAAAAAATACCAAAAATATCTGCTGTACAGTTGCTACCTCTGCATTGGGGTTAAATCATCCTCATCACAAGGGAGATGGGACTAAGTCAACATTGTGCTTCATCAGGCATCATACAAGGATCCCTGATGCCACATTGACTGTTTCCTAGTATCGAAAGCAAGAGAGATAATTCTGTTTACTGTGTGCTAAGTTGGTGTTTAAAGCGGCCGATTCACGAAAGTGCACAAGACAGTCGATATGGATATATGTGTAAAGTCAAGGTGATACATACCACCTTCTTGTAGCAAATATATCTGAAACGATTATTTGATCCATAATCAGGATGAAATTTGCCCAGTCATGTCAGTCTTAACATATGACGAGTTCATTTATTCTGAGATAAGACAGTCTTTACATATGACATGTACAACTTGCAAGTATAGCAACCATTTTGTCCAAGAACCTAGTAAGCAGGTATTTAACTACAGGTCGATATGTTGCCTTGTTCTAAAATACTTATCAGTTAAATGTATATATTTTTGTATTGATGTTCATAGCAGCATTTCATATTTATCATAAACTGAAGTATTATTGCTTTCTTGGGGCATTTTTGTATCTTGCTTGTAAGTATGTCTTGAATAAAGTTATATTGACACATAAATTACGTTCTCGTTTTATTATTGTGCAAAATGTTATTTTTGCAAAGGGTTAAATTACACAAGTACATAGTTAGCAGGATGAATTTATGTATCCCGTGAAGAACACGAATATATCATCTAGTCTAGTGTAATAGCCTCGCACATCACATGTGCATGCTGAGAACTATAGTTGCTTGTAAATAATCCGATAGCACCGTTTCTCCGGGATAATTATGTATATGAGCTATTTCTAGACAATGTAAACCCAGATCCGAGTAAGTGCTCTGATCATTATCACGTTTGGCCTCATCTTACAAAATGGCTAACTCAATTGTAACTCGTTTTGTAAATCACTTGGACGTCACGATAAATTTGTGACATTCTAACTTTTAAAATTTACGTATTTTAAGTCTATTGTACAAGTTCTAATAACTTGCACTTAGTACTCGCACCGAAATGGTGGTGGTGCGACGTGGGCCTGAAGGTGAAGGAAACCGGAGAATCCGACCTGAGAAAACCACTCAACTTTGATAGTCAAATTAAGACCACCAATCACTCTTAAGCATAGTGCCATGGTGTATATCTTTTTTTTTTTTTTTGTTTTTTAAAAAGCCGCCAAGGAAAGGAAAGTGATGAAATGTTCGAATCATTTTCTTATTTCTTCTTCTTTTTCCTTTTTCATATTCAGTTTGAATCGTAGGATACATATGTCAGTTTTTATACGTAAAAATAGAGATGTCTGCTTTCATTGGAGAACTCGCTGTTTCATCTGCATTTGTGATCTCGTTTCTGTATAGCCTGACAGGGTCTCGCTCACTGTTTTATTGTGCTGTGTTGACGAGAGATTGGTGGTCGTTGAGTCAGAGACAATTAAAAATAAATATGACACCGTCGACTTCTTTATAACAAAATAACTGGCCGTCCTGCTTGTTGTAAACAGTGTAGACTGATCAATCACATGATATTCAGAAGGTCACGATGAGTGACATGATCAGCTTGACTCATGGTATCTTTATGTCACTTTTGATTATGAATAAGAGAAATATGGTTTTCACCTACCTACTTAATTTAAACTTCTTGAAATGCGTTGTTTTTATATTGGTTTTTTTTAACACTGATAACTACTATTTATATTTATGCCTTCCAACTCCCTACTTCCCCAATTAAATCCCAAACGCCGATGAGGTCGAATAATATGATTGTTCATTTAACCTTGACATATCAGTTGATTTTGATTCTATGAATAGCTTTATGCATAAACAGGTTTTGTAAATTAAATATTGTGTCCACAGGTATTCTTACCTGAATGTATACCTGGAATTTACTAAAGTTTGCAAGTACACACTATATAGCGCTATACTTAACACGTTGCATGATTATTATCGTAGTCTCTGTTTACGTTATAATCCATACTGCGCAATGGAAAGACACTATTCAAGTTGCCGGACATATGGAATCTGGTCACAATTAATATTTCCGGTTCAATGTAGTCCCAGTCTATTTTTAGATCATTTTTTCCTCTCTCATTTTGGTGGTGATGTATGCATTAGATTTAAGCATCCTTAGTATTGATTTAAAGGAAATTGGTTATTGTTTAGAATATGAGTATTATAGTGTGGTTGTCTGTGTGTATTTTGGCGACAGTGCACAGTGAGTAATGAGGCATTGGTGCTGCTCCGGAAGTGAAATCTGTGACTCATTGCACGTTGCTTTGTTTACAGTCCAGCCATTCATAAGAATGCCGGTTAACCTATGACAAGAACTTCAGCGTGAGTTCATCTTTGAAGATACTTTACAGCAACATATGATTTATTAGAATTTGGACACAGTGGAAAGTTCAGTACTGACAAACAAATATTGAGACTCTATAGAAAAATTAATTGTGGTCTGAGGCCATATAGGTATTCACCGATCTGTAACACGGGGAAAACTAAAATGCTATTTATAGAATTTATTCCTAGAACAGAGGACACGTGGCAAGTTTATTGAACAACTATGAAAACAAGTTTGGAATAGAAATTACACACGATCGTCATAGCATTAAATAAATACAGATCAATGGATTGATTTTAATTTTCGGCTGGCCTAAACTTAGCCAGTTTGATTTTGAGATAATATTAGTTATTTCTTATTTAGAAAGTTCCTTACAGGGACACAAAAATAACATGGTCCCTGGGATTTTCTCCAAAGTTGCAAATCGTTCAAAATTTCAAATTCTCTAATGGTTTGTTCGGATATACTGATTCAGATTAAATCAGAAAACCTCTTAGATACAATTTTCGAAGCCGACCAACAAATCTAAAAGAGCCAAATACTTGCATATTTTATGAAGAGAGAGAGAGACAGAGAGAGGCGGGAGAGGTGGTAGTGGGGGGGGGGGGTTGGCATTATTTATAATTATTCATGCTATTAATCTACCTCAGTGTCACATTAAACCATCTCAATCTATGATTATATAAGGCGGGAGGCTGGTACGATCTACCTTGTTCCGTATTACGGACAGATCTTTTAACCTGATAACACGCGACATATGGAAAGACATATTATGCAATCCCCCCGCCCAGAAATGTCTGGCGCCTAACTTTGATTTGTATCCAGTAAAATCCATGAAGGAATATGTCCTCTTAGCGGCATTGAAGTCAACTTCAATAAATATGGGATCGTGTGTAATACAAGACAAATAGCACAATCGTGTCACTATACAAGACAAATAGCACAATCGTGTGTAATACAAGACAAATAGCACAATCGTGTGTAATACAAGACAAATAGCACAATCGTGTGTAATACAAGACAAATAGCACAATCGTGTGTAATACAAGACAAATAGCACAATCGTGTCACTATACAAGACAAATAGCACAATCGTGTGTAATACAAGACAAATAGCACAATCGTGTCACTAATACAAGACAAATAGCACAATCGTGTGTAATACAAGACAAATAGCACAATCGTGTGTAATACAAGACAAATAGCACAATCGTGTGTAATACAAGACAAATAGCACAATCGTGTGTAATACAAGACAAATAGCACAATCGTGTGTAATACAAGACAAATAGCACAATCGTGTGTAATACAAGACAAATAGCACAATCGTGTGTAATACAAGACAAATAGCACAATCGTGTCACTATACAAGACAAATAGCACAATCGTGTGTAATACAAGACAAATAGCACAATCGTGTGTAATACAAGACAAATAGCACAATCTTGTGTAATACAAGACAAATAGCACAATCGTGTGTAATACAAGACAAATAGCACAATCGTGTGTAATACAAGACAAATAGCACAATCGTGTGTAATACAAGACAAATAGCACAATCGTGTCACTATACAAGACAAATAGCACAATCGTGTGTAATACAAGACAAATAGCACAATAGTGTGTAATACAAGACAAATAGCACAATCGTGTGTAATACAAGACAAATAGCACAATCGTGTGTAATACAAGACAAATAGCACAATCGTGTGTAATACAAGACAAATAGCACAATCGTGTCACTATACAAGACAAATAGCACAATCGTGTGTAATACAAGACAAATAGCACAATCGTGTGTAATACAAGACAAATAGCACAATCGTGTGTAATACAAGACAAATAGCACAATCGTGTGTAATACAAGACAAATAGCACAATCGTGTCACTATACAAGACAAATAGCACAATCGTGTGTAATACAAGACAAATAGCACAATCGTGTGTAATACAAGACAAATAGCACAATCGTGTCACTATACAAGACAAATAGCACAATCGTGTGTAATACAAGACAAATAGCACAATCGTGTCACTATACAAGACAAATAGCACAATCGTGTGTAATACAAGACAAATAGCACAATAGTGTGTAATACAAGACAAATAGCACAATCGTGTGTAATACAAGACAAATAGCACAATCGTGTGTAATACAAGACAAATAGCACAATCGTGTGTAATACAAGACAAATAGCACAATCGTGTCACTATACAAGACAAATAGCACAATCGTGTGTAATACAAGACAAATAGCACAATCGTGTGTAATACAAGACAAATAGCACAATCGTGTGTAATACAAGACAAATAGCACAATCGTGTCACTATACAAGACAAATAGCACAATCGTGTGTAATACAAGACAAATAGCACAATCGTGTGTAATACAAGACAAATAGCACAATCGTGTGTAATACAAGACAAATAGCACAATCGTGTGTAATACAAGACAAATAGCACAATCGTGTGTAATACAAGACAAATAGGCACAATCGTGTGTAATACAAGACAAATAGCACAATCGTGTGTAATACAAGACAAATAGCACAATCGTGTGTAATACAAGACAAATAGCACAATCGTGTGTAATACAAGGACAAATAGCACAATCGTGTGTAATACAAGACAAATAGCACAATCGTGTGTAATACAAGACAAATAGCACAATCGTGTGTAATACAAGACAAATAGCACAATCGTGTGTAATACAAGACAAATAGCACAATCGTGTGTAATACAAGACAAATAGCACAATCGTGTGTAATACAAGACAAATAGCACAATCGTGTGTAATACAAGACAAATAGCACAATCGTGTGTAATACAAGACAAATAGCACAATCGTGTGTAATACAAGACAAATAGCACAATCGTGTGTAATACAAGACAAATAGCACAATCGTGTGTAATACAAGACAAATAGCACAATCGTGTGTAATACAAGACAAATAGCACAATCGTGTGTAATACAAGACAAATAGCACAATCGTGTCACTAATATACACATGTTTCTCGCAGCTACTCCCACCTCCAATGCCCCCCCCCCCGAAAAAAGCGGCAATGTAATGGCGTGTTTTTTTTCTTTCTTCTTCTTCTTTCTCTCCTTTCGTCTTATCTAAACTAGTTTCAGTTTCTTTTACATGTCCACTGCTTTTAGTCAGACTTTGTTGACTGCACGTGCCGTCTTATGACCTCTTGTCATGCGTTGCTTGCCAGCCTTGCCGTCTTATGACCTCTTGTCATGCGTTGCTTGCCAGCTTTGGAGCCTGTCATTACCGGGTACTTATGATAGCGTCCTCTATCAGATTCATTGTTTACATATGGATATTTTGGGCCTGTTTTTGTTTCTGAAGCAAATGAGTATATATTTATTGGACTGTCTTTCTCACTTTCACGAGGAAAGGTAATCCATAATATTAGAATGGTGTACAAGGCACGTAAGCTGCAAATAGTATGGTGTGCCCGATAATATCGGACTGTCTTTCGCACCATCGTGCAAGGCTAAGTTAAGTTAAAAAAGCAGAATAGTGTACCCATCGCTTACTTAGAATAAAAAAATAAATATCTATTTATTTATATCTTTATGATATCATGCCCCTTTTCCGCTTTCTGTCCATGCATAGTGGGGAGGCATTCGGACCGTTTCGACTATTGTGCGAGACAAAATAAATGCATCGGAATGACCCTTAGGATTGACCACGAAGTTGCGAATGTGTGGAGAGGGCGGGATGGGGTGGTGAGGGTATCGGAGGAAACGTACAAAGGAGTAGTTTTAAAGCGAAATGCAGGCTTTAAAAGGATACTAGCAATAATTTGCTTCAAGAACAATTATCTTATTTGCTCCATGGACATCCTTCTTCAGTCAGACATGGATTTGATAGTATCTGCGCAATTACACAATTACACCAGGCACTTTTTACGATCGGCTAAAAATAGATTTGCACAAATTTTCATTATTAATGTTAGCAGCTAAAATTAGGGGCGACACTTCATGGAGCGCCTTTCCTTTTTTAATAAATGTTCATCCATTTTTCTTTAATTTTTTTTTCTTTCTATCCAAGTCAAAATGTCGAAAATCGTGGAATTAAGACCGCGTTTAATGTGTAAAGGCCTAAAATCGTGTTGAAAAGTAGAAGGTAAAGTTTAGCCGTAGGTTGGGTTTTTCCCGTCTAAAAATAGACCATGACAACAAGTAAATATGGTCACGTGACGCCTCAATGGCTTTGTCTGAGACGCGAATAGGTGGCAGGGGATACTTTCGTAAATTGGCCCCTGTCAAATTTCTTAACCTAGGGCTATGTATGATGTGACTTTTTCAGCTATTATTGTTTAATAATTAAAAATATTGATACTTGTGAATTAGGTATTTCGGTCTTGTGTTATTCTTGAAATTGATAGGAATCAGGTCACAATTAATACTTCCGATTCAGTACCCACGAATGTAGTCCGAGTTTACTGTCACACACACACACACACACACACACACACACACACATTGTAGTTATAGTCTTCGCTTACCCTCCGTTGTTTGCACCTTCCCCCCCCCCCACACACACACACCGATTTTAAATATGAAAAGTATCAAGGATATAAAAAATGCACAAAAAATTTCATTCATCAATATATATATATATATATATATATATATATATATATATATATATATATATATATATATATATATATATATATATATCGATCATAACTGCAAAGTTTGCCAGATATGCACTCTTTATCGCTTGTAGCTCATTTTCCTAGACACTGTTGCATATATGGTCATGCAATTCCATGTGTGTATTCAGATTTATTACTTATGTGAGCACCCATAAAAAGTAAATTGTACTTGTAATAACCTCTTCTTGCTAAGCTGTATATGCCAAGTTTTTGGAGTTATAGTACTATACAGGCAACGCAGGCAAGACATCGTTCAACGTAATTTTCCTATTGGTTCATTCTTAGCACAGACCTACACATTTGTATTCAATTACAAGCGTGAAAGAAGACAAAAATGTTTCATTAGCTTGTAATCTATTACGTTGCCTGTAGCTATGGCCGCTGCAAGGGTATTTGGCGCCCTAGACGAACCTTCAGCCTAGCGCCCCCTTCCCCCCCCCCCCCCATTAACTTTCGAAAAAGAATAGTGTACATTTATTATTTCTTTCTGTTTTTCTGTTTTTATTTTTACACGCTTATTATCTTCTATTTTTTCCTCTTTCTTTTTTATTCATTATGTTTTTTTACGGCCCCCCCCCCCCCCCAAAAAAAAAAAAAAAATAAAAAATAAAAATAAAAAACATTGCGTCCCTAGGCGACCGCCTAGCTTGCCTAGTGGTTTAACCGGCACTGCCTGTAGTTTTTGTCATGCGTTGTTTCCAGCTTTAGAGTCTGTCACCGACAGAGTTATAATCTATTGCTTTGCCTGTAGTTTTGTCGTTGTTTGCCTGCTTTAGAGCTGGTCACCGACAGAGTTATAATCTATTACATTGCCTGTAGTTTTGTCATGCGTTGTTTGCCAGCTTTAAAGCCGGTCACCGACAGAGTTATAATCTATTACGTTGCCTGAAGTTTAGTTTGCACGATAAATATCTAACTCTTCGCGTCCCATAAATAGGTTGCATCAATCCTTGGAGTTTGTAATATGTTGGCTTAGATAAGTACGAACACATAATGCGGAGAAGGGACCTAGTAACAGACACCCAGTAAACTAGTGCTTAACTAGATCAGCAGTTGAGAGAGATAGAGAGAGAGAGAGAGAGAGAGAATATCGATGATATGAGCTTGCGAATGTGTTACAATGTGGTACACAATTATCATCGTTAGCAAAAATTATCCTTTTACAAGATTGTACAGTATTAGTGTTGTTTGAAGTGGGACAGTATATATTTATAGCCTGAAATTGCATGCCGAAATAATCGTACACGAAGTGGTTCCACATTAAAGCTTGTTAGTTGTGTTGGAGGGTACCAAACTCCACCTCTGGTTAATGATGTTAGTGCACACGCACGCACACACACAAACTTGAGTGCACAAATACGTAATACTCTGTCCAACACACGATGAAGCTTTGCAATCATTTAGCGAGTTGTAGTATGCATAAATAATTAGTGGACATTAACAATGAAGTATGCATAACTAATTAGTGGACATTACCAATGAAGTATGCACTAGAATTGTTAACCAGAACATTCCAAATTCAGTGTATGCTGAGCAGCTGAAATTTCACAAGTTACTGAAAAGTGCTTTAAGCAGACATGAAATGAATAGTTACAATCCAAGCCGATTTATCAAGCGAATTTTCGATTTTATAGCCCTTTATCTCATCGAGTTTTCTAGTTAGTATAGCAATATTGATATTGAAGTCCATATATCACTAAATGAATATAGAGAAAGTGTAATATTATTATTATTATTTCCGTGTGAGACTAAAGTGGACTCTCCCTAGTCAACCTTACAAAACTGTACACATAATACTTATATAATATGACTGCGTTTACATAATTTTTTCTCCTGCTGCCATATCGACTAATTCTTATGTTGAAATGAGGTCTAAGACTGAACTCTTAAAACAGATTGCATGGTGCATACATACTGCAATTTCATATATTGTGACATGTATACAAAACTTTCTAAATTATCTGCATGCATATAACACTTTATTAACTATTTTATCCAGCAAATTGTAATTATTCTTTCTCTTGTATACGTTTTGAACTCTCTATGCATAGTTAACTCCTCTAAGACTATCCCATACAAAGATATAGACAAGACTTATTTATTTCTATTAACCCAATTGGACTGTGACGGTAGAAACTCGGTACATAAGTAGCAGATAGTGCAATACATGAACATGGTTACAGTGATATACAAGTTCGGAAGCAAAGTCCATAACAGTATCAAAAGAGTGATAATCATAAGCAATGATTTCATTCACACACAGCCCATACCTCGCACACCACACACACATACGGATACCCCCCCCCCCACCTCTTCACACACACAGACACACAGCATCTGGGAGAAAGATTCATGTCAAAAACACGAATTCAGATATTCAGATGTATTCGTTTTGGAGTATAAATAGCACCTATTTGGGCATATAATAATAATAATATCATTATTATTATCGTCGTCGTTGTCATCATCATCATCTTTATCAAACATAAGTTGTTTGTATATAGAATACTATTTCTCAGTTCAAAAAGTTTTAAATATATAAGTTGCGAATAATTGTAATACTTTCTGAATTGACAAGTTCATTAAATTTAAATGTATTTGGTCTTTTCCAATAATATTTTTTCTATATACTTAATATTTAGACCTTTCTTGATGGTGAAGAAGGTAAGTATGTTTATATCTAAATATGGTACCTATTTTGGATCTGGTTAGTTCTATCTATCAGATAAAGCAGCATGTTACAAAAATTGCCAGATTAGGGCCAGAAAGAAGTGAAAAATTGCCACTTATTTGGAGTTATTTCCCCACCCTAAATTATAATACCAGAAGAAGAAAAAAAACAACATTGCTCACACGTGTCACTAAGTAACTAGAGATAATTACAATTGAAAGAAACAACACATACAACGGAGATAGTTAAAAGGTTTCTACTAATTCGAGCGCTGATTTAGGTAGTTAGAAAAAACGAGGACCTAAAAGAACAATTAGAGACAAAAAGTAGTAAATTTATTCTGTAACATTTAGTGATAAAAGTAATGTTTAGTAAGATTTTGACTGTAACATTGAGTGACTTCTAGTTACTCACTTTTTTCACTATCTAAATCAGTATGCCTAAACAGTGTTCTTAATGCCCTCACTCAACAAGAGATATGTGGAATTAGACTAGTCATGTGAAAAACAACCATCCAAATAGTAGATGAATTCAAGTATCTGCGAAACAATTTGCTGCAATAACAGCAACAGATGAAAAGCAACAACATGAAGCACAACAGCTTGAAATAATAAGTATTGTAGAAGAAAACCGTCTTAAAGCTGACATCAAATTAACAAACGAGGAAGCATTCAAGTTGCTTTCGAACGAACTAAACATTCAAAGTGAAAAAGTAGATAGTTTATCGAACAAACTTCATGATCTTGAGTCAAGTTCGAATAGATTTTTCATTTTGCAACGAATCGAACATAATTAGTTAGAACAATTTGATGCTGATTTCGAAGAAATGGAGGATGACAAGATAAATAACAAACATGGAGGGAAAAAAGAACAGGTATTAATCGGTTCACTTTCCGTGGTAAATATTCTCACCTTAGGAGCTCTGGTTTATATCCTCTTCAGGTTAGGTTCAAAGGCAAGGACAAAACTAGAAGTGACAGTGACGCAGAAGTACAAGAATCATGAGTGCAACAATGACAAATCAAAGAAGTACATGCAAATGCTTTATGCAAAGTGTATCATGTCTTTTCGATGCAGTTTTGTTTCTGAATCCTTCTTGCAGTACTCTCGTCTTTCAACGTCCTGTAGAAAGTCCGTAATGTGCTGTAATTCACGTTGTATTTTATCGATGAACGAAATCAGTTCCTTTACGGTTTTGATTGCTTAGGATATTGCAATGATACCTGCTGCAACAATAGTAATTTTATCTTCATTAGTGCACAAAAGCAACATAACCTTGTGCAGCCTATTAGCTACGAACATTTAAAGTGTTGGCTAGATATACTCTGTCAAAATGTTTAAAATAGATGCATAAATATTAATTGTAAATTCCTAAACATAAAAAATTTATGGTCGATACCCAAATATTTATTGTATAGGCTCAAAAGTCTAACTTGTTGTCCTTTCATGTATTTATCCCATCACCTTAGTTCTATTTTGTGAACTTTAATCGTTGACATTTATTTAAACCTTTTGGAAAAGTCCATCTGCTCACTCTTGTTTGTCATCCCCGAGGACGACCAACTCTAAAAATTATGGTGCATCGGGCAGTCCTCAGGGGCAGGATCCATTTTGCATCCTTATGTCAAATTGCCCGGGATGTCGCTTCGATTAATTCAATTACATAGTCGACTATAACCCCTATTGGAGATCCAAGACAAAACGAAAGGCTATGATCTTCGGAAGTTAGGCAAGTTATAGTGATTGCGATGTCTTTCATTAGGTAGTATGGTACATCGGAAGATCGCATTCACTTTTTTGTAATTTGAGTCAATTTCATTTCATGTCCTTGCTACCAACCTGGTGTCATACTTGCAACGAATCGACCAAAGTAAACAGGTGTGCTCAATTATTAAGACAAAGTATGCCTGTGACGGGCTTTTAATACGTACTGACAGATCCTTTGTGATCCGAAATCTACGCCATGTTAGCACTTGCAAGTCTTCTTTGCAGAAGCTTACTTTAAGCTGTCATCTGACATCTATTAATTATCCAGTTAAGCTATAGGTCAAGAAAGTAAGTTATCTTTTATTGATAATATAGCCATAAATTTATATAATTCAGTTTTTATCACGGCTATATGTACTGCCTAGTACAGTGTTTAGCTATATCATATCGATATGCAGTTATAAAAATATAAAGCAAAAATATTGTCGTTCGGACAGCAAAGCCTACTTGCGTAAGGTGATCATTATGAATTTTTATTTGAAATTACTGACTTTATGTTCTCAAATTACTGGAGGATATAGATACATATGTCTATCTTGTGGAAAAAGTTCTTAAGGTAGACTTGGATATTGAGAATTTCAATAATAGATTATGATAAGTTTTTTTAGAAGAAAAACAATTGGAGGGTATGTGCCCTAGTTGTTGTTTTGCGTGTGTGTGTGTGTGTGTGTGTGTGTGTGTGTGTGTGTGTGTGTGTTACATTTGGATAGCGTGTGGCCCATTTTTGTTTTTTTAATTTGGAGGTATAGTGGCTTAGGGGGAATGTTTTCGAGAAACAAAATTGGTGATTAGGAGGGTAGGACTAGGTTTCCATTTTTAAATTCTTTTTATAGTGTGGTGGGTAGAATATTGATGTTTAAAAATATATTTAAAAAAGGATAGGTGGATGATGGTTTACGATTTAAAAAACATTTGACCGAGGGACTTTACAAATTATGTATTAGCCTCATAGTTCAAAATTAGGAATATCCTCGTCCTCGTCGTCCTCGTCATCATCGTCGTGGTTGTCGATGTCGTTGCTGTAGTTTTTATTGTATGTTAATGTTGATCAAATCAATATATTTTCCATAAATTATTATCTGTAAGCTTCAGGGAAAAGCAACTTTCGATATCCTTCTCTCATTCTCATTGTATACACTTTGCACAGAAAATACCATCATCCCGAAAATATGAGTGCAAAATAACGTGGGATAATGTCACCGACTATAATTTTATCGATCTGTTACCACAGTTCTAGTAAATTTAAAAACTATATACGTACATGGAAGTAATATCCTATATTTTATTTATAGTATCAGGAAGTCTCTATTAATAGCACTTGGAAATTCATATATATATATATATATATATATATATATATATATATATATATATATATATATATATACATATATATATATATATATATATATATATATATATATATGATCCATTTTGTTTCGGACCCTAGTATTACCTGGCATGCTCAGTGCACATGTGATCAAGTGATGTTCTGTAGATTTGCACATTTTAAATAGTTTTACTATTACCCGAGGGGGATCGAAGTCCATTCAATACTTTCTCTTTCCCAGACTATGGTTCATTTTCGGAAAATTTTTGGTCAATTTTAAATCGTCCTAACTGTTCTCAGTTTATGACAATGTCTGAGTGAAGTTCGCTTACACTTTTCAGTTTTAATTGTCATTTAACATCTCTCTCTCTCACACACACACATATACACACACACACACACACACACATCTAACAAACATAAACAGAAACATGTATCTTGCATATCAGTAGCTAGGGTACGTATATGTATGATGTATAAGCAGGCGATATTAAATTTTTTTTTAAATATGGCATCAAGGAGGATCGAAGTCCATCCAGTACTTTCTCTTTCCCAGGCTATGGTGCATTTTCGGAACATTCTTGTTGGTAACTTTTAAATCGTCCTAAATGACCTCAGATTATGACAATTTCTAAGTGAAGGACGCTTACACTGTTCAGTTTCAATTGTTATTTAATTGTCACATTAAAAAGATTTGAAGATGGCATCAAGTGGCATGCTTCCTCAGTAAATTAATAGTGTCCACTCACACGAGTACTTGATGCCCCTATCTAGGTCTAATACAATAGATATGCTTTTCCTTTGAAAAAAGTGGATACGGTTCCATATCACCCGTCCATGCATTTGTGTATCTGTGCCTACATGTATCCGTCCTCAGTTAGTGGTTCTCTCTTCAACACACAACAATATTGGTACGGAGATGACATTATGACTGGAATGTGTTTTTATAAAGATATGTACAATGATTTAAAATTGTGTATGCCCCGGGTATTGGAGATTAGAGCAGGGACTTTAAACACAAATTCAATTGTTTGAAAAACTCTCAACATTCAGATGTTTGTAAATAGTTACTTTTGACGATATATAAAACCTACGCGCATTTTGAAAAAAAATAGTAAACGGAATACAGCAAAAATATCCTGGAAAATGCTATCCACCCACCCACCCTCCCTTCTCACCTTTTTAAAAAAAATTGAATATAAATATGTCTCATACAAAAATTGCAAGCTTGATAACTACCACTATTTGCTACCATGAAATTATCTCTTCTAAACACTTTACGATAATGTAAAATATAAATTATGGTAAAAGAATGTTTCTGTCATAATTTACCAACGCAACACTTGATAAAAATACAAAACGAAAAAGTAATTATAAGTTCCATAAATTGCAGATAAAATAACTCAATCATATCTTTGAAATAAAAAAGGTAATGCTCTATTGTGACATTAAGCGAGAAATCATTAAGTAAGGAACAAAGATGTATTGTGGCATAAAGCGCGAAGTAAAGATATATTGTGGCATTAAGCGTATGGATAAGATGCATTGTGGCATTAAACTAGGGATAAAGATGTATTGTGGGATTAAGCTAGGGATAATGCTGTATTGTGGCATTAAGCGAGAGATAAAGACTTAATGTGGCATCAAGCCAGGGATAAAGATGTATTGTGGCGAGGGATAAAGATTGTTACGCACCTCTCGTAACAGGTGTACGATTTGGTTATCGTTATCCAGAGGATGATCGACCTCGGTGTTATTGCCCGGATCGAGTAAATAATAAAATAAAATATGAAATTGTATAGATGGGATAAATAGAGATCTGTGCAAAGATATAGAATAGAATAACACGAGCCCTCGTATGTGAAATATAACAATTTAATCAATTACATAAAACAAAAATGAAATAGTACATAACATTTGAAAGATACACTTCTTTAGAAATCAATTACCAAATTTCAACAAAAATGTAATTAGCCGATCTGTCTATATCAATAAGATTCAGTTAATCATGGAATCGAGTGAACAATCGAATCAATTTCCCAGCATGCCTGCATAACCTTGTTGTTGCTGGTAGCTCCCAATTCAACGTTGCTGACAGGTCAGGGTCGATGTTCTCCCCTTTTGCTTCTCTCCCTCTTTTTTTATCCAGCATCTTTTCGGTCATCAAACTTAGTATGGGCTGTCTCTTCTCTCTACCCTCTAAGAGGATATGTTTATGTGTATTGATGGATGGGTGGGTAGGTTGGTAGGTGGAGCTATTTTCCCCTTTAAAATAAACAAGAAGCAACCTAAATATTCTGTCAGATTTCCTTCTGGGGAGTAGAACATTACCCCACTCTCGTTACGTCAGATATCGTCCTATCGGAATTCAAACAGATACCAAAGGCAAACAGGTCTTCTCAGACCAAACCTGACAGACGATAAACAAACCTAGTTTCAGCAGATTAATGTACTTTCTATCAGAATTTCATCTCTAACTCACTCTAACATCAACGAGACATAACAGTTCACGTCTTAATTATACAAAGGAATCAATGAAATTTCCTTCATGGCTTAACTACATTAGTGGCAGTGAATATTCACTCAACTCTTAGGCATACATAATTCATCTCATCTAAGACGGGTAAATTCACACAGATTCTCGCAACTCGTATCAAATAAAGTAATGCATGAAATTCTTAGAATATATAATTCCTATAACAATCAACACGACAAATTCAAACAATTTGTCAACTCATATAAAGAAAAATTTTATAAGAAGTTAAACAAATAAATTCAAATAAATAGTTATACTCATATCACGAAAATTGATGTACGAAATTAAACAAATAAATTCAAACAAATAATTATATTGATATCAACGAACAGCCTGAGATTGATTCAAATACCTTGTGCTTTCGAGACTCGGTCGCTTCTACAGCCAGAAACGTGTCCCTCAACTTCCAGACACCAGTCCCTTGAACAATTGTTTATACAAGAGAATTTCGCCTTATTCTACTCGGAGTCAAAAGCCTTCAGGCCTTTCGCAGGAAACTTAAACTGACTAAATTTTGCGATGTGGAATACTTAAAACATTAAATTTCGTCTGGGAAACACCCCCCTTATTTAGTGTAGTCAATCAGGATTAAACATAGCTACCGCCTTTTATAAATACAGAATTTGGTAAAGATGCATTGTGGCATTAAGCTTGGGATAAAGATGCATTGTGGCATTAAGCTAAGGATAAAGATGTATTGTGGCATCAAGCGTGGGATAAAGATGTATTGTGGCATCAAACGTGGGATAAAGATGTTATGTGGCAAAGTCTATCTGTGCATCAAAATATATTCGTTTTTTAAAATTACGTGTAAAAATATCATATACATCGATACGATCCTCACGTGCATTATATTAAAGTGGATTTGTAATCAACGTCTTCAAGATCAGTATTTTGCATTATTTTTAAGTTTTCATTTTTTTTTAATATAAAAAGTACAGTTTTTGTAGAATGCATATATAACATTGAACTGATAGAGTAATACCTGTCTTGATGACAAGAAGATATTAAGTCAAAAAAACTTTTTAAAAGTCGAATGAATCAAGCAATCACCTACCTCGATCCAATTCTTCTTTCGCGGCCCCTTTAGCGGATTACGGTATAAAATTACCCTCCATTAAGCGACCGCTTGTCTGAAGCTGATATTTTCTCACTTCCCAATGATGGCTGCTTAAGACAAATGTGTCTGCAAATTGTGTGTGTGTGTGTGTGTGTGTGTGTGTGTGTGTGTGTGTGTGTGAAGTTCCATCTTTCATTATCTAAAGAAGAGACAGGTATGGCAAGGGAGACAACTCGAAATACCAATCATTCGTTACCAAATTAGGTTACCTTTTTACAGCATCAGCACATTTTGTAGAACTACTGTTGTTGTTGATAATGACTAAATTACAACATGCATTAAATCCCATTTGTGTAAAATAAAGCAAATGTGTCGACTCTGCCATCCATTATCATGTTGATAAGAAAGATATATTGTTTTAAATATTGTTGTTGATAGTAGCAACAACAGTTGCATTGAAAGTAGGAAAAGTATTAGTAGCAGCAGATATAGTCACTATAGTACGTTCAGCAGTTGTTGTTGTTGTCTGTCTGTCTGTCTCTCTTTCTTTCTTTTTCTCTCTCTCTCTCTCTCTCTCTCTCTCTCTCTCTCTCTCTCTCTCTCTCTCTCTCTCTCTCTCTCTCGTCTTTCGCCATATTATGTATTGTAACAACACCATTATATAGATAGCAATCAGAGAAAGAAACCTTACAGATATTCGCTGTGATCTTTTCACGAGTGGTAATACATTCAAAATTGCTCCTCGCTAAAAGAATTTGTACCAAGGCTGTAAATAAAAAAGAATATAACAGTTCATATTACTTTTCAAAGATGACTCGATCTTGCATACTTTATTATTTTGCTTACATGTTTCAGTGTATATATTTACTAACATAACACTATATATACTAACACATAAGTAAGATTTGTTGGCCTAATGTTGACAAATGACGTTGATCAAATATAATTTTTCTAATCAGCTCTGCGTTGGCCTAACAGTTTGGGCCAACAATGGCCCATCGTATGCTGATCATCTATGTAAGGCTGGGCCAACACTAGTGCAATGTCATATTCTGATCGGCACATAGTTGCTGAAATATTGGCCAACTGCATGCATATAATCTGTATAACATTGGGTCAACATAACAACAATATTGCCTTATGATTTACCCATAGCTGGTATAATGTTGACCGCTATGTGTTTGCAATCTGCGTGACTTTGGGCCAACATAAAACCAATGTCCCTTTATAATTGGCCTATGGTTGCTCCAACGTTGGACCACTGCATGCATATATTCTTTATGACGTTGGTCCAACATCAGAACAGTGTCACATTCTGATCGGCCAATAGCTGGGCGAATGTTGGACCACTGCATGCACATACTCTTTATGATAATGGGCCAACATAAGAACAGTGTCACCTTATGATTGGCCCTGGATTGCTCCAACGTTAGCTAATATATGCTTTCAATCTAAATGACTTTGTGCCAGCATAAGAATAATGTCACCTTATGGTTGGTCAAACGTTGGTCAGTATATGTTTAAAATCCGCAGGATTTTGGGCCAGCATAAGAACAATGTCACCTCATGATTGGTCGATGGTTTTGATGTAATTGTTTTATAAAACCATGTTCTTCCCTGATTCCGGAATGTGCATGGATAAACCAAACGAGTGTAGTGACCGATGTTTTCAAATGTATGTGATGGGTTTGCGGCCATGAAGACCATGCGACGAAGATTCCTGTACTGTGTCAATACTATTAATTCCTTTTCCTCTACTGATGACATCATCCCTACTTAATGTAATTATTGAAATTTATTTTGTTTGACCTGTAAGGAAAACGAATGGAGAAACAGTTGAACAGGATGTGTGTGTGTGTGTGTGTGTGTGTGTGTGTGTGTGTGTGTGCGTGTGTGTGTGTGTGTGCAAACATATTTCTATGTAGCTAAGGGTTTCATGTCTTTGTTAGAATGAGTTTTGTAAATGGAACAAGTAATGACATAGGGAAGTAGATTAACTAGAAAGACATCCAATTAATGAAATTCGTATCCTTGAACTTTGTACATTGTTACAAAACCCCACCTTCTTTTTTTTCTACTAAATAATTCTAGCATTGTATGAATAATGCAATGAATTGAAAAACAGCTACGCTTGCCAAGGCAGGCTTTATACAGGGCTTTATATACTGTGGCGGCGTGAGGGGGTGGGGGTGGGAGGGGGTAATGGGCCTTGTGCCCCCAGCGAAGGGGGCACCGTCGGGAGGTTGTTTTTCAGCTGAAATTTTCATATTATTTTACCTTCGCCTTTATATAACGGGAGCCATTCTTCACAAAACTTATATTTAGGAGGGTTGTGGGGTGGGGAGGAGGGAGGTTGGCAACTGACATAAAAACTGTTCTCTGTAGCAAAGTAAGGGCGCCACTAAAGAACATTGCCCCCGGGCGCCTTTAACCAAAGCCCCGCCACTGTTTATATACTGGACCTTATACAAGGCCTATTTGCCCCTCAATCTACTCTCTTTTGGAGAGAGAGGCCATTCCAAATCATATAAAGACCTGTCTATAGAGCCTGCCGTGTCATGATATGGTAAAGACAGTTTTCAATATATTATACTTTGTTGATTAATAAGAATGAACAAAAGAGATCCTGATCTGCCGGCACGATGGTAGATCTGTACCTGCGTTGTTCGCATTTGGGCTGGTGTTCTGTACGTGCAAAGACCGTAAATATGCAATGAAACATGTATCCGTCAAATATGGCAGGTACTTTCTCACAAGGACATCAACATGGACATATGTGCCCTACAGGGACTGAAGTCAATGATTTCTTCTTTTGTTCTCACTTTATCTGTACTTGACGATTTTTTTAAAATTTTTAAGGTCACTCTACACACATGTCGTACAAGAAAATAATCAAAAAGAGGTAAGTCTAGAGGCCTTATTAGACACACCATAGCTACGATATACGCTGAATAATGCAAAACTAAATAAGTGTTACGGATTTCACAATCACTGTTCTTTTTAAATGCATATATTTCGCTATATTTAAGCCTATTTTGGGAGTTTTTAATTTTCTCTTTGGAAAAAATAAACAGGTAACATGTATATACAATAGTAACAAATTGGCTACAGTAGCAAATGCAGAATCCTGTGCAAACCGTGTGTTACCTTTTCATTGATGATTTTGATATCCATTCGCTGTACTGATACCGTGATATACATTTTAATATGGTTGATGTTTGGACAAAAATATCATATTCTATACATTTCGGTTACACAGTTTCACCAAGACATTTATCTTTGTAGTCGCTTAAAAATTTTCGCACGTAAAACTGATAATTATAAATAAATATATGTACTCCCCTGTTTCATGATCTTATTTAGAATTAAAGGCTAGAAAGTTCTAAAATAAACAGGGACGACGTCTGACAACAAAGAGACATGTTGATCATACTCTTGTTACACACCGCTGTGTCCCTCACATAGAGCTAAATATTTGATAGAATTGTTATGATAGAATTTTCAAGGAATTTTTATAACTCATATTTTTATAATTCAAATTTTATAATTCTTTTCTCGATGAATTTTTAAGGAATTTTTATAAAGAGTAAGTTTTCTTTTATAATTCAAATGTTTATAATTCTTAATAAAACAGAATTTTTAGCGCTTGAGTTCTCTAAAACATTATAGAACAAAAGTGTACAGCATTGATATTTTACGGTAGGAGTGAGACTTTTCTGACAATACACAGGTGGGATATTGTAAAGGCAAAATGCTGATGTTAGCAAAATTCTTTCACGTCTACGTAATTCAACACCTTCACCTGACCAGCTCAACAACCTTCGTGTGGGAGCGTAGTTCAACTAACCTGTAACCATTTTTGGAAAGGGAAATGCGTTGTATGAGAGTCTCGTGAAAATCTCGTGGCTAGAGACCTCGCTTTAGCTTGTATCGCCTAAACTCATGACCTTATATAGATTGAGATGCGCATTCCTTTACCAAAAACTGGATATAAGGCGCTGCGCGCCTTGAGAAAATAGTTGCTACGTCTCTCTCTCTACATTTGAAGAGTTGTTTGTGTTGCAGGTAAGAGAAAATTGTTTTATCATATTTTAAAAGACTTTTTGTAAGATTTTTTAGGTGCTGGAAGGTATTTTTCTTTCTCTCTTGGAACATTATGTGTTTTTATTCTTTAATATTTAATTGCAATTTATATTCTTTTTTTGGATTGTGAAGATTTTTTATTAGTAATTTATATACATTATAATTGTATAGATTTTTAGTAGGAATTTATATGAATTGTAATTGTGTGAATTTTCTACTGAAATTATAATGTTGAATTATTGGAAAAAAGATTTGCTGCCAACTTCATGCGTTTGATAAATTAATTTAGAAATAAAATGTCGTTGCTTTGAAAAAAACATGATACATGATATTTATTTTGGTCGTAGTTCGAAATATTGAGTTTTACTATATTTTAAGTTATTTTGGCCATCTTTGGTTTTTTCAATATTTAGTAATTTACATCAGAATTCAAAAATACAGAAATTAAATAAATGTATGAAGTCGGCAAGCTTTGAATCAATATATCAATTATACGTCCATTCTTGTATTTAGAATATATATCTTCCTATGTAGTTTTTTTTTGGAATGTTTTAATTTAATAAAAGTTGATACGTCTCTTTCTACATTTGAAGAGTTGTTTGTGCTTGCAGCCTCCTTTGTAGTTCGAACCCGGTACCCCTCTCGCACCCCAGCGATGTAACCAACACATCGCAAGGAGTAACACCTCCACAAGGGAGGCCGCAAAGACATCTTGCTGGACGACCAAAATCTTTCATAATAAGTGGTTGGACATGCAAACATTATTCATAATAGAATACCATGACGACCACAGCGTATTGGGATCACCATATTTTTCATATTTACAATCACATGATTTTTTTTTCTTTTGTATAACTATATAAGCAAGTACATAAGTAAGTAAGCAAGCATACAAGAGTAAGTTATGCAAAAAAGAAAGGAATGAATGTAGAATGAATGGATATATAGATAAATAAATGGATGGATGAATGGCTGGCGGGCTAGCTGCAATGAAATTACTGATTGATTCAATGAGTGATTATTTCATTTATTGATTTATGGATAGTGAACGAATGTATAAATCAGTTAATTCTTCTCGAGCTATTCACTCTCTACTATCTTTATCACTTCTACAAAATGTTGTGTAAACATTCTATAATATTTCCATAAAACACGTGCATCGTAAAATGTAATGTTGCTATGAAAAATGTAATACTGTTCGTTCCAGGAGTTTGCAGTCTAATCATTGGTGGAAGGGGTGCAAGCCACCTCTTTACGTAATATAGTTCAAGATAAAAAGTGTTTAAATCTGTCTGGTTGGGAGTCTGCACGATATACACATGGCTTTAATGGCTTGACATCCTTCACAAGGATCAAAATCCATCATTTGGATTTTACGGTTTTCATTACATTTTAAGATTTGGAAAAACTAAGAATTTTTTCCCGAGGATTTTGCAGAATTACCCATTTTCGTGAGAACACTTTCAGTTACATTCCTTTTTTTGGGGGGGGGGGGGGGCAACCAGGTAATTTTCGAGGACAATCATCAAATGGAAATGTTAAGAATGAGCAAATATCATACTAAGCTCGCAAAAGGACATTTTTGAGACAGCATCTTTTAAATAAATCTTTCCATATCTAATACAGTCTTTTACATCTTTTCTATATATAGAAACGGAATAAAATGCAATGAACAAAGAACAGTAAAATAGTATTTCCCTGAAGTTACTCTACATTCTCCGATAAAAATATCCACAGAGATGACATTACCGTCGGAAATGGGTAACAGCGATGACAAAGCCTCTATTTGCAGTAAGATCAGCTAAAGCCAGCCCGTAATTTGTTCTTAATCAACACTTATATACTGACAGTAAACATTGAGCAGAGCAACTTTTGAGCACATACGTTCATTTTGACTGTATATTAATAATATACTATTTATATCATTTTAAGTAAGAAAAACGATATACTGGTATTCTTTACAAAGCACCTCATGATTTTTACTTTATGTAGTAATTTACAAAATGTAAATTCGCCTTTGCATAAAAAATAGAAATTCCGATAACGAATCGAAACAGAGCCTGGCCCCAGGAAGTTACACACACAAAGTGATAACAAAACTTGTATGTGTGTACATGCCTGTTTAGGAGAAAAATATGGAAATTAAAATGATTTCTATAGGCCACATAATTCAACATATGAGAACGAATTCCAAAAGGTGTCGGATTTGTCTCGAATAATGTACACACACAAAATGTAACATGAAAATATTTGTGTGTACACACCTGTTTAGGAGAAAATGATGCAAATTGGGATAGAACTAGTGAGAATTAACACATGCACTTTACAAATAATGATTAACGTCAAAAAGGTCCTAGTTTATATACCCTTGTGTCACGTGATCCAAATGCATACCGTATGATATGTTAGGACATGACACTATACAGCAGTCATGTGCAACCTGCGATCCACGACCTGGTTTTATGCGTTTATTTGCATCATATGGTGTGGCTTTAAAAATCGCTTATCCGGCCCGCACCCTGGAGGAAGTTGCACATGCCTGCCATGCAGTATATAATCTTTACATTAAATTTCTCATACTGCAATACTGCAAGTACATCTGATTGTACAATGACGCACTGCAACATTGTGATTAGAGCAGCACTGGAACATACACTAAACATAAGACATGGGAGGGGTACTTTACTCCTATGAATGTTATTAAACAAATTCACTAGCCATATAATTATTCAGACAAAATAATAAAACACCATGCCAATATTTTCTTGATATATTATAATCTCTTAGCAATGCACGTTTACTATTGTCAACATCTATTGCTGTTATCAACATCTGACGATTACGTTTGATATCAAGAAGATAATTTACACCGTGATTTTCTTTTCTTTTTTGCCATCATCGCCTTAAAGCAATTTCTAGAAAAAGTGATTAAGTTGTACATGTGTGAAAATGGTTTTAAAAACGTGCTATGATCATGTATTGTTAAAAGTGGATATATAAACATGCTCAACACATAACATTTAAACAGTGTGTGTGTGTGTGTGTGTGTGTGTGCTTTCGAAGTTAAGAACCAAAATTTTAAATTATGTAATTCATCTAGGAAGATGCCGTTACTTTTCATGGCATGTATAAGAAGGGTCAGTGAATTAAACCTATTAATTATGTCAACGACTCGGCAGGCCAAGAAGCTTTTGTTTTGCAAGTATTCAACATCTCTCAATGTAAGATTGCGATGTATGCATACATGCCTGTCTGCCTCTATGTATGTATGTATGTATGTATGTATGTATGTATGTATGTATGTATGTATGTATGTATGTATGTATGTATGAACAGAAAGAGAAGAGTACAGAACTTTATTTCACTTAGATCACAAGGTAACACACGAGGATAAAGATGACCGAAAGTATGTTTCTATATAAGTATGTATGCATGTAAACTGGTAATCGCATCCGTCCACCTATCTATCTATCTATCTATCTATCTATCTATCTATCTATCACATAGATCTCATCCAAGTATTTTGCATGCTGACTAGAATTTGAGATATTTCAATGATATTTCTAAACTAGAATGTTGCATGCTGGAGCATTTTGCGGTCTTCACAAATACTCCACATACACAAGATCAAGAGAACATTTCATGAAATAAAGAATGCTGCTTTTCAGTACTCCATTTGTACAAATATTTGCGCCCATCGCAATAATTCCTATTTCGTAGAATAAACATTGACAATAAATCTGAAACAAGAAAGGTATGCACTTTAACCCCCCGACCCCCCATTTTTACGTCTGTTATTTTGTGCAATTTTCTTAAAATAAAATTGTTGCAACTACTTTAAATATTATAAGAGTGGAATATTGACGTTCAACATTTTCTGAAGAAAAAAAATCGTAGCACTCACTGGTCGCGATTTTCCGAAATTGGACGATAAAAAATTTTCAAAAAATTAATTATCCTAGGAAAGGTTCATGAGCTTTTTAAAAACGCAGAGTTTTGGCGACCCCTGCATATATTTCAAACATGGAATATTAGAGAGAACAAAAATCTTCTAATACAGAATATCTCAGCATTAATCCTTACGTGAACAACTGCAAGGGGCTTGCTATCGCAAATCTCAACGCAATTTGTGCCGCAAATTCCAAACCCAATCACCCCCACACTCACCCCAACCCCCAGACAATGGCAAAGGGGCCGTAATGAAAACTCAATTACATATATAATGCATCTTCCTGTTCTGACTGCATTTATGAAGCTTGATCAGAAAAAATGAAAATGTCATTGTAACTGAAAATTGTGTACATTCAACTTTTGAGCTCCTCCCAGGGAACCCAAGGACGGGGACAAATGATGACACCAATCTCACTGACATACTAATCGTCATATAACATCATACTAAATATGATCACCCTCCCTCAATCTATATAAATGGAGTTCAGGTTACAAGAAGAATTCATATTACCTGTAAGACCTTTGACCCACACCCGCTCCTTTCCTGAATCTTAAAACTTCGTTGTTATCTGGAAAACAGTCGCAGACGGACAGACGCACGAACACACGGATGACCGGACGGAATGAACCTAACAGACTATATTTGCATAAAAGCAGATATAATGATGTATATTTGTGGTGATAGTACTTATTCCATGTACGGAATACTTGTTCAAGTTGCCAAAAGCGGAATTTTGGAGGCTGTAGCAGATATTCCAACTGTGGAGTATGCAAGTTCAAGTGCAAAATGTATTTTCTTCTATAGAAAAGATTAGGCAATATTTTGAAAATGGAATTTTTGCGCACATTGCAAAATTTCCCAAAAAGTCTTTAAAAAAAAAATGGACTATTGAAAGATAGCTTTTATTATTTGAGGAAAGCGTCTGGTAATCACATTAGCTACGTCCGGAAAGAAATGGAAGTATTCGATCAAAATAGTATCCCCGATATTGAAATATATTTAGAAATTATCCTAATGAGGAACAGTTGTGATGGTGTCGCAAATGTTCCTAAAATGGAATGTCTGAGGCCGAATTTACATATTGGTTCACCTGTGGTATCTTTTTAATATTCCAGCAAGAATCCTGTACACCATGCCATTATCCAAAAAAAAAAAAAAAAACGTGCAAAGCAACTAGAGCAAGAAAAGTAGGTCACATTGATCTATCTTTGTCCGTGTTGAAAAGTATCCCTCAAGATAAATGCGGAAAAGTGACAACCACCGCCAATATTCAAGTTTCTGGGGTTATATATATATATATATATATATATATATATATATATATATATATATATATATATATATATATATATAATTTTTGTAATGAACTCAGATATTCCATTGAGTGAATATGGACAATATTGAAAATAAATTAAACATATTCCAAAATGTAATGTTGGAGGTGGTCGCAGATATTTCTCCTGTGAATATTATTTTGCATGAAAACAAAAGTTCAATTTTTGAATATTTGTACTGGGCATAAATATTTCAAATGAAGAGCCCATATGGCTCCCAGTGAGGTGTGAAAAATTGCTCGTCAAGCCAATAGATTCGCTAGAAAGAAACTGTTCAGTCACATGACTTGATATTACCTCAGTGGTATTAACAGCAAACGCTTCACAAAATTGCCATGTTCCGGAAAGGACTAAAAAAAATTTTATCAAATGGTAAGTGTGAAAAAATGACAAAATTATTAAAGTTTCAGTCGAAAATAGTTTACCGGAATTAAGTTACAAAATGGCGTTATTTATAGGTCTGGTTGAGCGGATCCTAATACAAAAAGGAAAAGATCAATAAAAAACCGAATAAAATCATTGGCGTTATCTTTCATTACAGGATACTATATCATTGGAGATTGATTGTTAACACATTTTGCAATTTCATCATTTAACAGTAATAATTATGAAAGTATAAAATCAATATATCGATTAGGCAATATCAACATATCAAAAGATTGATTAGAGTGCATTAGCATGTACAGTCACTAAAAGTCTCATTCGAAACATCCTCAGCCTTTTCAACCAAGTCGTGAAAGAAACCTTCGCGAACATCATAAGTTCCGGTGTTTTTCAAAACCGATCGCTTTAATTTTGGAATATGGGATTGCGTACTATATGCAAGAGTTACTTACCTCCAAAATTGAAGAGCTTGATAGCGTGCAAAAACTACGCACCTCTGAAACTGAAGATTTGACGACGAAAGTAATATAATGAGCATGGGCAATTTTACGCTTTGCAAAAAGCACATGTTAGCAACTTTTCACAATTTTTTTTACTAAGTTTAATTTCCAGTCAAGACATATATTAGATGTACCTTTGCAAGTCAGCACAACAAACAAAGTAAAGGGGTAAAGTGTTTGGAAATATTTTGTTAGACTCTTACCGTACACACGTGTCTGCCGAGCTGGTCGATATAGGCATAATATCCAAAATTGTATAGTAAATCGCCACACAGTAGAGGCGTTTACTTAACAGCGATGGTACTGAGTGGAAACCTCGGATGTAATTCGCCACTGCTTTTGTTCACATGGCACAATATGGCGGCGGAAGGAGACAAAATCACAATCGGAACATTGTCGGCATTTTCTATCGCAACATATGTGGAGCACTGCAAAAGAGGCGAATCACCAAAACCAATACAATTTATGTGTATTCCTACACCTACATCCGAAGTTATTTCTCGACTTGACAGAAATGGCCGTGCGCTGTTCCAATAGTAGAAGTCAATATTTGTGAAATACATATCTCCACGCTTCACACTCTTATTTGCGCCTCAGTGCCTGAAAGGTGCGATGGATTCAGCGGCCAGTGTCAGCAGTATATGTTCATTTGTCTGTTCATATCGAGTAAGAACATATATAGTTATTGCTAGGGTGGAGGTCTTGATAGTTTCCAAGTAATGATCAAGGGACTACTTCCCGGTGGCGGGAGGGAGGGGGTCTGCGGGGGTGGACCCATGGGTAAATATTGGAGGCATGTATGAAGTTATGAATTTGTCTTTCATGTCGAAAAATATGTGTCTTTGGTTGTCAATTGCATGCAATTGTTATCAGTAACATAATACTGTTGCAGTAAATGAAGATTTTTTTGTTTTGTATGTTGGACCTTTTGACCCCTCATCGGGACCCAAAAGGGGGGGGGGGGATGTAAGGATGTAACATGTGTTAGAGTGATGGACACAATATCGAAACCTTTAGATGGACACAATATTCCAACCATTTTTTAAGAAAAGCTTGGGGATAAATATACCATGTTCATTTCGAATGCAATAATGTAATGTATTGAACATGCCTCAATAATATTAATAATAATAATAATAACGACAATTATTATCATCACCGTTGTCGCTGTTGTTGTCCCCACGCTTTTGAAAAGCGTTGGGGATATTGCGATACCCTCCGTCTGTCCGTATGTCTGTCTGTTACCAAATCTATTCATAGACCGCTGGGTGGAATTACACGAAACTTGGCAGTTATATTGCCCCTTTGGTGACCATTAACGAGAGGGGTATCTTTCTTGGCAACCGTCCCTGGGGTCCCTGTGAGTGGAGAGGCAGAGGTCAAATACACCACAACAACAACAAAATGCAATTACAATGACATTTTCAAATATTTTGTAACCAGACTTTATGTAAGCAATCAGTGCAGGAAGATACATCATATATATATGACGGATTTTGCATTGTGACCACAGGATCACTGTAACGTGTTTGATTTGGATAAGTAATCGGGAATTGAGAGGTTGGTGTTGGAATATGCATGGGGATTTGCTATGGCAACCCATTGCAGTTGGTCTTGTTTATGTTGCTATTATTATTATTAATATTTGTTCGGGAGATATCTCTGCTGGCATGCGATATAGATACAGTTTACTCGCGTTTTGTCTGACATGGCATATATCTAAAAATACTGATGCAATATTTCATTTTTAATCAGTTTTTAAGTTCTTACCATTTTAGCATTGTCATCATAATCTATGATTGTTATAGCCACATTGGCTAGGGAAAATGATAACGTTGCAGAAAGGAACGTACAACGTTTCCAAGCAATAGATTTTAGTTCCGGTGACTGATAGACCTCTAAAAATATTGAAATCGATACAGCTGTATATTCTGTAATATCATCTTCCTTTTGTTGCCAAATATATTTTATAGTAAAGTAATACCGCGAACTAATGCTTCTTCACACATTTCTTAAATCAAGCATCTCACCCCAACCTCCACCCCAAAAAACAAAACAACAACAACAAACAAACAAACAAAAACCAAAATAAATCTCGATAGTAGACATTTTTAATTTAACTAAATTTCAAACAGTAATTAACTGACATATATATATATATATATATATATATATATATATATATATATATATATATATATATATATATATATATTATTTAAGTTTACGGCATAATAAGTAAACACGCTAGGCATAATAAGTAAACACGCTAGGGGGCATTTTATCTGTGTCCTGGAAAGTAGGTATACTGACCGAAGAAACATTATACACACTTGTCCATCTCAAATCTAATGATGGTTTTCATTCTTTGGAATCCCCAAAAGTAAGATCTTCAAATACATCAAATACATCTCAATCATCTCAAGAGGTGTTTTATTAAATCGTTGTCCTTTTTATCCACAGCTCAATCATTATCCTCTCCTATCATGCACTATGACTTTAAAGACGACGATCGTCGTTGTTGTCATCATTGTCATCATCATCAACATAAACAATGTTCGTACTGTTCATGTTGTTGCTGTTATTGTTATTATTATTATTATTATTATTATTGTGCAAGAAAATTCAATATTGCAATCGTCTCATTGAGACACCTCATCCCAAATTATTCCTCGTCGATCCTTCATGTGCAACATAATCCAACCAAAACTAAATGGAACACGTCGTAAAGGCCAAGATTCAGGAATCAGGGGGTCATAGCTATTTATAGATACATGGTGAAAACCTTCATGTCTGCACAATTCAACTTCTGCCCAGCCAGATAAATCTCAGTACTCGTAAAACTCGTAGACCATTGAGTTCCCCATACTCTGCTAATAATTTTATTCCGCTATTTAAAATGTTTCTTTGCATACGAGATGGACAATTAAGAGTCCAAAATGGCGAAGTATTTGTACTGTGAGCGGTATATCGAAAATATCATATATGTGATTGTATTGCAGACAATAAACTATAACCACACTGTTGGCGAGAATGATAGAACAATAACTGAAATAGCTTTCGGCAATGCCAAGCTAAATAAATCGTTTTCCGATTTTCCTTTGTAATTGAATCCATGACTGATGTCTTAGTTTTAAAAGAGGCGAAACTGCACCGGCTGACTCAGCAAAGGATTGTGCAATACCAAGAAGTCGTTTCTTATACGTTTGGACGGGGATTCCCCTGGTATCACCTGATACCATGTGACTACTGCAGGTAAGGAGAATTAAGACTTTCATCAAAAATATCGATCACATAATTAAGTAAATATCACTAAACTAACCTGCATAATTTTGCATACACATCGTCTTTTATAGTTTAATTTAGCTACTTTTATACAAAGCCAGGTACAAAATTAGTGAAAAGCTGCATTATATCTTTGTTACTATACGTTGTTAAGGAAGAGCCATAACCTCGACTGATAGCCAATCAGATGAGGTGTTCTGAGAAAAACCCTCTACAGTTAAAGAAATGTGTCGATCGACTTGCTAGCTGGCATTCCATTGCTTGAGAGCGAACAGTTAACACCTGAACACCGCATAACTACTGTACTGATTATTCCTCTGTCGGATTACTCTTTCACAAAGGGATTAATTACCAGCAAAATGACTTTTCCAGACGTTGTGGAGGAAACTGAGCAGAAAACCGATTTGTAAGTGTGATTTTAACACTAAAATTTAGGTTTCTATGGTATGAATTATTGATCAAGTAATGATTTATATTCTGTATATTCAATTCTATGTAACTAAGTATGTACTGCCCGATATCATATATGCCGTAACATTTGGAGAAACTAAAATCTTTTTATTAAAACGTAACGAAGATGTCTCCTGAGTGATTTGATAAACAATGATTCTCACAATTTTCAAAATGCAAGATGTATCTTGAATGTAGCATGTAACACTATCTCTGAGAAAATATTATACTCGTGTTAGTAATAAGATAATCATTGTGAAACAGGAATGAACAAGGAGTGCATGAGATTCAAGTCTCAGGAATCTATGCATGATTTTTAAAATATCAACAGTTGTAAAATCTACATATGTAACTCATTACATTTGTCTTCCTATGCGTTTTTCGGAAAGTTTCGATAGGGTCACGTGATGTAAAACGTGCGCATGGGAGAAATATTGCAATGTGGCTGCTCCTCTCTTTGGCGCCTTTTGTGTTTTCCAGAAAATCTGTAGTATGAAACGCCTTTCAGCAATTAAGAGCACTTGTTTCTTTCAATGTATTTACATTGTGGTTGATTGTTCTTAATCGCTGCTTAATCGCTGCTTCTCGGTTTTTATTACAGACATACATCGAACGTGAAAACTGCTGAGTTTCTGCAGGATGTATTGCTGAAGGCAATGTCCGAGGGAAGGCTAACAAGTGGAATGTTTGAGTGTGCAAATGTTCTGCGAATGTAAGTATGACAAAAACATTTTACACTATATTTAATAATTTTATGTAAAATTAAATACTTTATTCTTTGGAAACATACTGCTAATAACCGCGCGAAAAACCTGCATTTGAGATAGTCATTACCTTGATACTGTAAAAAATTCTAGGGTATTGACATTAAGTCAGCATAAACATTTCTAATAAAAAAGATAGCTGCATTTGGTGTGAAGGGAGAGCAGGGTGATACACTTTTGATTAGTTATTTCCAATTTGTTCTCGTGTTTCGTTTCTGAATTTACAAAAGAACAATTGTTCAGTGCCTCAAATTATTTATATTTCATAGTGAAGTTTTATCCTGCATCCTGTTAAGTATTATAATGTTTAAGTACATTACATCCTTAACATATTTTTTTCTTCTTAGTAATTTTTCAATGTCTGATTGAGACTGTATGTTTTTCAGGGATCCTGACAAAGTGAGACTGTGCATTTTGCCAGTTACATCATCCACGGATGTGTCGGTCCACATTCAACATAAACTGATCGAAGCCTACTGCTGGGAGAACGAGATACAGCTGCTGAAGGTAAGGGCTTTTCATATTTAAACCAGCTATTGCTGTGAAGGGGAAAATAGTTCTCTAATATTGTCATTAAATGGGATCACTAGATGTTATAATTATATCTGTTTAGTAATTAAGGTGTTGAGAAGAAAGGATATATAGCAAAGAAGATACCATCAATATTCTTCTGTTTTATATGGCAAAACAAAGAATCATTAAACAAGTAATTTTTTTATAAATATTGTCCATACATCACATTGTTGTTCTATTTATCATGGAGTAACAGACAACTGAACAACAGTTTAAAGCCAAGCAGTTCGTGTTCTCCAAGTCACGACGCTGTTTATTGTATATAACATTCTGATGTCTCGAATACACGTGATTACAAAAGAATCTCATTAAAATGTATTTATGATTGCAGGTGGACAGCGCTGAAAAATTGTCCGCCATACTGAATTTTGGGGAGAAGAAAAAGCATCAGAAAAGCAAAAAAGCCATGCCAGTGACAACAGCTAGTGTGGACTGCAGCTGTGTCCTTGTGACATATCCACCGAAAAATGAACGGGATGAAAACGACGAGAGCTATGCATTCATGGAGAAAGTTTTGCCTCATCAAGTGATCGAACTGCCACCAGACTGACAGCTATCTTATAACAGTGGATTCATTAAAGGTACGTATCAAGTATAAAGTTTCCTGCAAATTATTGCCTGCAGAGCTGCTGTTATATTTTCAAAACAAAGGAGACGGCTTCGAATAAATAGAAGCACGAAACTGGCAATAAATAATGCACAAAAAGAGAACTTAAAATCTATACTTTGTTTACCTTTCATTTTGTCTGATACCACTTGTTTACGATTCTCAAGATATTTTATGTAAATGTGCTGAGGCCGACAGGGATGACTGCCCTATAGTCATATGCATCACTTTGTTAAAGAAGGTGTAAAGAAAATAAATAAATAGTCTGGCCTTTGCTTGTGTCAACTATTTTGAAAAAATTTCTCTTGTTTACAGGTTGAAAAAAAAAATACCAAAAATATCTGCTGTACAGTTGCTACCTCAATATTGGGATTAAATCATCCTCGTCACAAGAGAGATGGGACTAAGTCAACATAGTGCTTCATCAGGCAGCATACAAGGAAACCCTGATGTCCCATTGACTGTTTTCTACAATCTAACAGAAGGAAGATAACTTTGACTGGAGACCCAGTTTCATGTTTATTCAAGGAAGTGCACATAACACTCGACATTGATAGATATGTAAAGTCAAGGTGGTATATACCACCTTCTTAAATGCAAATATATCTGAAACGATCTTTGATCCATAATCAGGATGAAATTTGCTCAGTCATGTCAGTCTTAACATATGACGAGAAAATTTGCTCTGAGATAGAACAGTCTTCACGTGTGATATGTAAATCCAAGTTGGGCACAACTTGTAAGGTTTGTAACCATTTTGTCAGAGAATCAAGTAAGCAGATATTAAGCTAGAGATTGTGACCAAGATGGATTGATATGTTGTCTCGTACTAAAAATACTTATCCGTTGAATGGATATATGTATGTGCTGATGTTGATAGCAACATTGATCATAAATTAAAGTATTGTTGTTGTTTTGAGGTACTTTTGTATCTTGTTAGTAAATTTATCTTAAATAAATTGATATGGATACATAAATTACGTTCTTATTTTGTTAGTGTGAAAATAAATATTTATGCAAAGGCCTAAACTACACTCGTGCACAATTAGCAGAACGAACTTCTGTATCCCATGATGAACACGAATATATAATCTCCTCGCGCGTCTATCCAAAACATAACCAATACAAGAAGCACAATTAGTATATCTCTTTTTCTTTGTGCATCTTATATCGTTTCGTTCTTAGTGTTAATGTGCTTCCCATACATATATACACGTGCACCCACATGAGTACAAATTACACACATAGATACATGCATAAAAATCTCATTCATTTTGATCGGTCTTTACCAATTTCAGCTAATACTGAACTGAGTTTTCTCTACCTAGGATCGATAGTTGATAAGTTAATACCACAGTTCGATGGAAGTGTTATTTCTTTATGCTGTGCCTTGCTTTATTTGTTTTGGTTTTTGCATTATTCGCTCAAAAATTACGTTATCGTTGGTTGGAATGATTTAAATTGTTGGTTCAAGTGTAATGCATACTCTTCAAAAGCAAATAAAAATTTTCCAATCGACTGTAAAGGCCTTACACAACACATATGCATACCGAGGCCTTACACAACACATATGCATACCGAGGTCGATAGTTGGCTGTAAAAAATCTAATACCGGCGTTTTTCTGCGATAATTATCTATATGAGCTATTTTCTTAGTTATAAACACAACATACCCGGATAACGTCACTATTAAATCTATTCGCAGATCAATAACTTTGAAAAGCTAGTCTTGGTATAACTACACATCATGCTGTTTATAGTCTACGAGAAAAACTGATGACAGATGGCATATATGTTGGCGCATATATGTTGGATTGCAAGAGGTTTACGCTATGACATGGTCTTGGCCTCGCCACCTACTGGGGCAACCCATGAAACTATCTTAACTGGCCGCCAATTTTGTGTCGGAATCCATGGAAAATGTCCGTATACTCTAAACATTTCGCAGAATAGACTCAATCTAATTATGGATATGATATCTCAAAGCAGTAATGATATTGCAAAATGCTCAGATTTAAGGTTTATACCATTTGTTTCCAAAAACAAATGATGGTTTTTGATAAAGTAGAAGAAAAAAAAACCTTTGGTATTAGCAGATCTTTCGCGTACTATATAGACACGTGCTTTTATAGACTTTTGGCAATAAAACGTGTAGACTTAGTTTGGTTGTACTGCTCCTTTATTTCATTCATTCCACTGGAGCAGTAAGAGGACTGACACGAACTTGGGCAAGATCCAGACTATGTAATCCCATTTGGGTCAGTATTCTGCTCATTCTGCTCATTCTTATAAATGGGCAAATTCAGTTAAACTCTTTTTGCAAATCACTTTCACATCACGATATATATGTGACGTTTCTAAATTAAAAATGTACATATTTTAAGACTATTGTACAAGTTCTAACAGCTTGCATGTAGTACTCGCACCTGGATAGTGGTGGTGTGATGTGTACATCGAGATAAAGGAAATCGGAGAATCCGGTCTGAGGAAATCACTCGGCTTGGATAGCCAGAATTAAGACAACCAACCTCTCTCATGCATAGCGCTATTGTATTATATCTTTAAAAAAAACGCTAGCAAAAGAAAAGTGATGAAATGGTCGAATCACTTTATTATTATTTTTTTTTTTTGTGTAATCACATTGAGTCGTAGGATATTTTTGTATAAAACACAAATCTGTTCTCACTGGAGAACTCACTGTTTCGTCTGCAGTTATGATCCCTCTTCTACGTTGCCTGACATGGTCCTCTCACTGATTTATTTACACATCATTGTACTATGCATTAGACAGATTGATTGCCGTGAGTCAGCTTCAATAAAAATATATATGACACAGACGACTTCTTTATAACAATTAGCTAGCCGTTCTGCTTGTTGTAAATAGCGTGGACTGATCAATCGCGTATCAATCAGCTTGACTAATAAGATGTTTGTATCAGTTTTTATAAGACCAGAAGAGCTTATGGCATGGTTTGTTGTTCGTCGTCCGTCCGTCCGTTAGCACAAATTTGTTATCGCTACTTTTCCTAACTACTTGGAGGATTGCCATGAAACTTTACACAGACGTTCATCCCATGGTTTAGTTGGTCATAAATGAAAACGGTGCCACTCGGACATCCAATATGGCCGACACAGAGGCCATTTTAAAAATCGTTTTATTGCTACTGCTCCTGAATGGATAGTCGTATAAGCATGGGGTTTTCGTTTCAATGCTACTTATGAAGTCTAGTTTGTCCTAAATCAAAAAGGTGCCAATCTGACTTCCAATATGTTTGCACCAGAAGCCATCTTGGAAATATTGTTATCTCTACTCCTCCTGAATAGAAAGTCATTTTGAGACAAGGTTTTCACCAGAAGACTTTTATGATGTCTACTAGGTTCTAAATGAAAATGGTGTCACTCGGACATCCAGTATGGCCGACACAGTAGCCATCTTGAAAATCTTGTTTTCGGTACTACTCCTGAATGGATGGTAACATCAACATAGGGTTTTCGCTGCAAGACTTTTTATGATGTTTAGTTGGTCTTAAATGAAAATGGTGCCGATCTGATGTCCAGTATGGCTGCCAAAACAGCCATCTTGAACATCTTGTTATTGCTATTCCTTCTGAATAGAAAGCCATATTGCTATGGGGTTTTCACCATAAGACTTCTTGTGATGTCTAGTTGGTCCTAAATGAAAATGGATTTGATCTGATGTCAGATGGCCATCTTTAAAATCTTGTTATCACTACTATTAAATGAATGATCATATCAGCATAGGGTTTTCACTGAACGACTTTTTATGATGCTTTGTTGGTCAGAAATGAAGATGGTGCAGATCTAACTTCCAATATGGCTGTGGCAATGACCATTTTGAAAATCTTGTTATCATTTGTTATCACAATTTCTCCTAGATCGTTCGTCATATCGATATTGTGTTTTCACCATAAGACTTCTTATGACGTCTAGTTGGTCCTAATGAAAATGGTAGCAATTTGAGATCCAATATGGCTATCATGGCAGCCATCTTGAAAATCTGGTTATCTCTACTCTTCCAAAATGGAAAGTCATATTGACATGGGGTTGCCACAAGAAGACTTCTTGTTGGTTCTAAATAAGGTCTTTGTGGCGGACTCCCTTCTTACAAGGTGTCCGCTTTAGTTGGTTATCGTTATCTAGAGGATGATCGACCTCGGTGTTATTGCCCGGATCGAGTAAATAATAAAATAAATTATGAAACTTATAGATGGAATAAATAGAGATCTGAGCAGATATATAGAACAGAATAACACGAGCCCCCGTACATGAATTATAACAATTTAATCAATTACATAGAACAAATTGAGATAATACATAACATTAGGAAGATACACTTCTTTTTGAAATAAATCATTTACCGAATTTCAAACACAAATATACTTATGTAAATAGCCGATCTGTTTTAAACGATAGAATTAGTTCATCATAGAATCGAGTGAACAATCGAAGTCATTGCCCTGTGCAACTGCATAACCTCTTTATCGCATGTCACTCCAACTTCAATGTGGCTGTCCAGTCAAGATTGATGTTCTCCTCTTGTTTTTCTTCTTTTCCTTCTCACGCTCTCTTATCTCGCCTCCTTCGGCCCTCAAACTTTGTGTGGGTAGGTAGGTGGATAGGTGGATGGGTGGATGGAGCTATTTCCTCTTTCAAAATAAACAGAGAAGCAACCTAAATCTTCTGTCAGATATCCTACTGGGAATAGAACATTACTCAACTCTCGTTACATCAGATATCGTCCTATCGGAATTCAAACAGATACCAAAGGCTATCTGGTCAGGCCAAACCTGGCAGACCATAAACAAACCTAGTTTTAGAAGATTAATGTACTTTCTAACGGCTATTTCATCACTAATTCACATTAAACATCACACGAGACATAACAGTTTCAGTTCCCGTCTCAATTATACAAATGAATCAATGAAATTCACTTCATGGCTTAACTACGTTAATTTCAGTGAATACTCACTCAAGTCTTTATCATACATGAAATCATCTAAGACAACTTGTATCAAATAAAGCAATGCATGAAATTCTTAGAATACATGATTCCTATTGCAATCAAGATGACAAATTCAGATAAATGAACTCAAACACATAGTTATACTCATATCAAGAAAATTGATCTACGAATTTAAACAAATAAATTCATGCAAATATAAACAAATAAATTCAAGCAAATAATTATATTGGTATCAACGAATTACATGAGACTGATGCAAATACCTTGTGCTTTCAAGACTCGCTCGCTTCTACCGCCAGAATTGTGTCCGTCCACTTTCCAGTCATCTGTCCCTTGAATAATTGTTTATACGAGAGAATTTCCTCCTATATTCTACCTCGGAGTCAAGACCTTTTTCTCTTGCAGAAAATCTTAGACTGATTAAATTTTACATTGGGGCATATTAAAAACATGAAATTTCGTCTGGGAAACACGCCCCTTATTTAGCGTAGCCAATCAGATTAAACGTATCTACCGCCTTTTATAAATACGCGACAAACGCGCATAGCGTACCCCCTTGATTGTCGTGCGATATTTAAATAACTGATTCTGGAGAATTTCCAAAAGATAATACTACTTCAACTAGCTAACAAATGGTTTCTGTACCCTCTCAACTCTGACATTTTCGATACCAAGATCTAAGTTTACCTTTTCCTTGACCGTTAAATAATGAAGGCTTAATTAAGAATCCATCTCGCCCTCAAACAGGAACATTAACACAATCGCAGTCTAGCGATTTAATAAGGTATCTTTCCTCATAAATCAAATTAATTGTTCTCTGCCAAGCTAACATGTGCTCTACCTAATCGACAGAAATTTGCACCCTTACAGTCTTGTTGTTTCTAAATGAAAACGGTACCAATTTGACATCCAGTATATCCACCACATCAGCTAATTTGAAAATCTTGTTATTACTTGAGAATATCATTATCAGAGAGGGTTTCAACACTCAACAGTTACCGTAAAAGGAAGAAGTGGTCTTATCTTGACTTCCTGGACATTCTTTTCGGCCAGTAGAGCATAAGTCCATTCGAGGATTCTTGTTGCTAATAGGAGAAATTTGGTTTTCACCTACATACTATATTAAACGTGGTGAAATGCGTTTTATTTTTAAAACTCTGATAACTATCATCTACTTTTGCGTCTCACTCCTACTTCCCCAATGAAATCCCAAACGCCGGTGAGGTCGAACAATATAATTGTTCATTTAACCTTGACATATCAGTTAATTTTGCTTCTATGAATAACTTTATGCATAAACAAGTTTTGTAAACTCTTAAATATTTTGTCATCAAGATGTCACATGACTGAATGTATACGTGGAATTTGCTATGTCATGACTGAATGTATGCCTGGAATTTGCTATGTCATGACTGAATGTAAACTTGGAATTTGCTATGTCATGACTGAATGTATACCTGGAATTTGCTATGTCATGACTGAATGTATACCTGGAATTTGACTGAATGACTGTCCTCAAGATGTCATGACTGAATGTATATTTGGAATTTGCTATGTCATGACTGAATGTATACCTGGAATTTGCTATGTCATGACTGAATGTATGCCTGGAATTTGCTATGTCATGACTGAATGTAAACCTGGAATTTGCTATGTCATGACTGAATGTATACCTGGAATTTGCTATGTCATGACTGAATGTATACCTGGAATTTGACTGAATGACTGTCCTCAAGATGTCATGACTGAATGTATACCTGGAATTTGCTATGTCATGACTGAATGCATACCTGGAATTTGACTGAATGCCTGTCCTCAAGATGTCAGGACTGAATGTATACCTGGAATTTGACTGAATGACTGTCCTCAAGATGTCATGACTGAATGTATACCTGGAATCTGACTGAATGACTGTCCCCAAGATGTCATGACTGAATGTATACCTGGAATTTGCTATGTCATGACTGAATGTATTCCTGGAATTTGCACAAGTTTGCAAGTACACACTATATAAAGCTATACTAACGCGTTGTATGATGCTGATTTTTTAAAAAATGAAATATTTTCTTTTTATGTTATTCTTCATTTTGTTCAATGGAAAGACACTATTAAAGTTTCCGAACATATAGGTATTGACAGCTCTGTGACACAGGCAAAACTAACAAAACTATTTATAGAATTGACTCCTACAGCTGGGACACGTGGCAAGCACACACAAATTTAGAGACCTAGTAAATACTGAACAACTAAGAAGAACAAAAAGTTTTGCGTTGAAAGAATACATGATCTTCAAAGCATTAAATAAATACAGATCAATGGATTTATTAGTTTTTCGGCTAGGCCTAAAGTTAACATGTTTTGATTTGAGATAATATTAATTATTTTGTATTAAGAAAGTTCCTAACAGGACAACAAAGTAGCATGATACCCAAGACTTCGCCGAGTAGTTGTAACTACGTTAAAAATAACACATTCTGTATTGATCTGTACGGATATCTTGATTCAAATTAAGTCAGAAAACCTCTCTGATAAAATTTTAGCAGCCGGATGCACTTTAAATGAAAACAGATGAAGTCACAACGAACGAATCTAAAAAGCCAATACTTAAATAGTTTATGGAGAGTGGGGGGGGGGGGGGGGCAGCAGGGTTTATAATTATTCATGTCGATGAGCTGTCTCAAGTGTCCTCAATATCGGGGGGGGGGGGGCAGCAGGGTTTATAATTATTCATGTCGATGAACTGTCTCAAGTGTCCTCAATATCACATTAAACCACCCTCCAACCCCCATCCCTACGATGCTATTAGGAGGAGTTGTGCTTGTTTCATTTGATTATATTTTGTTTCATTTAACATTATTCAATTTCATCCGCCATCATCTCATCTATTTTGTTTGTGTTTGATTTGCTTTGTTCCACTATTTACATCATCATAGCGTTTGTCTGTTTGTTTGTGTCTCATTTGTTTCTTTGACTATTGATCGTTTCACCTGAGTTTGATTTTTTATATTTTACAACCAAGCTTGTGTTATTTTAACTTTCTTGCAATATTCGAAATTTATATATTTTGTTTTAATTTAATGTTTTTGGCGGTGATGGCCTTCTTTAATGATGCTATAAGAAGGAAAAACGAACCATCTACTTTGTTCCTTATTACGGACACATCTTTTAACCTGAGAACTTGGAACATATGGTAACACACATACACACACACAGACACACACACACACATATTCACCACCACCACCACTCCTTTAAATGCAGATACACATATTTCTCGCAACAACACCACTCTCTCCCCGCTCCCCCCCCCCCCCCCCCCAACTGCTGTTCTTGTTTTGCACTAGTTTCATGGATGTCGGTTACTCGGTCACTCGGTCACTCGTCCGCATTATGTCTTTGTGCTTCTCTAAGCCAACATATTACAAACTCCAAGGCGTGATGGGGGCCCCCGGGTGGCCGAGCGAGTGGTCTAAGGCGCTCGCCTTTACAGATAACTGACATCTCACCTCTGTCCGCGTGGGTTCGAGTCTCGGGCTCAGACATAGTGGGTATATGAGAAAGCTTGCCAGTGGCTTCCCGTGGGTCGGTGGTTCTTCCCGGGGGTTTAGCGAGTTCTTCCTCCACCAAATATACTGGCTGCCATGTATAGCCTATCATGTGCTGAAAAATGGCGTTAAACCCATAACAACAACAACCATTGCGTGATGCAACCTATTTATGGCACGAGAAGGGTTAGATACTTACCGAGCGGACAAAACTACAGGCAACGTAATAGATTATAATTCTGTCCGTGACAGGCTCTAAAACTGGCAAACAACGCATGACAAGAGGTCATATGACGGCACGTGCAGTCAGCAAAGTCACACTATTAGCAATGGTCATGTAAGGCAAACTGAGAGAAAGTTTTAATAAGACGAAAAGAGAAGAAGAAAAAAAATGATGTCATTATATCACCGATTAACTGAGAGAGAAAGAGAAGGAGAAAAAGAGCGCATAAATGACAAGGGCTTGCCTATATGTTACTAGATAGTACACAATTATCACCCTTAGCAAATATATATCTATCTCCAAGATTGTACAGTATTACCATCCTTTGAGAAGATGAAAATAGGATATTATATATGTATAGCCTTGAATTGCGTGCCATAGGATATTATATATGTATAGCCTTGAATTGCGTGCCATAGGATATTATATATGTATAGCCTTGAATTGCGTGCCATAGGATATTATATATGTATAGCCTTGAATTGCGTGCATTAGGATATTATACATGTAAAGCCTTGAATTGCGTGCCATAGGATATTATATATGTATAGCCTTGAATTGCGTGCATTAGGATATTATATATGTATAGCCTTGAATTGCGTGCCATAGGATATTATACATGTATAGCCTTGAATTGCGTGCCATAGGATATTATACATGTATAGCCTTGAATTGCGTGCCATAGGATATTATATATGTATAGCCTTGAATTGCGTGCCATAGGATATTATATATGTATAGCCTTGAATTGCGTGCCATAGGATATTATATATGTATAGCCTTGAATTGCGTGCCATAGGATATTATATATGTATAGCCTTGAATTGAGTGCCATAGGATATTATATATGTATAGCCTTGAATTGCGTGCCGAAATAATTTCAGCCCCAAAGAGTTTTATTTGTAGGGGAGGGTACTAAAGTCCACACACAAGTGGAGTTTTCCCGTCATTTACCCAGTAGTAGTATGCATAAAATAATTAGTGGCAATTAACATTGAATTAAGCACTACATCTGTAAACCAGAACATTCCAAATTCAGTATATGCAGAGCAGCTGAAAATGTACAGATATGCAATAGATAGCAACTCTCTCTCTCTCTCTCTCTCTCTCTCTCTCTCTCTCTCTCTCTAAACACACACACACACACACACACACTTATATATATATATATATATATATATATATATATATATATATATATATATATATATATAATATATATATATATTATATATATATATATATATAAGCTGCCCATTATCTCCTGTCTGGTATGGTAATGCTGATCTTGAAGTCCATATATCACAGAGTGATATATTTAGAAAGTAGGGAAGTTCATAAAGTACACAATATCAGGAAGAATTACATAAGTGCTGGATGAAATATGCATATCAAATGCTAATATGCAATCATATAATTTACAAAGTTTTGTATACATGTCACAATATATATGAAATTGCAGTATGTATGCACCATAACATCTGTTTTAAGGGTTCAGTCTTACACCCCATTCAACATGAGAATTATCGATAGGCAGCAGTAGAAAAAATTATGTAAACGCAGTCATATTATTTAAATATGATGTTTAAAGTTTTGTAAGGTTGACTAGAGATGGTACGGGGATAATACTAATAATAAATGCCGATTTAACTCCTCTAATACTATCCCACGCAAAGATGTAGACAAGACTTATTTACTTCCATTAACCCAGTTGGACTGTGAAGATACAAATTCGGTACATAAGTAGCAGATAGTGCAATACATGAACATGGTTACAATGATATACATTTCAAGGACAGACAACTTCAGGAACTAAAGTCTTAACTGTATCAAAAGAGCGCCAATTATATATATGCAATAATTTCATTCACACAGACCTGCAAACACACATTCTTCTATCGAAGAGGATTTGGGAGAACAATTCATCTAGAAACCAAGAATTCAGATATATTCATTTTGTAATATAAATAAGACGCATTTAGGCATATAATAATAATAATAATAATAATAATAATAATAATATTATTATTATTATTATTATTATTATTATTATTATTATAAATCATCGTCGTCGTCGCCATCACCATCGTCGTCACCATCAGCATCATTATCATCATCTGTTGTTTAGATATAGAATATTGTTTCTCAGTTCCCACAACCTAAAATATCTAAACACCTAAGTTGCGTATAATTGTAACTTCCAAACAACATAGCAATGATTATCATATGAATGAGTGTTTAAGAAACGGAGTGGAGATACTTAGACCGTATACATGTAAAATATTTAATGCAATATTTGATAGTGGTCATTTTCCTATGCAATGGGGTTTGAGGTTAATTGTTCCTATATTTAAGTCTGGTGAGGCTTGCAATACATGAAATTACGGAGGTAATACCCTACTAAGTTACTTTTCAAAATTATTTACTAGTATTTTCAATTAAAGAATTATGAATTGGACGAAGAAAAATGACAAACTATCGGATGCTCAGTTTGGTTTCAAGAAATGTGTGGGAACTACTAACGCCATTTTTGTTTTTACATTGTTTGATTAATAATATTTAAGTCAAAGTAAAGGGTTTTACGTAGCATTTGTTGATTTTTAAAAGCCATTTGATAGTTCTTACAGCCAATGGTTTGTGGTTAAAGGTTTTCAGACAAGGTATCAATTGCAAAATGTTAAATGTTCTTCGTTCTATGTACAGTGTAGTTAAATCATGTGTTTCACATTGGGGACTTGCAGTGCCTTTTTGAGTATGGAGTAGGTTTGATACAAGGTGAAGTTTTATCATCGATAATATTTTCGTTATTTATTGAAGATCTGGAAAACACCATTTGTCTTTATTTTTGTTACTGTTTGCTGACGATTTAGTTTTATTTTCAGAAAATATGTAGGGTCTGCAATAGTTCATGGATAATTTGTACGATTACTGTAATAAATGGAATATAAATATTAACCTTGATAAAACTAATGTTATGGTTTTAGAAAAGGTGGTCCATTAAGATAAGACGAAGTATGCAATATAGCCAGAAATAACATTGATTTGGTTGAAAATTTTAATTACGTTGGTCTTGTTTTCTCGAGCAATGGAAAATTCTCTAGAGCTTAACATACATTGGCTGATAAAGCATTGAACGAAATGAATATGCTTATCTGTAATTTGAAAACAAATGCTCCATAAATTATAATGAATGTTTGAAATTTTTGATATATATGTTGTCTCAATTTTGAATTATTCATCATACAGATGGGGTTTTCACAAGGATGACGCCGTTGAACGTGTACGATGAAGGTTTTTAAAATATTTGTTAAATGTAAAAATATCTTCTTCTGAAGTCGGTGTATACGGTGAACGTTGAAGAATCCCACTTAAATATTTAAGGTTAGTCAAGTTAGTTAAGTGTTGCTTTATAATTAAAGATCTGTAAATATTATATTGAGTACTGCATATATAGACAGTTGAAAGTGAATTAAATAATAGTATTAATTGGGTTACATTCTTAAAAGATACTTTAAACGTATTTGAGTTTGGTGAAGTTTAGATATATCTCGATTCTGTCAATTGCTCTAAGTTTATTCCAGTTTTTGAACTAATGGTTATAGATGCATTTCTATCAGACTGGAATAATAAGCTACAAATTTGTGATAAACTGTTTCTATATAAACATATCAAAACTGACTTCGGCCTCAAATACTAGTATTGTGTAACCATAGACATCGATCAGCTTTGAAAAAACTCCTAGTGTCTTCTCGTAATTTGAGAATTAAACTCGGAGATACGGAAACAATAGAATAGATAAAAGCGAAAAAGTATTGTATGCTAAGTGACAACCATGATATTGAAGATGAATATAATTTTATCTAGTGTGTCCAGTATCTACTAACCTACGTGTACACTTAATTAAAAAGTACCTGTGGAACGAACAATTGATGTATAAGTACATGTATATTCAAAGTCCGAAAAATACCCATTGACAAGGATTTTAAGTTCCCATATATTGCAATATTCATTCAAAAAGTCTTAGTTGTTTGAAGATCTGTACGAGAACTCGAAAAATATAACAATATGATCATCATGCAGTAAAATGCAAAGCTGTATCATACGAATGAAAATACCAATGTCAGTATCCTCTATACTATGAAACATACATTCTTTTTATAGAACATTTACAAGCATTGAAAATAACAAATGTGACAGACACTCACGCTGTCTTACTCCAAGGATACAAGAAAAATTCATTGCCAATCATAGTATTATACCACACCCTGGATTTAACTATCATACATAGATTTAGTAATATACCAAAATGTTCCTCTAAGACCCAATTTTATAAGTTTATGCCGCAAACCATTTCTTACCACCTAAACATATGCTTTAATAAAATTGATAGAAGTAAAAAATTGATTAATTGTATATGATATAAGTCCATGTAAAGTGAACGTTATCAACAATTTTTTGTTTGGTAAATCCTGCCTGCACTTCAATCAATATATGTGAGTTTTCCGCCCAGTCATTTAATCTGTTAATTCTTATCAGATTTAACAACTTACTAATACAACTTTGTAAAGTTGTACTTCTGTAATTGTTAACGTTATTCAAGCTTCCTTTCTTATGCAACGGAATCACCAGTCAGACCTAATCTCTAGAAACTGTCTCCTTTTAAAAACACCATTAAACAAAGTAAGCAATATGTTTAATACGAAATATTTACCATAAATTATGAATTCATTGATACATAGATCTGTACCGTTACTCTAACCAAACTATAACTGATGCAGAGCCTTATCAATTTCAGACATAGAAATGTCAATATTTTATTCATTCAGTGAACACAATTTTTAACTCATCTTGTACATATTTCACATTGAAGTATAAAATATCATCATCTGACATATAGTCTTGGCCTAAAGGATTATTTATTGCCCTAAAGCATCGCTCAAAAGCATCTGTAATAAAATTAGTTGTTTGAAGATTTGCAGAATTTTTAAGCAATTTCCAACAAAAGTTTTCAATTTAATCTCACTGCTTCAAAATCCTATATGTACGACAGATTTTGCCTATCTTTCATGCACATTGCATGCACTCTCTTTAACTATTACGAAGCACATATATAAGAAGGATAAAGTTGAATAAGATTCTTAAAATCATTTTGAAAATGAAACCCACAACTTAAAATCTCCATGTTATTTTCAGTCCAAGTATGCCACTAATACTAATCATCTTCTTCACTATACACAGAACCCATGAATCCAGTTTCTACAGAATTATCATTAGGTTTTTGTAACATGTTTTTTTCTTCTATCAAAAATTTCCATTTGAAAAAAAAAAAGATCCTTTACATATTTGATGTTACTATCTGTTATTATTATTATTATTATTATTATTATTATTATTATTATTATTATTATTATTGTAGTGAATTCAGGGCCACTACTTAACATGAACCGCGTACTATTTACAAAATTGCAGTAATAACGAAGCTACTTCATAGATTCGAGCATTTACACATTAGCAAGCCATGAAATAAAGGTAAATTAATGTATCTATTACTCTCCTCTGTAACAAATTGATTTACTTTTCTTGCTTTCAATAAATTATCTGAAACTCTAAACTAAATTTGTGTCCATTGTGACCTCAGTTTGAGAAAAACGATCTACCATGATGCAAAAAAAAGTGAGGGAGTTGATAAATTATGTATTAACATGATAGTTGAATATATATAGATATTAAAAAAGTAAACTTCTTCATCATCGTCATCATGATCGTGGTTGTCCTTGTCGTTGCTGTTCTTTCATATTGTATATTAATGTTGATCAAATCAATTTAATTTCTATAAATTGTTATCTGTAAGCTTCAGGGAAAAAGCAACTTTCGATATCCTCCTCTCATTCTCATTGTATACACTTTGCACAGAAAATACCATCATCCCGAAAATATGAGTGTAAAATAACGTAGTATAATGTATGGGACTATAATTTTATCGATCTGTTACCACAGTCATAATAAATATAAGAAATTATATACATTTATCTGTACGTTCATCGATGCCAAATGGACGTAGCATCCTATATTTTATTTAAAGTGCAGAAAGTTTCTGTTAATAGCAGTTGGAAAATCTGACACTTTATATATATATATATATATATATATATATATATATATATATATATATATATATATATATATATATATATATATATATATATATATATATATATATATCCAAGTAACATTCTTGATCTACTTACCTTGATCGATTATTGCACCTGGTACACTCACAGCACATGTTATCCAGTGATGTTTTGCACATTTGAATCAGTTTTACTATTACCTGAATAGGATTGAAGTCTATTAAATACTTTCTCTTTCCCAGACTATGATGCATTTTCTGACAATTCTTAGTAACATTTAAATCTTCCTCATAGTGAGGCTCGCCTTACACCGTTCAGTTTTAATTATAAATTCTCTCTCTCTCTCTCTCTCTCTCTCTCTCTCTCTCTCTGTTTGTCTGTCTCAAATCTAAGACAGATAAATCTTATCTTGCATATCAGTAGCGTAGCTAGGGTATATGTATGTGTGATGTGTAAGTAGGACATATTAACAAGATTTGAAGATGGCATCAAGGAGAATGTTTCGTATGTCAAGCTTGGCAACAACGTACACTGATAGAGTACTTTAGTATGCCTAGCTATTCCCCTGCTTAGGCCTATAACAGTATATGTGATTTTCCTTGATAGAAGTAGATACTGTTCCATATCGCCCGTTCATGCATTTGTGCATCAGTGTTTACATGTATCCGTCCCCTGTTAATGTATCCCTCTTCAATACACAACAATATTGGTACTGAGATGACATTATGGAGTATTACTGTATTGTGTTTGCATAAAGATATGTGCAATCATTTTTAAAGTATGCATAACTTGGGTATTTGAGGATAAGAGAGCGGGGTTTCTTTCAAATAAAAAAAATCATTTGTTAAGAAAATGTCAACAATCAGATGTTTGTAAATAAAAACTGGTTAATATAGATAATAACAACATGCTTTTTACGAAAATAAAAATAAAATAGTGAACAGAAAACGGCAAACATTTATCGAAAAATATTATTAAAAAAACAAACCCTCCCTGCCTTTTTTCTTTGTAATTTTTAATATGAATATGTATGATCCACACAATTGCAATTTTGATGACTAACACTATTCACTAACATAAAAGTATCTCTTCTAAACATTTTAGGTTGATGTTATCTATCATCTGTGGTAAAACAAAATATTTCTGTCATAATGTACATACGCAAAAATGGATAAATATACCAACTAAAATAGTAATTATAAGTCCCATAAATAGTAAATAAAATGACTTATATTTGTCAGTCATAATGAAGATGCAATTAAAACAAATGTGCAATGTTTTTGAAATAAATGAATAAAATTTACTTTCAGGTGAGAAATCTGCGTCGTGCGGTTTATTTTGATCGTGCTCACATTATGCTAGGTAACTGCTGATGTAATGTTACTCCACATAACAGAAACAAACATGTATACCGTACAGTTAGTAAAAAAGTTAAGGATAAAGATGTATTGTGGTACAGTTTATCAGTATACCAGAACACTGTTTTCAAATTATGTATTTTCATGTCATATAAATCGATACGATTCTCAGGTGCATTTTTCCTAATATATATTTATAATCAACATTTTCAAGGACATTCTTTATTGTCTTTAAGCTTTCATTTTTTAAAAATGTACATTTTTTCTTGTATACGTATATCACATTTAATTGATAGTGTATTTTCTGTCTTGATGACATAAGGAATAATCAAAACCTGTATTTTGTAGTGGTTGCTGTGTTTCTCTCTATATATGTGTGTGTGTGTCTGTCTGTCTGTCTCTCTCTCTCTCTCTCTCTCTCTCTCTTTGCTTCTTATTGAATCTAAGGCCGATAGTAGGTAGCAACAACAGTGCTAATAAAATCACTCTCCTAAAGAAAATTGTGTTTGTTTGCTTTGGGCACAAGGGACAGTTTTTATACACAAATTTAATGCCGCATTTTTCATAATCAAACTTTTCGTGCATTTTTTTTTTTTTTTTTTTTTTTTTTTTGTTTGTTGTCGGTATGGGAAAGGAACTGCGCTACACATAAAAAAAAAACAATTCGAATCTCTGTATCGAACATTTTCTTTATTTTTTAAAAGTATTTGTACTCAGTTATCTGCTATTACCAAGCTCAAAGTCCTTGCTCTAGCTCACCCTGCACTACGACTGTATACTATCTTCTGTCCTAATTTAATGCCAAGTGCTCTCTATGTTTATTTCTGTATTTGACCGAAATAGAGAATGAGATTTTCAAAATTATTGATATATTTGGGTCACAATTGTTATTACCTCTTTTGTTGTGTTCCTTTTTGCGTTTGAACATTATAATGATCAACATGTTACATCAGCCTTATGTTTGGTACTGAAGGATATTTTTAGATTTCCTGAGTGCTATTTATTCTGATCGCATATATTGGGTCATACACAGTAACGTCAGCACTTACAACTTATTCTGATTGGGTCATACATAGTAACGTCAGCACTTACAAATTTCATTGGTGTTGAAAGCTAGTTGGTTTTATCAGCTTGACTGATCTATATTAAAGATTCTGAGACATGTAATTTACACAGGTTTTAATCAGAGGCTAAATGTAGAAACAATACCTATTATTCTTAAAGAAACAACGGTCCATGCAAATAAAGACCAAATTATACATCCTTCTCTCCTACCGCTTCCTTGGTTTCGTAGCAACTGGGAATTTCCAGTCGCTTTTATTGTTTTGAAATGCATGTATTTGATCCATGACATTCTGAAGGCGTACATACGTAAGACGTCACTATACCTAATGCATTATTATCTCGTACATGCTAGAGTGTCTTTTACTGTTCAACATATTTAGGGGGAAAATAATCTTTACTTGTTCAGATACATGAATATCTTATGAGGACAAAAACGCACCTTTATAACTTTGACTTATAGTCTGATTTGTAATTGGTGATTAGGCCAATACAAATTTACGCGAAGTTTTAGTGAAAATAACTAGAATATTCGAATGAAGAATGTCAGGGGGAAAGCGGCCGTGGAAACGCACACGTGCAGTCGCTCTCGTACATTCCATACCTTTTAACAATCAACTGCAGCTGTTGCGTCTACTATACGGAACACAACGAAAATGCGTCATTTTGTGCGCAATTCTAACCTTATTTGGTAATAAATGTCTGCTCGCATTGCCTAAATGTGTTAATCTGGTGAAAAGCGCAATTAGAACATGGCCGTTTTTGAAAAATGACATTGGGCTCGTTACAGGACCATCGATTCAAACAAATTTTGAAGGTATATGTTGATTTAAAGAACGAAAAGTTAGGAAGCCAAGACCTGAAACTCCTTCGTACATTAAGTTTTGATAGCATTTTTTAGTAGAATCATTTTTTTACACCTGATTCTGTTATTAGAGAGTCTTATTTATGTTATATGCGAATACCACATGGTATCTGGTTAGTGCAGATTTATTGTCCAGTGAGATATCATAGTCTTATACCGAAATATTTACAGGTTATGGAAAATAATATTTGATGGATCATGACATACGGGTAGTGAACAAAATGGTTATAATATGTCACTTGTTCGTCTCTGTTGCCATCCTTTCTTACGCTACCAATACACACTATTATCATCCTCAACTAGCTATCGGTATGAACAATACTTTTGGTGGCATTTTGTTAGACGCAGCTGGCTTCAATGCCTGCTCAAATCCTCATTAGGATGCCATTAACGACAGGGGCAAATGCCACTCACTCACTTACATTTACAAGGGAAAAACTGAGTTTGAATGCCAGTAATAATTAAGGATGAGACGCTGGTATTTAAACACCCAACGATACCCGGCATGTGAACATGTTAACTGAACGAACGTAGCGAGCGAGGTTTTCATGTACACGCGACGGGCCTGCGAACATCTTGAAGACTGTGCGACGATAGCGGTAACAAACTTCCATAACGGTTTTTTTGCATGGTATTACGATATCATACCATACAGGTGGTTATGAGGCCTGGGACTGACCTATTCTTCGTCTGTACAATGGTGCTCGGTTTAGAAACCCAGCCGTAACGATTGAGTATAATTTAAGAGTACCCAATGAGTTTGCAATGTAATGCAATGAATACAATTTGTAAAGAGAGAGTGTTTAGCATATTGCTGATGCTCTGTGTTATATATATATATATATATATATATATATATATATATATATATATATATATATATATATATATATACGTATATATATGACTGTAGAATAGAATCTGACTTGTACCTCATGCCACATGAGTCTCACATCAATATCTGCTACAGACCAGTTGCCACACTAAGTAGATCATAGAGAACCTTCCATACTGCCTTTTAAGATATATAACACTTTTTTATGGTACGAAACACACTTTTAATCTCCAAAAACCAATTCAGCCAATACACACATCGTTTCATGGTAAGACAACCACCCTTATACCCCAAAGCTACAACAGATCATCATAAGACGTTTGCACTTCCAATCTTCCAACCAACTATAGGGCATAGGGAGATCTCAACGATCACCTGGTAGGAGCTCAGATTTACATTTATGACATATTTGTTTTTAGATTTTTGTAACCCTTTATAGATATAGACATGTAGTTATTCTTTGATGATTACACACACACACACACACACACACACACACACACAGTTTTGTTTCCTTTTCTGTATTTGATATATATAATAATTTTATTTCTGATCATCATGTCTATATTTTTAAAATTGTCTAGATTTGATGTTAAGTGTCTATATTGTTCTTTAAATCATCCCCTTTTCTTCTAAATGATGAAGAGCTTGCAAAGCTCCTGTGTCAGAGAGAGAGACACACACACACACATAGAGAGAAACACAACGAGAGAGAGAGAGAGAGAGAGAGAGAGAGAGAGAGAGAGAGAGAGAGAGAGAGAGAGACCGTGGTCTCTGATCATCAGAGCGAAGCTGCTGATAGACAAAATTCATGCAGGTTGAGATTCGTTGTCACCTGACTTTTGATAGACTGGGGCCGATATATTTAACAATGCAATGTCAGCCATCATTTCATCAAACAGTATGTAAATTCATTCTGTGATAAAAAGCATTTATTCGGACTCCGTTTCTATTCAGACCTGATCCTGCTTCCCTTTCTGCTAATTTACTTCCGTCAAATATCCCCCTATTTACATTCTCTCAGAAATGCATACAAATTAGAGGAATTACAATATAACAATTTAATATTACATCATGGCATGGAAATGTTTTCTAAAGAGTAAAATCATGCCTTCTCTAGCTCTACAATCTATGATCATCTGCATTGGTCATATGTGCTTTCCCTGGGAAAAATAAATCTACGAAGAAAATCTCGTATGCCAGCATTGAAAGAAATGCGTTTTTGTTTGGACTCATCTTTAAAAATGCAAAATTTCATGTGTTTTTTTTTATTTTTTATTTTTGTTGTTGTTGTTGTTGTTGTTGTTGCTTGTGTAGGTGTTTATTTTTCTCAAAATATAATACATCTGTATACCATATTTTGCTTCGGATAAACTCTCGAGTCGATCATATGAACTTTATATAACCTAGATACAAAGTTCTCCAATGCGAATTGTTTACAAAACTACATGTCTATGACCTCAACATGATTTCGCACAGATTTAAAGTTAATAATTGTAATATTTGAAAACAAGTGCCCATGTTGGGGTCGATACTAAGGATTGTAGTAGATAATTTTACTTTTGTCATTATGTTGCAAAGCAAAAGTGGTAATCACATTGATGCGGACTCCAGATAATTTGTAGTAGAAATGACTCGCACTTGTTGGCATAATGATAGAAACAATCAACACTTACTGACTTTGAACTCGAAAAGTATACCAGGTGACCTGCTTTTGTGACTGAATTTAGATGGGTAACGAACTTAGTTGTTTGGCACTGAGTCAGTCATCTGACTACTCACAGTACATCACAGATTCACTGAATGAACCACTTGCATTGAGTCAGTCATCTGACTATTCACAGTACATCACAGATGCACTGAATGAAACAACTGCGCATTTTACAACGTACAGGCCTATTGCGATAGGTCGGATATTTAACCTGTTTAGAGGCAGCCAAGGTGCTAGATGATGCAATAACTGTGACATTATCATCATCTCCACAAGTAGTTGTAGTAGTGGTGATGGTGGTATCTCTTTTAAAAAATATGTATCTTTACATCGCTTCTTTTGGATCATGGTTGCATTTTTATGTTTGTCCATGTCTGATTTGTTTGTTTTTGTTAAGGACACATTATAAAATCCTAAATATGGTATTCTGCAATCAGGTATGACCTCGTCTCACTAGTGTTCATAACAGAAATCAGGTACGACCTTGCCTCTCAAGTGTCCATAATAACAATCAGGTACGACCTTGCCTCTCAAATGTTCATAATAACAATTTGGTACGACCTTGCCTCTCGAATGTTCATAATAACAATAATCTGGTACGAGCTTGCCTCTCAAATGTTCATAATAACAATCAGGTACGACCTTGCCTCTCAAATGTTCATAATAACAATCAGGTACAACCTTGCCTCTCAAGTGTCCATAGTAACAATCAGGTAAGACCTTGCCTCTCAAGTGTCCATAGTAACAATCAGGTAAGACCTTGCCTCTCAAGTGTCCATAGTAACAATCAGGTAAGACCTTGCCTCCCAATTGTCCATAATAACAATCAGGTAAGACCTTGCCTCTCAAGTGTCCATAATAACAATCAGGTAAGACCTTGCCTCTCAATTGTCCATAATAACAATCAGGTAAGACCTTGCCTCTCAAGTGTCCATAATAACAATCAGGTAAGACCTTGCCTCTCAAGTGTCCATAATAACAATCAGGTAAGACCTTGCCTCTCAAGTGTCCATAATAACAATCAGGTAAGACCTTGCCTCTCAAGTGTCCATAATAACAATCAGGTAAGACCTTGCCTCCCAATTGTCTATAATAACAATCAGGTAAGACCTTGCCTCCCAATTGTCCATAATAACAATCAGGTAAGACCTTGCCTCTCAAGTGTCCATAGTAACAATCAGGTAAGACCTTGCCTCTCAAGTGTCCATAATAACAATCAGGTAAGACCTTGCCTCTCAAGTGTCCGTAATAACAATCAGGTAAGACCTTGCCTCTCAATTGTCCATAATAACAATCAGGTAAGACCTTGCCTCTCAAGTGTCCATAATAACAATCAGGTAAGACCTTGCCTCCCAATTGTCCATAATAACAAAAGACAACAAATCCCGATAAAGAAATACAAGGAGGTTACATCACATCCTCAGATTAGGCATAAACAACCAATCTCTATGGACTCGAAACCCAATTTTTCTTTTTAAATGAAGATGTCACGACTGAAATATTTAATATTTTTAATATGTTTGGAATATTCCAGAAGTAACTTTTAAGTGTCCCTATTAAATGTCTTGTAATATATATTGGGACGGCAAGAACCCAAATCACACTGCGCTCCATATTTGAAGCAAATGTTTTTAGGTGTACTTTGCATTGATTTTCCACAATAAAACGGGCAAATGATGCATAAAAAATTGTATTACTCAAACTGTGTCGTCTGCCTTATCTCTATCATTAGAATGCTATCATCTTGCTACCACCACACTTTGTTTTTAAATGCCTACACCCATTACATGCATAGTAAGTGTACATTACTTCAAATCAATGGCTAAAGATTTTGGTTTTCTTTAAAAAGTGTTGCAACTAAATATCCATATAATCATATAGTATACAGATTTGTATATCCATATAATCATATAGTATGCAGATTTGTATATCCATATAATCATATAGTATACAGATTTGTATATCCATATAATCATATAGTATACAGACTTGTATATCCATATAATCATATAGTATACTGACTTATATGTTCCTTTACCTTATAAATGTTGAATTCTTGCCTCATGACGTTGTGGACACGTGTGAAATTAAAATTAGACATGAAGGTACAGGGATAAATAAAGTATCTGATATATATATATATATATATATATATATATATATATATATATATATATATATATATATATATATATATATATATGTATGTATATCTTGTTATAGTTGGAAATATGTATATTATTTATGTTTTACGTGTAAATGTTTACAATTGTATACAGCTATTATTATTAGGTGTCTTTTTTCTTTCAGAAATGTCAAAAAGACGGAAAATCTAATAATCTATAAATAAAAAAAATTATATTTGTTTATATTTGTCATTCAGAAATAGATACAGGTAACATTCAAGAAGGAAATAACAATATGTTATATTAATTAGAAGGGCACAGTTATATTGGAACTTCAAAGACAATGGAAGAAATATATTCTTTCCTCTTTCCAGACACTGGCAATTTCTTCATTCTTCATTCTTCATTCCTCTAATTCTTTTTCTTCTTCGTTTTTAATAATGAGTAACAATAGAATGCAGTGTTATATATCCATAAAAATATGCAAGTCATCATTAACAAATATCACTATTTTTGCAAAAAAAGTTTGCTGGAAAAAGTACTTTCAAACACCACTGAAGCACAAACTCGAGGGAGCTAAACAGGCAATACTATTTCTATTATCTGATCTAATTCCGGTGAGAATGACAGTCATCCATATTTAATTCCAAACAGGCAATCTATTTTACCGCCAGGGCCCCCTACTGCTTATCTAAACATCAAACTGTAAGCAATACACTTTCATTTGTGTAAAAGTGTGAAGTGTTAGTACTTTCTTCTTGATTCTATAGGTAGACTCGACCTTTTTCAAGTTCACTTGCAGGGCTGAATACCAAGAAAACTGCGCTCAGGGAGGTGAAGTTGACCAGATGTGTAATAGAGTATCGCTTTGACTCTTTATCCAACTCCTCAGGGGGTTGAGCCTCCGTTGAGCTAGCAATGTAGACCCCCACCGTTGCGATTAGACCTAGTGTGGCAAACATTTTAAGAAAACGAAATAATGCATTGACCCAACCACCAAGTTTTAGTTTGAACTGGTCATTTTGCAATATTTGGAAGAGTTTTTTTTCCTATCAATCATCATTATAAGATTATGTTTTAATCTTTTTTAATCGTTTAGGGTTATGTCGGTTTCTAATTATTATGCGAATACATTCGTGCGTGAGATTATGTTCGTGCATGTATATATATATATATATATATATATATATATATATATATATATATATATATATATATACGTATTGTTTCATTGATGAGTGTTTTGTTTTTTTATTGGACATAGATCGAAAATTAGAATCAGTGTATACATGCAGTCACCAGAATTCTCCACTAATCGCATTGCCTAAAAATGTATAAAACCTACGTTAATGCTATTTAGTATTTGAAACCTTTTATTTTCATTCTAGCTTTTTTGACGGGTGTCGTCTTCATGCTATTAAAAACCTTTTATTATCATTCTAGTTTTTTTTATGGGTGACGTCTTCATGCTATTAGAAAATGTTCTAAACCCTCTTCGTTTCCAAGTTAAATAGAAATAAGTTCTGGACTGATTCCGAAAAGAGTTAAAGACGAAATCACTGGCCGGACGCAGTGACATTTATTGCTTGATCGAGTATAGCTAGAAAGTTCTGGATCAATGTTCTACATTGCTCCCGAGTCCTCAAATTGTGTCAATGCGTATTTGTTAGTGCACTTGTTGTTTCACAAACAAGCGTAAAAACGAACTTGTAACCCTAGCTGGGACAGCTGAGTCACGTTACACTTATTGTGCAGCCAATCGGATTACAGAACAAGTACATCGCATAAAGAATACCGTTGCATACTTACTCCCGAAGTTAATCGTACTTTAGCTAGCAGAGAGGGCAGACGTGTTATAAGGCACAGTGACAGTAGATAGCAGACGACACTGTTATTTAACCCTAGTTCTTCTTACACCTAGTTCCTCTTACACAATGGATTTCCTCACCGAAATTTCATTCCCTGACTTCGACGACAACACTACAGAAGAGGAGACAAGGTAAATTTATAATATTCCATTTTATCTGGACATTTTTAAAATGAATTTCAAGCTTACAAATCATTGATTGTGTTAATTGCATCAGATGACTAACCACGCTAGACTCTTCTGCATGCTTGCCACATATGCTTGACATAAAAACATCTTCTTGAAAGCCTATAACATATAATCAGTAGTGTAATTTTTCTAGGGGTGAACTTTTTCTACATATTTCTAAAAGCATTTCTGACTGCTTATTCAAGTAGGCGCCATTATCGAGGTAATGTAAGGTCAAACAGTGCAGGCCTTCAGCATGAATCAGTGGTTATTAGAGTATGACTATAGCTTTAAGCAGAGATTTACACACACATTTATTTTAAATAAAACTAAAATAAACCGAAGTACACTTGTGAAAACTCGGTAATACACAAATTAGTAACAAGTGTTGAATCAGTAGGATATGCTTCAGCTGAATATTAAACAACAGATGACTTCCACGTAGCCCAACCCACGCTGGTTCCAGGAACCTAATTTATTCACCCTTTGTGTTTCAGGATGTTGCTGGGAAGTGACGTTACAATGTTGATGGAAATGTTAATCCAAGCCACTGATGAAAAACAACTCACCTTGGGTGTTTATGAGTGTGCAAACATCCTAGAAAAGTAAGGGCCTTTTTGCATGTTTATTTCCAGTCAATGTTGTTTTACGTATGCTTTGCCCTAAAGGAAATACTTGTCAAGTATTTATATCTATAATTAAGTCCAGAAATTATTAGACTTTCCTATGTGTCAAAGGTATTTCTACAAAGAACATAGGCGTTGCACTTTTTAAATACTTTCATTCCGTGTTTTGTGAGCCTAACCTCGGGACATCTTGTATAAAAAAAACGACAAAAATCTGAGAGCCTTTTCTTGTTACTACTCCCCAAAATTACTATTTGCAAGACTTTTATGTCGTGAAGAGCTGCGTGTATTGTTGGTACGACATTAACTTTTGTAATTTTAGGAACTCTTGCGCTATCATTTTCATTGTCAGATACTCATTGTTTTCTCTATATTTTAACAGTAATCCAGATTGTGTGAAGATGTGTCTATTGCCAATTACTACGACTTCGGACATCTCCGTACAAATCCAACATAAGCTGATAGAGGCCTACTGCTGGGAGAATGAGATACCGATTATCAAGGTAACATTTACCTTTAGTCTGTCAGGAGTTATCTTTCAATTGTTGAGCTATTTATAGTTGCAGATACAGTTGAATGTTTATTTTATAGCCAGCCTTGTTCCAGACTAAGCAACCACACGTAATACATCCGCGATTAATAACCTTTTACTCTTCCGTTAATAGCAGGGAGTTTAGATGAATACAATCAGTATTTCTAAGTGATTCCAGGGAATATATGTTTTCATGTATAAATCCTACGAGTCACTGGCGAATTGATTAAAAGTTGCCAATTTCATTCCTTTTTTACTCGGTTGAAACGGTTCCATTTCCATTGACAAGAATTGTTTTAACTATCTCAGACTAAAAAGAGCCAGACATATTTTATGATCAAATACCTTCTGTTTTTACAGGTTACAAATGCCCAGAAACTAGCCCAGTATTTAAAATACAGAAGGAAACTTAACATTAACGCTACACTGACCTGCATGATTGTTACTGATACAGACCATCGCCATGGCAACAGGAGTTTTGGCTCTAAAGATGAGTCTCAAACATGAGGAAGTCATCAGATGTAACCTGAATTACAATCATGGTAGGTAAAACGCTAGGTTCCTCTCTCTTAATTCTACGATTTTCATGTTAATAACTATTTTCTCTGTATTGGATCCAAACGGATTTCTAGCTTTGACCTTCTTTTGGAGTTTCTCTCAGTAACTAATGAAGTTCTACATTTTAACAGTATTACTTGCTTTTTATACATCGAAACAACTAGTATGGTTTAACCAGAATTGTAAGGATCGCATGTCTCCAATATGCATATATAACCCAAATCACTCTTTCCTCTCTTGCAGAGATGCCTTCATCTCGCATACCTCGCCTGATGCAACTCGTATCACATGCCGGTATGGCCATTCGTGTCATGTTGTTAACCCTGACGACCGTCACGATGGTGAGCAGTCTGGACCAGTTATCGTGAAGAGCTGTCAAGACTTAGTTCAGCACGATTGCTAGGCTGAAGATAAAGCACTGTTAAGAAAGTGATTTCATCCAAAACAAAGATCCTGATCGGAAGTAGGCTTCTCATACCAACCAAGTCACAAGGGTCAGCGCGTGATGATGGCATGACTTATTTCAAGATATCATATCATCTTGTGATATCGGTTCGTCTTATGTGACTCTACATCCAAAATCTTATATTAGTTATTACTTGAAAACATCATATCTCGCAGTCAATGTTACCCTACAATGACTGTAAGTGACTTCTTACATCTGCATATAGAAGTCCTAAAAAATCAAAAGGATGTGGCTGTGACAGTGTTTTGTTTATATGAATGCTTGAGTTCTTTTGGTTTAGTGAACTAATTCAGTGATTTCATTTTCCGGTCATTAAAGTGACTGTCTTTCTCCTTTGTACTTGAGACATTGACATAGTTGCTGGGAATATGCAGTAACTAAATCGTGTAGCATCCAAACGCCATTTTACTGCATAAATCACTGAATGAATTTATATAGGGGAAAGATCCAAGTGGATTAAATTACGCAAAAGTATATTGTAAAAAAATGATTCTTCGCAACAAGTAGAAGACAAACAATTCTGGGCGATTTTTTGTTGGTTATTTTTCAAACTACCCGAAGACATAATAATTCCTGTATCATTCGGATTATCCAGACTCGTACATTTTTTTGTGTTTTTAATCAACTTACAGTCCCAGAGACTTTTGTAATTCCAAGCCTGTTTATTTGAAAGCTTAGAGTTCAAGATGCTGATGAATGCAATCATGTTTCTGTATGCATGTTTTGTATTAAAAGATAAAGTATGAAAATGAACCTTCTCTTTTTCTATTTTATTTTGCACACATTCAAATATATGTTTCATTCTGAAGGATATCTGTAAATATGCTTATTATATATTTCATAATGAAATATTGAAATATATCAGTGGGGTAAAAATGATATCACCACAGTGGCGATATCACTTCTGGAACTACTCACTTTTCCAATGTAGGAAATATAATTTGGGCATATTTCATTTTATTCTCGTTCTCTCTCTCCCTCCCTTCCTATCTCTCCCCATCAGGATGAACAATCTTCTTAACATATGCCAAGACTGTAGACCCTCTAATATACATTTATGTAATCAATATGGAGGCGTCATAACGAAATGAAACGAACTCCAAACACAAAAAAGTAGACTTCAAGTATTAATTAACTTTGCTATAATTAGTTTCCCACATGAATCATGCAAATTATCAGTGGCTGAACTTGCATGACCTGTTGCTATTCTATATTCTCTGTCACCCATACAGTATCGTATACCTGTTACACTCTGTGATACACAATACACATTGTTTGGAAAATATCGTGATTAAATATAGTAATGTAATTGATTAAGTAGCGCGATCTGAACTCGCATCACAATCATAATCGTGTTTGAAAACGGTGGAGAAATAGGGCATTGATGGGTGTCGATTTCGAACGAAATTAAGTGACTATAGCAATTTGGGTGCAGCATCTGTTACCGAACTAGACTGCAAGCTTGCGAAGGCCACGCAAAAATTCACGTTTGAATGCCGCAATAAACAAAGTAAAGAACCAAAATCGTTGCAAGTAAACTCACAATCATTAAAATCTTTTGTTTAAAGTTGTTACGCTCAGAAGTCTGTCGGACACGACCCCTCTGTGAAGTTTCTACAGCATACCCACCCCAACAATGTTCATTGTATCAATCCGCGCAAGAAATATGCTAACAAAAATAAATATATCTTCATTTTCATGTGAAAGCAGTCATTAATTTGACAAAATGCACAATTTGAAGCATTATATGTACAAGCTAAATCTGTAAAATGTCGCTGTCCTCAAATTATTGTAAAATTTGGAAACTTCTTTTAATCGATGTAGTAATGCAGACATTGATCACATTGGCACAGACTGGAGGAACATTAAATCCATGCATATCGACGGTTTTTGCTTTTAAAAATATATAATAAAAAGAATCTACGTTTATTTCGTAGATAGAAGGAATTATTTCACGAGTTTAGTGGAAACATTGTATTTTCACGAGTTTCGCCACTATTTTAGGTTCCGCACGATATACACTTCGTCTTGATGTACATCCATTGAACACTTTCGAGAGAGAGACAGAGTTAGATAGACGTACTTTCAAAAACGATTTTATGGGAAAATACATAGTTTCCTCCATATCTCTCACACACAAATTTTGAAAAAAGTTAGTTATAAAATATGGTTATGAAATATTGAACAATGATATAGCTTCTGTACTGATAATGGAAGTAATAAGAGAAAAAATTGTTTATATATTTATATATATATATATATATATATATATATATATATATATATATATATATATATATATATATAAAGTCAGTACTCACTAGGAAAAATGCCGTTAGAATAAGCATGCTTGTTCACCTCAAAATCATCTCTTTCCCTTGAACCAAATTGTCTGCAGTTTGGGGGTTTTTTTCTATATAAAAAAATCAGTAAACTCCCATATCCAAAATCTTCCATTTTTTTCACAAAAAGGTGAACGGTTATCCCCATCAAATTACCGACTTCTTTCTCTAACTTGCATATTAGGTAAAGTTATGGAGCACATCAGAACATCAAAAATTATAAGACATTTATATAACATTTAAATAATTTATAAGCTTTAACATGGATTTGATAAGAAGAAAAAAAAGCCAAGGATCTTGCGAAACACAGATTATCATGTTGGTGGAAGACCTAGCATGTACAGCTGCTAAAAGAAAGGAAACATCTGATTCTCTTTGATGTTAGCAAATCCTTCGACAAAATAAACCATGAAAAATGTATTCATAAGCTCAACTTTTATGGAATTAGAAACAACATTCTCAGGTGGATTCAAGCTGGTATAATTAAAAGGCCTCAGAAGTGTTTGCTGGAAGTTGAGTTATTCACATTACCCCAGACACCAGGGGTACTACAGGGATCAGTCCTTGCTCCTATATTATTCTTAGTCTACATTTTTGATTGGCCCAATACTATAATTCACAAGTGAGACTCTGCTGATGATACTGCTGTATATTTAACTATACATAATGACTCGGTTTGTCACATTCTCTAAATGATGTAGATATGTTTCTGGTGTGGAAAAAGAAATGGGACATGAAATTTATTCTGGGAAAGTGACAAATTATCCAGGTTATCACACCAAGAGATCATGTACCCACAAAATACTTTCTGCATGGACAAGTTTTGTAAATTTCTAAATTTTTTAAAAATATTTAGGTGTTGATCTTTTAGATAATATCTCCTCGAATATACATGTTGATTGAGTTACAAATTTAGCAAATCGTGCTTTTAATACTTTAGCTACCTCAAACTTGGAATATGGTTTAAGCATTAGGGACTCTCATTCGAAAGAAACATTAGAAATATAAAATAAATTCAAAGAAATGTAGTACGATGGTTGCTTAACGATTATTCTTATAACTCCAGTATACCCGAAATGATAGATATGTATGACTAGCGGACTCCAGAGCTTATTGGATTAGATGACCTCCTGGCACTATTTTATGAAATTGTGCATGACCATTTTGAGGTGCCAATGCTTGAAGAATACATCCATTTGAACAAAACAATTTCAAGATACACTCATACAATGACATTCAGAACTATCCATTCCCCCACAAATATTTATAAATATTCCATTTTCCAATGGCCGTTCTCACGCCCCTTCAGCTGGCACAGTGTACAATTACCAGACCTGAAATGCTTCAGAGCAGCATTAGAAAATTGTTATCACCTTAAGCCGTGATTTCATGGCTGTTTATACATCTTATCTGATCTTATTTTGTTAACTTTTATCATTCTTTTAACAAGTTGACATTTTAAATCTTTTTAAACACTCATTCTCTTAAAACCCTTTTAATCCTTCTTATATACGTTTTACTAAAAAGCCCCGACCCGCATTTTGCTTACAATCTCTGAGGAGGGGGTGGGTTGGGGAGTGGGGTGGGGGTCAAGCAAAGCCTGTAGATAGAACCTTATTGTCATCTACAATAATATGAATAAGAGCAACAAGTGTCCTATTACACTGTTCGCCAAATTTTCCACGTTCCTCCAAAAGACAAATTACTAGCTAACCATAAAAGCCAATTATTCTTTTCGAGGAAGTATATTTAATTCCCTGGGCAGCAAATGAATTCAACTTTCTTTAACAATAAATCAGCATACAATGTGCAGATTCTTATGAAAATGTAGGACACACGTCAGCAATGTCTACATAGAAAACTGAATGTAAGATTTATTAAAACATATAGGAAAGAACGTTCCTTTTTCACGGAAAGTTTATATCCTGTTACATGAAGAAAAGATTTCTTCTTGGAAGATAGTAGGCTATTTGACATACTAAACAAGGACAGTACCAATGACTGTGTATACATTTAAAAAGAAATACAAAGTCAATAATCTTTCTCCTACTCTCTAAGGGTGGTAAATAAAAATGACTAGAGATTTGCTCATTGGAGTTATTGGTAAAATCCAAATCTGATTTAAAACACAGAAATTTCAAATCTTTCGTTGAACCGTTTCAATTTGTTGGGTCAAAACAGATTGGTGAGGGAACCAAATTTAGAAATATAATATACACCTTATAAAAGATAGACACAAAGTGCGTATAACTGATATATTTACAAAGTTTTGCAAATGCGCCTTAAAAAACCCAACATTTCCATTGCTTTTTTTCATGTTTATAAAAGTGACATAACAACACTTCTTCACATTCACTTTCAACTGCCATTTCTCACACCACTCATATTCTTTGTCTACATCTCTCAGAAGGAGCTAGCAATGACAAATCTGTCATATAGATTTATAAATCTTACAGACTTGATAAGTCATATAGATTTCTTAATTGCCTTTTTCCTGTCAGCTTGACTTTTCTGGAAGATTAACGATATAAATCTTACAAGTCTGCCTGATAACTTATTGGTTAACTTCAGCGACAATTAAAAAAAAAAGAAGCTGTTAACAAGAAATATTTAAATTTCCAAGTAAATCATGCCGAATCAAGGACGGTTAACTCTCAACTGCTCTCCTCGTCCAGCTCAGTAGTGGTTTGTATGTTATTTGGAACTTGAACTTTCACGAAGATTTCTCTTATGTTTTGAGCACGTCACACAGGAAGATAGGAGATAGCAGGGGCGGGAAAAAAAGGAGGGGGCATGGGACTAGCCGGCGCCCGCCTCCCCCCGTCCCCCCCCCGTCCCCCCACCCCCCAAAAAAGTGAGAGCCAAACAACCTGAACGTTTCCTAGAGTAAATTTTCTTTACAATTAGATCGTTACATTTATGCTATCCATACGTTATTACTTGATCCGCCCCTGGATAGGACAGTGCCTATGATGTATTCTTACGTGATTGGCCTGATTCCGTTGGTTTGACGTCACGCACTTTTGTGACGTCAGCTATATTCAAACATCGCAACTTCACGTGCTGCTTGAGTACAGTAATTTTCGTGTTTAAATCTTCATTTTGTAGGTATCTGGTGTATAATGTATTTACGGTATTTACCTACTAATTGATCATGTAAGAACAACGATAATTAAAGGTTTGCTGTTTGCAAACGTTTGCCAGAGCACCCAGAAAGGTCTTTAAACCCTCAGGCTGAAACTCTTCATGTTCCAACAAGCGTTAACAACAGCAAACCGTGTATTATCCTTAATTATATTAGACCCAAAGTGGTAACAGTTAATAATTATTTGTATCACAAGCGTTGTTACCACACAAAGCATGATTACACTAGACATTAAAACTAATTTTTTTCCTGTATGATATTGTGTTGATATAAGGAGATCTGCATAAGCACATTTCGATGTTACAAGATACACCCGAATTTCGGTTGTTCCATGATTCTATGCAACAAACTGGAGTCAGTCTTAGATATTGATCTTGCACCATCTCTGAGATGTAGCCTGAAGTAAATTGTTCATCCAAGGGCAAACAGTTACTAGTATGTATTCTTGAAATTTTGAACACTGTTAATAACAGTTTCTCGTACAGTTTTGATATATTAATACGGTTAAGTTTGTAAAGTTAACAAGCCAAAATGTAAAAGACGCCTGCCCGCCCCCCCCCCCCCCCCGAAAAAAAAAACAATCACACAAAACAACACAAACCAACAACAACAAAAAAAAACACTGGGGACCTGATATACAAAACGGATTAAAAGTAAGCTCTGACAACTCATAAAAGTCAAGTCTCAATGAGATCATGGATTACTTTTGAATGAACGTCACAAACTAAAGAAAGAAAGCTATATAATGGATACCTACAAAATTGACTCGACACCAAACTTATTGCTGATATAAACTATTAAACAAGGACAAGAAAAACTTTATTTAGCACGACCTTATACTTGAATTGGCACGTGACATGACTCATATGTGCTCTTATCAATACAGAACCAAGAAAAGAAGGTGCATGGGCCTCCCAATCGGGCAGCGTATCTAAGAATAATTGTCTTACTTAAAAATTTGCCTCACCGAGTATTTAATAGCGGGCTGACGTAATGTGTTTATATACAGTAACATTATAGTCGTAATTTTTTTTTTTTTTTTTTTGTCACCGGAAGGTAGAGGGTTAATACGGGCGAATTTACTTCGCAGCGATGAGTAGTCTAGTTGTGATACTTTTAAATGAGCAATGCATTCTGGCCTTTATATGTCGGAGCTAACCTACTTATGGGCATATTTATGTAAATTAAGTAGTTTGGGCATAAATTTTCTACGTAGTAGCAGTAGTAGTAGTTGTAAACGCTCTTTTTCTCTCCTGTTAGAACTCATATCCTTAAACCAGTCCATCTACGCAACTATGACATGTACATATCTGATTGATGTGTATATTTAAAATGTAAGAAGCTTTAGGTAAACAAGAGGTATACGTTGTTTTTCTAGGAATTTATGAGTATAAACAATTAAATCGAGTGTATGACTATACGAAACAATACAGGTCTACCAAGAAATTAAGACAAGTTGTTACTAATTTCAAGGACGTCGAAAGTCCATCCATCCGTAAGTACCTGCGTACGTCGGTAGAGTCGTACTACGTGTGTTATGTCTTTTGACGCCTTCTACACCATTAAAGCTAGGCACATGAGACTTGGGTAATGATAGTCATAATGGGTGCAGACTCTACCAGCACTTTTGGAAATTTGATCAAGCCGTTGGGATGGGGCTCAGTGGTGGGTTGGTAGGGGTTATTTTATTTAAATTTAAAATATCTACTGAGTTGTATGTTGCACATGTATGAGAATCGTCATATGTGATCAATGACTCAAGTGTCAACACGCTTCAGACTCGGACTCCTAAGTGATGCTTTGGGGTCTATCTCTACTCGCAAAAACGAAACCCCTGGGTCATAGTATAGAAATGATTGAGATCTTTACCCTATAGCCATAAAATACACTTACTGGGCATGAAAAATCCGAATTTCTACATGCAACTGACTTTGACCCAGGGATCCATTACTTTGCCCCTGGGTCATAACTTGGAAACTGTTGAAGTCCCCACCATATAACCATGTATACACTTACTATGCATGAAAATACATTTATCCATGCAAATGAAATTGATTCCAGGCTCCATCCTTACGCCTAGTGACTTTGCCCCTTGGTCATAGCTAGAAAACTATCAAGATCCCGACTACTGTACATTCTTACTGGGGATGAAAAGACAACGAATTGTGTAATATCAGCTTTGGTTCAGGGAAAGAAAGACAAATTGCCATACTGATTTATAAAACTGTTACGTCTTTCGCTGATTTAGTCGCTGGCAACACATGTCGGATGTGTTGCTAGGAAATCAGACCGGAACACACTTAAGCAGGTGGCCCAACTGATCTTGTATTTTGACATATACTATGAAGTATTTACTAATGACAACATAGGGAAGGACATCGTTGAAAACGAAAGCGGAGACGACAGAATTGATGACCTTGATACAGACTATTGTCGCAATAGTGGTAGATCGTCTGTTAGGATAGGTGTAAATCGTGCTATAGAAAGCTCCTAAATTTTGCCCAGAAATTATTAAATAGTTCTATCATGTCAATACCCACCAAATAATTTTTATTTTTTTCATTTACAATATTTGTTACAAGTTAGGAGTCGACTGTACTCAAGTTATTTGTTACAAGTTAGGAGTCGACTGTACTCAAGTTATTTGTTACAAGTTAGGAGTCGACTGTACTCAAGTTATTTGTTACAAGTTAGGAGTCGACTGTACTCAAGTTATTTGTTACAAGTTAGGAGTCGACTGTACTCAAGTTATTTGTTACAAGTTAGGAGTCGACTGTACTCAAGTTATTTGTTACAAGTTAGGAGTCGACTGTACTCAAGTTATTTGTTACAAGTTAGGAGTCGACTGTACTCAAGTTATTTGTTACAAGTTAGGAGTCGACTGTACTCAAGTTATTTGTTACAAGTTAGGAGTCGACTGTTCTCAAGTTACTCCCTTTACCGTAAATTATAGTGAATATTGACGTTCGTATTGATGCATAAAATTGAATAAGGTCGAATTTTTACTATTTCAGTTATTCTATCAGTTCACGAATAGATTTTACTTCCTGTCTTAAATGAATAATATTGTTTTAATTTAGCTGGTAATACAATGAACACTCATACAGGCTACCAATAGTGGTTATCTAGGTGATCTTGCGAAACTTTCAATACATTGATTAGGTGCCTTTCATGTACCTGTCAACTGCAACCAACTTGAGATAATCAACCTACCAACCCAATACCTGAGCATACCTCATTCTAGCGGCCATATTTATGAAAGATATAGATTAATTTATCTTATTATCTGACTATCATTTTAAATATTTTTTAAGCATTACAGTGTAAATTGATTTGCTTCCAGAAATAAGACTTAAAAGGTAGCTCTAAATCCCATTCATTTATTGAAAGTTTATGTCCCGCGAAATTCGTTAAAAGATCAAACTATTTTGATAGAGATGACGACGAAAACAGGTGACAGAATTTCCTGCATTTGCTTCCATGAATTAGACAGGAATACACTTAATAGGCGATACCTTTACACCATTCATTGATTAATTCCGTGGAAACTTGTGACCTGCAGAGTTCGTGGAAACTGTTCTTAAAGTTTGGTAGAGATTATGACAAAGAAAAGTGAAAACATTTCGAGTTTTACTCCCGAAAATCGAACCGGAACAGACTTGACAGGCAGAACTATATCCCATTTCTTGGAAGCTTACCTGGCGAGTTCGTAGATACTATTCATTAGGGTTTGATAGAGATGGCAAAAAAAAAAAAAAAAAAAAAAAAAACAGACTTAGCAGGCATGTCTTGTATACCATTCATTTGAGCTTTTTTGGGGCATTTATGTTCTGCGAAGTTCGTGAAGCTTTCATATAAATTTGATCCATTTGACGACGAAGAGAGATGACTGAATTTGATTCATTTGCTTCCAGAAAGTCAGACAGGAACACACTTGACATGAAAGAGATATGTACCTTTCATTTATGCATTTCTTGGAGTAAAAGGGATCATGAAAAATTGTTCCTAAAGAGATCCTGAAAATGTTCAATAAGATGTGATAGAGATGACAAGGAAATGTGACAGAATTTGAAATTTTTAAAATTATTTTTATTTTTAAACAACGACAATTTAAATCACCACACCCAAATTATCTTTAGCTGTATATTAAAAGCACGAAATGGAGTAAATAGTCATTTTCAGTATAGAAGGTATATTCGCAGTTTCACATATTGGCACATGTGGACTGAAAACGTTTTCAGCAATGTGTAACTCGAAATATTGCTGTGGTTATGCTTGCAATTTTGAATAAAATGCCAGAAATCTCTAAATAATATCAGCCATATATCTCTATCTCACCAGATGTGGTTACAAAGAGAACTCGTACGCACTTCGGAAATAAAGTCAGATGTATGACTTTGTCTTCCATAGTGCAAGTACCATTCTGTCATTACTTTTATTCCGATAGCCGTCAGTAATATGATCTGTGGCAATCATAGTACATAAATCCAAGAGATTGCCTGTGTGTAATTCGACGAGAGGTTTTAATAGACTATTTAACGTGTTTGACTTTATCCAAAATGCGGAATAAAATCAAAGTATACAACCAAAATAGCGTCGTTTTAAAATCCTCATGAAAGCCTAATTTACATCTACTTACCCACCTTTGCTTTATTTGCACCGATTACAATTTTTAATATATCTCTGTGGTCTAATACACATAGAATCGTGTCCAGGCTGTCTCATTTTGGTTACAGATATAGACCGAGATACTGATACATTGGGAAAAAGTTAAGCATAGCTTCGGATGTACAACTAGATGGTGATGTTGAGGATCATGCATTCAACTTTTCAGGTAGCACGAGTTTTGAAAAGATAACGTTTTTGACATGCCACTGTTGTCTCAGAAATGCCTACATTAGTTTGAAAATCTCGAGCTCGCTATAGCAAATAATACTACTCCTTCTCGAATGTTATTGAAAATAAAAATAAAAATAAAATCCCATGTCCTTAGCAATCCGGTATATGTTCAAATGCTGAGATTACACGTGATATATCTAAGAATAACTACATTACTGTAATGTGTCAGTTTAGCTGAAGCAACCAATTACTAGCTCACTTTACCGTCGATTGTGAATTAGAGTTTCTGGCGTTTGAATGAACGCAGGAAAGAATAGTCTGCACTGTTTCTGGCTATTTTAATGCATTTGCATGAATAAATTATATACATTTTTAGAACTTTACTTTTAAATGGCACCTTACAGCCATTATTGCGCTGAGGTGCCGTTAAACGCTAATACATGTACATACGTACATAAATAAATTATGAACTGCTTGAATTTATCTATGGAGCATTCTGAATACATGTCTTTACTGGAAAAAGCCTTAATAATAACCGCCAATGATGCAACTGCAACTTCTAATTTTTGTCATTAGGTTTACAATTGCCAACCGTTAATAATATCATTGTTGGATTAAGAATTTTTAATACCAATTAGGGTCTGTTATTATTATTTGTAAAAAGGAACACCTCGAGAAATCTGAAAATAGTGTCTGCAGCAAAAACAACAGCAACAGCAACATTAATAAATAAATAAGTAAATAAATAAAATTAATTAATTAATTAATTAAAAGAATAACAACAGCATTAACAATAACAGTACGAACAATTCTTCTACAAAACCAAAGCGTATATAATTATTTATGAATGTTGCCCTTATGATGCTCAAATAAATTGTAATCTTACCGTCACTCCACCCCACCCCCAAATCCATCCTACATACATACTAAGTTTGATTCAGAAATCAAGTAAAAATTGTGCTACAAGAACTAAAGTGTGAATGGAAGAAAAAGCAGAGAGATGTCTAAAACCATTGCTTTATTTCTTCCTTCTGAGCTTCTTAGCTTCAGAAAACAAAAATATGGAACGGCGATGAAAGCTTATATTCCACATTATACGTCTATAAAGCACTGACTGGAACCGTCCTTTACCGTGCAAGTTTACTTATATAAGTATAAAACAAATTTATATGAAATTAAACTCAGAATAAACCAAACATAGCATATATAGTTCCTCTACCTAAGTGACCATGCCATTAAATGTTTTGATTATTTAGAGTTGATGTCGCAGAAAGCAAGCTGTTTACCAACCACTAATACAACAAGTTTTGCTGTATCTTTAGGAGTTATAAGTGCAACCCCTCAACGATACATTTATAGAATTAGTTGTTGCAGTTGCAATCCCTAATGATACGTTGTATATTTAGAAGTTATACCTTTGATAGTGGATCATTAGGAAGTCCTACAAGACTCCTATATGGAAAAGCATACATGCAGTCTTTCTGTTTTAACATACCACACTTGTGAACACTTTACTAGCACTGAAAGGAGTGATGGCTTGATAATTTACACCAAGGATGATAACAAAATCGTATTAACTGATCTATTTGCTTTTGACCCTAAATTTGTAGTAAACAGGAACAAATACATCTTAAACAGTGTGACGAATGTTTGTCAAAATAGCTGTGACAGTAGACAATTTATCAAGTAAAACATGTCTAAATCGTTTTAATTTCACATGCGTTGACATGTGCAACTTCCAATCTTGCATATGAAACAGGAAAGTGTGCCCTGCAATTACTTGTTCGTTTTAAATGCCTTTTGATGAATATCGCTGTATGAAAATAATTACCTTGCAATAAATATTTTTACCTCATAAACGCAATTCTTTGAATATGATTGGTCAATTATCAAAATATAAAATCCAAATATTATTCCAGCAGGGCTTAAGAACTCAAACAAGGCCATAGCTTGATCATGTGCCTTACAAGCATGGTGTAAGGAGGTGACATAACGACTGGCAATACCGATCTGGATAAAAGAAAATGGAGGACAACCTCCGCTCCAAAAATTTAAAATGCTAAAAAACAAAAAAAAAACACCAAAAAAATTGTGGGATTTAAATATATAAAATGATCACGTTATATATAGAAATGATTTACTGCGTGGTTTATTTTTCAGTATAAATGTTCCCCCAAAAGAAGGCGAGATTGTCGTTCGGTAGGATTTTACTAGGGAAGTTACTTCCACAACTATCGCGCTGTTTGTAAACAATCGTCTCCATAACCAACAATGGCGGCTAAAATTTGTATGTGTTATTCTTACAACAAATAAGTTTAAGTAAGGTCTATGAGGTAATAAAATCATTACATGTTTGTTTACCGGAGTGTACGAAATGTTATGGCCACACTGAAAATATCTCTTTCTGCTGAGGGAGTATGGGGTTCAAGCCGGTCATAACATTTTGCACATACAGCAACATGCAGCAGCGGGTAGGAGAGCTAAATAGGGGTCGTTACCACCGAGTAGCTCGATCAGACACACAATGTACTCTGTAAGACTGCTCATAAAAGGGTCCACCACAGAGGGAGGGCATTAAATTCTTGGTTCAAATTGGCGGGCCACCCCACAAAGGCCAAAAGAGGGCCCGGAACGCTCTCTGTTTGAAGGCCAGCAAATACCCCTACTACAACTACATGTACAATATCAACTCTACTACTACTACTATATGTATAAAAACAGCTACTACTATTACTATTAATAACGGCTACAATCACCTCTACTAACTACTGCTACTACTACACGTAGAAAAACAAAAACTACTACTGTACCGGTGATGATGCTGCAGTACCTAAAGCTCAGGTGACATTGTTGAAATTGTTGCGTCTGGAGGGGGATCAGGAGTTTGACGGTTCTTGTGGAAATCTAGTGCACAAATGATTATGCGTTGCAGAATATACTGTACATTTTGGTTTAGCGCAGCTGTGATTTGGCGTAAACGATCATGCTATTTACTGTACCTGTAATAAGTTCATCGCCCCTCAAGATTCAGTCAGAAAAGCGGGTTATCTAGCGTATTGTTCGAATTAAAAATTAGTATATCAATATGTTTCTATAATTAGGCTAATACGTACGTAGCATTTCTCCTGCTTATAATCTAGGTCAGTATTATTGTAATGTTCGCATATTCCTTTGTTGTTTTGGAACCTCCCGACAAAACAGTCCTTGGCTTCAACTCAAACTTTTCACTGAGAAAATGATTTTACCAGATCTAAAATACTGTGTTTATGAAATTGCAGGTTTAAATCTAAACATTGCGAGAAATTATACTAAAGTCATTTTGACTTTTGCCGTCAACAGACTTGTAAACCATCTAGTAACGGTGTCAGCCTTGTTAAAGTGCCCTGGTAAACCTTTCTGATTCAGATTTGAAGACGGTTTATATAATGGAGTTTATCTAAAGCTTAACATTATACATATATAATAAATTTGAAAGCCACCTCCCTCCTCATTCCTAAAACTGTAACAAGTTACCCCCTAAATCAGAACGTCCTCGTCCTTTTCAGTCGCATGCCAGAAAAATACCTCTGATGTATTTAGTGGCCATTTTGAACTGCCCTCAAGCCCGTGGTTGTTATTACGTCATAATAACTTTATTGACGTCGCAATGATTCGATGACGTGCAACGAGAGCTGTAGTTCGAGTTGATTTAAACCGACTGATGTTCTACACATTTTTTAATTATTTTTTTTAATTATATTTTTTATATTATTATTTAAATGTTGCAGGAATAACATTAAAAATTAAAAGTGCGGGTATTTAATGATGGCTGAAACGTTGTTAAGTGTTATTTTTTAACATCTATAATTTTTTAAAGGATTTATTCTTCGCACAGCTAGCCGGATGTTCGGCTGCCCAAAAAAATTCTAATTTAGAAAGTATCAATGGGATTGCCTCAGAATCCCTTTTAGAGAGTCGAAGTTATTCGACTCGCATCGGAAGAGACGAGGATGTTCCGATTCGTTATCTCCTTTCGCTTTAGGCGTGATAGATTGTCTTTTAAAGTGTATTTATTTTTCTACTTTAGATAAAGCACATATGACTTTTGCAGATGATGATGGTTGGAGAACTAGAGAAGAAATGTTTTTGTTCTAATCACATTCGAGGCTTTAATAAGAACTATAAATCCACTACTCAACTTTGTATGTATTTCAAAGGAAATAATGCCCTCCTCCCAGTAGAACAATAAATCTACGACTCAAATATTCATACATTTCAGATTAAATAATGAAATAAAAAATAATGCCCTCTTCCCAGTAGAAATACTTTCATCTTACCCTGAAGTCTACTGTTCGAGTTTTATAAAGATATGTATTTTCTTTATTTTTTCATCAGGATAACAGATATTGTAATTTTCACGAGCTAATTTATAAAATGTATTATCATATCATAGCACAAACGTGTTATATAGCTTAATAGGCCCCACATTCTAATATTGCCTTCTCCCTTGAGAACTATTATCCCGTCACGTTGTCTGGTGGGTACGGTGCCCGAGCAAAAGGGAGAAGGCTTGGTTGATTGTTTGGCTTTTAACGGCACCTTCAGCACTTTATTTGGATATATCATGCCGAGGAAATGGGAGTGTCTTTCCCAAGGACATACCAAGGCAGTCAACCCGGCCTGGCTTGGGGAGTGGGGTATTGAAACCACAACCCTTGGATTAAGAGTCTAACGATCTACAAGTTAAGCTACCGCCGCGCCGTGTGATAACTGTAGCGAGGTATAGTATTCCGGAGTTAAGACACATACATACTGTTCTAAAATAAATCCATGTAATTACTGCTAACCAATCGAATTTTTAATAGCATGTATTAAATCATATGTTTTCTATATGTAACACGTATGTAACACCCAATGACGTCACAAATGACGTCGTGAAGTTATGTAAGATAAATAGAATCCGTCATATGCGTTGGTATATAATAGGAATAATCCACCCGAGGGTCAAAGTTCTGATCCCGTTTGTGGAATTTTTCTATTCAACACAGATACGTAATGAAGATTATTTTTCTCACATTCTTGAAGGAACAGTGAAGATCGAAGTCAGAATCGCGTATTGTGAACATTGATACAACTTTAGAACAACAAATGTAAAAAAATTCATTGCCTTAAGATAGAGAGTAGAAAGTTATGTTTACACTGAATCAGTTAGTGTAACCTTTAAACGACGTTTAAACGCATATCATCGTCCAAAGAACAGTGGTTGATACAGCAGAGATAATGGCAAAACACAGCGTCCAAAGAACACTGGTTAATACAGTAGAGATAATGGCAAAACGCAGCGTCTGAATTGTGTACTGAAGATAGATTGTGCAATGATATAAACGTGAACAGGTCAAAAACATTAAGATATAAGCGAGACAGACAAAAAATAATGATATAGTCCTCGATTCAACTTCAGAATATAAATTTTTTAAAAATAACAATTGAAACAACGGCTTTTGGGGCTTGAAACCAGACCTCAGAAGTTGTACATGCAGCTTGGTTGATCAATGCAAAACGTCATATTTGCGGGACACCGACCACTGCTCGTTTTGAGGACGTAAAGGTTGTTTAATTAATGTTTATCTTGATTGCTGTGAAGAATGCTCAGCTGATGATGAAAACTGGACAGAAACACAGCGGTAGTGGATCTGAGCTGTTCCGATGGTAAAAATCATACTCGCACCCTTCTGGTCACCATACAAAGGCATAATTACCGAGTCATCCGAATGTAATTCAAAGTAATTTCAAGACACTATAATTCTTTTAGTGCATTTTCCACTTTTACGGTCAAAAATATAATGATAAAGGATATTAATTTTCACACAACCATTTGCATGAGCTTTAAATCATATTGAACTGATAAAGATTTTGTTTCTATAAGACATCAGTGTTTTGCTATTTGGTCAATGACAACATTGGTATGCACAGTCACACCAAAGATCCAATCAATTGTGTCGCTGGTGCTTCTGCAGTTACAAAACATGTACAACGTTTTAGCATTGCGAGCACTAATGGTCAATATCTATGACAGAGCTTAAATGAATATATACAAACGATAACTCATGTATAAAGCAAAGTGATCATATTGACTTAATCTGAATAAAATCGAGATTTACTTATCAATACAAGTAGATCTAACAGGCTAGATCCACGAGGTTGTGGTTTGTTGACCTTTGGTTTCACTAATCAAATTAGGGACTATAAACTGAAAGTAAACACACACAAAAATACATAATATGTCATGTATGGTTGCTAACGATAACTCTCCCTAACACGAAATGCAACGCATGATCTGATTGGCTACTAAATATAGGCGGACAGGGCATTGGATATGTCAGCAGAACATAAACTTTTATTGGTGCCTATGAGATCCCTGTTATGACTGGAGCTCTTGATTTTAATCAGATTGAGTTCTAAAAAACAAAAACAAACACACAAAAAAACAAGCAAAAAGAGCTTTCGCTTTTATTATTTGTCTCTACTCCACGTCCTTTCAGCAGGTGTATATTACGAAGAATATGAGCTAAGAACTAGAATATTTAAGCAATTAGGGACAGGCAGAGGAAAACCTCAAGCAAAAGTGCGTACACTTCTCTCCCACTTTGCCTACCACAGTTTTCAATGTAAAGCCTCCATTCTTAGTAATGCTGTGCAGCATAGTGTTCAGTTTTGGAGAACAAAACAGATTTCCTGTATGATCCTATATTCGAGAAAAGACCGAACGCATAATAAGTTTCACCGTAGTGTATTATGATCTTTTGCTGATTATTTGACTGTTTAGTAGCGGTTGTCCCCAATAATATTATTATACCTTGCGTGACACGAAATACGAAAAAGGCTTAAGGATAATATAATTCTCGCTTATGATCGTTTAATAGAAAACAGGCTAGGGATCGACCATTTAATAGAAGACAGGCTAGGGATCGACCATTTAATAGAAGACAGGCTAGGGATCGACCATTTAATAGAAGACAGGCTAGGGATCGACCATTTAATAGAAGACAGGCTAGGGATCGACCATTTAATTTTCTCGGGGAGGGGGAAGCTGGTATTTTGTTAAGAAACAAATTCCGCTCCTCAAATAACTTGAAAAAAAAATGTTATCTTGACGTAAAAAAAAAAATCCTGGTTCGAAAGAAAATCCCAGCCACACTCCGAAAATTAAATGGTTGGTGCCTTATATTCAGTGTGAAAGTGGTAGTTTGTTTAAGCGGCCAGTTTGTTCTTTTGTTCGCTTATTTTGTTTATTATTGACAACCTTGTGTTCTGTATTGTTTACATGGATCTCTTTTTTTAGAAAAGAAAACAACAAAAACAGATTTAATGTATGAAAGATCCTATATTCAATGAAAGACTTGACCGAAACGCAAAATAGTTCGACCATTATTGGTGCTAATTTATTTCTGTATGTAAGTGATACGTTAGAACATGTTTTCCGGTATCACACACACACACACACACACACACACACACACACACACACACACACACACACACACACACACTAATGGATTTAGTTATATATAATTTTATATTTGACCGACTTAGTACATCAGCTTTGTCAACATGACAACAGAATAATAACTCATATAGAGACTAGAGAAGGCATATATTTTCACCTCTAGCACAGCTGTGAATTAATATAGGCCATCCGTTTATTTCATATTGTATATATGTCAAACAAGTTTATGACCAACACAAAAGTAGGTTATCCCCACAATTCTGAATTGATAAACAGGTAATGCTCGTTATCACCCCTCGACGGTCGAGTTGCCTCTAAACATATGCAAATAAACAAATAAATAAATAGTAGTTGTATTATGGAAGTTTAAGATTTATTGACCGTATTTATATTTCCCAGACCGAAACCCCTTCTAGATTCCTCATAGCTTTTTCCCACTGGGAATTTTTTGCACAAGCGTGAATCAGCGTAAAAGCTCCGCTTGTTAAGTCTGTTTCATAATTCAGGGATTGGGAGACGGGATTGGTAAGCGTTGTCTCATACGCGCCCATTATGATACTACTTACATGCCCATTATGATACTACATACACGCCCATTATGATACAACTCACTGAGACAGATTAGGTTCCAGCGATAGGTTTACTCGATTGTTAATACCTGTTGTTCAGTTACCTGTTTTGGGTTGCCCCGTTTCTGTATCTGAGTGCAAAGACGTCTGTGGTTTTCCATTTCTTTCAACACAGTCTCAAACTTCGCCATAGTAATCGTTTTATTTTCCACGGCCACCAAGTACAGCTTGGCAATTATGCTAAGACTACATTGTGCCGCCTCAAGAATTTCTGAATAAACACATATTGGCGAATGTAACCGTAATGAAATTATTTTTATTTTTCCGGTATCACCGGCCACACAGGTTACTATCGATATGGCTTCGTGATTCCCGCCACGCCGAGGCCAACAGTTGCTGCCGCATCAAGCCCACAAATAGCATCCACTACAACACACACGCGTTTGTACTTTGTAAGAAAAAGGTTTATTTGATTTTTGTTTTTTGTTTTATTTTAGAGATTTCAGTTCACAGTTGTTGCTCTGCTTCAGTTTCTCGCGTCACTAACTTTGAGGGTCCATCGCAGCTCTTCTATTAATGATGTGATCACGTAGTATAATTGCTCAACAGGCTGACCTTCTTCGGGTGCAACACGCACATACACTTCTAATCAATTAACCTTTTTACTGGTACAACTGCCATCTAATCATTGAAAATATATTTCTGGGGAATATTTAAGTCTCAGGCAGTTGTGCGTTCTGCGGGACTGGCACCACGTTCATGTAGAACCATATTAATTGCGCCATTGATTTATGTCTGAAACGATCGTTCTCGTCTTCTCCCAAGAACTGTTACACAGACAAGTGCGTCCTTGTTGAATAAGAGTCAAGAATTTTCTCTTCTTAGTTGAGTCAATGTTGGTTTAACATAAACGACGGGAAATGTATGGCGTGGATTTGTCGGTGAATATTACTTCATCGTTATAGAAACAATTCCTGGATGTTTTCACTCCTGCAGGTGTAGTCAGCGACCGGGCGTTTTCGCATGCTAATGCAATGATTACAAGCTGGCTTCGAGTTGGTACTGACACACCAGGGTGGTTCCAAAGTCCGATTTCTATATTTGAGCGTATTTGATGGTCTGGTAACACCGCTCTGACGCAGATATTCATCAACAAGTGGAACAAAATCACCATCGATGTTTGCATCACCTGTAAGCTGATCCAACACCTCATCTGTAAATTCTGCAACATCATCTTCGCGTGGTTGTTCAGGGTCCATCGTGTATAAATAATGATAAATCTTAAACACAAACACTAAAGACTGTATATGTGAAAAGTTCTGCAAACAATATCATCATTCTACCCCACCAGCCTTTAATTCCGGTATGATAAACAAGTATGATCCGGACTCGCACACCTTTAAGATGTGAGGTTTAGGTTTATCAAACCCATTTTCAAGAGGATGGAAGACAAGTCGACTACTTGCTATGGTTAAGAGGTTAGTGTTTTCCTCTCCTTCTTTGGTTTATATTCCTTGAACTTGGCTCCATGAAGTTACTACGCGCGGTGGTGAGGGCACCTCGGCGATCTTGACATCTACATATTGTTTCGTCGCAGCATTGGTTACATCGACGTAGTTTCTGATAAAAGCAATCTACATGCCAGAGTCTCTGATTCCCCCGTTCTCAATGACCTCGGCCAGGTTTTTCGCGATGGCGCCTCGCGGCTTTATAACAATATCGTTGATGTCCACGTCGGACGCTTTAAGCTTTCCAGTTTGATCTTCAAAAATCACATGGTCGTTCGGGTCAACGCAAACAACAATCCGGCAGCTTAACTCAATCAAATCAGCTTTGGTGGCAAATCTGGTCAGATCCATATCAGTGCTGCGTTGGGTCGCTGCTCTGTCGCGTCTGTGAATGTTAACAGGCATTCCGTATACTATCGAGTGCAGTTTCTAAGTGACAATGCAAAATCAACAAGTGCTTGCGGTGTCAGTGAACGAGGTTTGCTTCCCGCGAGTGCATGCAGTGCTTTAACAACAAGATGTCGACATATTGGACCATCAAATCGGGTTTTTCAACTCAGCGTTGAATAAAACAGCGGTAGACGACTCTGTCGTCGACTGGAAAAGCCATCATGTAAATAATCAACAACTTCACGTGGCGGTACAAGCCAGTACGAATCAAAATGCAAAATATGTCGAGGTGTTACCACGTATGCGACCCAATGAGTTCCAGGCCCTGTTGTCAAATCCAGGTTGATCATGCCGGTTTCCCACGTGCGGGGGATCATTGATGAAAGTTCATCCAGCATAAATACACATCGGAAATGTTTGACCGATTTTATCATTGTGAGTAAATAAAAATTAGTTAATGGACGCATGGCAGCCGTTAACGGCAAGGCCACAACCAAAGACTTTGGCTCGAGGGTATTTTGCGCGTTGTCCGTGGCAGTCGAAGACCTCTTCCCTTTCGAGTTGTCTCAGGTAGTCGAAGACGTTTTCCTTTTATATATTCATCTACGAAAAACTACGCGGCATCCCACTGCCTTTTTCAAAGCCATCCCAGATGCAGTTCCAACGGCCCCTAACGCAGCTACTTTTGCAACCGCGGGAGCCGCAACCTCTGACAGCGCTGGAATTGCCGCGAGGAATGGAAAATATTCCACCGCTCGTTAGTATTTGCTTCAGCTCCTACTTCGATAACTTTAATGTTATCTAGTTGTTCTTTTGCTTGGCTTCCTGAACATGGTTAAGTTGTGTATGAGTTAGCCACAAGGAGTCATTTCTAGTTAACTTTGCCGGAGTAAGCTTCAGTGTGAGCCCACACTCATTTCTTATTGAGCTCTTTATTTTCTCACGTTGGTTTTCACTAAGACCAGCCTTAACTTCGTGATATGTCATTATATTTAATTGTACTGTTCAATTACAACAACTACGAGTTTGAGAAAATTTTACTAGTTTTCCACAGGTGCGTCAAGGGCCCTCATCCGATCACCCGAGCCCTCCAACAACACAGTCTTGTCTGAGAGAATAATAGCAATGCATCTGTAACCGGCAGCGCGAACAGCAGTTACACGTGCATGAAAGTGCATATCGACCACGGACTGCCTGTACAGATTCATGTGTTCAAATGAAAAGTAATAAATCGGGTGCAGCATAGTACAGTATCTCTGGGAAATCTGTAGATCCGCGTCGATGTTTTGATGCCGGAACAAGTACGACCATAGCTTGTGATACACACGTGCGACATGATTGTTTTCGAAGTAAAGCAATATTTCTTCCTAGGATTCTTGATGACCATTTAACCGCAGAGAAACTTCAGACACTCGTAGCCGGTCAAATATCATCACACTACTGTCTTGTCCGACATTCACCTGAGTCATATCTTGAAACACCACAAACACGTGTTTTAGTGCGCTGAGACCTCGTTGGGTACTTAGTTGCCATGAAAACTGTTGAACAGCACTTTGTGTCGAGTCTGTGGTGAGCGTGAGAAACGATAGCGTTGACGTGCCTCCAGAGAGATAATAAACACATTTCAGCATCCACTGAAGGGGTTATCGCAGGCATCCAGAATGTCACAAATTGACCAGCAGTGGTGCCTTCATCATGCCAAATTGCATTGCTGCCGCTAGGGTTTCGGTATAACGTAACTTTGTGTTTGGCTCCAAAAATAGCCTTGCGAACATCTCTGCAAAACCCGAACATGTGACTGAGAGGAATCGCTCACGAAAATGATAACGAAGCTCCGAGAAGTTGTATTCGACGCAGTAAAAATCCAAGGATGAAATTTGGGTTTTCACTTTGAATAGCGGCGCCGCCAAAACCAGGTCTGCAAGGCATACAAGCGGGTTGCAGGTCCAGGAAAGCAGCCTGCGTAAGTTGATGTGAGATATACTGAATATGATCTGCATGCTCGTTTGCGTCCTTGTGAAACATCATAGACGGACCAGCAGATCTCGCATAATCAGCGCTGTAACTGGTGAGTCCGATAATTGTCGTGGCAATGTCAATGTTGTCAAAATGCTTCGATTTCCTTTCCGTCGATGAGATAACGTACGCTGCTGAACAACGCCATGATGTCGTTGTTAACATATCCAACCTTAGCATTGGGGGTGGGTAGGGGTAATAACATTGTCGCCTTGTATAAGTTTTCCATAGAAGGCCTCACACGGGAGAAAATACCGAGACGTGTCATGCACTTGTGAGTCTATTTTTTGTTGATCCGGATCCTTAGTCAGGTACAAATAATACTGAAAATCTCGGACGCTTCGATCTACCAACACAGGCGCGTCCATGTCAAACGCAGTATCGGGTACTTCTTTGAATTTTGTCATGGTGAAACTTTATACATTATCAGTTTTGTCTAATACCTTTTGCAGCCTGTCCACAACAGTAATCCGCTTCCCGTTGCCGCGTTTACAGCCATCGCATCGGTGGTGGATTGTGCTAACTCGGCCAGACGTTGTTGGGCAGTTACATTAATGATTTCACTGACCAGCGCGGGCATTGTTGCCGTGGATGGAAGCGCAACCCTCTTTGTTTGTCGAGTCACTAATCGTTGTAGTCAATCTCGAATCAATTGAAACATCTGCGATCCCAGAGTTTTCAACCGATCCACAGCAGCGCTTTTGATGCTGTAAACGATTCGCATTGCAACTTGTTTAGTGATTGGTGCAGCGCGGGAGGTCAGGCCCGCGATAACCTTTGGTGATTCTGTGAACAATCCCCTGACAAAATCACCAAGACCATTTCCGTAATATGTCGCGTAAACGGGTTTTCTCGCGTGAACGATATACGACTGTCATTGTATTAAATATCAGGTCGATCTCTGATGTACAGTTGTATTGTCAAGGTTTCCCGCTGAGATCCAACGCGTGCCCGTCCTGGTCCACGAGGGTGAAACGAAGGTTCGTGAACTGGGGATCGCTGCATGGAAGATATACAAGTGTAGTCGGAGTAATCGAGAGTAAATCGCCTTTTTCCATATTTGGGGACAACCCAAACAATATGAAATAGTGCGAGCGATATTTGATGAACCTGAAAGGATCGCTCGACAACTACCACTGATGGCGTCACAGGTAATATTAATCTTAAGCGTTGAGGTGATTTTGACAATGTCTGGCGCGATATTGTATCCCATGCCTAAGATTCGTTTGTCTGCTGGAATCTCATTGACATCTAGTGCAATCTCGAGTGTGCGACCTTCCTGTAATTGCTGTAGTGAAAGCCACGTAAAGTTCTGATTTCGTAGACAAGATTGTAAACATCGAGGTGAAACTTGGACATGAATTTGTAACAACACGCTGCATCGCGGCATAGATTTCACGAAGAATAGGAAGCTCCTCAGAACTTATGATCGGTGTATGTGCATTCATCATATATACATCATCAATATCTTCAATGAGTTCATGCATTAACAAGCGAAACGTCTCCACATCCATGATGTCGTTGGTGAGCAACCGCTGACAAATCGATGTGACCTCATTGATGACTTCTGGTGCGTTGTTACCGGCGCGAACTGACCCAACACATGTTTCCAGACAATCTACGAGTTGATTGACTTGTTGTTCGTCCTTAGACACGCATTCGAACCCCAGCAGATTTGAAAACAACAGGTTTAAACCCTGCATGTTTACGTCTACTTTTCCGACCAAGGTCTGTTCCACATTAAGACGCCTGTGTGTCTTTTTCAGGAAGCAGATCCTCCGGTGAGGAATAATATTCTTCATCACCCGTGGGAAACCGAGCCTCGGTTTGTTGTTCCCAGAGTAGTGTGACATTTTGCGAAAAGTCTGCCAGTGTGGTTTAGCCGCTTCTGCACCTAATTTTCTATATATGTTAACAATCTTTATTAACTCCCGTCACATAGGACCATTCCTGGTTAGTGTTTTAATTGTAACCCAATCCCGAAACATTCATTTAGGCCATTTCTCGCTGATATAACACGGGCGCGTGTCAGCGGGTAAATTCGCCCTTCAACATTTTTCAAGTCATTATAAGTAGGTCTTTGCGTGGCAAACTTTAAGGAATCTTCCAAGATCAAATGGCATGCCCCCTCGTTTCAATTTTGAGGTTCATTTAGCAACTCTGATATGTACTCAGGTGGTGGTTCTTCTTCTGTAAAACTTGCAGTTGCCTCTTCGTCGTCTTTGATGCCTTTGGCGATGGTGGTTATTGAAGCGTTTGACTATCTTGCGAATTGGACCCGATATTTCTTTTCTTCCCGTCATTGCTGATACCTGTATTCTTCCCGTCATCGCTGCCACCTGTTCCGCAGTTTTATGCGGTTGCGGCTACAATCACTTTTGTTAGTTTAATAAGCGGTGCAAACGTTTGTTCAAAACCCGCTGTGAGGTCTTCCCGTACAGTCTATCGCGACTGTAACATATCTTTGACACGTTCGCGGGCACTTATATAGTTGTGGAGAAGTGCAGGTGTTCTCGGGCAGCTAGCTTTACGGCGTAGGTCTGCAACCTCTGCTATGACATTGTTGGCATGTTTCGTCATTGTATATATTTATCGTGGTTATTAAAGTGCTTCACATGTTTGTGTGAGACACGGTTGCGTTCTTATTCAAACATGTGTGATACTTGCGCGGTCCAACACTCAAGTCGATCGTGAAGAAAATATATTGGTCTCGGGTGACCTAAAAAAACATATTTCGAAACTCATCCCACGAATGGTCAACAGCACACCAGGTGCAATGCATGTGTGCGATGCCGTGCGCTTCAAACCCACGAAATATCGTCAGCACGTTGCAGTTGTCTCGAATCACTTTAGGCAAGTGTGCGTATCGTTGTGTCACACAGATCACGTCTGTGATTTTAAGCCGGCTAACAAAGCTACCAGGGGTAACGTGGAGTAAATATCCTGGTGAAAAGCATATTTGGCTTCCTCCTGGGCCCAGATACAATTATTGCGGGCCTGGAACACGGTTGGATATACGACTGGATTCTAACAAGCGACCAAAACCTGGAGTAGAACCTGTAAACCGCATCGACGCTGCATGTTACCGACATGATCTTGTGTATAAAAAATCATGTGATATACATAGGCGTCAAAAATCTGACGTGGACCTCATCCATGACTTGAATGCAATCGCGGAACCGGCTGTTGGAGAAAGAATCGCCAGATGGATTGTCAAAGGGGGTATGAAGGCTAAAATTGCACTCGGTGGACAAAGTCCACTGATTGGAGGCAAAGCCTCAATATAACAAACATGGACAAACTTACATTGGTGCAATGATATACACCCATGCGATGTTTCTTTGTTCGAATAAGATTTGCCGCGTGCATGAATTTGCGTCGCTCGCGTAAGCACTCTACAATTTGTACAACCACGCGTGGGACTCCTTTAGCCTTCTTAATGTTTTTGCCGTTCTGTCCGACCACGATCGAGTACATTTTACGTCGCAGTCACCACGTATTCTTCGATAGGCTTACCCGCACATTCGTCCTTGAATTTCCCCACAACCTTTTTATTTTTGTTACTAAACAACGGATGATCTTTTGGTTACTCACTGGTATCAAACTCATTCACAAGCAATGTCTCGCCCTTGTCAGTATCGTTGTGGTAATATACATCAGCAGCGAGTCCGTTTCCGTGCACAACATTTTGATGTTGTCACCGTATCTCGGCTTGATCGAGTCGTAGTAGAACTCGGACATGAGCAGCTTTGACAGATCCAACACGGACGCACCAACGTAAATATACTTCGTCAATTTCAACTTTGATTATTTACTGTGCACGGCAACGAGTCTGCCGTCAAATATCGCCGGGTCGGCAATGAGTCTACACAGTTTCTTCTCTTCACAAGTCAACTTGAATTCGCTTTCGCCAATTCTCCATCATTTTACCGAATACGGCATTGCTTATAAGTTTAAAGAAGTCTTTCTCAAATTCATTCTTGGCAACCGTTTGCAGATCCGTATTCATCTAGATGTAATGAGCCATCCACGCACGTTGATGAAACCGTAGCACTCGGTGGACTCGCATCACACACATACCTAAGCGTAAATACAGCTGCAGGTTTCGTATGTGAACAACATAGCTGAACTTTGTACACAGATCCAGAACTAGCGTAATATATTCGGTAAACTTACGCCCGGATTCGTCCACGACTCCGCAATGGTACGGTGGGCAACGACAGGGCTTCTGGTGCTAGTGGATAATCATTTTGAGCGTGGTGAAGCTCATCCGGATATTACAGGTCGACTTCAAAGAAGTATCCATAATCCATAATCAATGTTGCTGTTGTACTCGCATATGTATTCATCCGTAAGACTTGTCGAGTCCAGATCAATCCACTGAAATTCGCCTGGTTGCATCATCGCCCAACCATACAGATTAAAATAATAAAGATACATGGTGTAACTGTTTGGGATGTCAAGGTCGTATCTATCCACGAGCAGATTGTTCGCGTGAGCAAATTGTGACTTGCCATTGAAATACCACTTGCGAATACCACGTTCAACAAACAGAAGTTCGTCGATATCGGTGAGCAGTTCAAGCTCTACCATGGTTTTCGATGGCAACACATCCCAAGCCATTTCCAGTGATGAAAAGTAATGTGCGGGATCAAGCTTTTATGCACGCACGGCTGTGTCTCGAAAAGCTTCAAAGACGTCAGCTAGCAGCAACATGTCAGTTGTAAATATAAATCGTGGTAGTCGCAAAGATTTTTACAATTAAATTTAGACCATACGTCGGTCGCGTGCTCATAATCACTTTCAGTAATACTTTCTAGGAAAAGTGATGAATTCTACCAGTTGCTCAAATACTATTAAGGATTGACTCCTTTACGTGTAAGCAACTTTAACTTGTCAGGGTCATTGCTATCATATCTATGAGTGTTTATAAAATGTTCGTCACCTCCTGCAGTTTCTCCAGACCAGAATTCAGGAACTGCAGCGAATCAATAAAGTGCAGTTGTCCTAGCCTAAACGTCATATATTTTTTCCATATTGTTTGGAATGACGCGTATTGGTGTATTCGATACTGCGGCAACTCCTTGCATGATTAAATGCCCATAAATACCTGCGCAGGTTATGAAGCTCTACGGAAATTCTTGTTCTGTATGGACTCATTTTCAACTTTAAGTTGCATGCGCCATGTGCGGCGCCTCGGTACACACCAGTGATGTGACAGTGATCACACACTTTTTCATTGATGGAGCTAAAAGCTTCGTTGCCGAGAAAAACTCGAGAATGCCATCGCTGGTAATAATCAAGGAGAGCTGTTACTGGGTCCATTTCACTGTAACTTCGAGCGATTTAAGGAATACGTCAACCAATTCCTTGCCATGGTCTAAAATTGACTGCTCAGGTGCTCCATCGGAATGTTCAAACATTCGAAGTCCGCGTAAATGATATATGGCACTTTCATCTTTCGTTACATCGCAGTAAATTTCAGAATATTCTTGCCAGGAACTGGTATGATCGTACGCTGCGACTTCTCACTGATTCCCACGCAGTGCATTTCATGGTCGTCAAGCAGTTGTTGGGTGCTAAATACATGCATGCAGCATAGACATGGAAACTTTTCTTCCATGGTGCTTACTGTGCCAACAAACTATTTGTGGACAATCTTTTATCTACACATAATGGTACCGCCCCGCTGAGACATAAGAACCGTTCGCGTTTTCCATGTTGTTCAACAACAGTAATTCAATTCTGAACCGTACGTGCGTGGAAGTTGTGGATAGTCGAATTGGTTGAAGGTCTTTATTTAATAAGAAACACATTAACGGTGATATCAGGGTTGAGTCGTTCAAACTTACTAATATCAGTAACCTGCACAGGAAATTCAATGTTATTAAACTTGAGTTGGCGCAGGTGCTGTTTATATTTTCGAGATTGATCTGTAAGATCACTCGCGGGGTCCAGCACGGACAAGATCGCCCATTCAAAACATCGGATGTCATTGGTTTTCACATTTATTACTGCTCGAGGTGGAATACACGCTGGCGTTGTAATACACCTCGACCCGCGAAAAGGTATGTACGGGGAAAGGGCAACATGAACTTCCGCGCATCAGGAAAGAGTCCATCCTGAACCTTCTCGGGTGTAATATCAAACTTTCTGAGTATTGATGCAAACCTTTGTCGATTTCCTCATTGATGGCCTTAATATCTCCGATGTTTAAGATTACACAAATACCACTGCAAACGTTCCCGCGTGAGCTTTTACAACCGTCGTTGGAACCTTTTGTTTTCGCGGCGGAAAGCGGCATAGTAAAGTCTGTGACAAGTGAAATGTTCAACTTGGACCCGGAGGTACCCGAGTGTTGCAACGTTGATATGATTCCCGGACGCATGTTTGAAAGAAGCTTCACAACAATAATCTTGTAAATCACGAGAGTGCTTGTGTAACGTAAACTCTGGAACTTTGACACGTCGTGCTTGTGCGGCAACCTTAGCGAAAATGTCAGCTGTGATACGGCGACGGCGCTTTATACATCAGCAACCATACGTTCGATTTCGGCCCTCTTGGCCTGTGCAGGAATATTAATATATAACTGTGCTGCTGTTTCAAGAAGCTGCCTCACGGTCGGACGCGGCTCCTCTGGAGGAAGTACTAATAATGCAAGTATACTTGCTTTTGTTGTACCTTTCGGCATCTTTATTCCACGTTTTCGCGCGGATTGATAAGTTGATTTACAGTTGGCGTTGCAACCATCTGTGGTTCATCTGAGGGAAGTTGTCGCATAGCCAGCCGTGGCTCATCTATGAGTTCTAATATTGCAAGTACACCTGCTTTTGTCATACCGCTCTCACGCGAATTCCTTAAGTTGATTCACAGTCGTCATGCCCGTATCTATAACGGATAATTATTGTCTAATTCCCTATTTACTAATAAACGTTTTATAATATAATTTTATAGTATCAGGATCAGAAACAACAATCGCTTCCATCCTAAATATTATTTCCGTGACATCATCGTTGCGTTTTTAATTATTCTTGTTGGAAATTCTTAGCCGCCGCGCGCGATAATATTCGGCAACAGATCCACATGGTCGACAAAGTTGATTACGCGACTTGACTCCGATGCTGCATTTACGACCTGGTCGAGCACCGGGACAACACGTAACGCGAGCAAGTTTGATTTACAGTATTTGTAATGGCATGTTCTGTTGCAAAGTTCTCGTTTTACAAAGCATACTCCTTTACATCGATTGCGTCCCACTGCCATTAAAGTTTTTATGTATATGCTTAAACTTTAGTCTCTGATTTAATTCCTGATTGCTTCATTGTATCGTCTTTTTCTTATTTCCTGTTTTATAAGTTTTGGGATATGAGTAAACTCTTCATAATGCAGAGGATGGTACGCGATTTTATGTCCAAGATACATACGATAGTTTTTTTCTATCTAAGATCGTGACTTTTAATGTTACATCAGGCTCTGCTAAATAAACAGGCTCATCGACTTGATCCAAAGGTAAGGTCTCAGCGTGGATAAAATTTCCTCCAAGCTGGTATCGATAGAAATTACACCTAATCTGTTATAAAATGTTACACCAACTACATTACCATTCTTTTTACGTCTGTATCCAATAATGTCAAACGTCTTGTACCACTTATATGTATACCCTATGCTTCGTGTTCTTTCATGCTTGAATACATCTTTGGTAAACTTATCACATAGGGCAAGCTGTGGGGGTTTTTTGGCATCATTATAGACTTTTTCATATTTATTCTTAAGGTCAGTGAGTGTGGATGCCATCTGTACATTAATGCTGAAGACACTTCTCTACTTGTGGTGATCTTCGCTGTCTTCTTTGCCCTCGCTGGTTGTTTCAATATCTTTTATGTCTTCCCTGGACGTTTCGCTGTATACGCTGGACGTTTCGATGTCTTCAACCGGTGACTCGGTTAACGTCAGTGACGTGAATTCTTCTTGTATAATATCATACAATGACTTTTCACGCTTTTCGTTATATTCTTCGCCAAGTTTTCGTCGTGCTTGCTCCAACATAATCCCTAACCTGTTAATTTTTCAAGGTGCTCCGAATATATTTTTTGAAAAAATATACAGCATCTTTTGAACCTCTCTTTGACAAATAGCTATACAGCGATTTCATCTTTTCTGTGACGTTACAAACACACCATTGGTCTGGTAATTTAATTCCAACATTAGATAGCGACGCGAATTTTTTAATAACACTACATGCGTGAAACTGTTGCGTCTAATGGCATTATATAATACTCTACTGCAATTCTCTAATAGTGAATCACGTATGTGTCGTTGGCTTATCTGTTTCAGTGAGTAGTATCATAGTGGGCGTGTATGAGACCACGCTTACCTATCACGTCTCCACAATCCCCGAACTTATAACACAGGCTTCACAAGCGGAGCTTTCACGCGGATTCACGGATTTCGGCCAGGGAAAAATACAATAAGTCAAAAAATCTCAAATGTCTATAATACCACTACTTAAATAAATTTAAAAAATATGACCGCGTTTGTGAGTGTGTGTGTTTGGGGTGGGGTGGGGGGGGGGTATTCCTACGACAAAGACAAGCGGTTATATCTGAACATATTCCCAAAGTAGTAGTGTCACACTTGAGGTCCTAACGGGAGTCGGGAGTCCTGTGTTAAATATGGTCAAAAGTTTATAGCGTCTAACGGGAATTTTACATTAGGCTGCCATTTTGAAAGGTATGTTTGCAACAGTGTAGCATGAGGCGACGGTCTGCTCTCTAATTGAAATGACGTATTACATCACACATTTCATATGAGGAGTCTGTCTGTTAGTTCTATTTAGACGGGAACTCAATCTAGCTCGAATCGTTCTGTTTGTAACATATTGGTTCTGTTTTGGAGGGAATCATTGGTATCTGAATGTTATAAAAAGACATTACTTTGAAAATGTTCATATGGTCATACATTGATAAACTGCGAACACGTTATAAGACGCTCCATGTTACGACTTATGTCATTAGTGTTACGTCAAATTCCATGGAAGGAAGTCATTGACAGCATTCGAAACTTCGTGGATTACCAAGTACTGTACAAGAACTGATTCCATAAGACGATGCGCTTCCTTTAAATTTTGAGCGACATGTTGTGTGTGTGTGTGTGTGTGTGTGTGTGTGTGTGTGTGTGTGTGTGTGTGTGTGTGTGTGTGACTACATTTCTTGGCTTTCGTTTACCTGCAGATTCTTTGTTGCGTGTTTATGAACAGAACATGCAAAGACATGACATCCAAAACTTTATCTGTGCACGAAAAGCTCATTATGTTGAAAGTACTACGAATTGTGATGATTACAACTTCTATACCCTAGTATGAGGAAGACATCCGTCACACTCTATCCACTCTTTATTCTTACCAAGAAATGTGTGTAGCTAGTTAGCTACACCAGCAGATTTATGACTGGAAAGATGTAAGTAACTGGAAACGTCTTGGATTCGACACTTGTATATGACTGATGAAACAAAGAATACATAAACAGTGTTGTTTTTTTCAAAACAGTTGTAAATATGTTGTACCGTCTAAGAAAAAAATACGAACAACCTCTCTCTCTCTCTCTTTATATATATATATATATATATATATATATATATATATATATATATATATATATATATATATATATAAAGACAGACAGACAGATACAGAGAGAGGGGGGGGGAGCTCCCCTACTTAAGAGAATACGCTCATGCAGTTACAATCTGTGAAGATGGAAGAGCCACAACAGATAACACTTCTGGTGAGAGATTTACAGAGAGTCATTCAAAATTACACTTTCAACAAGCCTTTTGGAGAAACTCCAGACTACTCCTCTCGAGATAAAAGTCAAAATACTTGTTATGTCAGTCAAGAGAAGGGACATTGGGTTCCAGAATGTTCACAACGCCAATGAAAAGGAACCTCTAAGACAAGAGAAAAGAGAGACACACGTAAATATACCTGTTATCATTGCCAAGAAAAAACGGCATTGGTCTACAGAGTGTTGCAAGAAAGTAAAAAAAAGAGAGAAAAAGGAGAAAATTTCAGAAGAAGAAGACGAAGAACAAAAAGAAGAAACAGAAAAACACTTTCCAACAAAGAAATTTAAAGCAAGACAAACAGAAGAAACTATGGAAGAATCCATTCCTGTAAAGAAATTTTAAAAAGACGTAGAAAAAGATGAAAAGAAGTACTTTTGATATGTGTTATTGAAATTTCGATGTGATTCTAATTCAAGAGAATATACCAAAGAAAGTAAGTGTCTCTATGTCTTGATTTTTCTTTTCTTTTAGTATTGATAAGATATTCAAACTCAGACTTTTACGGAGAGAAAAAATTCTTTTCTTAACAAGTACAAACACTCCATGTACGATGCCCAACTTCAATGTACACTAGTTCTGTCGTTTTCAAACCTCAAGAGAAAAATGTCACAACCTGACAGTAAACCTTAACTTTACGCCAAATTCTGACTTAGTTTGACAGTGTGGCAAATTATCTACATTTTAAAAGGAAACTTAAGAATGAAAAGTTAAAAAGTGAAATTTTAAAAACCAAATTAAAAAACGAAAATTGAACAGGAAAAATTTAAAATGAAAATTGGAAAACAAAAACTAAAAATGAAAATTGCAAACAAAATAAAAAATTCACAAATAAAAAGCCATTTTTAGAAATGAAAATTGAAAATGAAAACTGAATATTGAAAAATGGAAAAACCAAATTTGAAAATGAAAATTGAAAAAATAAAACTGAAAGTTATAATTGTACATTAGAATTTTTTAAAAATTTGAACATTAAAATTAAAATTAAAAAACAAAGTTAAAAATTAAAATTTATAAAAGAAAATTAAAACATCAAATTTCAAATACAAAATTTTTAAATTAAATTAAAAATCAAAACAAATAAGTTATAATGTGTGATTTCATCCCCATTCTTTAGGAAGTGTGAATAACTGGTGACTCCAACGACTTGTTGGATAGTAGGCGTTGGGGTGCGGTGGACATTAGATCACTGGGTGATGGTCACTCCAAACGTCATGTTGACGGTATAGTGTGGGTGTTTTATAGTAGATAACTTGTTGGTGGTCACTCCAAAAGGCGTGCTGGATAGTAGATCACTGGGTGATGGTCAATACAAACAGATAGTAGATAACTGGATTTTGCATAATAGCTAAATGTGTTTTAAATTGTGCAGCAGTACCTCGAATCTGGTTGGTCCAGTATTTTTAAAGAGTACAGGATATAATGACAGTACTGGAATTTAATTTTCTAGAAATGTCTCCATGTATTGATTTAATTGCGCGTGGTCGAAGCCTAGGGGACACACACACACACACACACACACACACACACACACACACACACACACATATATATATATGTATTTAAATTTATGTATTGTTCATTACTCTCAGTACATCCACTACTCGCATCCCACGGCAAATTGCAAATATTATAGCCTCAATGTTAAATTCCAAATATTTTAAATTAAGTACTGGTCCCAATATTCTCATATATTACCTACTGACTGAAATTCGCATATCAATTCCTGAGGACTAGCCTAGATCCGTTCTTGAATATTTTTCTTGAATAAATGATTAGTTATTTAGACTGTGCGACAGTAGTATTCTCTTAGTTTTTATATATACATTATAAGAAAACTTTCCATACAGATTCCATCAGACATTTTCCATAAAGATATTCTCCCTAAATGTTCCGTAAAGATTCCCTCTGAATTTAATAAATGCGCATGCATATGCTGTAAATTATATACATTTGTATGTAAATATTTCTTTTCTTCCTTCCTCTTGTGTTGAATATTTCTCGTTTATATCAATAGATGATCTTGAATAAATGTAGACTAAACTATCGTAAGATACAAAACGTCTTCTTATTCAAATACTTCCACAACGGTACGCTGATAATAAGAAAAAACGAAGGTAATTTATATTTTTTCTGACGGGTGGCGTTCTGTTTACGTAGCATTCTCCCATGTACGACCAAAGCAAGAAATAAGAAACATGCCCATCCTGTGGATTCTCTAGTTTTTTACTTTGACTGTTCTCAAGAGACTGGAATTCATATTCTTAACTTTTGTGTGGCTTTTTGCACTTGTGATATGTACATTCAATAACCTTTTCATCACTATAAAAATTGTAGCGTGAAGTCAGTCACTTTACAAAAAACTATACACTGACATATCTTAAATTTGTGCTAAACGGATGAATGAAAACAATGCCAGCCTTATGCAAAACCTCACGGGGTAACATTAAGTATCGGAATTTATTTAGGTAAACATTAGATCTACGTTGAGCAAAGAAGATTAGGGTGCTGATGCAATTCAATCATGTGAGATTTTACAAAAAGTTAAATCGACCGTCACCCGATACAGAAACGATTTCACTCCGCACCTTGAGTCAGCCGGTTTATCAAGCTACTGACGTTTCGTAAGAAATTGATGAATGAAAAACTTTGCCAGCTTTATGACAGACACAACTAGCTGATAGTAAGTTGTGATTTTACACCATTCCATTGATGACTGGCAACGAATTGCTGTATCTACTCAATTCAACTTTGTACGATTTTACAAAAGATCAGATTCCATAAGTCGATAGGTTTCTTTTGGATTTTGTGGACGACTTATCATGTGTGTGTTAGTGACAGACATTCCTGTAGGATTTTTAAACGTGTTTTTAAAATTTAATTGTAATTTTATTCAAAGGGAATCTACTATACCACTAAAAGTAAGTGTCTTGATTTGTTTTTGAAGTATGAATAAGATATTCACACATACTCTCTCAAACTCTCCCCCTCCCCCCCCTCTCTCTCTCTCTCTCTCTCTCTCTCTCTCTCTCTCTCTCTCTCTCTCTCTCTCTCTCTCTCTCTCTCTCTCCGACACCCATCCTCTCAATCTCTCACTTTCTCACACACAGACACCCATCCGTTCCATGTTAAAATCTCTAACCTACACAAAACATGTGGTAGAATGATTTAGATTTAAATTATAATTGTCATTGTTACACTTTAAAATACCCGTCTCTCTCTCTCTCTCTCTCTCTCTCTCTCTCTCTCTCTCTCACACACAAACACACACACACACACACACACACACACACACACACACACACACACATATATATATATCTATATATATATATATATATATATATATATATATATATATATATATATATATAGATAGATAGATAGATAGATAGATAGATAGATAGATAGATAGATAGATAGATACACACACACCCTGCCATGCTATACTTCAAATTTGTCGTAGTCGAAATGGTTATGTGAAATAGAAGGCTTTGTTACTACGTTTGGATGGGTTTGTTTTTTTTAAATTGCCCACCAAGATATGTAGAACCGTTGTTGTTTGATTCATCTAAAGTTTAGTTTCAAGACCAGAACTGAAAAATGTTAAATCCATCTTTAGCTTGCCAAAATTTTATAACATTAGATCTGTCGTTTTTAAAAACTAGCACAGAAAAATGTTCCAGTACAATCAATCCTAACTTGGGTATCGGCCCTCATATTTTGCACTGCATGTCTTCAGTCTAGAGTAAAGCACATGTTTTTGAGAAAGAAATAAAAGAAAGAAAGAAAAATAAAACAACAACAACAAAACAAATCAATCATTAAAGCGATTTCATTGGTTAACAACAACAAAATATAACAGTTTTACAAGTGAATCTACCACATTTGCGTTCAGAGCTAGACGTAATAATTGTTTCCTTCCTGATTCGCGTAAAACCACAATATATATAATACAAATAGAATACAACTGATTACCGGTGAGAATTGTGATATTTAGGTTTGCTAAAATTTCCATAACTCCCCCATTCTAGAGCTTCATATAGAATATATAAATTATACAAACCTATGAACATTCTAACATAGAATTTACCCTTGTCCTCAGATTATGTTCTCCAATCATTTCTTAGCACATTTTGCTGGATAGGAAGACTAAAGGACTGAGTTTATTTACCTTGCGAGACTTTTGAATTTGCGAGGAGTATATAATACATTATATAATAGGGTATGTAAATGAAAATCCACTCGACAATTTGTTCAGCAGCTCAAGGGCAAATAAATGAAGAATCATTACTTCTTCATACCACGGATGTGCTGAATAATGGTTGTATGACATGGCTGTATGACATGGTTGTATGACATGGCTGTATGACATGGCTGTATGGCATGGTTGTATGACATGGCTGTATGACATGGTTGTATGACATGGATGTATGACATGGCTGTATGTTTCTGGTTGATACATATTATTTAAATGATTCTATCATATCACAAGACTCCAGGTCTGAGCGATCTGGAAATCTAGCAAGTTTTTATAACTTTATGGAAATGTTATGATTTTTGGTAATTTGTATACTGATTCAGAAGATATTCAGGAGTTTGCTAGCGAACTCGCTACACCTCCTCCATTTCATCAGATATAACCGTATGTTACATGTACATTATTCTGGAACATCATAAACTCCTTTGTTCCAGCTTTAGTCGCTCATAATATTTATGCTGTTGTTCTCTCGAGTATACCTTTATACAAACGTTTCCACAAACTGTGCACAACGCCTAGTTCAGAGAATAGTAAATAGGATCTATTACTACTTTCTAATCTCTGTTCCGGTCTAACTTCCTAGAAGTACGACTTATATATAATACTTAGAAGTACATCGCCCAGCAAAGTCGAGTTTTCATCTTCGATGTAGCCATGATTTTTCAGGAAGCAATTAGATAATGAACAGTCATCACAATCAATAATGTATATATTTATTTATTTATTTATTTATTTTTTTAAAAAATTAAACTCAGCTCTGTCGCAGAAGGTGCCATTTTGAATCTTTCTCATTAAAATTCAACCTATTACGTGACGGGATCACAAGACTAAATACTACGACACTTTATATATTAAAACTATAGTATTCATTCATTGGAAAACATATTAAATAGCTACTTTTAGCTAATAATATAATTCTTAGCAAGAATATGTTTAACTGATCTGTTATTTAGTCCATATACGTTCAGGAAACATATCGTAGGTAGCGCACTACTTTGTTGCGCAAGAATTTTGTGCTCTTTAGTTTTTGGGGCTTTTCTCCAAAATTGGAAACCAATCCACCATATGCAATTGAGGTATTTATGGCTTGGGGTACAAGGGACAGTTTTTATGCACAAATTTAATGGCGCATCCACTAGCCTAACATAAAAAAAATCATAAAAAATAAAATACACAAGTAAGGTCAAAAAGGTCCATATTTTTAGATAGCTATATTAAAACAAAGCATAACAATATTATTCACTTGACCTGACAAGTCAATGGCAGTTCATATCAAAAGAAGTTTATGCACCCAACCCCAAATTTATACCAGCATTTTTCACGTCTGAAGGTCATTTTTGACGCCAAGTGATGCTCACAGTGCAAACAAAAGCCCTTTTCCTAGGTGATATTTCCACAAAAATTGTGTACTAAACAGCTCGATGTAATTCAAAATAGTTGCCATCCAAGCCGTTTTTAGATATTCTTCTTGCCTTGAATCCACATGTTTACTGCTATGGGTGGCTAGCTCTGCTTCCTATCCGACTATTGGTATTTCACTTACTATAGACATTGTTGTATGCTTTATTCACATATACTTGTACACGTTCCATTCAATGTTTTATTCACATATACTTGTACACGTTCCATTCAATGCTTTATTCACATATACTTGTACACGTTCCATTCAATGCTGTATTCACATATACTTGTACACGTTCCATTCAATGCTTTATTCACATATACTTGTACACGTTCCATTCAAACAGATGTTGTGTATAATAAAGAATGGTATTGGACAGCAACTTTTTCCAAGAATATTTAAGCTGACATACAACAACCTTTCAATCGTGAGACTTTCAAAATGATCTAATGACTCCCACGTGAGAATAAATTGCAACTTTATTTGTTCTAACATCGCTAAAGCTTTCTTTGCCTTCGTTTATACCGCCACTTAACCTTTCCTCTACCTCTTGTTCAGGGCCCTCGTAAGAGGTGGGCGATACGGGCGACCGCCCGATGCGCCAAGTCCGCGTGGGTGCCATTTCGCGAAGTTTAAGGTATAGTTTTCCGAGGGGGGGGGGAAGGGCGCTGAAGACGACGTTCGCCCGGCGCGCCATTTCGTCAAGCGAAAACTTGCGACGGCCCAGCTCTTGTTTTGCTGTCCCCGTTGTTGCTGTCGTCATTTATATTGACGTGTTGACAAATATATTTGTTCGAAGTGCTTGCATTAAGGCGAAATTTCGTCTTGTCTGACAGCTATATTTTTTCTAGGTCTTCGTAAAAATAGATTACTAGATGAATCAGCATACATCTTTGCTTTAGGATAAACATAGCAGATGAAATATATCAAAACAACATTTTTTTATTTTAGTAATTATTTACATTCGTGACATGATCCATTTGTGGGATGACATACAAATGAGCAGTATTCAAAACAAGCATACATGTATGCAAATATCCTTGTTTTTGACTTTGCGTGCAAATATTTACTGGACTTTACTATTACTTTTAATGTATATTTCAAACAATAGGCGACCATATACAAAACAGGTAAAAGCTATGATAAATTCCGAAGAAAGTATCTAAAATAAGTAAACTCAGCTAAAATTCAAAGACTTTTCTTTCAAGCCTAAAAAAGAACTACTTTTGAAAGGAAAACCTTGCCAGGTAAGTGCTGTAAGGTCCACTTGGGTCAAGTGCAATAAGGCCTACTTGGATCAGTGCTTAAGGCCTACTTGGGTCAAGCTCACTTGGGTTAAGTGCTTTAAGGCCTACTTGGGTCCTTTCCAATCAATTTGCGACACCGAAGAACTTCATATCACTTAAAATAATATCATTCATATTTAAATGTCAAATATATTACGTCTTTCTCTAGTATCTCTGTACATTCACGCACACGATAATCTTAATAGCTTCATTTTACCACAACGGTGCATTAATGTTACGCACGCAATTATAACGTGATGATGACAAACACGCATAGTTTCTAAGGTTTCCCCGCCACTAAAGATAGTATCAAATACGCATATATTCCAAATTTCATCAATGTTAATGTTATTTTCTCAGATGTGTGCTGGAGTAGACACACCAAAGCATGACCTTCACAGTTAGCAGACGTAAACAAAGCAAAGAAAACCCAATTTTGGACAAAGTTACCAAGTCACAGATAAATAGGAACAAAGCACTATTTTTAATTTTACAGAAAACCCGTCGTCTCTGTATTGATCATAAGTGAAATTTGAGTCTGTATTTTACATGGCATATATTACTCAGTCGAACTGATAATATTAGAAATAATATACACATTGATAATAAAAACACATTGCAACCACGATGCTTAATTCTGTTTTCTAAATGAAATACATCATTCATCTGTAGCTTGGTAATATCTTTATTATTTTGTTTTCCAGATGGATTATTTTTATACCAGCTGCAGATGTTGGGTTGATGAAACGCCTAAAAGTCCGATATAAGCATGTAGCGGCAATAGCAAGCAGGCCACCGCCACCACCACCACACTACTGCTACTACTTCTACTACTAGGTGCGATGTGTCAATACCATTTAGGATACTACTACTACTACAGCAGCTGCAAAAACAACAACTACTACGTTAAATAAATAGACTTTAACTTCAATTACTAGTATTAGCCCTTTCGCTGCTGTTACTTCTGGCACTATTTCGATCAATAACAGTTTTTTGGAGAGCGGCAGAGCGGCAATTGCTGAAGAATACGGTCATCTATGCATAAATGCATAGGTGAATTCCAGAAAAACTCAAGATAATTTTGAACATACACCAACAAAACAAATTCATTAGCTTCGAAACACAGTGGCAAAAACAATGTATACGTCCAAAGTTGAAGGTTGAGTAATACGAGCGGTCTCCCTTCCTATAGAAGTTGTATTAGATGACATTTTCGGTTATCTTCATGTTGAAAAATCGAGACAGGTGATCATTCATGTCATATTCACCTTGCCTGGGCTTTGGAAAAACAGCTAGATTTCGTCAGAAAGCAAGGTCAGGATCCCAAAAATGATTAGGTTGGAGCTTAATCAGTACCTTTTTGAACCCGAATCCTCTTTAAAAAATTGGTTTACCCTTTGTTTATTGTGTGTTCAATCAGGTATAGATCAGGGCACACTTTGTTTATTGTGTATTCAATCAGGTATAGATGAGGGTAATGACACTGACTAGCTGATACTGTATACGACGATGAGTCCATACACATCCACTATTTACAGAATGATCCATGCAAGGTCACAGATGTATTTAGTATTCAGTAAGTCGACTAAATGTATACGTAAAATACCTTCACTTTGTTATATTTGGTTTTTCATATAGTCTTCAATGCTACAAAGTGCAAACGAACTAAATTCAGCAATGTAAACGACTGACATGTTCAGTTATATAATAATGTCGGGCTGTTTATTATATTTCTTTTCCTTGTTTACTATATTAATATATATGAACCCTCCGTTTGCACAAAATAATTTGTATCAAATACCTATAAGAAGGGATTGTCTAATCTTCAGTTTGCAGATACTTAGCGGTCATTATTAGTGACATTATTAATGACAATTTATGGAACTACATCTCTTAAGCTTTATATGTGACGCAATTATCGGATTTTACTTTTACTTAAAATTAAAATCCAGTCTTTAACGTATTCCAAGAAACGAAACTGCTGGTAAAATATAAAATGTTCTTTCTTTCGATTGAATCTAATAGTGCTTTTTGTTTCATTAAAAGCTTTTAGGGAGAAAATATGGACTTTTTAAAGGCTGGTTCATTTTTATGAATTACTAGTTACGACTACTGTTCACACGTTGTCCTGTAATCTCGCTTACATATGACGGACATAATCCTTACCTGTAATCTCGCTTACATATGACGGACATGATCCTTAAGTTTCATTGCCGTAGTTGCCTTTTATGGCAAGCCATCTAAGATAGGAAAACTGTTTCAGTAAACGTGATGAAGTTTTTTTTCTTTCTTAGTTGAATGAAAAAGGGGGTCAAACGGAGGCAAAAGTGTTATTTGTGTGAACATTTCTTCGTAATATGTATGTATGTATGTATGTATGTATGTATGTATGTATGTATGTATGTATGTATGTATGTATGTATGTAGCGTTGTACGGCACATTAGCACACTAGTTGTTATATGGTACCAGCTAAAGGTAAAGTTTGATAAATTTAAAATTGAATTGCACAAAAATGTAGGAGACCTTTCCAAATATTTCTTCATAATATTCTACTTCGTAATATTCTCCCTCACAATATAGGTTTAAACCACACTGTGAGACACTGTACAAAGATAAATCATCTACTGCTTGAACTGTGAGGATTATCAAGTTTGGTGCATGAATGGTATTTTGAAACGAACATTTTTAAATTTACAGAAAAAATTCAAGAAAAGCATTGGCTTTCAAAAGAAATTCAGGGAGTCGTGGACGGTGAAGACCACAAATAGCTGAGGATTCCATAGACGGACGAAAATAGAAAAGAGGAGTTAAACAGGTGACACAATTGACTTTAAGAGTAATCGCCAAAGACTTGGACAAAACGATAAATGAAACTACCTTCCCTGGTTAGCTCAGAGATGTATACGCGAGAAATGGTACTAAGGTTGAATTCAGTTAATCGCGGTTAAGAAACTGTAATAAACTGTATCCATGTACAATCCATAGTTTTTGCTATTAAATAAGTACTGTGATATTCACGTTAGTGGAATCACTAGTTTATAAGATGACAACTTAAGTGAATTACAAAACATGTTCGTGGAAATGTTTGTGACCAGTGCTTGATGATTTTAGAGATCAGTCAGAAATCTTTGTTTGCATGTCAGAAAGATGTTTTAGCCTCGAAGTTATCAATTATTGGACATGATTGTGTGCTCAAAGTAAAAATGTGGACTAAGAAACGTGTATTGTATGCACTAAGTTGCACTTGTGGCCTTGGCAAGCAAGTGTATTCAAAGGGACAACAGACCAGAGAGACTATACTAGCCAAAGAAGCGTATGCAGTAAAGGTACATTTAAATGAAAATTACGGAGCATATAAAGAAATTTTAATACAAATAGCGAATGCAAAGCCAATGAAGACACACAAAATTAGGATAAAATAACAAGAGACAAAGTGGATTTTGTTGGCTGCATGAAAACTGTCCCTCGTTGTTGATTAGTGAAAGGAAACTCAATATCAAGAATTCTCAACGATTAGCATTAAGTAAAGAAGCAATGATACCTGATCAGCGAGAACAGAAAGCTGGTTAAGAATCACAGCGAACAATCTGCGTGTATGTTTACACCTGTGCAAGCCTTCTGGGAAAAATTGAATGAATTGCATAATGGAATGATACGTCCATGATATAGCAGAATCAAGAGATCCACACAAAAAGATCCCCAAGACAGTACAAAGATGATGTTGAAAATATTTACAAGTTTTGTAGAAAAAGAATCGGGATCACCTCGGTAAATACCCTACACAAACTTTAAACTGGAAATAGTGCATTCTCCTGATCTATTCCAAAAGGCAGGACTCCATAAGACATCTAGGATACTGAGGAATATCCTTAAAGTCTATGGTAATTGAATGTAATAGGTGTCAAAAAGGCTGTGAATACGCTGCTGAGTGAAAAGGTTTATAAATATAATAAGGTCAAGGTATGATCAATCGAGCGCACAATGGTCCTGTAGAAAGTCCTGTCATGATCAATCGAGCGCACAATGGTCCTTAGAAAGTCCAGGGCATGAACAGTAAACAGTTCATGACGAATATCTTCTAATTGTGAATCAAAGTAGAATATAAATACTTGTCCTGAGGTAAAGACTGAAATTTTTTTTAATTAAAAACAATAGTAACAACAACAATGATTTTAAAAATAGTAAAAACAATAGTAACAACAACAATAACTATAAAAAAAACAATAGTAAAAACAATAGTAGCAACATAGTTGGCACCTGGACAGTCTCAATACAGTGCTTTCGTCATGTTTGCATGGTGCCAAAAGGTACACCTTATACTGTGCTCCTCATTTGTCAAGTGACTATCAGGTTCCCGACAGTATTGATCTAATATTTGTAACAAGTATAATGGTGCTTGATTCATGCTCTTTATGCCAGCGTTTTTTTTTTGTTTTGTTTTTTTCTTCTTCTTACTTTATCTATTATTGTTCTCAAGTCTCATACTCATGTCAATTTGGTGGTTGTGACTCAACACGATTGATTATAAAAATGTAGTGTGGAAGATGTACAATGCAATTAACCTGGACCTGGCAATAACATCAGCATATTTTTGTAAGATAGTGGTTATAAAAAGTATAAATTAGGACCGTCGTCTGTGCTTTAGTTTGGCTTAGTCACGACGGTAGATAGAGTCTATCGTCTCTTTTATTGTAAATCCATGAGGATTTTGGCAAAGCACCAGACAAACCTTCAAGACAATGGTTACAACAAGTACAAATTAGTACCGTCTTTTATATTTTAGTTTGGCTTGGCCACGACGGTGGATATATTACAATTATCTCGCTTATTGTAAATCCAGGAGGATATTCGCAAAGCACTAGACGAACTCAACTAGGCGAACCAGTGTAATGCATGTATCTGTACTGTATAGCAATTTCTATAATGCTGAAACAATGAAACAACTGTAATGGGCATTATGAAAGAAGACAGTTTAATATCTGTCGCGTAAAAAAAAACCTTTTGAAGTCAAAAGGAAGGTCCACGGAAGGAAATACATACTTTGTAATTTAAAAAGAAAACAGAGACACTGAAGCAGTAAAGGCAATTAGATTTTTCCCCAATACAACGTCAAGGGTATTGCACTGAGTAAGACTAATCCTAGGCCTTTTGAAATGTTCCCACTATCCATATCTGTGGATGTATGAAAATATTGATTTTAAGGAATTCGTGTGCAAAATGATGGGTATGAACGATTGAAATACTATTTCAGAAATAGCACTACACATAACCTAACTTTTTTATTTAGTTTAATTCCTGTTTGACAGAAGATAAACACAATTTACGTCTCTTGTAAAATCACAGAGATGAATATAAGATAATAACAAAAACTGTTCCATGTATATTATCATTTATTAAATGTAAACTTTTTCAAGATGGAAATGAAAAAATTTACCAATTTTTAGTATATATTGACTGCCTTCATGAACACTGCGTAATTATCATCACTATCATCACTACATCCAAGAAAATTTAAGATTCTTATTGAATCTTTCCCTGGACAATGCTCGGGTAAGAAAAATGAGAAAAGAAAAATGAAAATATAGATATTATAACATTTCAATAATATTGATTATAATTCCATACATCCAAACTTAATACATTCTATTCCAACTGCAAATTCTTTGCATATTCCCCTCGCGCTTGCGCACTTGTGGATTGTTTTAAAACTGCAACATTGAAAACAGGTATTTATAAACTGCAACATTGAAAACAGGTATTTATATACTGTAAAATTGAAAACAGGTATTTATATACTGTAAAATTGAAAACAGGTATTTATATACTGTAAAATTGAAATCAGATATTTATATACTGTAAAATTGAAAACAGGTATTTATAAACTGTAAAATTTATAACAGGTATTTATATACTGTTAAATTGAAAACAGGTATTTATATACTGTAAAATTGAAAACAGGTATTTATAAACTGTAAAATTGAAAACAGGTATTTATATACTGTAAAATTTAAAACAGGTATTTATAAACTGTAAAATTGAAAATAGGTATTTATATACTGTAAAATTGAAAACAGGTATTTATATACTGTAAAATTTAAAACAGGTATTTATAAACTGTAAAATTGAAAACACGTATTTATAAACTGCAACATTGAAAACAGGTATTTATAAACTGCAACATTGAAAACAGGTATTTAAAAACTGAAATAGATACATCTTTTTTAAGTCATTTTCTCTTCAATACACGGAGTAAATTTTCCCATAACTAGAACAAAATGTCCTCCTTTTACATCATCAATTGCAGACATTATTACAGTAAGATTTGATACATAATAAAAATGTAGAACGTGCAACTTATATATATTATTTTCATCGTCTTTGGATTCGACCGTATAATCCTGATTCATTCTCTTCTCTTTCCTAGTTTGTTTATTATCGATTCTGGAATAAGAACGTGCTTCAAATTATGTCATGTTTATTGGGTGTGTCGAGTGGCATCGAATCCTCGTCTAAAATTATTTTAAAAAAAGAGCGTCGTGAACGTCATCATGCAACTTATACGACTTCTGTGTACAACATCTAGTCGTGTGAAGTAATGCGAAAGCATTTCGATCTGATAAACAATTTCTCCAGCATGAGAGAGAACGTGGTCACATCTGTCTCAGTGTCACAGACACCACAAATGGAAAAATCAATTTCACTATGTCATAGATTACATTAACGACGATCATCTCTTGCCAGATTAAAAGTGCACCTGTCAACCGATGAGTAATGACAACTTTTCCTATTTTTCCGAGAGATAAAGATTACAAATAGAAAAAAAATGATCCATCCAAGCAAATTTGTTTATATTATTTTTCTTTTTTGTCAGATCACGTGTAAGAAAATTAACACTGAAAAATAGCCTCGATATCCACATATTTTTAAGAAATATACTGGGACAAGAAAAAAAAAGGGTTTAGCAACATTGAAAATATCAAATATTGATCTCTCTAAAATTATAAATTAGTTTCCTATAATAGAGTCATATTCCATTTCCTCACAAAATGTATAACATTATGATATTACAACAATATCTAACATCAAACCGTCTGATATATTAATTTAACCTGTTTATTCAAAGTATTTATTTATCCAACCCAACACACTACTCCCATGTTTCATGGCAGGTTTGCATATTTCTGATCAACAAGTAGCGATAAAGAAAGTCTTGTGCTTTTTGGGGTATGCATGGAACGCCAAGTATGTCCAGGTACGAATGTCTTTGGTTACAGTTTAATGAGATTTAAAAGTGTATCAATTACATGCTTTTTTCTATGACCTCACCCTTGGTATCGTCCATGAACTGTCTACATAGCATGCACATGAAAGTAATACTATTATTACAAAACAAACTTGTGTCGAAGGGAAATTTGCTAAGTATTTTCGTTGAATATCATTTTTTTTGTTGACGGGTATTTTAACAGGTTTCTTGAACAGGTTTACTAGTTCCCAGAATAAATGTCACCCGATACAAAATCTGTTTTGCACATTTTTTAGTGTATCATTTCTAGAAGTACGTGAGATGTATGGAAATCTTCATTCTAAATGCATAGCTTTTCTTACAGATTATTTGCAACATAAGTGCAGAACTTCTTTTTTTACTGGAATAGTATAATGCATACAGGGCTACTTCTAGATTAAAATGAGTTAATGCATACAGGGCTACTCTAGATTAAAATGCGTTCGTTTTCCCAAGGGCACACCGCAGCTGTCTTTGGCAGGCTTCGAACCTGAGACCCTTGGACTACGAGTCCGACGCTCTACCAATTGAGCTACCGCAGCTCCCCTCCCGAAATGTAAAGGTACGCATTTAACTCGCATTCCTGCTGATTCAGAAGAATGGAACGGTTAGTACATAAAACAACATCGTACCCTTCTTAATTTAATCATGCAACATCAAACACAGCTTAAAACGAATCCTTTTAAAGACAGGCAATCGGTTATAGGTATTTTTTAACGGGCTATATCAGACCTACATTGAGCGAATGTATCTCAGTCAACTGCCTCTCACTACTTCGACTGCATAATATATTGCTTGATTGTGGAGTGGTTAAGGCCTTTGACTTGTGACCAGAATGGTGCGGGTTTTATTCACAGCCCGGATTGGCTACCGTGGTGTGCCGCTGGGAAAGGCGCTTTACTCTACTTGCGTCGGCACGATATAACGTTCAAGTGTCGCTGTGCCGTAAAACACCAAACTCATTGCTTGTTTACAGTAAATCGCCGGTCGTTGTTTTGCTGTGAATATAACATGATCCGAATTTTTACAAATGAACGCTTTTTTATCTCGCAAATTACATCATAGATAAACACATCTTACGCTTAATTTTCTGCACATGAACCCGTTAGATTTTTCATAATGGTTTAACGAGGGTTTACATATTTCGCAGATGACTATATAAAAAGTATTCATTTCATCGTAGAGTGAAGAGCGCGCGCTTATCCGTTTGATTCCTGCTTGTTACGAATTGTAACTCTCTAACATCCTCTAACCTGTTGAATTACATTAGTTGCCACGGAGAACAAAGCTCAGTGAACATAAGAATTTAGCCCGATATATACTATACATATACATTATATCAAAGTTGTGAAGGAGACACTCAATAATCAGAGTCAATTATTCATGTATTCAGTTATAGAAGTACTGAGTTTACAAAGTTGTGTTCATTTGAATAATCTCACAACGAATATAGAATTAAATGTTCTGGCGCCCGACACAGACTTAAAATTAAACTGTCTTAAAGAATTAACTTTCCTTTTACGTATGGCCATGTCAAAAGTAATTTCAATATGACCAAAACTACATGAATGAACGAAAGTTGCATCTGATTGGTCGCTAGATATTGATGGAACAGCCGATTATCCACCGATGTAGCCTAGTAATTCGAAATAGCTGCGGGCGGTAAGGTTGTGTGATTCCAAGTGGATTTGCAGTTGTCAACATCGAATTTGATACGAAATATGCTGTACAGATCGCCGATAGACCCTTTCAGCCGACCTCAATTCCAGAGCCGCGAGAAATACCGTAAGTGTCAAACAACAGTCGATATGTGCACTGATGTGTTGAGGACACATATGTTTGTAATAATTGCAGTGTTTTATGAATAGGCGAAATCAAATCCCAAATCTGTAACATACCAATACAGGTTTGGAGCTGATTGTCGGATCAAATGTTGATAAACGGTCAAGGAGAGTGAAGCGCGGACGTTTGCGGACACGCCCTGTTACGCGGACCTTCAGAAGACAACCAATGTAGATCTTTGGCTTCCGGTTCTGAATCTACCTAGCGAAAAATTAACCTCTTCTATCAAGTTTTTTTGACTATTGTTATGCTGAACGTTTGAATCATTTGATGTATGAGAAGTTTTACCCAGATAACTAAAGTCCATATTGATCTGATCTCGGAGTAAAACGTTTAGACTGATAACAGATAAATAAAACTAATGAACTCGAGAATAAACATAAGCTTTTTTTCATTAAAAGTCTGGGACTCAGCCACGTTTTTTGTCAGCTCTAGCTGGATCACGGTTTTTCTTCCTATTACGTGAAAATAAAACTTACGGATTTGTCAAACAACGAAATCCTGAAATTCTATTTAGGATTACATCAATGAATAATTTAGGACAGAAATCAACCCAAAATATGAGTGAAATTGTGAAATTGGTCACGCACATTGAATGTCTGTACACTCCATTAAGACTTTAACAAGCACGATGCAACTTATGCACCTTATATTATATTTCATGTGTTTTGAGTTGCATGTTTATTGGAGAGAGAGAGAGAGAGAGAGAGAGAGAGAGAGAGAGAGAGAGAGAGAACTATTGTTCGGCAAGTAGATAGAAAGGCATGGTGATATCTTATAACTTGGAGATATACACGAGAACTTGTGTTATAGACCACAGAAATATAACCTTTAAAAATGTTTATATAGAAATGGACACAATATTTACAGATATTTATTTTTTGGTTTATTTTTATTTCGGATCATAGACTTTACAATGAACACGGGATTCAATGCTTCTTTCAGACGACTGATGATGAATTACTTGAAGAAAAGCCTTATGTACAAGTCTACAAAATCCAAAAGCCTTATGTACAAGTCTACAAAATCCAAAAGCCTTATGTACAAGTCTACAAAATCCAAATGCCTTATGTACAAGTCTACAAAATCCAAAAGCCTTATGTACAAGTCTACAAAATCCAAATGACGACAAATAATTACGGTTTACATTATTTTGATTAAATACTTGCAGAATAAGAGTTATACTTCTCACTGTGAAATATAACTCGTTGATTTTATACATCTCATTGTGAAATATAACTCTTTGATTTTATACTTCTCACTGTGAAATATAACTCTTTGATTTTATACTTCTCATTGTGAAATATAACTCGTTGATTTTATACTTCTCACTGTGAAATATAACTCGTTGATTTTATACTTCTCACTGTGAAATATAACTCGTTGATTTTGTACTTCTCACTGTGAAACATAACTCTTTGATTTTATACTTCTCATTGTGAAACATAACTCTTTGATTTTATACTTCTCATTGTGAAACATAACTCTTTGATTTTATACTTCTCATTGTGAAACATAACTCTTTGATTTTCCTTCGCTACAAAGTAAGAAATGGTCACTTCTATTTTCCGTGAAATGTAAAGTTTGATTTTCTTGACTTAGAAGTTTAAAGGATGCATTATATAGCCACCATTTATTGACATGACCCCGTCTGTGCCTTAAATGAGCACTGCTCTATATTATGAAAGAATAAAACTCTAGAACAGTCTAGAAAATTGTTGTCCTTGCAAAAACAAAATTTTCTCACCCATAAAGTACACGTAAAACACGTGGGCTTACATAGATAACCGAAGTCAAACTTTCAGATTTGAAGAGTGGCGACGTCGTTTTTTTTAGTTCTATAAATAGCGCACAGGAAATATGTATACATAATCGAACAACTATGGCTGTTACCGTAAAAGCTGATGACTCCATGTAAACATGAGTGTGATGAAGACCTACATCCCAGAAGAAGAAATGTGTCTTATAGAAAAAAACCGGCTGTGCAAGCTGTTTCATGGAAGGTGCACTTTGTCAACCAACCAAAGATTTCTCTTTAAGTAATATTATTTTAAATGTTTTCATAATTATCATTGACATTCATAATATTTAAATAAGTCCTAGACAATAAGCATTAACTTGTATCCCTGTGTATTTTTTAAAAAGGTGGAGAGTATGTATTCCTGCCCATCTGTCTGTCTCTCCATTGGTAATGTATTGAATCTTGTACACCATTGAAGACGCAGGCTTGAAACGTTGGAATATGCTTGGGGATAGTCTTTAGATGTAAACAATGGTTTTAAAATTTTGATTGGTTCCTTGGGTGGGAGCAGGGACTGGGGATAGATGTTTTTATAAACGTCCTAATATTTTAAGTATTGTAGGTCGAGATCTGATGATTATTTTTATATCATCTTCAATGCCAGGGCTTTAACATACGTAATGACCTTTTGGGTTACACTCCCTGGTCTTGCCCAGGGGCGGGTCATGTGGGGATCCTGTCCCTGGGTTACAACTAGTTGAGATCCCCACCCCTATAACCATACATAGGTTTGAAGGACATGAGACGAAACCAAACATACCGGTATATCCAATATATACCATCGATCATACCAGTTAGGTTAGAGACTTGCTCCTGGGTCATAATTTCGAAACAGTTGAGATCCCGACCTTCTAACCATATATTTTTTGAAGGACATGAGACGAAATCAGACATATTTCTAGTACGGACCCTGGGCAAGGGGACTTGCTCCTAGATTATAACTAGCGATCTGTTGAGATCTCCAGCCTATAACCATATATATATATATATATATATATATATATATATATATATATATATATATATATATATATATATATATATATATATATATATAGGTTTGAAGAGCATGAGGTGACAAAATTAGACATAAATCCAGCACAGACCCTGGGTTGTGCCCCTAGGGTTGGGAACTCTTAATCATAAATTAGAACCTGTTAAGATCCCTAGCCTACAACTATATATACATTTAATGGACACAAAGGGGATATATGCACTTGTACATCTAACACATATCCTGGATCATGACCCTGGAGAAGTTATCACTGATGGAAACACTAGAAGTTTCCCTTTTTAGCGGGGATGTGTTAAGGGTAAGAAGCATATAATCAGAAATAATATGGCAGTGTTATTGTTATGAGTAATATGGTATACACAAACTGATATGGAGAAAGTTCAAATATTTTACCAGGCTTTTGACAGTTTGTTGATATTTTGACCTGGGATACTGATTTTAGTTGTAACTGATACCAGCAGAGCTCCAGCATTGTTTAGTTTGAAGCTGAGTTAAAGAATGATTGCAGCCCAGAAAGGTCAGATTCCCAGCTTAAGGAGGGCTTTGGAAATAATTAATTGTACAAATCGGGTAGGTTGTGCTAAGTTAGTCAGTTAGGGTTTTTAAGTCCTTGAACTCGGCGTTACACTAAATAATCATTATAGTTTTTAAGCAATTCTGAATTAGTGTCATTACAGTTGTATTCCTTGAAACAGTGTAACTATAATTATACCTATATATATATATATATAGTTATATATAGTTATAGTTATATATATAGATATATATATAGTTATATATATATATATATATATATATATATATATATATATATATATATATATATATATATATATATATATATATATGAAACAAACATGACAAAGCACGGTTTATCTAGTTGTAGAAACTAGCCAAGCTCTTTCGACATCTTCGGATCCCATTTTCAAGGCGGACTACACAAACAAATAGCAATTACAAACACAAGAATGTAAACAAAATAACTATTTACATACTGTGTTGTTATTGAAACCAAAATCAAAGAATCTAATACTAATATATCCTGGAAAAGAATTGTCACACCTATTTACGTTTTGGCAAATCAGGCATTTCAATTTGGCAAAACACTCTTTTGCGTGTAAACGCTTTTAAAAGGAAGAACGGTTGTAAATTTGAGAGATACATTTATTTAGGTAACTGATCTTTCTATACACAGACTTCAAAATAAATACCCATATAGCGTGAACACGCTATTTTCAGCACAACCTATGCATATCAACAGGCGGGTCTTTCGTCACTTAATCAGCCATTGTTTGTTGTTTTCCTTACAGGAACTGCTTCATTCGATGCGGTGATTAACTTGGTCTTTTCTGCTAGGTGTATCACAATTTTGAAATAAAGTTCATGTCACTAAACTGAAATACTCTGCAGCAGTGTGTTGAATTTTTTGAAGATAAGCCTTCAATAATATTCCACGAACATTGCTTAAGCACACAATGTGGTCAGAACGTTAAAATAAGATACTAAAAGGGGTGATTTCATGGAGGATAAAGACCGAGTTTTCACCTTTGTGGAATGAGAGATCACCTCAAAATACCCAGATATAAAATACTCGGATACAACAACTGCCCTATTGTTGACATAAAAAGCATCTCTTGCCGCTCCAGTGTCACTCTTAGACGATTTGCATGATTTACTTACCGAACCTCAAACCTGTTCCATCTGAAGAGATGTAATAGAGCTCAAATACAAGGCCAAACTAATTTAAACATTTACACTGTAGGACACTCAACAGATCTAGGAATTCTGCAAAAAATAATTTATTACAGGAATGATCCTAGCAGTTGCTGACATAATACTAACCTAGATCCATGCTTTTACAGTAAGCCGTGGTTCCTTTGCTCAGATCAAATAGACCTGGGGAAATATGTCGAGAGCGATATTCTAGGGATTCTTGGTTACAGAAGGAAAACGTTTATGAGATGTAACTATCCCAGAGGATGTTGCGAAGGACGGAGTTTTCGGGTGTAATTGTCAAAGTGAAGGGTAGACAAGTTAAACAGTTCAAGGGTAGGAGTCGAGTAGGAAGTGTCGTGACTAATATACTGGAAACAACAGCCCCCCACCCCGGCATCAGCCCTGAACAATTTTCCTACCTTAGATGACCGTGTAGGATGATCTTGTAATACTGAATATACAGTGTAACCTGCCTACGTGGACATAACGGACACTTTCGAGGATAATTAATGAAAATCCTTTTATAAATGTCCTTTATAAAGCGGACACAACGGACAGTGTTTTATGGTCAACAAAGTATGACGGACATCGTAATCTTACACATGTGGGTATTTTTGCCTCCCTTGTAACTCGCCACAGGCGTTATCGAATGTATACAGATTTGTGAAGTCCATATTGTTTTGACAGTTAAATGTTCAGTGGACAATGAACATTTTCCACTAGGTCTAATTACATCAAAGGTTCGCTTAGTATTAATTTCATAATTGATATGATCTGGCTTCAATCAGATTAAAAAGAGTACAATTACAGTGATGGACACAATGGTGATAAACAAATCTTGTAAATTAAACGGTTCACGAGTGGATTGTGGTTGATTTTATCTGGTTCATATTTAGTATAATATTAATATTATTCTCAAATAAAATCTTTACATGTCAGGGTACAACGTATAATGCTTATTTTAGTGAAGAAAATGTATTTTACGGTCAGTAACGCACACAAATCTGTATACTTCCGGTTTCGGTAGCATTATAAGGCCCTTTTTATGATAGTGCAATCTTTGCTTTATAAAGGAAGATTGTAGGTGAAACATAAGAGCTGATCATTAAGATGAAAATTTTATATTGAGATTTCACCCAAAACCACTGTTGACACCATCAAGAGATGGAATCAACAACGTCCGTACCTACCTTTGACCTTTCGATGAGGCTAACTTTGTTGAAACTATGTTTTTTAGTAATTTTAATTTAAAAATTATTTGTTGATGACTAGGATTAAAAGTCGATGTGCGTGTTTGTGCATTAATATTTCAATACAATTCTGGTTTAACTTTTAAAACAGGTATGTGAAAATTCCTGCAGGGCGCGGACCCGATAAGCGATGTTTTTAGCCACACCATATGATGCAAATGAACCGATTAAACCAATTCGCGGGGCGGATCCGGCCCGCCGGTCGCAGTTTGCACAAATCTGCTTTAAAATATGTTGCGTTTCATTGTTTGTTTCACTGCTACTAGATTCAGACATTTTCAGCGCTGGATTTTCATTCTTATTGAGTGTAACAGTGAAGTTCTTTTTTTTTTCTTTCTTTCTTTAGACATCTTTGATGATTCTATATACTGATATTGATTTTTGAAGTAATCGAATGCATGCATTAGAGAATTTTGCTACTCAGAAATGATCTGCATTATGGATAAAATCAATGGAGGTAAATCTCCTAGGGATGTAACAACGGTTATTGAAAAGGGCTATACACGCAACTCACATCTGTCATGAGGAAGGGATTTGCTTTGGCGCGGCAGATGGTTTTGCTACGGTCAATTTAAATCGACAGTGTATTCTGCCAACGACGTGTTAGTTTGCTTTGCTCTTATTCTGCATGGGTGATTACATTTAAGTCAGCAATTACATAGTTACTGTAGGTATCCACCCTCAACATCTTTTGGAAAATTAGTTACGAGACTGGACTGTCATAGTTGTAACCCTTGGTCGCAACATATATATATATATATATATATATATATATATATATATATATATATATATATATATATATATATATATATTAAATATATATAAAGTATAAAGTAAAGTGAATGGAGGGCAAGTCTAACATGTGAGCTAAATGGAAGACAGTAAACTTCAACAAATAAAAGCAATGACAATTTGGAACATTTTACCACCAAAGACAAATATTGTATCCAGTCCATATATGCCAGTGCACAGAACCTTATTATTATCTTTCTCAAAGCAGTCCCATTCTTTGCATCGTTTAAAAGATACGACTTTGTATTATGTGCATTTTCGGAAGAAGTTTTAAAAATTAAAAGAAAACTACACCCCACATAAACCTCTTCAAGATTTAACGAAAGTGATGAAGGATTTTTTTCCCCAACTTTTGAATCGAATATTTTTTTATAAGTGAAGGAAATGTCTGCAATGAAATCTAGCCTTTTCGGTTGTCAGGAGTATTAAAACAACACGGCGACATCTTTAACATTATTCTGTGATGATAAACTCATAACGTATATTTTGGTAAGTGTAGTTGTTTTCTATTGGGACTTGATTTCAGGTTTGATTTATGTTTCTGTTTTGTCCATGAATCAGATATATAATAAACATGATGGGCCTTTATTGAAATCAATGGGTTTAGTCACTAGAGGAACGGTGGGTGTTACACAAAAGACCATGTTTGCCACTATTTTCATATAAATGATCTGATATATGCAAAGCAAGTAAATCATATGTAAAAATAGTTTTCCCTGTCTGTTTTATTTTGCACCAGGATTTTCACGTTGCTTTAGGATTCATCGGGACCCTGGAACTGGTCCCTGATATGGTGCTAATATTGCACAATGCTGGAAGAATAACATGGGTAATTCATGTAAAATGACAAGTCTTGGAATTATTTCTTTTTATAAATGTATATAAAGGAACCTGGCTTTTTGGACACATCTCTGTCAAACCGGCGTCGTACCCGATCATTATGTAGGAGCTTGACTATTTTGCACTATGACGCTTTTATATCGTATCCCATCCATTGTTTAAGACGGTAAAATCTTGCTATTTTCTATGGAATAATACGTCGATTTTAATGGTGCCTCTTTGACTAGCCAGGTTCCTTTCTGTTCTATAATAGAATGAAAGCATTCCGAAAATTCCAAGTCTTGAGCAATCTAAATTCAAATATTTATTAATTTTATTCTTCTGCTCCGCAGTCAATTTGAAGGATGTTGACACCAGCATATTCTTTCCGTCGCGTGGCTGATGTTCAAAGAATCAATAGTGCAGATTTTTCCGACAAAATGCAGATACATTCTCGACCTCTGTACAAACATAGTACTAAGTGTTAGCTGTTATCAAAGATGGAATTCCTAATTCATAGATGTAAATAAATGGAATCATCCAGGGGACCTTGATAGAAACATTACATTTCTCCATTTCCAATCTAGTGCTAAGGCCGGGTTTCTGTGGTTCATGATCCTTGTATGTATTGTTTGCAACTCATAATCAAACACTTTTACAATTAAAAATGTCGAAGTATTTTACGACACTAAACTCTATATTAATTAAACAAGTGACTATTGTACTCGAATCTTTTCAAAGGGTATTGCGAATGAACATAGTTTTTCAATCACACGATAAAACAATTAGAGTTGACCGGATTACTCTCATATGCATACGCACCCATTCTTTGAATCTCGCTTATACATAGAAAGATAATTAGAATTAGGATTTGACCTTGTTGTTTTTGACAATCTTGACCGTCATTATACAGTAGCTGCTGGCCAAATTCATTCTCCAAGGACTTTATAGGAGTGGTTAATATTTGACCGTTTGGACGCTGACCTTTCCAGTTGTGAAGTAAGTTTCTGTAATCAAGCTCCGTGAAGTCACTGGTCGGGTAACAGAGCTCAAAAATGCAACCATATTTCTGAGTTTGTTTCAGGGAATCAGAAGTTGTTTAAATCATAATGTAATTATATAAATACTTTATCTTCCTCCATATTTTCTTCTTCTTCTTCGACAACAAAACTTATATAACATAGTATCAATTATCTTACAGACATGGACGACTCTTTAGAGCTCGCTTGAGATGTGATATGGCAAGAAACGTGACCCATTATGGGCAACATGTCATACAGTCGTGCCATATGAGGAAACCGATAGGGTGCCCTTGTTAATGATTGTCTGTACTTGCATTCTTTCAGTCTTTATTTTAATGCAGCATGTTGTTGACCTTACCTGGTCGTTATCCTCGTCAATGATGTGCAGTACGCAAGGACTGTAATTTGCGGCTGCCATTCGATGGTAGTGAAGCATAAGTTAAGTTCAATATTTGTAATGATAGAAACGTATACGTCGTCATCAACATGGAGGCACTATGCCATTAACAGGTCATCAACACTTGTCTGCTATTCTGTGACAGCTTTTGGCTGCAATGGACCAACTATATGCCCTGGCTGGCTGCTGGTTGGCTGACTGACTAATGTTTCTCTTCCCGTTACAATTGCTTCGACCGCTGCCAATGGGAACCTTGCAGTGTATAATTCTCACAATTGTTACTTCACTGGTGCTAAAACTTGCATGTATATAACGAATTAGAAATGTGTCTGTTGGTTAGCTTTTGGGAGTTATTATATGAGCTATAGTATATCCGTTAAAAAGCATCAACAGTAAGGCACAACTACAAGAATCACAGATTCAGACCTCAATCGCGGCTGCGCTGGTAAATACATGTCTCAGAAACCTTGTAAACCGAATAATTTGCACTATGATCAATCGTGACAGCAGAACTAGATTTCTAATGTCTACAGTGTTTGGACTTCTATCACGATATATGTCTTGTCGACATATTAGACAGGTCGTTGACCCCACTACACTATGTTATGAACGGCTATCTCATAAGGCAGCGATAGACTAGATTGAGCTACATTCGCCTCTGTGATAGAGCCAAGGACCTAGTCATGATTCATTTGTTTCTCCTAGTTGTAACCCCTGGTCGCAACATACATACATACATACATACATACATACATACATACATACATACATATATATATATATATATATATATATATATATATATATATATATATATATATATATATATATATATATATATAAAACCGTTTGAGACCTGATTTTGACAGTAATATTGGTTAGATCATTGACCCTACTACACTATGTTATGAACGAATATGTCATACAGCAGAGATAAACTTGATATGGCTGTTTTCACCTCTATGATGTAACCAAGAACATTGTCCCGAATCATATGTTTGTCCTAGTTGTACCCCCGGATAGTATCTTTTTTGACTGCCCTGTCAGAAACAGTTTTGATTAAATTAAATAGTAAATAAATAATCACTAATCCAAATGTCTTGCCCTGGCTGTGAATATAATAGATTCTACATCGTGCAGATTAAGTCAAGTACAGATTCAAGCGTCAAGTATGAATATAAAGTATATAAAAGTAATAATCATAAACCAGAGTGCTCCTGACCTTACCTGGTCGTTAGCCTCGTCAGTGATGGCAATAAGCAAGGACTCTGGTTTGCAGCTGTAATTCGATGATAGGGAAGGGTAATTTAAGTTCAGTATTTTTTATGATATAAACGTCTTAGTTGTCACCACCATTGGAATATGATATCTTTAAAGGCTCTTTAACCCTTCTCTGCCATTCTGTAACAGTTGTGATTGTATTATACGAACTATATGCCCCAGCTGGCTTGTGGCTGAATGACAGAGGGTCAATTTCTATATATTTTTTAATTTTCCCGTTACAATTGCTGCTGGAAATAACAACATTCCACTGTATAATTCTAAGACAATTTTAACAATATATATATATATATATATATATATATATATATATATATATATATATATATATATATATGTGTGTGTGTGTGTGTGTGTGTGTGTGTGTGTGTGTGTGTGTGTGTGTGTGAGAGTGAGTGTGTTGCCCTTAATAACAGGAAAGCAGCCAAAGCAGTCACCGGGTTTCTGAGTGGGATATTCCATATAGTGATTTCAAATATTATATAAATTGGTATGTTGTATATATTTGGAATAATATGTGGAATGACAACTCCACAAATTTCGGAACTTCAAACCCATTGGAGAAAGGCATGTCTTATATAGTACAAATAGCAGAGATAAGGTGATAATGTACCGATCGCATATAGGAGGATACACATACCTGACTCGTACATACATCCTAAAAGGTAACCCTTAACAACAGAGTATACTTTGTCAGTGTCCACGGACAGTGAAAGTATTGTCATGTGTATCGACTTTCACCCTGTGAGACGGAAGTTTTTATTATGTGAACTAAAAACAAAAAAAATGTAGGATGATGTAACACCAGAAAATCTTGGACTTTCTGATGGAATGCGGTTTATATAACAATTTTTGATTGTTTGTGTTAAGGATTTTGGTTGTTAGACCTCTATATGTTTGTATGTACTATTTGCAGAATTTTAACACCTTTACATTTTTCTTAGGGAAGGGAAGGGGGGGGGGGGGATTCTTTCTCTTTATATTTTTGGAACTTATCTTTTTAATCGGTACCATATAGTCAGTATTATGCTGACGTGCTGTTAAACCATATACATATAGTTGATAGCAGGAAAATTAACACCGGAACGAAACGCTTCTGATAAAAGGCAACCTCACAAAGCGTCGCTGATATTGCAACTAATTAGGCATCTTCCGTATCTTACAGAGTTATAAAGTTGTACATATTCATATACAGTGTATGTTTCGAACAAGATCAAAGATTACAAAGTAGCACATGTGCAAGGATAGATTTACCAAATGAAGACAAGATATTCTGTTGTAAACAGGGTCGAAACTCTGATCATCATTTTCAAGGTCAAACACTTGATGATATATTTGAAGCATTATATACGAATATACAGAAACTCACATGTGACTCTGCACGTCACAAAGAGCTAGATCATATCGCCTTGGTTTTGCAATCATACAGATTTTTTTTACTAGGAACGAAACACGTTTATCCTGCAATCGGTACTTTCCTTCAATCAATTCAATGTATCCAGTAAACCAAAGTTTTATTAGGTATAGATACCCCGATAAAGTCACCGGCGACATCAGATGTATAATGACCTCGTACTACTTTCAACAATAAACATTTGGACTTCCTTTACGGACATGTAAACAAACCACAGTGCCTGCAAACATCTTGTTTAAACATTGCGATCAGAAAATGAGCCTCCAACAGATATGATACAAATTAGTGGACCTCAAAACGTACAGTCAATCATGAACCACAACTCTTTCACTAAAATGCAAACGAAAACCTATTCAAATATGCTAACCCAATACTCACCAATCCAACACTCAGTTCAAGACCCTCTCACAAATACAAGTAATATTCATCAGTGTCCAACAATGAATATCAGTCTTTCCTTACAAACTTCACGTTCACAGCTACATCACTTGTTTTTCGGTGCAATACACAATGTGCAAAATATAAGCATTTACGCAAAAACTAAATCACATGCAGAAACACATATTCCAATGTGATTGTCAATCCAACAAAATCAATGCTTTGCTTTGCCAGAAGACCATGTGCTCTTTGTTTTGACAATACTATTTTGGAACTTATTGATTTTGTGCAAGGACACTTCTATTTGCGAAATCAATAATTGTATGTATTATCTTAAATTGTGATCACAAGTGATTCATTGTTTGACAATTCATTGACAAATCTTTACGAACTCTATTCATGCAGCGTATTGAATTGGACGACAATGTAATGAGGTTACAGCTGTTTAATATTTCAATTATTACCCGATTATTGCGTCAAGATGAGACCGGAATAAAGCTAACAGACTTGAAATGGAAACTGCTTGTATCATTAAAACCACTAATGCTTGCATCTACAACAATTTCAGATTGTCCTGTCAATTTAATTTTTAAAAATATAAAATTTTGGCGAACTTTTAAAATTATTATATTGTATAGGTAAGTTAATGAAAGAACTATCCAACATTAATCTATGACCAACGTTTAAAAAGTTTTGATATTAAGAAAAGTTTGGACATTAATTCGTTCAATCATTTTTTTATGCACCATTAATTTTAGGTAAAACTGTTAAATATTTATTATTTATTTATTTGATTGTATAAATTACCTAATTAATTAAAATATTGTTTATCAGAACATTAATGACAAATAATAATTGCATGAAATCAGCATAATCCTTATTTATCTTGTCATGAAATAGTCATCGATCATTTTATCATCAGTATCATAATAGTCATTTATAATTGTCATTTATGGTGTAAGAAACATTAACAGTATGATGTTCTTCTTTAAATCTCCATTTACCTCGGCTACCCAGAAGTGCGCTTTTAACACCATATCTAATTTCTTTGTACTGAAGTGTTTGACAATTTGCAGGGTAGGTAACACCACTTGTGTAAGCCTATACACTCAAGTCTCTTTTGCTTACAAACACTTCACTGAGAGTCGCCTACCTGATCACGGTGTATTGCTGTTGGTGTTTTCAATTATAATCGTTCTATGAAGCCTGATCACGGTGTATTGCTGTTGGTCATTTCAATTATAATCGTTCTATGAAGCCTGATCACGGTGTATTGCTCTTGGTCATTTCAATTATAATCGTTCTATGAAGCCTGATCACGGTGTATTGCTCTTGATCATTTCAATCATAATCGTTCTATGAAGCCTGATCACGGTGTATTGCTCTTGGTCGTTTCAATCATAATCGTTCTATGAAGCCTGATCACGGTGTATTGCTCTTGGTCATTTCAATTATAATCGTTCTAAGAAGTAGACAATATGTAGTTCTAGTTCAGCACGAACTACTTATGCATAAGTTTGGATTCTTCAGTTATTGTTAACTTACAAAATTGTCATTAGTCCAAATATGAGGTAGAATAACACAGATTTTTCTTATAAACATATAAACCCAAATTGGCACGAATAAAAGCGGAAAAAAACAACAAAAAAACGTGTTAGTCCTAGATTAATATACCTGTTATTACTAATAAATTTTTAAGTTACTTTATTTACACATGGCATTATTTTAGCATGGGGATCAGTAATTTCTATATTATAACATATATTTCCTAACACTAACTCTAATCTCAGATGCACACTTTGGATGGTTGACACCAAACTCTAGAAGCTTGGTTGGCATTTTCCTGCAGAGACTCGTTCATCTATGCTTTTGAATGAGTATTGCAAAGTGATGTCCATCTTGAATTCTCACAATAATTTCTGCCTTAGACTGAAGTAGGTTTGCATTTCAGCTACAGTTTGATATCTATAACTGGTTCCAGTACCTTGTTCTATCTTTGCTAAAGGCTATTTAACTGATTTCACAAAAAGATTTTTCAAATATAATTAAACAATGACCCTGTTAGTGTACAATTTAGAAGATTTGAATGGGGAAGACATACAAGAAATTTTCTGCGAAGAGGAATCATCTCTATATGACAAACAGGATGATTTGTATAAGCTTGAAATGATTTGGAAAAGCAAACGAGTGCATTGTAAGAAGTATGTGCTCGTAAAATGGAAAGGTTATCACAGTTCTTTTAATAATTGGAAACCAGAAAATATATTATCTATCTAAATATAGTAAATAAATGGCATCATTGATTCATCAATTCCAAAGAACGAAAGAGTGAAGAGGACGTATGTAAAGACCACTAATCAGTCTTCCGACTACAAGGGAAATTAAGAGAATGCATAGAGAAAACCTTAACAAAGTCATAACCAGTTGAGTTATAAGATGCATTTAATCGAGCTGTTAGTGTGAATGGAGTTTATAGTCGAAAAGCTGACAATTTATATGATATCTTTGGTAAGGTAGAACACTACATAAAGAAGATCATTCTAGAAAGGTGAAGAAGTTTAGGTATGTGAAAGTACAACTTGATTTGGCTATTACTGGGCTACACGGGCAGAATATAGAATAGTGAATTTTACATGATATCATAGCGGTAAGGTTCAAAACAATATTAACAGGATATAAATGTCTGAGGGTGTAGAGAGAATTATTTAAATGTTAAATACTAAACGTTTACAGGAAGTATGTGAGGAGACAAGGTGGTTCTTTGTAAAAATAGAATTTCTCACTCTATGCGTTGCTAAATACATCGTACATCGATTTACCTGAATGGGTGAAGAAGAAGAATGCATGAATTAATGTCCGAAAGAGATACGACATATTTCTTCTGTGCAATTGAAAGCATACGTAATACTCCTTTTCAAATGCACAGATAACCTCCCAATATTGTCTTGACCAATATGAGCATTGGTTTAATAAGTGTCCCATTAGAGTGGAGAATATATGTGACTTTGAAAATGAATTTGACATATCTGTAAATGTGTTCACTATTGGAAACATAAAGATCATTGAATAAACAAGTACAAATGGAAAATGTTTTTTCTGCTAGGAGTGCCTGAATTATTTTTTATACCACAACAAAATTCTATGAATATCAGTTGATCCGCAATAGAATGGAGAACTATTCAATTGGCTTAATGCCAACAGAAGATTCAAAAGTAAAGTGCATACATTATTAACACCAGCTTAACGGTACCTATGCTCTAATCAGTGATTTAAAAGTATCATGAAACCCGTACAGCATGATAAACAAGCAACATATACTTAATGGACACTTGAGACAGCTAAACACACACCATTAGGATTCTGTCCTTACGTAAAAACCATACACAACGAATGGGAGTCTATAGTCTACAGAGGTAACGACTGCATTGAAAAGTTCCGTGAATATGTCTAAAAGATTGCCGAGTTGGTATATGAAGAATTAAGAAGTAGGAATGCTGCTAAGAGAGATATTTAGCAAACTTGATAGAAAGCACTTCAACATTACAAACACATATCATATTTTTGAAAAGCAAATAGACGATATAAATTTTAGAGATCACTACCACCTAACAGGTCTGTATAGAGGACCAGCTCATCAAATGTGCAATATAAATGACAGACAAACAAAACATATACCCTTGTTCATACATACTTAATTAGGCTATGGTGCTCACCTATTTGTCAAAACCTTGGTGAAAATTTTCACAAATCAGAAGGTACCAGTCATTCCAAACAAAGTTGAAAAGTATATATCATTTCAAAAGATTTCATTGTTGACAAATTTGTAAAAGATGGTAAAGAAGGTCATATCAAAAGGACAAATTTGTAAACGATGGTAAAGAAGGTCATATCAAAAGGACAAATTTGTAAAAGATGGTAAAGAAGGTCATATCAAAAGGACAAATTTGTAAAAGATGGTAAAGAAGGTCATATCAAAAGGACAAATTTGTAAAAGATGGTAAAGAAGGTCATATCAAAAGGACAATTAGATTCCTAGATAGCTATATATTTATGATTTATTGTTCAATCATTGGAACCGTTGGCAAAAAAAAAATTAAAAAAATAAAAAAAATTAAAAAAATAAGTGATGACAAATTCATAGTAACAACTAAACATTTTGAAAATATGGAACCAGAGTATTTGAGGAAAAACATATCTCTACTAGTATTCTGACAATGAAATAACCTTACCATCTCTAAGTGCATTTCATTCATCACTCAAAGACAAACATTTCAGAAGAAGACTATCCGTATGCACAAAATGTAATAAAGCATTTCAATCTAAAAAAACATAGGATACTTACATGACTATTGTGTAAAAAAGATGCATTGGTATTGTGTGATCAATTTCTAGAGTTTAGACATGTATGTATGCCGAACTACAAATTAAACCATGCACACTATTACAGCGCACAAAGTTTAGGACATACTGCATCTTTAATAGTTAGCAAAGTAGAGTCAGAATTGTTAACTGATTGCAATATGTTTCCAATATCAGAGGTGGAATATCGATGATACTACAAAGATGTACACAAGCTAACAATCCATACCACTTAGATGATGAAGGCAAACTGGGAGATAATGACGAATAAGGCACTACACGGTCAAAAGAAATTATAACATATCTAAAGTGTATGTCAATGTGGTCAAGTAGACGCATTTACTCATCTTAAATTAAATATTAATTGTTGTTCTAAAATTTAATACAAATATAGTTTAACTAAAGTCTATTCAAAAGTGATTATTGAATGCTCTGTACCTTAACTGTCATCAAGAAACTTCCAGACGAAAATTATTGATCGCTATGGACGTTTACAATAGTGGCCAGGTACTAAACTGGGTCAAGAAAGATCACGTCGGGTCTAATCGTCACAATATGGGATAGTACAAATTTGTTTTTTTTAAACTTGGGTAGCTTTCATTGTGACATCACAGCGCGCGACATTCAATCCGGTTTGTACTGAATCACACCTTCAGTTTGACCTCGTCCAAAAATATCTACGTACTTTAACATTGGGTTTTGCCGTGTGTATTTTTCGGGGCGTGTAAATAATGACCCTCCAAAGGAATATGGATGTATGAGGATCAACATAAAGTGAATAATCGCCATTTAAAGGCATGTGTAATCAAATTCTAAAAAACGACACCTGTTTCTGAAATAGTCACTACTGAACGCATACATGACCTGTATGACTTCTACTATAGTTTGTAACAACCTTTACGGTCTTGCGTTCAAGCAATATATGCCTGTTATAACCTTTAAATGGACAACTACAAAACAACAGAAAATCGCACAAAGACAATTTGATGTCATGGAATGATGAAAGTACTTTACTGGATGTTGATTTGGAAGTACTCATGCATTTACAACACCATTTATCCCCTGGAAAGTTAATACCACAAGTGAAAGAATTATCACTTTTGCAGACTAAACTGGTCGAGGATGGAAAAAGTATGAAACAATCATTACTCATGCTAGACTAATTAAATTCCAATAGACCGTAATATTATTGTTTTGGACAAATTACTATACAGGCAAAAACACGCTTATACCTTATGAACCAACTATCCAGGAGGAAACTTTCAAAAACGATGAAAATGATATGATGTGCATCTCGTTTTTGAGACAGATTTCCTTGTAGCTGCCCATTATGAAAATCAGGCCCGGTGAGAGCTCTCCGTTTACATCCAGTAGTATGTGTGCAGCGACCGCGATAACATGGAAATGGTTTAGGTTCAAATCTACTATTACGTACAATTTAATCATACGTATGCTTTTTGTGAAAAAATAACTTTAATTTTTTCCAGTAAATTATTAGTAGCCAATCAGCGACCTTTATTCTTTTAAATACGGTATTAAATATGCCAAAACACATAGGCTGGTTCCGTAGCTCATTCAACAATTATTTGCCTGTGACCATTATGTACACTACACAACAAATAGAGATATTTCATTCATTACGTAACCTTAACCTATATGTCCAACTAGGTTTGAAAGTGACCAAAATACATAAAACCTTCCTTCTCACCAAAAACCAAAAACATTGCTCAATACATATATTGAGAATGGACTTTACAAATGAGTATAAAAATAAATAACTTTTTCAAATTGATGAAGAATGCTGTATTTTAGAAACATGAAAAATCTCTGCAGATGTACAAAAGTCAGAATATGTGTAGATGAGAAAAAGTTCTCTAAATACCAGAGAGATATTTAATTTGCAAAAAGAACTATCATAGATGAGAATTCAGTATTGGTCAGTATGAAAAAGAAGGTTAGATTATCTACGCCAATGTACGGTAGATTTACAGTTTTAGAGTTAAGTAAAGCTTTTATGTACAATTTCTACACTAAGATATGCAGAAAATGACACACTATATTATACAAATACGGATCCATTATGCCTGACTATTTAAGGACATAAGAACCCTATATAAATTAGTACGATACAAGCGATTACCATAGAGATAATATATATGGTATACCATTGGTACACAAGAAATTACGGGGATTATTTAAGGACGAATTAAATGGCACACCTATCCAGGTAATTGATGGGTTAGGAAGATAACTCTACTCTTTAAGGACAAAGAAGAAAAGAATATTTGTAAGGGAATCAAGAAATCAGTAATCGAGAAAAATGTAAAGGTTGAGATGTATCGAAATTATCTAGTTAATCGCAAGGTTAATTATCAAATTATGAATGCTTTTCGATTATACACGCATGAGTTATATAATGTGATAATGTATAGGTTGCATCATCTGTCTTTGTCGACAAGCGTTGTTTGCTGGATAACACAAATATTGTACCCTTTGTACATTTTAAATGTCACACCTGTGCTACAAAAAGTTGCTACCAAAGAGATATAGATCGGACCCAAAATATAAAACTATATGTAAGGCAAGGATAAAGAAATATATTGACGGGATATGTACAGAATCTAGAATCTTGGAAATAGCTGGTGGTGAATCGATTCAATTCTTAATAGGGTAGTTGGAATTTGACAAAGTAGCAGGTATCAAGAAACCATATATATAGATCACCTCGTCTCTTGTAGTGCTTTGATCTTTAAAATCCAGAGTTTGGTTTTGGTTTTGTGGGTTTAACGCCATGTTTCAGTACATGATAAGTCAGTATATTTGGTGGAGAACTCTGGATCAAATCCAGAGAAACAATGCATATGGTTTAACTGGCGTAATTCGAGTTTGAATGATGCAAATGGTAATTTGTCAAAGAATGCTAAGACGCATCACGTGTGGAAGTTGAAATACAACTAGCATTCACAGCAGAGTTAGAAGAGAAGTAAAAATTGGTAACTCTGTAATCAAACGGATATTGAAATCTCATCAATAATTTGCTTCTCTTATTCTCTTTAAAAGTTGCACTTCTTTCATTTCTGATGGTACTACATTATTTTTTATCGAATATATCTTCCATTGCTTTCTTGTCCTTTGAATAAAAGACAACAATACACATTTGCCTTCATGTCCCTGACAGTTGAGTTAAATTTCTGTACGATAACCCAAATACGTATTATGTAGTGTCTGACCCTAAATGTCAAATTAGTTAGATTTCTATATTGTTATTTGTGTCGTCAATGTTAGAACGCTCAACTATGAAAATGAGTGTTTTAGTGCCTAGAAAGATATATATTTACATTGCCATTTTTTTTTTACTATAGGTCATATTGTAGAGAAATGTACGACAGATGATGCCGATGTAATTGAAGAAATTTCCAAAAAATCTAGTGCAAACTTGGTCTCTACCCAATTTGTCCCACCAGATGTAATCATGTTGTGAGGTTTGTTTACGTATGTCATATTTAAATGACATTTAATACGTAGGTTAGACCTTCTGCAACTTTATTTTCTAAGACACCTAATTCACTTGATTTAATGTTGTCCTCTTATTGAAGAAATGCCTCGTACATAAGTCGGTCAAAGTTTAGTTTGTTTCTGTTCATATTACTTGGTTTAATGGATGTTCATTAGCACACATAGTGACAAGTTTGTCCAGGATGAAGGGGTGATTTACAGATTGTGACCATATTTAATTTGAAAAAAAAATGTGATGGATGATTTAATTATTTCCATAACCCTACTGACATTCATGATAAGTTTAATGTTCCTTTCTCTTCTACGAGGTAGTTCGTTTGGCGTACATAGCACTCACCAAAAAAGACGACCATCCTATGGATTAATGTCAAATTCTTCTATATATCAGAATCAGATACTTTCAATTTGGTTTTTCTGGATGTTTAGCTGATCATCGGCGACAAAGTATTTATACACTTTGAGTTCTTCCACATTATATTTCTGATTGCTTTTTAAATAAATACCTTGCTGTACGTTTGCTAATTTATCACCAGTTCCATAGAATTTATTATTGTGTGTACTTCTAAGATCAATCCATATACAATGGTGGTCTGTATGAAGTTGTTCACGCTTATATTACTTATTTCTGTATGCAGCTGTTCTTCGTAGAAAAAGTATATAGTAGCTTCTGTGAAATGTTGTATGGGCATATAACCATGAGAGTATAAAATGTTTGTTAAACCCTCAATAGTTTCCATGATCTTATCGATGGCTGGGTTAAAGAATTTTTCTAGAATATGTCTTATTTGTCTTGCAGAGTATGAATATACCTTTAAGATTCATAACTGGAAAATGCAATATGACATTAATAATTGTAACGTTAGCTGTCATATCTCTGTATTTATCGTTACTTATCGTTTCAGATGTGACGGTATCATAGTTTAGACCAATGTTTTTAAGTTCGTAATCCTCATTAGAAAATTCTGTTACTTCTAATGCTTTTGAAAGGTTTATGGTAAATCTCACATCTCAAGGAAGCATGAAAGGATATAGAGCATCATTTGTAAGTACATACGTGTCAAATAATATACGAAATCGTTATGCATACACTGCATATTGAACAGTTTCAGTGCCAGTATTCTCTGCATTACTTGCTCCACTTCTTAGCATCCAAATTTCTTCTTCGTGATACCTCGTTCTACTATATATTTGCTCTTACAGATGAAGCCATAATTCTTTATAGGTCATGACAATGTTATTGTCGTTTACTTTGAAAATACCATCAGTATCATGTCTTTCACCAACATTGTTAACTGCAAAGTTGTTTTTCAACTCATATAACTTTCTAATCAAATGAAACGAAGAAGGAACCTGGAACAATAAACAGATTAGGTCCCAATCTAGGAACTACTAATGGTAAGTGTTGGTCAGGCTTAATAGTACTTGGAGTATGTGTAATGTAATAATGTGTGGGATTTTAACAATTTACTCCTTGTGGTGTTTTTTCTTGTTTGTTCGGAGTTATGAATTTTTCATACATTTCCATTTAATATATCAAATTTACAAAAACGTGTGAGCTATGTATACACTAACACACATCACAGCAGCAATAATAAATATGCTCGTACTTAACCTGCTCATTGGAACGTTGGTAGAACATACTAAGGTGCGGTTTTCTAGGTTTCTCCAAAGTAGCAGGAGGATGAGCAGAAGCCTAAAGTGCAAAAGCGTTATGCAATTATTTAATATTTGAGTAATTCAACCTTGTTCTCTCAATCTTTCATTTATATAATCCATTGTCTTTTGTTTTTGTTCACTGTATTCTTGAACCTTTCTTTTCAATTCTTGATTTGCTTTATCATTTCATTTTCTTTCTCATTCTGTACATTCGGGATCAAATAATGAAGCAATAATATTTTCACATGTGAATGCGAATTCTTTTGCTAGTGGGTCTCTAATTACTGGTCTGATTACTGTCATTTAATGCTAGAACATTTTTGTGCTCCTGACAATTAATATTTTGTAATATCTATTTACTGTTTAGTACGTCCAGTAATGATAGGGCGTTTGTGTCCATGGATATATTGTTTGTTTGTTTTTCCTTTTTCTATTTTCTTTCTGAAACAAGCATTTGGTTGCAAAATTTAATGATAGTAAAATTTATACTGCTTCCAGTTTTGAATATGCAGAGTGTATATTCGCTGGTTCCTCGTTTGTGTTTCAATCCGATTAATAGCATGTTGTTCTCTTCAAGATAAAACGTGCGTGTTACTTTGACTCTGTAGAGATTGGGCTCTATTTGTTTGATGTTCAAGGAGTAAGTAGCACACTTGTCCAATCCGATGTAAAAGTCGAGCTAATTGATATCAAAAGGAGAGGAATAGGCGAGAAGACCCAAATAAAAAGATTGGGTATTGCGTGAAGGTTCGATACTTAAGTCAATGAAAATTGTATACGAGTCAAATTTATTTGCTCGAATGGTACGCTGTTTTAAGTTATTCACCGTGTGTGATTTTTATTCAGCGGAACGTAATGGTGCATAATTCAGCGCGTAACTTTTAACTAAATTAAGTGGTGTAACCGCGGGATAAAGCATCTTCAACAATTCTTCTGGACTTGCTCCTAATGCTAAATCTTCATGATCTACTTTTTCATTAAAATAATTTTGATTTTATCATCCGTAGTCACTACTAAAATAATACAATCTTTATGCATCTGACTCGTTATTATGCGAAAATCAGACCGCAATGCAAATCCAGACATTAATTTTGCATCCAACTCCTTCTTATAGTATCGATTTCTTGCTTCAACTGGAGAATTTAATTAGTAGTTAGTGCAAGATACTTTATGTCTAATTCTGTGTTCTATTCAGTTTTAAATGCATTTGTCTCTGCTGTGAACTTCTCATCCATATCGTTTAAATCTTTCCTAATCTTCTTTTTTCCACCTCTTCTTTATGCTAGCTTAACATTTGCTCGTCATTATATTCGTTTGCATCTCTTCTAGTTTCTTCGATTTTAGTTTATCTTTAAGAGTTACAAAGATTTGATTTGTAATTGTTTCGATCATATTGTTGAGATCAGTAATAGATATATCATAGGTTATCCTCATGGATTTGATAATGTTTCATTCGATTTTATCTTTTTATTCTTGTCCTCTATCTTTTGACTGACTTCATTTATATCATTTTGTTATTGCGAAAGACTATTGCTGATGGGTCTGATCATCCAAAATTCTCTTCTTCTTGTATTCTATCTGTTTACTGCAATTCTGAGAGATTGATTGCTTTCTCATTTGATTTTTGGCCCAGAGAAGTTAATTTATTTGCTACTTCTTCTCTCTATGCCTTAATATCTTGCAAATTATTATCATCCAAAGTTTTATGTATCTGGGGCATTAATTCGTTTTTGTACACAACTTGTAATAGCTGCAGTAAATTTTTGTACCGAATCTGCGAAATTTGAAATACCGTCGTTATCTAAGTTTAGGTTACCAGCTATAGATTCACCTAAAGTTGTTGTGGCTTTCTCTTCTACTGGTTTGAAAATATGAAAAATACATCTTAAAGATATCTCCATACTATTTACTTAATATGAAAAACATCTGTTACAAGCATTCCGTAAAAATCCATTACTTTTCCTTCTTCATCTTGAATGCTAATGTTTAGTCTATTTATCGTACCTCGTGCGATTGTTAGCATGGACTATTTATATGAAATGAAATTACTAAGGAAGATGTTCTTAACATGTAATGATCCTAAAATACTTCAATAGTAACCCTTGGAATAAGTCATTGTGTGATTTAGCTGATCAAGTAAAACAGAATTTTAGGTTTCAGAAGACCATAGAATGTATCCGATTCAGTAGATGTCTGCATAGATCCATGATTATTAAATATTAAAGCCTAGCAATTTAGTATTATAGTTGGTTATGTGCACTGTGCAATTATTGCTAGTAGTAACTAGTATTTTAGAGCTCTGTTTGTGCACGAGATATAAATACTTTCTTCTTTGGCGTTAGTTGCTGTCATTCCTTATTTTAACTCTCTTTATATACTATTTCAAAATTGTAAAAACCATCGGATATTAATACAGTTTTAGTTTTATACTAATCTATGATGTAGTGAACATTGTTGCTTTTAAATCGTTTGAAATGTTGTAGCAAACAACGACAAAATCTATTATTTGTATCAATATACATGTATGTTACAAATACCTTTTGTCCATAGGGTTGGAGAAATATATCTCTTTCTCGGTCTGACCTTCTGTGGTAATGTAGGCTTCCATTTACGTAACGTACATTTAAAAAGTATAAACAACAAAGTGTTAAAGATTTACCTTTAGCTTGCAGTCGTTAGATCTGTTACTAATTTTATCGGGAGATTGTCCAATATCTCTGTATCTCTCAATTTCTTCCTCTTTTCTAAAACGTGTTTTCTTAGCTCGTCTGTGTTTTGGTTGTCTATGCTCTTGACATTGTTTATGATGTGATTTTTCATCTAATTATAACGATTGTATTCGCTAAGTAAGAGATTAAATTCTTCACGATTTATTTCATTATTACTTATTGCTTTGCTAACCATATCATCTATACTGTCTAGTTTGCTTATTGCAGAGGTAACTATCTCGTCATGTTTTAATATCTTGTGATAAACCATCTTATCTCTGAGAACCTTGGCAATAAATTCTAATGTGGTTGCTCTAAAACCACTAAAAGCTACAGGAATGATAAACCCTGTTGCTATACCTATGTTACAATCCTATGGGCTAAGAAAAATGTAACAGAAAGAAACTGAAACCAACAATGTATGTAAAATCAACAAACAAATTATTTCTCTGTAATTTAAATGAAAATCAAAAGACACTTACAATTTGTGAACTAAATTCCAAATAATACAGTAAGCTTAAGTGTCCTATTCACAAGTCCTAAATATAGAAATTGTAAAATGTTCCGAATGAATGAATGTTCCGAGTTAATGAATGTTCTTAATGAACGAATGCTCTGAATGAACGAATGTCTCGAATGAATGGGTAATCTGGAATGTCCTGATGTACCAACGATAATGTAATCCTGATCATCTTTGCGAATGTCCACATGTATCCGAAAGTCATAGATATAAATCCAAAGGTTGATGAGCACTTTAGGTAACTCCATTGGATGTTCCAATAAAAAACTTCTAGTCGAATTATTTATACAGCATTACAGCATAACAAGATTACAGCACGACTATGATTCCAAACATATGATGATTAAAAAACTGATCATAAAAAACAGATGTTTTTAAAGCAGGATTTTAAATTGGAATCAATATAATGGGTATATTCAGGTCTTATATACTCTTTGCAAATGGCATATTTCACAACAGGAAACATGTCATATTACGACCCAAAATGCAATACTAAATGAGTCTTTAGTAGAAAAATTCTCAAAGAATGGTAAACAACTCTGACCTTGAACTCAAATATCTGTAAATACCTTGTTGACAACGTTAACTAAACTTAAGTGCGACTTACTATTTGACACAATTTTAACGTACAGTCATAGACTAAATGAAAACTATATTATAATTTAAAAGATGATACATAATTCCGTAACACCTACTACTCCTTAGGTTGCAGCTGTTATACCCATTCCACCCAATATGGTTGCCACGCTTACCTCTACCCAATTTAAAAACCAAAATGCCACGTTATACTTGTTCCTCATACCTCTATAGTGCTCAATTTTCTTAATCAAACCAGTCTTAATCTCATTGATCTTTTGTAATCTGAAAGTCATACCATTGTCTTCTGTTTGTAAAGAAGGATATGTAGAAGATGAAGAAGCTATCATTGAAATATTTTTTTCCAATTATGGATCTGAAAGTAAGACTAGACTTAGGTTTTACAGAGGGTTTACCTAACGGTTTTTCTTGTGCTTTTTTGGGATGTCAAATTCAACTATTCACGTTAGTTTAAGTTTGCTTTTCAAAATAGAAACGTAGTCCTTTCGTCTACTAGTATTCATTTATGGTTTACTAATTTTGTCAGGTAATATGCCAGATGTCACAAGACAATCAAATGTGAACTCACTTAGAGATGCAACCACAACTAACTTTTTAACTTCTTCAAAACTCATTTTAGCTGGTGGACAAACACGGAAGTTTAGCAACTTGTCTAGGAGGATCTTATACCTAAGTGCTAAGCTGACACTTGCATTATATAATGTGTTAATTATGTTGTTTGTCTCACTCATTTATTGGGTCCATTTTACAACATCTCTGGTATGGGATTTTCCTTTTTCATAAGCTGTGTACGTTGAATGGGTGATTTAGGTTGTTTAACTGAGCCAAATTTAGTGTATGCTGCAATGGCAATTTGTAAGTAGACCTATTATCAACTTGAATTTCGTCTCGGTTACCTTCCATTGAATTTGTGAGAAAACAAAATTCAGAAGAAGACATGTGTGATTCAAAGTCTACTCGAAAGTTAAAGAACGTCTTATTGCAAGATATTGTTGAAAATGGCATTAGGACAATAGTTTAAAATAGCTGGGGTAGATTTCTATATTGCAGATTATAAAGACAATGATTTTATTTGTGATGGCGTTGTAAGTGCAACCAGTTTCATTCAGGGGATAAAAGCGTTAATTGATCAAATGGTTGATTTAAAACTCCAGGACGAAACACTATTCAAGAGATTGATCTCAGAACAATGAAAACTCAGGATAAAATCGCTTGAGGGTTTGCTGGAGTTAACAATCAGAGATTTAGCAAAGAATTTATGAAAAAGAAATTGCAGAAAGTATTCATAGGAATATTATTGAACTTTACGTAACATACGTAGATTACATGTAGATTACACGTAGATTACACGATTTGTCTTTCAAACATTGAGACAAAAGAAAGATCATTTTAAAAACATAGCAGCATAGCAACCCAAAGTGGCGGTAAATAATTTCTTGACTTTTTATCCAAAAAAGATTTAAGATATGGAAGCACTACAAAACAAACACAGCCTAAATATCAATTAGAGCCAGTTATCATACAAACACACTGTACCAGAGGAAATAAAGATGGAATCAATAGATGCTATGCTGCCAATTGAAAACCCAGTTAGAAAAACAGAAACAATGATAGATGAATATAATGAAAGAAATGGAAGCGAGCACATTTCTGATAGGTTGTAAACCTTTGAGGAAGAAAAAGAAATGAAAAGATTTGCCAAAGAAGTTGGGAAATTGGGAGATGTAATGAAATCGTTGGAAATAGACAGGTATGGCATACAGATGGAGGACATAAAGAAAGACAGCAGCAGCAAAGAAACAGACGACGATGCACTAAAGAAGATGAAAAGTCAGTTGTTGAGCGTTGAAGGTTTGAAAGCACAAAGACTTTGACATAAAACAGAATTAGAGGGTGTTTTGAAAGGTACCATTGAAAAGACAGATTCAAAAGTTGAGGAAAGGTTGCCTTTCGGTGAAAGACTTAAACAATGATTTAAAAGAAAGCAGTTACCGTTTCAATCATTGATGTAGCTATATGAGTTATTGCAACATCTCTTGCATTAACAAGAGTATGAACGATTGATCATTTATGTCGTGATCTTTGTTTTGGTTTATATCATGAGCTGTTTCATTGCATGACTATTGCCGCGTTTGTCTTGCTTCTCTACATAGTACTTTCTCGCGTTCTGTTCTTTTGAATCATTATCTATATTCTGACACTTATAAGCTGCTAGAGTACAGTATTTAATTATTCCAGTGTTCATTCCTAAAGTAAAATTTTTAGTTGACATTTGCACATCATTGCTGTTGCCAACTACAGTATCTATTTTCATAACCATATCACTATGTTAGAGTAAAACACCCTCACCACCTACTAACCTACTACATAATCAAATATGACTTTTGAATCTATAACATATTCCTGAAACTTTCGAACTCTTTTTCTGTCTGAATCGTAATCTTGTTCACATTTTACTAAAGCCTAATTTTTTTTCGTATTAGCTGTACTTTAGTATTCATCTCGACTCTTTCATCACTCGCGTCTGAACTGAGTGTTGCTGACTTTTGCCGAGACCAAAGTACACTTGCACTGTATCGGATGCCTGGCAATGGGGTGGAGCTTATCTGTACTAAGTTCCAAAACCTGGAAGTTGGAGTACAGATTTTACGCTCCACCTTCTAAGTTATTCCGAATTAAGCTATTTAAGGCCGTCTCGTCATCAAAGAAAATGTCAGCAACATATAATGCCAAATGAATACGTTGTCGAACTATGGATCAATGCTCATAATCCATATAGATTTACTGTTCGATTTCGGACTTCGATTTTAGCCTAATGTAAAATTGGTAGATCTCGCTTAGCAGTTTATTTTAGTACGTTATTTTTATTGACCAATCACATTGCTAGCCTAGATTGCTTGACATTTTGACATTCGCTTTCGTGTCACCGAGAGGGTGTACTTGTGTTTTGCTCAAAACCGTGCACTAGTGTGAAGAGAGAGAGAGAGAGAGAGATTGTTTTGCTCCTTTTTTCCATATCTGAAACTGAGCGGACACATATTTTGTCTGAAGCAGAGGGGTTCATATCATAGGTGATGAGACAAATCAATTTGTCTCTTTAGCCGACTTTAATTTGATAATTCCTATATAAAACTACAATTTGGTGCATCAATTACGAGAAAATGGACCGTTTTCGGAACAATTTCCTTAACAATACATGCACTGACTGATAGCAGACGTCAACTTGCAATTTGTAAAAACAAAGAAATACTGAGCAAATACCGTAATTTCCAACTGAATATATTTCTCGCTACTAATGGAAACAATTACAATATTCTTGACACTTGAAACTATTTCTACTTAGCTCAGGCAACACACAGGATGTGAAATACATTTTAACATGTAAAAGACTGTTCATTGCTTTTCCGCGAAAATTAATATAAGTTGGTGCTGCAGATTTCGATATCCTACTCTCTCTCTCTCTCTTTCTCTCTCTCTCTCTCTCTCTCTCTCTCAGACAGAAAAGTACATGTATCTTTTCCTTGTTCTACAGAGTAGGGTTTAGCTTAATTTTTGTTGTTGACATTATTGAAACATTTTGACACTGTTCTAAGAATTAGCGTCATTTGACACTATTCTAAGAATTCGCGTCATTTGCTTTCCAAGTTTTAGAAAAGATAAGCACTATCTCTTTGTTTGAAATTGGCGTGGAAATATATTTGTCGAAAGATCGACATGGAAATCACAAAAATTTATATGTCATGTAACGACCTAATCAGTCTTCTTTTGTTGGTTTGCTTTCATTAAAAAAAAAAAATGGAAATCGGAGATCACTTAAGGAATTTAACATATATGTGCATATATAACCTTATATCATCGACAACGCAGTTCACTACATAGAAACGCTGATTTGCAGTTCATATTTGTCAAGATAAAAGTTTTTTTAAAAGCCTGATTTAATAATATTTTGCCTATATTTTGTGTTCTTATTTAAAAGTATTCGCTTATTGATGTCGACTTTCATATTACTGTCGACAATGTCCATGAATAACAACTTCACTTTAATGAGAAAAACTATTTCCAATGCAAAGCCTGATATAGTTAACTAAATACTGAAAAAAAATACTCCCAAATATTAATTGAAATTAATATTTTATATACCAGAGTCATATCTGATTTAGAGAAAAGGACAGATTTAGAAGTGATAATTTGATGCAAATCTCTAGCAGCAAGTTTCGGTTTGTAATCCATTTGTAGAATGTGTTTGAATTCATGTATGATTTGAGGTGATCAAATAAAGAACGGTCTTACAATTTCACCTCTTACTTGCGTATGAAATATGAAAGAGTTATTGTTTGTGATGTCCATATAATACATTTCACGTGTGATTCATTGATTTATATACATAATTTTCATAAACAAAACATAAAGTAGATGATGTGTACAATGGGATTTAATTATCTTAAGACAAAAAAGTAAATTAAATGTACGTATGACGACTTTGTAGCCAGCTGTGTTATCCTATGACTACTGACAGAACTGTATTAATTCAGATCCTTTAATAAACCTGTGGAAACTCAATAATATTCAATAACTTTGATCTTCTAAACCTATATCTCACAGCATAGAACCATCTTTGATGTATGCTTCTAAGCTGAGAAAACCATATGCGCCGCAGCATTTTTTAAAACGACATGTGCAGTGGCGGCGAGAGGGTTCGAGGCGCCCTGGGGCAATGCTCTTTAGTGGCGCACCTACTTTGCCACAGAGAACAGTTTTTATGTCAGTTGCCGACCTCCCCCTCCCCCTCCCCCATCTACGCCCCAGTTAAAAAAAAGCTCCCGACGGTGCCACGCTCGCCTGGCGCCTGTGGGCAATTGCCCCACCACCACCCCCGTCGCGCCGCCACTGGACATATGCTTGAAAATTGTGTCACCTATTCCTCACCTAATGAATACACTGCTAATTTGGGGTTCCAAAAACCAAGCTAGTAAAGAAACTGACAGTGCATGAGTAGAACCTTTTCTGCAAGAACTACTTACCTCCGGAATTGAAGAGCTTAGAAACGGAAGTGCTCAATTGAGCATGGGCAATTTATGTTCTGCAAAAAATGTATGTTTAAACATTTTTACAAAGGATTTTACTTGGTTCAGATTAGATTTATTAGATTGACTTTAGCAAGTCATCACAACAAAGAGCGCAAAGGGGTCAAGTGTGTGGAACTATTCTGTTGGATTCTTAATATACATATGTGTCCGTCAAGTTGGTATGCGTACGAATAATTACAAAATTGTATAGTAAATCGCCAGATAGCAGAGACGCTTACTTAGCAGCGATGGTGCTGAGTGCCTCCACATATGAAAGAAAGGCGAAACGATTGTTGATTATTTATCTTTTCTGTGTAAAATTATGATGCAATGGGTAAACGGGTTAATAAACTATAATCTGGACCAGCGAACTGACCTCATAACATCCCATCTTGATCTCTGTTTGTTTGTAGCTCGTTTGCTTAATATATTGTCTCGTTAACGCATCTCTGAATGCTGAAATCAATATCTTGTCTAGTAAACAGGTTGTACACTGACCCAATGCGACTAAAACAACAACCCTGAACAATTGTATGTTATCCTATGAACACAAAGTTTAACAAGCAATTAATCAGGATGCACGTTGTTTGCTTACGAATGAAAGCTTAGCTATAGTGGCGGATTTGGCGCACCAGCAATGGGAAACATTCTACAGACGCTGTCAGAAATAAGACAACCACTGAGTCAGTCACCTTGTCTGCTTGTGAGTTCGTCAGTTAGTTGGTCAGTAAGTAAGTCAGACAGTCAGCCAATTAGTTGTTCGTTAGCTAGTAAGTACATCCTTCAAAAAATTCGTAGAATAACTAACTGTATACCTATCAAGGTAATACAATACGATTCGGCAAGACTCTATTCTTCAATTGCCGACGTTGAAAAAATCACTAGTTGGGCCAACTTTGTTCAGCGGTTGTAATTCAGAGGTTGGGATAAATGCGTTGACCCAATGCTGGGCCAAGTTTGGCAAGTTTAATATTTTCTACCTATAAAGTAAATCACGTGACGCCTCTTGAAACTAGACCTGATGAAGCAGAGTACTTTTTGAACGCTTCAGTAAGTGATGTTTTTTTCTGTTGAAAGATTTCTTCTACAGAATGAAATATTTTTCATATTGTATCATATAAGTAGATATTTGTCTCCATCATGAATTTTATATATATATATATATATATATATATATATATATATATATATATATATATATATATATATATATATATATATATATATATATATATATATCTTTTAGAATGATATTTGGCACAGAGATTACAAAACGTTCGTGGAAACGAGATGGATGGTTTTATTCATGCATGGCATGGTCGGGACGGTTAAGTTTGGCCGTTTATGTAACAGTTTTGTAATTAGATCTAACTAAGATTATTTCTTTTTACCTAATTGTTGTTTCTTTTGAGGATTAAATCAGCCGGGATATCATCTTTATTTAGAGCATTACGCACATAGATTCATGTAAAATGTCACATGACATAATACATGACTGTCAAACATCATTTTGCTCATTGGTCCTCCGTTGCACCAACATTGTTCCAAAAGGATACAAACTTTGATTTTATGCTAATTAGCGAATTAGTGTGTTTTCAAGGAGAAATAATTTTGTGTTCAGATTTTTTTGAGGGGAGGTGTTCTGTATATTTAATCTATGATGTGTGTTTAAATTTTGTCCATGCTAGTAAGTTGTACTTTAGATTCTGGTCACTTGCAAACAGAATGTTTACAAGCATTTGAGTTCAAGACCAGTCTTGTTTACAGTTAGTCTGGGTTTTTGTTTTTTACTTGAATTGCTTCACATCATGTTATGATATAATTCAAGTGAAAATGTGTGTAAATAGGGGTTTGGTAAACAAATAATTCATTCCTGTTTTAGATCAGTCTGTGGGAATCCATTTGTGATCAGATTTTACATTGTGCCGTTGAAATCAGATATAATTCGAGATTAATTATTTATTTAATATATTCATTGGAATTACTGAAGTGCTGATTGACTTCTGAATTAATACATTACTTTGGACTTTTGTGAACTTATTCAAAGACATTCTGGATTGTATTTTTGTGGTATATCGGGATATTCAAGACTCATTGGGAACATTCTATATTTTGGGCTTTTGATTTGGACATTTAGGATTATTTGGAATTTGATTCACAATAATGTGTCTCTTGAATTTCACTTTGTATTGTAGGGAAATAAATTGCTTGTTGATATTACTTACATTGTTGGTTTCACTTTCTTTCTGTTACATATTTTGTAAGACATAGAGTCATAACATTTTGATAATTCACTGGAGTGAATTATCAATTATTAGTGTTCACTCTAGCTACAGGAACTACTTTTGTGGTGAGAACATAGTTACTTCCGCTTTGATTTTCTGTCAGTGGACTACTTTTTTTTCCTCTATATGTAACAGTACTGTCTGTGGCGTCTGCAACCAAAATTAAAATGGAAGAACTGAGAACTGTTGAAATTTCAGTAGAACTATTACTGTCAGATATAACAGTTGCTGATAAAAATCTTCAAGGAACTGACTAATTGTGTTTTTTTTTTTCTTCAGAGCCAAGGGGAACAAAGATTCCCAGAGTTTATTCCTCCATCAGAGCTAAATCAGCACATTTCTCGTTTCACGTTATCTGTAAGGAAAAATGGAGGTGATGAATTTGAACCATCAACACTTAGTGGTATGATTTCATTAATTGATCGATATCTACGTACAAGTCATATGGTGTTTCCATAATAAATGACATTCAATTTGATAAGTGTAGATCTATTCTAAAAACGATGCAGAATGATCTTAAAAGTTTGGGAAAAGGCAACAAACCGAGGGAATCTACTTTCTGACCAGGACCTAGAGAAGATGTATGAAGCTAAGATTCGGGGTGATGACAATCAGGCTGCTCTTTTACAGTCAATGTGGTTCATCTGTACCATGCACTTTGGGATCCGGACAGGAAAGGAAACACACAACCTGCAGTGAGGTGACATCTCCCCTCAAGTAGACGATAGCTACCAGGAGTATATTGTTTATAACACTGCAAAACAGACAAAAACAAGAACCGAAGATAATGAAAAAAAACAAAAACAAAAACAAAAAAAAACAAGGTAATGAATGTGCTGGATCCTTGCAAATAATTTGAATAATATTGTAAAAAGTAAAACATAGAATCTCCATTGAATAAGTGCATGTTATAACTAATGCCATGCATTTTTGGATTTTCGCTTAGTGTAGAAAGGAGGCCAGTTTGAAAAGTTTTACATGCTTGAAAAAATAACCTTTAATTTTCTTCCGTCACCATGATGTACCAAGAATTATCAAAACTCATCGACGGTGCTGTAGATTAAACACTATGGTGGTTATTGAGGTCTTTGTATACTTTAAATAAAATAGCATGGTATACGTTAAATAAAATAACAAAGTGCTCCGAAAAACCAACGTTAGCAAGCATAGGTTTCAGTTTTATATCCTTGCAAAAGCCGAACGACTAAAATACAGATCTGAAAATAAAAGTATCCATTATAATCTTGATCAATAAAACTTAAATTAAGATAGTTTTAAAGTTGTCGTGACGACGACTGATCCTACCTGTGTACACGTGAACTGAATCTGATAAAGTCCTTAATTCTATTTCTCAGATTAACAAAACCAAGAGCATATACCATACCTGACATCCCTCAGAAAGATCCTATAGGTCTTTACAAACTTTAAAGAGACAAGCGACCAGCAGGGATGAATGACCCTGAGAGTCCCTTTGCCATCTCAATAAACGTGGCAAACCCCAAATCTGGGCAGTGCTGGTACAAAAAGACACCCATGGGGATCAACAAGTTATATGGGATCATGAACGAAATGATGGCTGATGTAGGTCTCTCTCGTACTGACAAGCTTATAACTCCTTACAGGTAGATTCTAAATACTTATAGATCGCATGTACAGTTTATCACAAATAGATTGAAGCAAACTCATGGAACTAATTCTGTTGAATTCAAAATATATTAGATAACCTTTCCTAATATGAAATTGTCATCTGAACCTTAGCTTAATATGAAGCAATAAATCTCTATTGAATTAGCACATACATTAATAATGTAGTATACCTGTATCACAGCAGATACTTAAGTAAAACTGTAAGTAACTAAGGCAAAAATGTAAAACCACTGTAAGATATGAACACCTACATGTACATACCACTGACATATATGTATGCATACTCTTTACAATTCACAGTTTCTATTTATAGTCTTCTGAAACACCTCATTCAGAAGTTAAAGGATGAATCAAATAATTCAAATATCAGGACACAAAACCATCAACTCATAAAATAAATACAGCAACTAAGACCCTGAACACAATAGAAATATTTCCAACATTGTCTCCAACGCACCTGCAGTATCATCTGTCCTCCAACCTGCCATACGTGAAACAGCCTCACCAGCGACCATCAGTTCCCCTAGTAGAGAATGGCAATCAATTCCTGGCTAAGAATTATCTGGGATTTTTTTCACATTGACGTCCATGTACATCTTCACCAGAAAGTGAAACTCAGTCGCTTTCACAGACTGCCCAAATTTCACTAGTACACATTCAAAGGGCAGCGAGCGTGTTCCTTTAGCGCCGATGTGACATTTACTAAAATACACTTAAAATGTTCACTAGCTCTGTATATACGCTTCAAAGCTTCTTACCTCTTCCCATATTCTTGTTACTGTAGCCAAATTCAGCTTCGTTTACTCACGTTTCCCATCGATTCGAATGTTCAGAAATGGCGTCTCATCAATTTCACTTCGGTTGAACGTTTTTAAATATTTTCTTGCGCGCTAATAAAACAAAGCAATTTCATAATCGATAAACTACTTGTGGGAGTTGGGTTTTTTTTATTAGTAATCCTTTGTATCCTTCAAACTTCTAGTTTGTCATTATGGAGATATCAATTTATTTTTTATCTGTCTGGTGTGGAACTAACAGGTGCACATAACACAGCAGAACATAAACGGTTAACAGCTTACATTACCATAAGAAATCTGTTGCTTTAATCTGTTAACACTTTAGCTAGCCAATACGTTTGAGTATAAAATAAAAAGTACATTTGCTTGTACTGGGTGAATAACAGATGTATTTCATCTCGTGGCCGACAAATTCAGTTATTTTCACCCACTCGATGAAACATATCCATTATTCACTCAATATAAGCAAGTATCCTATATGTCTCCAACGTCGGCCCAACTTGGCTAAATGAGCTTGGCTCAACGTCACTTTGGTCATTTGGCCTCTATTGGACCAACGTGTCGGGCCAATAATGTCCCGACGGATCATCATAAAATTGTGACATTGGGCTGACGTTGGTTCAACAATGCTCACCGTTGGACCAACGTGAGCCAAACACGTTAGACCAACAGAGGGTAATGCTCACAATGACGTTGGGACAACTTTATTTAGTCACGTTGGGCTGACGTTTGAGATGACGTTGGTACAACGTTGGCCCAATATGGGTGTGCTATCTGGGAATGTCACAAATTCAGTGTCGTGATGGATTTTAATAATCAAGCGATAATTCTCTGATGAGCCCTCAATTGTTAAGAAACAAATGGATGTTTCCTGCAGTGACTAAGTTTTTCTCACGATGAAACGTTTCGCTACTATTAAATTCCGAAATGCCGTCAAAACTGTGCAACCAAGACAGAAATTTTAAATATTTACTCAAGCTTAAGAAGATCACAAATTAATTATTGTTGTAAGTAAATGTTGTCCTCATTATCATCACGTAAATCCAATGTACACTAGCGTGTTCAAATAATTCCTGTAATGGCAATATGCATAAACAAATGACGTTTCTTCTCTTGTAAGCTGTCAGCATTCCTTGCCTGTTTAAGCTCGACTACTAATGACATGTACAAGTTGGAATGGAAGCAGTCATTCGCTTTCTTATGCACGATATCGATATTCGGAAAATATAAGAAGCATTATTACTTCAGAATCCTTTACTCGTCAAAGGAAACATTGTAGTTTATTTAGATTGTTTGATACATTTTCCCAATGAGAATCAGAGAGATATCTTACAAATCTTATAATAACAAGATATTATAATGAACTTAAGAAAAATACAAGACCTAAGGGATGTGTTATTTAGTATATTTGGTAGTGTGGACAAGGAAAAGTCCACAGTGCGAAAGAAAAGAGGAGCAGAAGGGAGGAGTAAACGTGACAGACTAGTTAAAGACAGTTATACATTGTCTTTGTACAAAAATAAAACCCCATACACTTTACTTTTTATTGATATAAAAGACTTTGACACTGAATAAAATCTACACAAGATTTTCTATGGAAAGGAAAAATAGTTATAATATCTAACACGCTCACCGGGTCATCGAATATGTTCACAACATCTAGAAATTTACTGGAACGAAAATTGACAGCGTTAAAAGGTTTGTAAAAGATAGCTTATACGTTTAATGACTAATAACTTTTATTAAATATTCCTAAACTTCCTAATTTTATATTTATATGTAAGGTAAATTGAGATACAAGATATTCAGTTTATCTGGGGAACCATGAAATGACACGAAATCCATGATATCCATTATATGAGTATCAAAATGAAATCTTTGGTTGATAGATGAGGAAGTTATTTTATCCGGCGTGATACTGTACTCCAGGGTCGCAGACATTTTATTCCGCTTCAATAGAGTCTTGAAATTTTAGTTGATAGCAACACGAGTAGTATATTATATTGGAAATATAGCTCAAAAGTTGTTTTGATGTAATTTTTTGCCTATTTTTTTAATTGTTATTTTTTAAAAACAAATTTGGTCCAATACACTGCACTGTTAAAAGCAATTTTCATAAAAAAATTATTACGTTTTACCCTATTATCCCAAATTTATCATATTTTTCTTACTTTTGGTGATCAATTGAAAAAAAACCCCCACTAAAACCCAGATTTGATTACGACTTTTTATCCAAAGTATTACTTTTTGACCTATTTTTATCAAACCATTACCCTATTTTCTAGTAAAGAAAAAACCAGTTTTTACTGGAAATAACTGGAATATTTTCTGTACTATTTAAGAATTTTAATTTTAAAAATAGCATATAAAACCTAAAACACAATGGACCATCTATCACTTTAAACATTAATCTAATAAATATTGTTAAGAAGTAAACAGTTAAAAATATCTACTATTTACTCTATAATCTAAACAAATATCCAACCCAAACTATAAAAATAAATAATATTAGCTTAAAAATATGGTAAATAATTTTTTTAAATAAATTAAAACCACTTTGTTCTAAACCTTTACCGCTGAATCTGACACAGTTAGTTTAATTAAGGTAACATTAGCTCTAGAAGTTTTATGTAATTTATTTTAAATCACATAATTCGAAAACTATACTATGAAAATATATTGTAGTAGTACTATGTAATTTAATGAAACATTTGGTAAAGAAAAAAGTACAAAAAATTACAGTGAAATAGTTTATCTCTATTTTTAAATGGTTATTAAAAACAAAAAACACATTAACACACACAAAAAAAAAATTGGCAAAAAAGAGCTGAGTAATTTTGATGTGAAACATATAAGAAGATTTTCTTGAATATATATATATACAGAAGAAATTATTTGTTTATATACTCCAGAGGTTGCTTATCGTGTAGTAGATAGCGCGTGGTTACATTGGCTGTTCGACTATAAGCTTTTATATAGTTGATAGACGTGTAATAGTGAAAGATTACTACTTAGTCTCTAAATTAATGAAGGAGAATATATTAAAGTTTATAAGGGGGAGAATCGAAAAAGAAGTAATGCTAAATTTGTATGGCAATGGATGTATCTTTTATGGTAGAATCAAAGACATTTGAAAGAACTATTTCTGCAAAGTTGATAAATGTATTCAAACATTCAAATATAGACAGAAAGTATTAGCAATTAAGGAATGATATTACTTTTCAAATTAGTGAATTTCTTACTGGAGAAGGATTAGCTATTGCATTAAAGAAAATAATAAGAATTGTGTTAAAAATAATTATATATGTAGGTTTAGTAAGTGGAAATAGACACTACATTCTACCAGACTGGATAGTTAACAAAAAAGAAACAATAAATGTAAAACAATAACGATGATTATTGCTTTTTATATGTATGCAATAGAATCATTAGCAAATCCATCAACTGACAATATAGAAACACCATCTAAGTATGATATATCAAAATGTTGAGAACATTTTAACAAATATCAAATAAAAATTAAAGATATTCCAAATTCTGAGAAACGTTTTAGTATTTACATATTTGTATATCAATCTGTAGAAGGTGAAGACACGCTTGCTCCATTGTGTCCAACTGATAATTATAATGAACACAACCACTATAATTTCATATTGTACAATGGTCACTATGTTGGAATTACTAACTTGGCTAGGTTATTGAAAAAAAACAACATACAAAGCTTAATTCTTCTTTTCATCTCTATCACAATTGCACATGGCGTATCTGTTCTGAGAACAAATTTGAAAATCACAAGAGATTTTGTTATAAAAACAAACCATAACAATTAGAACTAGCAAATATTAAATATATACAATTTATAAACACAAAGAAGCAAATAATAAATATATACAATTTATAAACACAAAGATGCAAATATTAAATATATACAATTTATAAACACAAAGAAGCAAATAATAAATATATACAGTTTATAAACACAAAGAAGCAAATAATAAATATACACAATTTATAAACACAAAGAAGCAAATAATAAATATATAACAATTTATAAACACAAAGAAGACCGTATAACATATGCTTGTGGTTTATACCTTTGAATGTGTATTAGGAAAGCAGGATCGATTTATCTTATCGGTCAAAACATAAACACACTTAATCTGAGTATTGTATTCATGTTGTATTTAATTATCAACAGTATTCTCCAAAAGTTCATCGTGGACCAGACTGTCTTACTGAATTTGTAAAAGATATAAACTATTTGGATCATGATTTCTACTACATATACCCAAATACTAAGGAATTTCCTACAGTTATTCATAATCTAGTATGCTGTAAGTCACATTTATTAATTAAAGAGCTGGTTGAATAAGTAAATATTAGATCTTATAATACAGAGCGTTCTTAAACATTTAGCAAAACCTTCTATATAAAAGCCACAATTAATAAAAAAGGTGAAAAAATAAAAGTATACAAAATAGCAAGATTTATTGACTCGCTTAACTTTTTGAATCAGTCACTGGAAAGTCACACAAAAAATCGTTCCAGACACTAGTTTTAAAGAAACTATATATTATTTTAAAAATATTACAATAGAATTCTTAGATATTTATCCTTATGAACATATTGATTCATTCGAGAAATTTAATGAAACCAATCTTCCTCCATTCGAGACATTCTACAGTCTACTAAAAGATGTCAGTATTACTCTAGAAGACTAAAATTCGAATAAAATGGAATTACTTTAAATTTAACAAATTAGGTGCTCTTTGTTACTATTACGTAAAAAGAGACACCATATAGCAGGCTGACATATTTCAATCATAGATAAATTTCTGTCTTTATGTATATTGATTATACCCTGTATACTATTTTTCAGCACCTGGATTATCAGCTGAAGTTTATGAAAAAGCAAAACTATAATTATATATTTTATACACAAACATCATAATTTATATGACATGGCTATGTGTCAGTCACTTCCTACTTCAGACATTAGGTGGGCAACAGAAGATCTTGAAAATATAAGAAATACTATATTAAAATGGAGTGATAGTAATGAAACATGAGCTTTTTATTGAAGTTAACTTTGAAATGCCAAAAGAACTTCATGATTTATTCTAAGATTATCCCTTGGCCACAGAACATACTATACCACACACCAACAAACAAAAAAAAAACACCAAAAAAAACAAAAAAAAATATATAAAAAAAAATTAATAGAACAAGAGCTTGAATCAGTTTCTAATACACCAAGAGCTTGAATCAGTTTCTAATACACCAAGAGCTTGAATCAGTTTCTAATACACCAAGAGCTTGAATCAGTTTCTAATACACCAAGAGTACTTTTTACGCTATATAATAACAAACATTACTTAGTACATTATAGATTATTAAAATTTAATGCTAACGTAGAAATAAAAATTTTAAAAATTCGTTAAGCCATCTTATTTGTTTAAAGAAAAACATGCAAAAATATACATACTTAATACTAAATTAAGAACTGAAATAGAAGATCCTTTCTAAAAAGATCAATATGCGCTAATAAATAATGCTAAATTCGGTAAAACAAAAGTAAAAAAAGAGAAAAGGAACTTTGAGGAAGTATGAAAATTTGTAGTCCGTTGGGAATGGGAAAAAAAACAGTAACAGGTGATGAAACCTGGATATACATTTTTGAGCAGGCAGCAAAATATAGAAAGGAGGTTTCTGTCGTTCTAAATGAGGCCCGACCAAGAATTGCAAAGGAGACAAGTGTGCTGGAAGGCTTTGTACACACTACCACCCAATTGTACGAGGGTGCAATAAACTAATAAACCGAGGAACGGTCCATTATGTCAGGAGCCCACACCATAGAAGACAAATATAACAGGAACCGTTTACGTACAAAATATTTTACAGAACGTTGTTTGGTATCACAATTTATTCCGTCCAAGCACAGTCGTCCGTGGCGTATAAGGTCTTCACGGCAACGCCCCTGCACATAATTTATCCGCCGCAAATAAATTCTTCGAGGAGAATAAGATCACTATTTTCTACATCCACCAAACTCCCCTGATGTTCCCTCTCCTCCCCCCGTAGTTTTATGTTGTTTTTTTTTTTCTCAAGTTTAAGAAGATCCTGGCAGGTTAACGATCCCACACTAACAATGCTTTTTTTTTTTTTGTGGCATTTTCAGAGTGAATCAGACGGCTGAAAAAAAATGTATGGAGATTAATGGAGAATACTTTGAAGGTATGAAATAACTGATTTTACAAGTTTTACGCCAAGACCTATACTCCGACTCTAACCTGAGACTGTTGCAACGACTCTAGTACGGTGTCTTATCTGAAGTTTTATTCTGTGTGGAAAAGGCTTGAATAACAAACTCTCTTGTGATAGGAATGCAATGTGAAATATAAATTTATATTAAATTAACAATCAATCAATCAATAAATAATAATAATAATAATAATAATAATCATTGGGTGAAAGTCATGAAACAATTTAACGCAAGTGTAAAGGAAAGGAGAAAAAAAGGGGGGGGGGGATCATGAGTGGTGACTGTGTCTATTTGTGAATATGACAATACTGCAATGGGATGGTTAATTTTTCTATTTAAGACCGAACTGTCCTTGTGTTTTCAACAGTGTCATTCAATATTTATCGGCCGACCCTGTGTTGGAGAGTCTATGAACATCGTCTCAAGGGATTGGACAAAAAGACTGACTGAGTTGTGGTGGTTGGTGAATTTTGTATTTAGTTTATTGTGGACGTGGTACTTGTGTTTATTCATTCTCTTCTTTAAGTCCATGATTCCGACAATTTAGTCGGCGACCAGTTCTTGTATGCAATGGGGTAAATTATATTGTTGCTACAAAGTTCCAATGTTTGGTTGATGTAGAAGCTTACTCTTGCTTTCGAACTTCAGATCGTTTTGCTTCCGACAGATATTTACAGACGGGGAAGCGCTTGTCTTAACATTTATATGTATCTGTGTTGGAGGTACGGTTTTGGATTAATCTGGGCCCTTAGCCGGTGATCTTTGAGATTGGTTTGGCCGGCGATAAGCATAGGAACTCCTCCTTGCATGGTCGGAAGATTCGATTAGGTTCCAGTGTCTCCGGATCATATGTTGTAGCTTTAATGCAACAGTGTGATATGTTACCACGAATGAGATGCGTGTATTGGCCCTCTTAGGAAAGGACCCTGGTTTGATCAATTGCTCTGCCAGCATATTTACTTTTGTATCTTCTTCTTCTAAGATACCCCTTGAGTTCACCGATGTTATGTTGGAAAATCTTTGAGTTGGAGCATATGCGTTTCATATGAAAAGTGAGGCCGTATAGAAATTTCCTTCATGACGTGCTTAGAGTTGCAACTGGATGGTAGCAGATACTGACGCGAGTCAATTAGTTTGCAGCCGCTTTGATATAATGTCATCAATTAATCTGCATCAGTCAGGGGATCTATGGGATGTTTCGTTGACGAGTTTTTATTCAGGTCAGCAATAACAATACAACCCTCCAAAGGTGAATTCCACTCAATAATCTGATGGGCGATAGACTGCCGTGAAGTTCCTCTGTTGCAATCCCCTCGCGGGCTCAGGGACGTAGAATAGGCTCGATGCACCCTTCTTAATGTTGAAAGGGGGACGTAGAATAAGCTCGATGCACCCTTCTTAATGTTGTAAGGGGGACGTAGAATAGGCTCGATGCACCCTTCTGAATGTTGTAAGGGGGACGTAGAATAGGTTCGATGCACCCTTCTGAATGTTGTAAGGGGGACGTAGAATAGGCTCGATGCACCCTTCTTAATGTTGTAAGAGACGACTAATGGAGGTAGCCTTTTTACCTGGGATGCATCAAGTCTTAAGCTTCACGCTAGGAAGGAGACGGGCTTTTCAAACAAAATTTTAAGAGCAATATATATATATAATATTTTGCATTTTACGGACGTTACTCTTTTTTGCCTGTATCTTTGTTTTCTATGCCATTTTTTACTCATAAACTTAGCCTGTACTAGATAAGCCAGGACTGTGCTGATGTACAGTTAAACCACATACATACATACATACATACATACATACATACATACATACATACATACATACATACATACATACATACATACATGCATAAATACATACATGCATGCATGCATACATACATACATACATACATACATACATACATACATACATACATACATACATACATACATACATACATACATACATACATACATACATACAAACATACATACATACATGCATGCATACATGTCATGTTTCGCTACTACAGTCTCTAGTATTCTGTTTGGGGCACATCCACCCACGATTATACTTCAGATACAGCATTTCGATAGAATGGGCAGTGTGTTGGGTTTAGTTTAAATGGGCAGTGTATGGGTTTGGTTGAAATGATTAGCGAGTTTCGTGTTGACTTTGTTTCTGATATGGCTGTTGTAGTTGATCGTTCTTTTTCGGAAGTTAGTCGTTTTGCCAACGCATTTGGAGGTACAGAGTTTGTACATCAGGACGTGAATGACTTTTTCACCGACACATCCAAACATTTATTACTCCTGTTGATGAAAATTCGAAAGTAGTAGTCTCTTAGACAACGTCTGTCTTTATGTCTGTATGTGCCCGTTTCTGCACTGTAGTTTGAGTTCAGTCTGTCAAGATGATTTTTAAGTTTTCGTTGTCGTCAGTATGCGAGTATAGATGATTCTTTCAAGACCTATTTTAATAATGTGTACTATAATTCAAAGGTTTATATTATAAACCAAATAAAACAACACTGACCTACATATGCTTACCTCTCCCCTTTTTTCTGCAAAGCTTTTAAGCTTACCATTTCTATTGCTGATTCAGCAATGACTATATCTTCAAAAAATTTAGTTTTGCTCGAAAGTTAGTCGGAGACGGGGACCCCTTTATATGCTATAATGGATCAAAGGTACGCAGTTATTAATTTAAGTTTTTATTTCATAACCGTAAATGAGTCTCCCAGATTAACATGCAGCCTTCCACTACTGATTATCCTTAAAATAATTTTTGGCAAATTTCTGTTATTTCCATTTGTGTCTTCTGTAGATAATCTTATCGTCCAGCTCATCTAAACTTGTTATCGACATCAGCTTGAGCATATAGGATTTTGCTTGGACCTAATTATCATCTGCAATTTTCTTATTTTATGACATTGAAGACCTCTAATTGTTTGCAGTTTGCTTCCATTGCATAAGACTGACTTTTAATATTTGTATTTATATTGTTAAGTGGCTACTGTGTAGCGGTATAAGAGGCCTATAACCAGCCTAGCTGATCCGGACCTTTAAGGCAAGTGGTTTTTTGTTTCTTTGTTTTAATGGCACTTTTAATACATAATTGGTTATATAATGCAGAGGAATGGGAACTAAGCGCCTTTCCAAAGGACACATCTAGGCAGGTGATCTGGGCTGGCCTGGGCGGATGTCGAACTAGCAACCCTTGAATTACGAGTCCGACGTTCTACCACCTGAGCTACTCTAACTCCCTGGCTAGTGGTATATCTGCCTCACTGAGACAGACAAACTGGATTCGGTTCCCGATTGCTATAATTAGACTTTGTATCTCTTCTCGTTAGAACTCAAACTAGATCGACCTTTTTTACCTCTAGCAAAGACCTGGATGTAAACATGTTGCGCCATAGACATCCTTACCTAAAGTGGCCATTACCAAATGTGTGTTGTGCATATTTGTATCTCGCGAACCGACAATTTCATTTTGGAGGGGGGGGGGGGTGGAGCTGAGGGTGGTTGGGGTTTTCTTTTGAACCATGATATTTATTTTTATTCTACCGCAAGATAATAATTTTTTTTCTTTTAAATTTAATGGATTTAATTAGTTCTATTTCTCTGCAAAGTAGAGGAAGACTATTTCTTTTAAACTAGTTGGGGTCCGGAAATTTCTTTTCAGAAAAAATAATCACAGCCCACCTACCTCACCCCCCGCTCCCCCCACCCCCACCCCGACTCCCATCGCCACCAGGTCGGCCCCTTATATTGAACATTATGTTCGCGTTTCTCTATTCTTTCAGATATATCTTTTCCGAAACTGTAGAAAAGCTAGAATTGGATAAGTCATATTATACTGTTATTTACTGCCCAAAAGTTCAAGAAAGAGGATCACTTGCATTTCAAAAATAGCGCGAGTCAGTACGATTTGTAAACAAGGTGGTTGTTCTTGATTGTCCTTGATTCTGTCAGGTAATGTCCTCCTTTCAGTTCACTCCAGATAAGGCACGTGTGGTTTAAGCACCAATCATAACTGAAGCTCGTAACTTACCCGATTATATATAATCGCAAACTATTAACTGCTCATTCACATGTATTCTACAAAGCGAGCAAACGGTTGTTAGTCAATAGATCAAGTGTAGCAGACGACAGCATCAAGTGGCTTATTATCGTTATTCCACAATGGAATTATATATTGAAATTCCTTTTCCAGATTCCGATGCTAACACTACGGAGAAAGAGAGAACGTATGTAATTTTTTCCCGCTTTACAAGTGTGTTAAAGATTTACATTACAATGTATGACGCAAAGAAGTTTCTAATTTTAAAGTACTTTTACATGTACCAAAATATGGAGGAAATACTCTCTTTTATACAATTCAAAATTAAATAATATACGAAAGTATTTCTCATATGGAAAGTTCTTGCTATAAATTTTTGAAGATGTAACTGTCTGTAAGGAAGTATTTTGGTTTTCACCTGCCAAAGATTATACTCTACCAGTAATATTCATAAATGTGTCAACCTAATGGAAATTGCTCTTAAACTGGCCAGATTAGTCCTATAAATAAGTCATAGGGTGTGATGGAATAGTGAAAATGTAGGAGGGGGCATAGAATATAAAGTGTAATGGTAACAGTAAGCTGTAGTGGTCCCACTATGATCTGAAAAGAAATACTGATGTAGTAACGACAACATACAATATTTCCTGTCTACGACTGTCTAATTATTGCAACAACGTAAGGTTTTCATTTTTAGGTACACTTAACAAACACTCTTAACACTTATTATATTATTCATATTTTTATTAATGTAAGAAATATCCTCAGTGTCTGTTTGAGTAAAATATTTGAATAGGGGCGTTGTCGACTATGGTTCTACAGATACACAACTGCTACAAAATGTTTACCGTGTGTTTTCCAGTATGTCATTTGCTCAAGTTTATTTTTTGTATGATCATAAATTCACTTCTCTTTGAGTGTACAACAAGTGTAAGCAGGGACTTTCAATGATTGACTAAGATGCTTACACGTGTATTAAGTTTATCATATAGATATGTTTGAGAAAAAAAATGTATACATTTAGCTCAGAACTACTCAGAGCGTATAGTTTAGAGTTCGTATCCCCCTCTTTATGGTGTAGGCTGCTCTGGAATGATGACACGTCAGTACTAGACAAGTTGATGCAAGCCATCGATGAAAATAGACTGATCCTGGGTGTGTACGAGTGCGCTCTCACCCTAGAAAAGTATGTCTTACATTTTTGTTCAAAGCCACACATATAGTTGATTAATGCTTTTGACTCCATGTCACGTACAGTTAACGAGTTTTTGCTATAATTGCAACAACAACAATAACAATAACAACAACAAAAATAGTGAAATACAACAATTATGGCCCACAAACACAAGCGATATTATACTTACAAATACAGACGAGCTTATGTAACTAAAAAATATAGGACGAAACTGGTTGAACAAACTAGACCTTTAAAATACATCACATTGACAATTTTGTCGTACACTTGGCTTGAATTGTTATTGATGTATTATCTTTGGTTGATGAGCGACCACTTAATTTTCGGAGGGGTGGTGGTGGAGGCGGCGGGGGATTTTCTTTTGAACCAGAATATGTTTTGTTCTTATACCTCAAGATAACAAAAATTCCAGACATCATATTAAACATACCTCTCTTTAGGGACCGACCATTTAATTTATGGGCCGGTGTGGGGAGGGTTGACTTTGGATTTTCTTTCGAACCAGGATTTTTAAAATTAGTTTTGGTACTTCAAGATTATTATCTCAATTAACATAATTGAGGGCCAGACACTTTAATTTTTTTTTGAATCACCCCACCCCCACCCCCACACAAATCTAATGTTCGTCCCTTATCATGACTTCACTAATTCAATTCACGAAGGGGTCTTAGCAACTGTATTATTTCCTTGTACATCTGTCCAACTATTTTGCTTCTTAAATCCTTTTTTAATCACTACCACGCAACATTATTATTATTATTACTATTATTATTATTATTATTATTATTATAGTTCTCCTGATAGTGTTCAAATGTGCGTGCTGCCTCTTACCGGAATGTCTGATACAATCTTACAAATCGAGCCCAAGCTGATAGAGGCCTTCTGTTGGGAAAATGAAATACTAATCATAAAGGTAGAAGGTCTTCTTTTGTTTAACGTGAAAATTTTCTTTACTTGTAGAATTTAACTTCTTATAAATGCCAAGAGATATACACTCACAAACAATAGCTTAAAAATTAGAGATGATATATGATAATGAACATTATGATACTGGAATATATCATCTTAACAGTAAAGCAGCGTATTAAAGTTGTAGTTTATATTTGTAGTACCAAAAACAATATTTTGTACAAAAAGGTTTTAAATTTACAGGTGGCCAAAGCTGAGAATCTGACACACTACCTTCAGATGAAAGGGAGACTTAGTATGGAAGATATACTGACCTGCATGATTATCACTGATTCCAATCGTTTCCAAGGTTACGGGCAATCAGGGTTGGGTCACTCAAGTGTCCTGTCAAATTTTCCTGTTTGAAGATTCAAGACTCTATCTTGACAAAAGTACAGGTAGGTAAATGTGATATGAACTAGTTTATTTTCGTTCCTGCTTCACCACATTATGAAAGTAAAAACAAATCCGATACTCAATCTTCGAGGACATCTTTTTTGTACATAAATGTTATATATGTTGTATACATATTAGCATGAATATAAGCGATATTTCCAAATAAATAAATTTAACGAATAAATAAATACGTTATAATACATTGTGACAATATATTAATTTTTCTCTTCAGAGATGTCCTAATCTCGTTCAATCAGCGATTGTGTAAGGCAGGAGAACGTCAGCATTATCCTCAATTACATATGACTACCCATCAATAGGCAGGATTGTTCCGTGTCCATATAGCTGGTGGCGCACTTGCCGTAACTGGAAAGAGGAAATCAACAGTATCTACTCTGAAAAATGAGTGTTGTTTTTCCATATTGGACGTCTGGAGGTTGGCAAGATGAGCGAGGAAGTTATTTCATCATACTACTTACACTGTATTCAAGAACAATAATCGTATTTCCAAGATAGAACGATGAAAGTATGCCTCATTTGAATTTTGGAAAACGTATTTGTGTTTACATATTAATCTTGTGACTTATTTGACCTTTAGTCCCTTATCTTTCTTCCACATTTCATCTTCTCTACCTATATCATATTTATCCACTTGGTTTTAATTACGCCGCCTGTTTATTCGATTATCTCGGTCGTTTTGTACTGGACTATTATAAGTCAAGTCATTTATATTAGCTTACTGCTTTTCATGGTGTATACAATTATGAACGCTCTAGTAGTGGAGGACTTCAAAGTGATATGAAGATGACTTGTAGCCCAATAGCATTTATTTACAAATGTAAATGTTGTTGTTGTTGTTGTTTTTCTAAACGAAAAATATTCTTAATAAATTGAGGTCGTTTAAACCAACTGATTTCTATAAACGACAAGAAACATAGAAAACAGTTTTGTGTGTCATTATTCGGCAAGACAACCGTAATACAACCAAAATAAACCCAAACAATAGTACACAATTTTCACAAAGCGATGTAAATTCATCTGATTAGAATAATATAAATTTTAGTTATGTAAATCATTAAAATATAACCTCTAGACGCAATAACAAACACTATATCATCCATCAATCATACACCCAAATAATGAGAATTAAAAGTTATTTTAGCAACTTCTAAGATATACAAGGTATTTTTTTAAATAACCGGGATAACCAGTGAGGAAAACCTGGGAAACTCTTTATCTTTAAAAATCAAACCCTATGCAAAGTACGAAACTGTAGAGCGGAACCTATGCCAATTCGAAAGACTCATTATCACTATGTGCCCCATAAGTTCACAACAAGCATAAAGTGCCATTCTATGCCAATTCGAAAGGCTCATTATCACTATGTGCCCCATAAGTTCACAACAAGCATAAAGTACCATTCTAAAGATGTAGAATGTTATGCTATTTCGATAGGATCATTATTGCTATATGCCCCATAAGTTCACGACAATCATAAAATGCACAGAATCAGTGCAGTATCCGCGCCCACGTAAACATACGTCGATTTGCCTTGATATAGTGAACGGCAATTACGAACTAACAATGCCTGACGTAATCATGATATCACAACACTGCCAGGCGACTGGTAAGTCTTTCCTGCGGCTTGCTGTTGAAAAAGGTTATAGTCTGTTTTACAATGTACCCGTGATTGATTTCTGACATGTAAAAGGACAGATTTTACGCATTTTGAAGAGTGGATATGAAAGTAATAGAACAAAATCTCATCCTTCTTAATTTGCTCATTCAACATACAAAGAAACTAATGTCTTTTTTAAACCTGACAATCTGTTATGGTTTATGTTTAAAACAAATGTTATCGGACATACACTGGGCTAATGGATCTCAGTCAACAGTTAGCGTCTCGATACTTTGATTGCATACTTGCTTGTTCGCAGTAAATCGCCGTCCGCTGTAGGTGTAACAACAGATGGTCAAGTGTATTAGAGAGCTGAGATAGACAGATCAGCCCTAAAGTCAGCGGTTGTAATTCTGGTTCTAGCCCAAAATGATGTTTCATTTTCCCTAATCCTTATCTAAAATGTCAGTACGAAAACAAGAGCAAAAAGAAGAACGGTCCGTGGTTCTCGTGTAAATGCTTGTTTGCAGGTAACAACAACAAGAACAAAACAAAACTCAAATAGCCTTCTGTTTGGCTGCACCTTTATATTGAGGAGTTTTATCAAAAAATTCACAGGAATGAATATATCTGATTTCGACCTCTGTGAGATAAAAAAGCAAATAAGTATTTTTGCTATTGCTAATTGCACATTAGATTTACATCGTCAGCATGGGAATAATTTTTTTAAATGCATGCAATGAAATAACCATTAAATAATATCATGTATATTATATCCATGCAGCAGATTTCCCAGACTTCACCTGTGCATGTGCTTGCAACTTATTACATTTCTATCCGTATCTTAAAGCTCCCGTTTTCGCCCAGAACTGCGTCACAATTCCGATGCATTTGAGACCGCAGATAACTATCATCCTCCATATTTAGTGAAAGTACGGAATCTCCGTACTTTTTCCCCATGAAAGACTGCGCCAGTTTGAAGTTAATAACCAATCACTGCAAACTTCATAAGTTCCGCTGATTTTCAAAACCGATCATTTATATTTTGGCATTATGGGATTGCAGACTATATACAAGATTTACTGACCTCCGAAATTGAAGAGCTTAACAACGTACAAAAACTACTCACCACCGAAACTGATGATTTGACAACAAAAGTGCTCCAATGAACTTGGGCAATTTTACGTTTTGCAAAAAACACATGTTAACACATTTTTACGAAGAATTTTACTTAGTTCAAATTACAGTCAAGACATATATTAGATTGACTTTAGCAAGTCATCCCAACAAAATACGTAATGGGGCCAAATGTTTGGAACCATTTTGTTAGACTCTTAACATAAATACGTGATAATATCCAAAATTGGAGTAAAATCGCCAGATAGCAGAGGCGCTTACTTAGCGATAGTGCAGAGTGTCGATCACTGCAGATGAAGGGGGAGTTTTCAAACTTACTGTTATGGGAATGACGTCGCTGTTGTGTGAACGACGTAACGGAATAACCAGTAGGGAGACACAGATTTACCAGTTACCGACCTTCGAACTACATAGGTTTTTTATCCCTTAGAATAAACTGATAGCTCAATGAATGTCGAGTACAAGGAAACATATACCATGTACCGACTGGAAAATACGTTCTATATCAGTGAGCCACAGAGAATTAGTCTCGCTCGGAAATCCAAATTAATTGAAACTCAAAGAAGCATTTGGCAGCATTCAGTAACTGCTATTTTTGAAGATAAATCGAATCTATGTTGGGGTTTGCACCGAGACATGGAAATCCCAGTCGAGAGGTTATATTATTTGTCTCCCGCGAGACTCTGCTGAGCAGGGAGACGAATAATGTAACCCCTCGACTGGGATTTCTTTGTCTCGATACAAAACCAACATATATTATTTTTCTAACCCAATTTTTTCCTTTCAAATTAAAATAACCATTAGTCTTTTTCAATATATTCCAGCACATTCAACACATACAGTATTCATCAGGTGCTATTATTTCTTCCCCTTTTCTATAAGTCATTCGGTTTTAAAACGTTATATGAAAATCTAAATAATTATATTAGTAGAATCATATTATATATGCTGCTATTACAAAAAAATTCATAACAATTTAGAAGTTAAAATTTTTAAGTGTTGTCTGTATTGAGCCAAGAGTGTCTTGAGTCACGTGCTACTGTTTTGTAAACACAGGGCATCAATATGAATGTGTTAATGAAGGCAGTGTCAATCCGAAATAGCGCGTTTTACGCGTTAGAAAAAAAACAACAACAACAACAACAAAAAGCTTTGATAGCAGTGCGATATTATCACTTTGAATCAATGAATGTCATCTGAAAATAACAACAAATAAATAATTTTATTTATAAGGAAAATTTTTAACTTTTGAAAAAGTAGTTTATAATGATAACTTTAACTTTTTTTAAAAAAGTAGTCCCTACAAGATGATGTGACTAGCGGGTGGACACCATGACTGAGACAACCGAACCGAGACAACCGGACCGTAATAACAAAATTAAGGTTAGCTAATCAGCAAGGTTTCTCTAACGCATGGGTGAGAAAAAATAGTATATGATTAGCCACGTCGAGGACACCGTCAATAATGAATGAATTAATCCTTTTTTTTTTTTTTCTTTTACCATTTACACCGATTTTAAGCAACACCTTGCAGGTTCGAAGGAGACAACATAATGGTAGTTTATGTTGCTTGCAGCTGAATAAGATCTTATTCTGGATCCTTAAGGGTCAATTGTTTTGCAGATGTAGACACTCGTTATGATAAAAAATGGCTTAGTTTGCACTTTTGGAATTTTAAAATTTCTTGTATCAATGTGATGGAAGATGCATACAAGCCTAAGTTGACCTTTGGTCAGGATCTTAATTCATATTTACAAGTACACTGTCTTCGTGCATCTATAATTCGTGTATTTATTTCATCTTACTTTTGATGAAGTTGTTCCCTCCGCCATATCTTAGAAGAGTTTTTAACTTGAAGCGTTATATACTAGTGATCTACGCCATTAAATCAAGTACTACATGTACCAACATAGACTTTGACATGATGAGAACATTTGAATCGCTTGTTCTGTATCAAAACCGTATTTTAATTTCAAATCAAGTACTTACACCTTTTTGCAGAACATTCAACGAATATACAGACAATTTAAGCTGATGGATGGTTTAGGAAATTCCATGCCAGAAATCAATGCCAAACAGCAGATAACGCTCAAACTCAATAATTTCCGATTTATTTCCAATAAAGTTTAGAAAATCGGAGAAGTAAATGTTTTACTGCTTTTCGTTACAAATCTTTCTCCAAAAACAAAACCCAGCGAAGTGTTAAGATGATCAATGAAATTAGAAAGGATAAATACTTAGTAAATCACCTCTTCAAAATGAGATAATATCAACATTTGACTGCATAATCCCAAGGATGATGTTGGTAATTAAATTATGGATAAAAAAGACCTTGGTAAGACTGGAAGACGCCGTTTCAAAACAAAGATTGTTGCCAGCTATTAAAATGAGCGGCCAATTGCTATGTGACATCATCTACGTTTTCTTTTTCCTTAGGTCTTTAAATTACTTAACGTCGGAAGACAGTACACTTAAAAAGATTAAGCTTTTTAAAAATGTCCTTCATTTCTTTTGCTTATCGATTCAGTATAAAATTACCAAAAACAAAAAAAGTAAAAACCTCAGCAATATATTTCGCTTTTGCTCTCCTAGTCTAAGTCTTTACATGATAAAATTTGCCAATGTTCTGTTTTGTATATCTAAATCTAATCGCTGTTATTTATCTGGTTAATTTAAATGTTTATTTCTTGTTCCTCTTCTTTATTTCTTGTTCTTCTTCATTTCAGGTAAGAATTCGTTTCTCACTGTATCAGGAGGCGAAGTAAGGTAGTTAATTGTAGTGACAGATTGTGCAGTGGATAATATTTGCTGGGGGGAGGTCTTTGAATGAATATTGTGTAGATGTCATGAAATAAATATTATCGCAACGGACTTAAATTGAAGTTTATTGAACTCTCAGTCACTACGTGACATGAGAGAATGTGCAGTTGTTGTGTCGTGTCAATAAACGTCCTCGAACTGCACATACGTTTTAAGACGATACACATACATTAGTGTTTAATCACCGCAACTGCATTAGACTTGTTTACTAAATACTATATACAAAATTTCCTTTTCATGATTCATACTGCCTAGCACCATGTATAATATTCACTTCAAATGTTTGTGCCGGGCTAGCAAATTCACTTAAGATGTTTGTGTCGCGCTAGAAAATTCACTTAAGATGTTTGTGCCGGGCTAGAAAATTCACTTAAGATGTTTGTGCCGGGCTAGAAAATTCATTTAAAATGTTTGTGCCGGGCTAGAAAATTCATTTAAGGTGTTTGTGCCGGGTTAGAAAATTGATGAATTAACCACAAACATCCGTTCTTATACTTTGGTTCACTGTATTACAGACACGATAATACTTTCTTTGATTTTTGTTATACAACTTTGTTGGGCTAAAGGCAGCAAAAAATTAGACATATAGTTTACCTGTTTTAAGACCATTTTTCAATAGACATATAGTTTACCTGTTTTAAGACCATTTTTCAATAGACATGTAGTTTACCTGTTTTAAGACCATTTTTCAATAGACATATAGTTTACCTGTTTTAAGACCATTTTTCAATAGACATATAGTTTACCTGTTTTAAGACCATTTTTCAATATACATGTAGTTTACCTGTTTTAAGACCATTTTTCAATAGACATGTAGTTTACCTGTTTTAAGACCATTTTTCAATAGACATATAGTTTACCTGTTTTAAGACCATTTTTCAATAGACATCTAGTTTACCTGTTTTAAGACCATTTTTCAATAGACATATAGTTTACCTGTTTTAAGACCATTTTTCAATAGACATGTAGTTTACCTGTTTTAAGACCATTTTTCAATAGACATATAGTTTACCTGTTTTAAGACCATTTTTCAATAGACATGTAGTTTACCTGTTTTAAGACCATTTTTCAATAGACATATAGTTTACCTGTTTTAAGACCATTTTTCAATAGACATGTAGTTTACCTGTTTTAAGACCATTTTTCAATAGACATATAGTTTACCTGTTTTAAGACCATTTTTCAATTTTTTTTCTTCTTCCTTTCTTCTATTTTTATCTCTGTTTTTAGATTTCCACCTGTCATTCAAACATGCGGGAGTAAAGAAATTCTCTTGGCTTTTGTGTTTAGTGTTTGTTTTGCGGATGTAAGTTGTCTCTTCCCCTGACGAAGAGCTTGTTTAGCTCGAAACGTTGGGAAACTGTTTTGTATTTGCACCGTTATCAATGTTTGTGTATATATATACAAACATATATATATATAATGTTTGACACGATACGAACGCGTAAGACGCTATGAAATCTTTAAGATACGAACATTTACTTAAAATTAAATGCATATGAGTGCTACGAAGGTGTTACAATTTACTGTTTAATAAAACCCTCATTGCTTTGGTTGTATCTTAAAGGAAGAACCCAATCTTCGACTGATGAAAGCAACAATGAGCAATGGTCCTTGATAATTATTTTAAAAGTGTTTGTATTATGCATAAATAATATTTCTCAAGGGGAAGCCAAACCTCAAAGCAAATCAAGAAACAACCAATTATACAAGCAAGCAAGCAAGAACAAAATTCAAGGTTTCAGCTGTCTTTATGGACCAGGTGATCATTGACCACATACTGGTATGTTGCCAGCACCAATCACACCATAGACAGCTGGTACATGGGGTTTTATAAAATAATTTATTACCTAAAATTTCTTGATGTTACCCTTAGTAGCTGCTAAATGTTCTTGTACATTATCAAGTTAGTGAGTTCTTTTCTAGCCATACAATATCATGTCAGGGAGTTCTTTTCTAGCCATACAATATCATGTCAGGGAGTTCTTTTCCAGCCATACATATATTTGCCTCGAGCATCTCAAATAAAACTTCGTTCAAGTTTAAGTAGCCTCTGCCCATGGTTAAAGATATAATTTAACAGCCGTCTATGAAAATTTTAAAATTAATCACAGCATCAAGTTTGAAGCTCACGCGAAATTACAGTGGATGGAGAAATAGGCTGTTTTATTGGTTAATTGCTGACGCTTTCTCTACAATTGTTATATTTATAGGCTCGTCGGAATTACACATGGTATTAGATGATGTGGAGAAAGATGGACACTATATTTAAGGACACACGCGTTTATCTAAGTGGAACTCAATTAAGGTACAAGATGTTAGATTAGATAGCATGGCCTGAAATTGCTGATAATACGCAGAATACAGCAAGTTTAATAGCACGTGTACCTCCATAGTGTGAATAATAAAAAAGAGAGAAGCAGACTAAGCCAGGGAACCTGAAAGATAGGGATTTGAGAAAGAGGATTATCTGTAGTAGTATGATAGCAAGTGTTTGTTGAAAATGACAACTTATCACATGACTACTGTGTTACTTAGATTACTATACCCATATCATACTTTTTCTATTTGTAACACTAATAATAATACTTCATGACGTCACAACTGACGTCATGACGTAATATAGGGCAACGGCGTAATGACTGAGGCATAATAACAGTGTTTCAAGTTATTTAATTACTCTATTCTGCGATTTCTTCAAATAAAATCAATATTTTTCTTCATGTGATAAACAGATTACTGCATTTGTGTTAATTTCAGATTAAATCCATGAAACCATCTTTTGCTTGCCAAGGCTCTTAAGAGATATAAATTATTCGATATTCGACTGGTTTCATACACTTCATTTGAAATGAGCAATCATGTAAGATTATCGATATGAGATTTAGTTGTATTCTAACATATATTATGTCGGTGGGGGTCCGTTCAAAAAGTAGGACCAGTGTGTTTGTCAACAAGACAAAAAGAGGCACAATAAGAATGTGTCCACGGTGCTACACAAGGGATAGCTGTAGAGCGTTCTTAAGGCACTAAGTGTCACTTTTCTATGATGACATATCTTTCCGAGAAATGTCATATCTCTTATCATACTAATACTATTAACCTTTTAATGCATGTTTCTATTTTTCCTTCCTACAATATTTAACATATAGTCATTTGTTTTTCATTGAACAATATCACTTTTCCAAGAACACCACTGATATAAATTGTCTATATATCTGACATTTTTCAAAACAAAATCAATTAAATGTTCTTTTTTTCTATAAATTATACGAAGTTGGTATAGGACGACATCGCCGATTTTCAGACATCTCCCTGAGGAGTTTTGGAACGTTGTTCTACATCTCTTCAAGTCCTCTTTACTTGTTAAGTGAAAGTGCAGTCTATCAACCCATAATGTCATTGTAGGGCGTTACTGTTGTGTTAGACTGATCATAATGTGTCCATTCAACACCATATCGATGCACACTGACTCGTACCGGTCGATATACCGGTTGATGAATCATTATTGATGATCATCCGATGCTGCAAAACTAAATGTCCTGGCGTTCTAGTGCATAGAACATGTATGATGGTTTTCTGGGAAGAGGGACTCTGTAAAAGAAGAAAATAACAGACTATCTATGCAGTCACCATAAAACTGTATGTGTCATAGATGAATAAAATGTTTATTCAAGTTCACACACGAAACCTAGCTAAGCCCAAAAGCTTAGTTAGGAATAAAAATAGCAAGAGAAAACATATGATACCTACCTCTACTTTGTCCGATATGGGGCGTCTTCAACTTGAAAAACAGGTCAATGCGACTTTGCTGTACCCCTGTCATCTCTTTGTTGTCAGTTACCATATAAATGACCTGAATCAGTGAGAAGCATTCGGGTCAATGTGTCAATGTTGTTGAGTCTTCCACTCAGTTTCTCAGCATTTGCTGCCTAGAAAGATAAATATTCTCGGTGCTTACGAATATCAATATGCAAGTTTCAATGAACTTGAACAACATTTCCATGCAAAATCTTTTCTTCAAAGATCTGTTTTTAAAATTTCTTTTTTTTAAGTTCGAACTTTAAGATTTCTTTCCAGAAATTATGTCATTTAGCTCAGTATCTGTAGGTCATTATACATGTAATTCCGATATACTGTCAACATTCTGCAAGCCATGAGAACTCTTCATTTCTAAGTTAAAGATGGCCCATCTTGATAGCAGGTATGCCATTCTCCCAGCAGAAGGCTTTTACCAGCTTGTGTTGGATGTGCAAGGCGGTATCAGAGACCCACACGATGGGCATAACACAGATCTGTACGCAACTATGATAACTAAAAAGTAAAAGAAGTTTTTAAAATGTTAGCTACTTGTAACAGTATTACCAACGAGAGAAGATGAAGAAGAAAAAGTAGAAGAAGAAGAAAGAAAGAAGTAAAGGTTGGAGGAGAATGGGGACTTGGAGGAACGGTTGAAATTAATTTTAAAAAGGGAAAATTTAGATATTCCTGAGGATTTGCTGCTGTTTTTTTTTTTCCAGTAAAATCAAAATTCAGATAAAAACTTTAAAATAAATTCACGGCTTAGTCATTGTATTTGTTGCTATTCACGGGGAGTCATCGAATTCTGGGGGTTTGTGTAACCCGGATACTGCGGTAGATGGTTACGTTGATCCGAAGGACGGAATTGGTTTACTCAGTGTGTGGGTACAAAGGTTCTAGACCAGCGGGTCAGCGGGATAAGGAGGCTCTCGAGGGATCCTTCGGCAGGCTGGGAGGAGCGGACCACACGAGGCCGTTCCTTAACCATTTGACGGGAGCTGTGGAATCGGAAACATCTCGTGCTCGTCGACTGGACGCCACGAGACAAAGAACATCATACGTTCCATTTTGAATCAATTTAATTCAATGTCACTATATGTGTGAAAATCAATCATACATCCATCATACTTGTTGATGAACCCTATATCAATCATTTATCCATGATACTTGTTGATGAACCATATATCAATCGTACTTGTTTATAAATTTCATGTATTGATCATATCGTGTTGATAGATCCACGTGTCAACCATACTTGTTTAAGATTCCATGTATTGATCATATTTGGTGATAGTTCCATACGTTGATCATATCCCTTGATATACGGGATCATTTGTGTAAATTTGTTGAAATTCCATGCTTTGATCAGTTTCATTTAGGAACGATATTAATTTCTTATTTCCATTGTTGAACTTTGTGCGCATCATTGTGTTATATACATTGCTGGACCTGATGCGCACGAGTAAGGTGTCAGATACATAAAATTTATTCACGTAATTGTGTTCAATGTTTTCACTACATTCAATCCCACCGGCTTCATCCTATTACACTATGAATTTCTACTTGTAATTCTTTTCCTCAAATGAACCTCTTGACGAATAGATATGTCAGAAGAAGCTGAAAGCATAAATTGTTTCTGGTCTATGAGAGATACAAAGCATGTGGGAAGTTTTTATTCTATATGGCAGATATACGTATCAGTACATACAATATAATTTATACGTGCCCTGTACTTCAAATTGTTTATATTAGTTATTTTTCTCTTCTCCAGAGTGTTATCCTCAAAGTCAGGGAAAGGTATTTCGGTAAAGCATTCCAGTTTACAAGTAGCACTCAAAACAGCAAATCGCACTTTCGTGTCGTCTGCTGTGTATTATTTCTTAGCATTAGACGAGCACTAACTGTACTGTCTGCAGTATATACATGTTAAAGAGCACCGATACGTAATTAGGTGCTTGCGCTCGATTGTCATCGGCTGTGGTAACACCTGCTACATTGTAAATAGATTGAAGGACATTCATCTTCCTAAACACGAAAACATCGATTATGAAAATAATAATAATATACAATTATCGACCTTTACTGAGGTGAATATGAAGCTTTATGAACCAGTAAACCTCATATTTACTGTATGTAGGCCTACATGTTAAAGAGCACCGATTCGTAATTAGGTGCTTGCCCTAGAATGTCATCGGCTGTAGTAACACCTGCTACAGAGTAAATAGATTGAAGGACATTGATCTTCCTAAACACGAAAACATCGATTATGAAAATAATAATAATAATATACAATTATCGACCTTTACTGAGGTGAATGTGAAGCTTTATGGACCAGTAAACATCATATTTACTGAAACAAAGGTCTATATATTTTAGTAGATGATTTAGTGCAAAACTTTTTAATTAAACTTGTTTCAGAATGGTGAAAATGCCATTTCAACTGAATGAAGCCGAAAATAAATACTTCATGACAGTACAATATGATGAATCCTAACTTAATCTCACATGAACCGACCACGTGCGCTAAGAGCCAATGCCAAAGCCTGAAGACCAGATATCCAGATCGAAACCCGTTCCAGTGTCAAGGCATAAAATTCATATGACAGTTTAAGCTGCAATACGACACTTATCAGATGGACTGAGGCTTTAAACCGGTGACACTTCATCAATATTTGTTAATTGGCAGGGTTCAATGGCGTTATGGTTGTACTATACTTTATTACTAATTCACATGACGTCATAAGATGCAATATACCTACCAGAGGGTCTATACATGAGTGGTTGTATTATCTTTTATTACTAATTCACATGACGTCATAAGATGCAATATACCTACCAGAGGGTCTATACATGAGTGGTTGTATTATCTTTTATTACTAATTCACATGACGTCATAAGATGCAATATACCTACCAGAGGGTCTATACATGAGTGGTTGTATTATCTTTTATTACTATAATTTAGACTTGTATACCGCTGTGAAAATTCGATAGTGGGATAAACAGCCATAAAAGTCCTGAAAGTCCTAATTAATGTACGACACAGATGCTTGCTGAAGGAAAAACTGGACAAGGCTTCATGGGAAGACGGTGACCCTCGTTCTTTTGCGGAATGGTGTCTACTCGGTTATGTCATAAAAATAAATTCTTATATATAAAATAAATTGAGATATACAGCGGAGGGGGTGGGGGTAATTTTAGCACCAAAAAAATTGTAGTAGCGTCAAAAGTTATAGCAACTTTTCAAAAAAATTATTGCAACAACAGAGCTAACAAAAACAACAAATACGACGCCCTGTCACCTCCCCCTTTTTTTTAGTGCTCGGGGATGTAGAATGGGTCCTGCATGTCGAACGTGGCGACTAACTGAGGTAACCTTTCTCCCCAGGGATTTGTCCAGAGATGATGTTCAAGGTGAGAAGATCTTGGACTGTTTACAAGAGCGAGGTTTATATACATAATTTGACTGTATATTCTTAGGATTTCACACTTTTGCCTTTTTTTTGTGTTGTGTGCCTTTTTAAGGATACCTAAACTTCCCAGCCAGGATGGTGCTGATGTGCCGTTAAAAACTGTACATACATATATACATGTTTACATACATATAGACAGACATACAACAACGACGAAATACAAGAGTTATAATTAAAAACTTATCATCATTATCATCATCATCATCAACATTAAAAACAGCAACAAAATTTGGTGATAAACAACGACAAGACCCCGTGAGCGCTTGCGGAGGTATGATTCATGATGTTTGTCATGCAGATTTATAAAGTAACGGCTTTATATATCTGTGCACGATTGTAAGATAGATACTGCGCACATTAATTTGCTCTAAAACAACTAAGTTTGTGTAAGTTTGAGCCGATTTACTGGGTTGCGGGTTGATTCTTCTTCTTGTATATAATATGAAAGTTTCGACTTCGGACTACACTTTCACTGGCGAACAAGGATAATCAGCCAGATGTAGCCACTCGTTAGAATTTATACTATTGGTATGTACTTCCGAATAAATGTGTAATCAAATTGCAGCGGAAAAGTGCAGGTGGATACCGTGGATTATATTCAGTGTTTTAATTTACACTTTGGGTAGTATTAGTAGAAGTAGTAGTAGCTGTAAAACCAGCAGATGTAGTATTATTGTTTGTTTTTCTTATTATTATTAAAGAAGAAGAAGTAATCATAGAGAATCCCACAAGACGGCAATTAAGGGTTATTGGTAATGCGAATAGGCTTAACATGATGGGTGGGTGTCGTAAAGCCATATATCACTTATAGTACGCAAAAAGGGAAAAGTTATAAATTATCAACTTAAAAAAACTGTAATTTAAATGTGCAGGTACAATCTGTTTTGCGGAAAAGATATTTATAAGAGCTAAAATGGGCACTTTGATATTGTATTTTACGCACAATAGATCACGGCATTGAGATAGTATTGAGCTATTGCATTGTAATTATCGTGTTGCATGAAGACAAAGCAAGATGCAACGAGCGTTACATTTTTCATATACACTGAGCCTTGCGTACAATGCATTTGGCAAACGTCACGATGCCATCTAATGGGGGCTGCCATTTTGGTATCCTTCCAGTCAACTCGGTCACATGACTGACAGTCATATTTTACGCATACCTGTAATACAATGGTTATCAAACTTTCCATATTGAAAGTACAATTGTGGACGGTACTGTTAATAGCGAAGAAAATTCCTAAACATTCCTGAAATACATATTATGAAATGACTTATTTGCGTGTTTACATTTTACTTCTTTTCACCTCTTCTTTCACCGCATGTGGTTAATAAACATATTACTCCACCGAAGTTTATATCTTTATGTATTATATGTCCTTCGTTCCTAATACCCGTCGAAAGACAATGAAAAGTACTTGACATTAGCTAATTATCCTAAATATACCTTATATGTGTGGATATGGGATATATATTGAATTTGCTTGGAAGTATGAGAAATATTGTAGTTGTTGTATGTGTTTCCGCTATTGTGTGAAAAGGCACTTGATCTAAAGCCATTGTCTAGTTGAAATTAAGAAAAAGACAAATTTTAACAAAATTACAAACTGATCAGGTAAGGTATATGAGCAGTTTCATGCTTTAGAGCAAGGTCCTTCATTCGATTCTGTTCGATGTTACGATTGTCAAGGTCCTTCATTCGATTCTGTTCGATGTTACGATTGTCAAGGTCCTTCATTCGATTCTGTTCGATGTTACGATTGTCAAGGTCCTTCATTCGATTCTGTTCGATGTTACGATTGTCAAGGTCCTTCATTCGATTCTGTTCGATGTTACGATTGTCAATAATCGTGAATTTTAAACTAAGTATAGCGCAACATGTGAATATGACATTTATACATGTATATATCCATGTGCTTTTCTACGGTGAATTCTACGGCTTGTCGAATAAGTCACGCGTAAATAAAGAGAGACATGTAAACGGAGAATATAAAAATACTCCAGACTGTTAATTTCGGGGATCATCATAATGTTTGGGGCTGAAAATTGTGCAATTAATATTATTACCAAAATACATGTACAATTGTGTCATTATCTTCATCATACAATGCTGCTTATGGCTACTGCAGGCCTCCCAACCTTTTTCTAAGAACTACTGTCGAGGTTATTCACGACTGACAAAATTCCATTTCATTTGCAAACAGTTTGTGCATAAAAACAGCTCATGATCAATTTCTGCAAGTTTTATACAAAATCCACTTCTCTTGCCACTAAATGGATTATTCATAAGTGTCAGTGACATTTCTTTTTCACTACATAATGACTCCATATTGCTGTACATTGCATCAAAATATGTTGACAAAAAGGTATGGAATTGTTTTTATTATAAGTTATTCTTTCACACACTCACGACTAAATGTTACAGGATACTTAACTGAAAGAAATAGAACATCACTATTACCATAATTTTTAGCCATTTCTTCACAACCAGGGTACCATCCCCAACCCATCTGTACTGAATTTTGCATTACCAATAGCCCTTAAACCGCTGGCTGCAGCACATGTGGAACTTAGTATGGTATTGAATGGTTCACAGCACTAATTCAATTCCGATACTTAACCCAAGGAAGAGCCATAATGAAAAAGGTAATAACTTGTAATTTTTAAATACGCATGACCAAACCTATTACACACAGCACTCAGGAGCGGATCCACAAATATGTTGGTTTTTTTTAGGGGGGGGGACGGGGCGGGGAGGGGGGAGCGTAAACAAATAGGAAAAGGGTCTGCAGGGTGGAACACCTAGTGGGGGACCAAGGCGCGAGGTCCTCAGAAGCTGCTGCATTTTAAGCGTTTCTAGGGCATAATTTTAACTCTCTAACTGTAAAGAACATGTACTCAATGGAACGTTGCGGTTGTTTGCTCTTATTTGTTTCTTTTGCAGGGGGGGGGGGGCCACCGGATTCGTCGTCCTCCCCGGTACCGCCGACTGGATCCGCCCCTGGCACTGACACATCCTTCTGTGTGGAGCAAAATACATGAGACGTGCATAGGTTATACATGTGCATGAAACATGTATTGCCCATCCCGCACCTAACGAAACAACTGCTAATTTCATTATAAGGTGTTCCTAAGTTAGGCTAGTAAAAAAAGACTAATATTGCATCGATAAATCTTTTCTTAGTTTTATTTCAATTACAGCTGTCAAAATAAATGATGGCAACAGTAGCCAAAACAGTAGTACTAAAACTGCAGTAGCAAATATGACTTTCGTATATCTAATAGAATTATTTCTAATGTTCCAATATATTTCTGACATCATGAATTTATTGTAATTTTGTGCCCACCTTTTTATTTGCAATGTATTCTCTTTCATTGTTCTAGTTGTCTTAAGCCTAGATACAAAAATCCGATTTTTAACTTTGTGGGACGAGTCATTACGTACACTGACACACGTAAAAACAAATTTGCAGATGGCCGCTGCGTAAGTAATTTCATTTTCTTTTTCCATTTTTGCACTTGTGTTAAAACTTTAAGTTCTCACTGCCGCAATTGCCTAAGACTTATTCAGAACCACGAAATTGGGTCATGTTAGTTTGATCGCTGAATGCGTAGTTCAAATACATCACTTCCACTACGTTGATACCTAATATCTTCAGTATTCTAAGAATTGCAAACAGTTCTAGATCTAACTACGATGGCCGATAGCTGCGACAGATTTACAATGCAAAGAAACTAAAATTTGTACATGTATACATTTTTCTAGAATGTGTTCGTGACGATCTACAACTACAAAATAACACAAATTTATGCATATACACATTTTACCAAAATGTGTACAGGTACACATTTTTCTTTGAGTTATAATTGGTCGACAATTACCAACTACATCGTCACTTGACTTTATTAACAAAGCGTAGCGAGTAGATATTAACTGTTTAATATTATTATTACTGCGTATGCATTTTGAAAAGTACTTTAGAAAATAAATAAATTATGTTCTAAAACCTTAACTTACCGGCTCCATTGCAACCAAGGAATGCAGATTTTCTTCATGCGCCAATTATGTCCCTCCGTTCTTATGGCCCATCATCATCAACGGATGGTGAATTTCATCGTGCAATAGTCGATTTCACACACTGAGCTTTGCCCTGCAGCATTTGCCATAATTTTACACAGAATAGAGATCTTGGCGTAAAATAATGTTTTATACTAAGTTTAAAGCTTAAAATTAAACGAGTTTCAACCAAGTTTCAAACTGAATTTTATAGTGCTGCGAGATGTGCAGCAAAAGCAAGTTAAGCCAACCAACAGCAGATGAACAGAGAGAGAGAGAGATTTACATGCATTCCTAACATAGACAAGAGATCAAGAGATAATAACTTTGAACCATAACATACGTTAATACGTTAATATGTTCAAGTACTATATGTAAGATGCACCATTTGAACACATGTTGAAAAATTGAACCTTGAAAGAAAAGAAAGAAAACAGCACACAAGTTGATTTGAAAATGTTTCTTCTACACGACGGCACACGTATTAAATAATTTACTTTTCAATATGTCTTTTCATTAAATTTAAACACATAGGTAAAGAAACTCTTCATTTTCCCTCATAAAATCTCTTTCCATCAACACTCTTGAGTCATAGAGAGCACACAATCCGTAATTGCTCGAACTTTATTTCCATGTAAAGTAATTTTTCATTAGGTCAAGGTCATCATTTCACTAACAATCGTACATTCATTTCACTAAAAATCGTACCTTCATTTCGCTAAAAATCATACGTTTTCTGCCCCAAATTGAGATTTTTTAATATCTTCCTTAATGTTTGGTCTGCAACACTGAAATTTTCATCAAATAGTTTGCAATCATCATGAATTAAAACGAAGTCATAATATCCAGAATTCTTTTGGACAGAGGCTTGTTTTATCCCTAATTAAACTTTCAGGATTTCAATTCTTTTTTCAAAACACAGAGATTCACAAGTTTACCATCTTAACACTACAAAGTTGATTTTTATCCTTTTCACTTTCTCTACATCAACGAAAAATCCCAGTATTATCAAAAAGTATGAAAACCAAGGTAATGTAAAATCTCAATTTGAGGAGAGACATTGAGAAATGTAACGAAACTGGGACCTGACACATGTTTCATTAAAATTCTCAAATTTTCCCTCAAATTGAGATTTGACATTATCTTGCTTATGATACTTGAGACAATATCACTATTTTTATCAGAGATTGGGGACAGTGGACAGGATGAAAATTAATTTTGTACTGTTAAAAGTGTAAACTTTTGAATCTTTTTGTTCTTGAAAAAAGAGTAGAAGAATTCCTCTAATTTGAGGAAATCTAGAAAACTTTCTTAGAGATAATTCAAGACTCTTTTAAGGAAAATTCGACATTTTGTGACCGTATTTTAATTACTAAATGTTCTGTGAAAACAACGTTGTTACATAGCAAGCAATTAAAATGATATTAAACAATGACAAATTGAGGGAAAACATTTGAGATGTATAGTGAAACCGGGCCCAAGCTATCGTTTCCAAACGTCTCTCAGCTGTTTCTTGTCCATGCCTAACATTCAATCCCATGAATAATGCCATCGCTCGTGTCTAGCCCTTAGCTATTTATTGTGAAATTCTCGTTCCCGATATCAAAATGGTCTGAGAAAAAGCACAATCCTGCATCCCAGAGAGATTGTCGGGGGTGGGGGTGAGGGTGGGCTTACGCTGTATCGTCAGACCCATATTTATGGAACAACAGAGCTGTCTTAAGTAGTCCGTTTTGAATACATGCGGTTGAAACTACATGTACATTATATGATGTGCATTCCATGGTATCTGTATGTTGGGCATTTATTATTGTATGACTTACATTTATTATTATATGACTTACATTTATTATTGTATGACTTACATTTATTATTGTATGACTTACATTTATTATTATATGACTTACATTTATTATTGTATGACTTACATTTATTATTGTATGACTTACATTTATTATTATAAGATGTGCATTTCTTACTATATGTTGCGTATGTTTTACTATACAATATGCGTTTCTTATTATATGATCTGTATATTTTATTATATGATCTGTATATTTTATTATATGATGTGTATATTTTATTATATGATCTGTATATTTTATTACATGATGTGCACTTATAAAATATATAATGTACAGATGTTACTATATGCTTTGCATTTCTTATTATATCACGTGCTATTGTTGTTGTATGGTGATTATTATTTCTAATTATATGTTGTGTATTTTAATGATATTTTATTCATTAATATTTGATGTGCATTTGTTACTATGTAATATGGTAAAATAAAACCTTTATATCCTGTGGAAACTTCTATATATGATGTGGCTGTTTAATAATATGCTGTACATTTTTCATTATATGATGTGTAAACGTTTTTACGATGAGGATAAAACTGAAAACGCCCTCAAGAGTGAGCATTTACTGATGCACCGGTTACTCAGGAAAATGCTTTGCAATCCGCCCAAAAATATTTTGTCCCAGTGATTGAATTACAATACAACATGTTAGCACTGTACTGGCTGAGGTTACCTAAACTATACAAGTCCTTTGCTATGCTCCTTATCAACCTTCTTAGGTGACGTCACCGACAGCCATATTGGAAGACAAATGATATATTTTAGTCAATGATCATATGGGGAGTATTACAATTCTAACAACTTTTTTCACCTCAATACAAAATTATAAAACATACATAAATAGAACGGGCAGGAAATGGGTTTGCTGTCAGTGGAGTAGTAATTTATGTACTGATATAGTCTAAGTTTCACGTGTTGACGGCGTAACATTTTGGTTGACTTAAACAGGACCTGTTGCCAACTTGCCCTCAATCCAGGTAAATGTCTAATCACTGAGGTTTAAATTTGTCTGTAAATGTTCTCGGTTGTTTATACTCTCTGTCATTCAGCCTGTTACCACGCAACCCCTTCAACTGCTTAGTGAAAATTTACCAAACTTGGTACATCAGTCTTTCTTGGTGTACCCTCCTAGGTCCGGGGTGTGTATGGGGTGAGTTTGATATATTTAAAACAGTGCAATTACTGTGATACATTTTAATATTTTTGTGACCAAACATGATATATAACAGGAACACACATTATATATATATATGGCACTGTACATTATGACCCCTCTATGGGTGTTTGTGACCACTTGGGGATGGTATGAAATATGCAGTGAAAAGCATGGGAATTTGCAATGATGAGCCAGTATACTTGCTCTTTTTTTTTTTTTTTTTTTTTTCTTTTCTTTGTCAAACTCATGTCAGTACATGCCAGACACATCAGTCACTTTCTGAGGGATGCAGCAGCGGCGTAAACATTTTGTAAAGGATTTGGTTAAGTCTTTTTGTTTTGTTTTTAAATTATTTGCTTATATTTCCCTAACCACCAGATGGATTCTGTTCATACTTGGGATTATTTATTATAAAGCAAAGTTCTCCATCCTGTGACCTTAGGGTCAAGCTCACGGACTATGAGGCTTTGCTTTTGGTTAAACGTTTGTCATTTGCTTATTATTCTTTACTACAGTGATGGATTATTGGGGTGAATTATTATAAAGCAAAGACAATTATTCTGCAACACACCCGATCACGTACTTGACTTTGGGGTTAAGGTCACAGTCGCAGAATATAAGATACGAACAAACCATGGCTTTCTTGCGAAATTTAATTTTGTGTTATTGTCGACCATAAACACATAATTGATGAAAAATAATTTTGGGGAGATTTGATCTCTGCAAGCAATGCATCTCAGTTAATGGGAATGAATTGGGAATGGTTGTTATCAATATTTTTTGTTATCTTCAAAGACTAAGTTCCAAGTGTACAGATTACATTATTTCCAAAGTTCAAGTTCAAATCTCTTTCAAATAATCCTTAATGACAATTACTATGTGCTTTGCCAGCTGTTGTTACTTTAGCTCTACCAGTACTTTTAAAATGTTGTTTCTTTCTTTTTATGGCGGGAGGTTGCAAAATATTTATATATCAATTTTACCAAAACAAAATTGCTATGGTATTAGACACCCATTGTTACTGTTGATATTAGGCACCCACTTTTTTCTACTGGTTATAAGTGCTTTGCTATGAAATTGGTCAGAACCTATTGTTTCCAGTATGAGAATTTCAAAGGTTGTAATGGCGTCTTTCGGTAAACAACTCTATGGTAATCGAAATAAAAGGCTGTAAACGGTATTTTCTAACTATTTTGCACTTTGAAACGCAAGAAACTAGTAGGAAAATTGTTGTCAAATGAATAAACAATTTGTATTTTGTTAAAACTCATGCAAAAAACCCTACAACCAGCCTCAAATGCTCGATTGCCAAGATTTGGAAAATTTGAAGATGTTAATGTATCTGAGTTTAGCTCTAAAGCTATAGAGAATTTTCAGTAAAATCAACACCTAATAGTTTTCGGCTACAGCGGCGGTCGAGGATGTATCCTCTCAGCTAAGAAACCACCCGGTATCAAAATTAAACTTCATAACCATTAACATGTTTACATTTTGAAGCTCGTCAGAGGATGGAGAAACATGATCAGTAAAATGATTGCGGCGAATGGAACGACATAGCTGATCATTATGTGATTATCCCCTTTAGAGTCACACCAACTCGCCCCGGACTCCACACCCCCATCCCCACCAAATCGCCCCGGACCCCGGACCCCACACCCCCATCCCCAACCCATAAAACTCGCGACATTCAGACCTATTAAGAGCCTATACTGAACAAACTCGTTTACCCACAAAATCACTCACTATGAAAATGGCAAACATAAAAACAGAGGCAGGAGAAAATGGGTAGCTGATCATGCACATTGTAGACCAAACTTTAATCTCGAACCCGGCTAGCACAAATGTGTTTCTGTACTAGAATCTTCCCCTTGTGCACACAAAATGAAATCATGCATTCTTGACACCACTGTGAACAACGATGAAGAAACTGGGAGAAAAATATGGATTTCTCTTCAGTTAAACATTTACCTCCATGGTCAATCATACGAAACTGTTTAGTGCTACCAATGTCACTAGCAGACGATTGTCGGCCTCAGTGGTAAGAAATTTACATGCATTGAGAGCAAGGAGCTTTCGGGTCCTAAGTCAACCAAGATTTGCCATGTTTCTCACGTGAAACTGAGACCAAATCAATACCAAAATTACTATAACACTGACAGAAAGTCCATTTTCTGCATTTCCTATTGATGAACTTTTTATAATTTTGTTTTGGGATGAATAGAATTAGTTTGAATCGTCATACCCCCTGTATAATCCTAACTAAATTATATAATTTATCTTCCAGTATGGCTATCGATGCTGTCATCTGAAAGACTCTGTAAGTAAAACAGAGTTTAGGGAATATTATCTAGTACATTCCTACCATCTTACATGTAACTCATCCACTTGGACATTACATTTTGGGCCGAATTGGAAAGCATTTTCCTGTGTTACCCGTGCACCAGTAAACTCTCACTCTTGAGAGCCCTTTCAATTGTGTCCTCATCATAAAGAAGTGTGCACGTCATATAATGAACAATGCACAGCATATAATATCAAACATCCGCACGAAATTTGCACAGCATATGAAGTTTTTATTTTGCCACATCATATAGTAACAATTGTACATCAAATATTAATGAATTTACAGTATATAATTAGAAATTTACAGCATATAATGGATAATGCACAGCATATAATAACAACAGCACATTATATAATAAGAAATATACAGCAAATAGTAACAACTGCACTTCATATAATAAAATATACAGATCATATTATAAGAGATGCACATCATATTATAAGAGATGCACATCATATAATAAGTAATGTAGAGCATATTCTAATAAATGCACAACAGATAATATGGAACGCACATCGTATAATGTAGTGTCAACAGCATGTATTCAAAACGGACCACTTATAAAAGCTCTGGCGTTCCATACATGTTCGTTATCAGGACGCTGAATGCTTCAAAATCATAGTTAATCACATTTCTGGTGTGTTGTTATAGGCGATTGATACAGCAAAGATTGTACTGTGCGAAATCTGTTGCAAAGAGCATCCACTTTTTATGAGATAAGGGCAACTCTGAAAAAGGAAAATTATTGTTTTGAGAAATTTATATGATTATTTGTTTATTTATTTACATCAACATTCAGGAAAATGATAACAAGTAAAAACTTGGTTTCATAAACCAGAAGTTACATTTAACTAATAATGATCATACAGAGGTTTTACATACGCAGATAACATAGCAAAGGCGAGAGAAATACAACAAGGGAACCAGAATTGTGCAGTACCTACCTTGACTTTGATCCCGAATGAGTCATGAAATGTTCATACTGGAAAATGTGACTTGGTGCTTGTCAGACTATCTCTTTGTTCGTTGTCATGGGAATGATCCGTAATAAGCATATAGGTCAATGTATCATTTTTGTTCAGCCTTCCTTTATACTGAAGGTAACGTGCCAGTTTCTCTGCATTTGCTGCCTGTAAAGATTAGAACATATTATGTGTAGGCTTTACTACTGTTAGTTTTGTAAGTTCCAAGTTTGATTCCTTTACAAAGTTTCTTACATATTTGTGCGTATTGTACTTTATTTTTCAGTCATTCTGCTCATTTCTCTCAGACTTCTTTCTATTAGACTTCTTTCTATCAGACGATGTCCTTGTATTCTACTGCAGTTTAAAACCTATGAAAAATGAAAACAACTTCTTATTTCAAACTGAAAAGAAAACCTACCTTGATGACAGGTATTTCATTCTCCCAACAGTATGCCCCTATCAGCTTATATTGAATGTTTAAGGAGATGTCAGACAATCCAATAAGAGGCATAATGCACATCTTCACGCAAGCTGGTTCACTGAAGGGCATAAAAGTATAAAAATGAATACAACAAAGAAGAAGAAACCCCGATTGTTTAAAACCTGTAAAATTCAATTCAAAGAATAAAGTATTTGCGAAGTAATTTTACACTTATATTTAGCCACCAACAAAGTCTACATAAAAAGATTTTCTACATAACAAGTTTAGAAAAGTAAATTGTCTGCATTAGTTACTACCTGTATAAATATGTTATTTGTCACACGTATGAATTATCTATCTATATATTTATCTCTCAATCTATTTACTGCTAGTGTTCGTACACGATATAAAAACTTACTTTTCAAGGACACTAACGCACTCGTAGATACCTTGGATAATCCTGTCTTCATCAACGGCTTGAACCAGTTTGTCCAGTATCGAGCTCACGTCACTTTTGAGAAGTCTAAAAATACGGCGGAGAAAGTGAATTGAGCAGCCTAATAATAAGGCTAAGGACGTGAATTGAGCAGTCTAGAAATAAAGCGGAGAATGTGAATTGAGCAGCCTAGAAATAAGGCGGAGAACGTGAATTGAGCAGCCTAGAAATAAGGCGGAGAACGTGAATTGAGCAGCCTAGAAATAAGGCGGAGAACGTGAATTGAGCAGCCTAATAATAAGGCTAAGGACGTGAATTAAGCAGTCTAGAAATAAAGCGGAGAACGTGAATTGAGCAGCCTAGAAAAAAGGCGGAGAACGTGAATTGTACAGCCTAGAAAAAAGGCGGAGAGCGTGAATTGTGCAGCGTAATACTAAGGCTAAGGACATGAATTGAGCAGTCTAGAAATAAAGCGGAGAATGTGAATTGAGCAGCCTAGAAAAAAGGCGGAGAACGTGAATTGAGCAGTCTAGAAAAAAGGCGGAGAACGTGAATTGAGCAGCCTAGAAAAAAGGCGGAGAACGTGAATTGAGCATTCTAGAAATAAGGCGGAGAACGTGAATTGAGCAGTCTAGAAATAAGGCGGAGAACGTGAATTCTTTATGGTATGGATAATCTAGAAAAAATCAAAGTTTCATTTCGTTTTTCGAAGAAAATACAATGCAATAATATAAGTAAATGTATGGTACTATGTGAATTAATCAGTGGCTACTGCTTAGTAGATACCTCTAAATGACTACATGTATGTTAGTATGATCCAAAAGCGTTTTATTCTGAACGTTGGCAACCATTTTCAGATTATTTCACTTTATTTTCTAATCGTCTCATATACAAGGAATCCATGTTCATTATTGTAACATTAAAACAAAGTAATGTCCTTACTTAAAAATAGTTCGTCCTTTCTTATCTTAATTTTGATGAAATATCCGTGTATGCTATAAACATACTTTCTTTATGGTTTAAATAAAATGATCACTTACTTTTTATGTTCTTCCACGGTGCTATCTTCTAAGTCAGGGAAAGTTATTTCGGTAAATAATTCCATTGCAGAATAAATGCACTACGCAGTCCTGCCGTCTGCTATGTTGTATTTCTGGGTGTGATATGGCTGCTCACTTTGTTTCTGTTTGTAATGATTGTGTTAGGTTAAACATTTTATGGACTGATAGGTCCCGAGTTCCAACTCTGATTGGTTGTTGAAATGCATGTTTTAGGGGAACTGAATGGGGGGCATTTTCAACTTGAATATTCATCGGGGATCGAGAAGATTTTTCTTAACACTATTGACACTGTACAACTAATGTACTCCATTAGATAATATTTTCAGGCATACATCCAAGTCTTTCGACTCATTTGAAATGAATAGTATGCAGCATTTTTAAGCCAGCTCTTTGTTTATGCAATCTTAATAAATAACAACAGCAACAACACTAATAAAAACAACTACAACAGCATCAACGATAGCCACAATAATACTACTATTAACCATAGCTTTTAAACTGCATCTGACTATTTATGGAGCAAACCATGAAGCGATTTTAGGATGCTATCCAATCTACCACTTTTACAGAAAGTTTCCTTTTCGTGCAAGATGAAAAGGATGTTGTCAATATAATAATGCTATATCCAGCAACAGTTCCAAGGGGTGAGTCGCTGTGCTTGGGATCTATGTAATGGGAGTATTTCAAGTCTATATCACATGACTGGTCATAAAGTGTTATATATATATATATATATATATATATATATATATATATATATATATATATATATATATATATATATATATATATATATAGATATACATATATATATATATATATATATATATATATATATATTTATATATATATATATATATATATATATATATATTGAATCTATTACTGGCAATTTGACGTAATTTAGACAACCTTTACGTCCTAGACACACTAATGGACTTGATTACTTTGTGGCTAGATACATTACACACATGCTCTGACTTGTTAGCATCTCTTTTAGTGTAGGCTCCTCATAGAAAGTGACTTAGCAGGTTCACATGCTATTGTCGATGACATCAATAACTTATTTATTCCATGACTGGTTATTTATATATCGTGCACTCGATATGATGCAGAACTGGGTACATTATGACATCCCAAAATGTACACTTTCATCGATAATACTATATTAATAGACAAGAGATACAAACTAACACTTAAGCCCTGCAACGTGAAAAGGTTTAACGTGGTGATGGTTCATGAATGAGTCTAATGTAGAAAAAAAAAATCACTTGTATATTTTAATTCAGTTAAGAATTTTATATAACTGACAACAAATAATTATAAAAATCTCAAAATTGTTAGACAACAATGAAAGTTTATGTTTGGAATCAGTCGACAATAGAACCAATCAAAGAAAGCCGAAGAAATGCAATTACACGTTGGCATATTATCTATAAGATCTTCTGTAGTGGAAATCAATGCGAATATCAAAGTACATTCAATCTAGTGGTATGGTGCTATCTAAATACTTTGGAATTACGACAGAAACATCATACGACAGCCACAATAATACTACTATTAATCATAGCTTTTACACTGAGATTATTGCATACAAAACGTTGCACAGGCGAGCAGACTTGGAGACGAATAGTATTTAATACGATATGTTGTAAAAAAAAAAGTGTCCAGTATGACGCAGTAATTGGAATGGAAATTTTGAGACAAATTAACTTTGTGTGTGATGTACCAGACAATTCAATCTACTGGAACATTCGTTATGTGAAATTGCTATCTAGTAAGGATGAAAGAAAACCAAAAAAATCCTGACGTGTGAATTTAATAAAAGTAGTTGAAATACCGGCCCTTTCAGAAATGCTACTCCAAGGAAAAATTGACAGTGAAGCATTAGGATTGATTGATCCAAAAGAAGACTTTATAGATAAATACAGCGTAGTGCCAGTCAGAGTTTTATGGTCAACTAAAATGTGACTCTAAGACTATTAAATCCTAATCCGAAACCAGTGACACTCTTTAAGAGCACGACAATGGGCTTATTTAAGGAAATACTAGTAGCTGAAATATGTGGAAACGAATCAGAGCAGAAAGCATGTGATGAAAACATTCAGAATGAAACTGCTGAACGTAATGACCAGGACTTTGATATTGACTGGAACAAATATTCTACAGAACAACAAGTCAAAATACGCAACTTCTTTACTGGTACAGTGATATTTTTGCAAAATCTGATGAGGATCTAGGAAGAACAAACCTGGCGAAAAATAGGATAGACACGGGGGATAGTCCACCAATTAAACAGAGACTGTACAAGCTTTCTTTGTCTCAGAGAGAGGAAGTTAGAAATCAGGTGCAAGATTTATTGAAAAGGGATGTAATACGACCTTCAACCAGGGCAAGTCCTGTCATACTAGTCAAGAACCCAGATGGAAAATATCGCTTCGTGATTGACTATCGCGGTTTGAATGCCGTGTGCAAGAAGGATGTCTACTTCCTTCTAAAAATAGAAGAAATGCTTAAACCTTTCAGCAATTGTCAATACTTTACTTGTTTAGATTGCTTGTCTGGATACCATCAGGTACTAATCAGAGAAAGGTTAAAGAGAAAACATGCATTTGTTTGCTCGGAAGGCTTATATGAGTTTAACACAATGGAATTTGGACTGTGCAATGCTCCCGGGACCTTCCAACGACTTGTGGATCTACTACTTCGCAGGAATTCAGTGGAAATTTGTTCTGGTATACATTAATGATATTATATTTTTTCTTCCAGCTTTGATGACCATGTGTTTCATTTACAGGAAGTGTTTGCGAGACTAAGAAATGCAAATCTCAAAATAAAACCGGCCAAATGTACATTCTTCAAACAAGAAGTCCAGTTTCTTGGACATGTAGTAATCAGTGATGGGATTAAAGTTTCTGATTACAAAATTAAGGCCGTGCTTGAGTTTCCAACACCCGTAAATCAACGGACCTTACGTGCATTTCTAGGTCTTGCCTCGTATTACCGCGAAGTTATAAAAGGGTCCTCATATATTGCACAACCACTGACTCGGCTTTTGAATAATGATGTAGCCTGGAAGTAGCCTGGAAGTGGAATGATGATTGTGAACTGTCCTTTAACATTCTAAAACATAAACTGACCACAGCTCCAGTGTTAGGTTATCTGGACTTCTCTAGACCATTCACCCTGTATTGTGACAGTTCTAGATTTGCTTTAGGAGTTGCTATGGACCAAAAGGATACAAATAGTATCTAAAGAACAATCGCATATGCTAGCAGATAATTAAAGAAAACTGAGAAAAATTACTCCGTAATTGAAAGAGAAACCCTTGAAATTACGCGAGGGAATAGAAACTTTTAGACAATATCTGTTTGGTCACAAATTCACGGTAGTCACAGATCATTGTCCATTAAAATGGTTTATGGGAATGAAAAATCCGAGTGGTAGACTAGTCGGGTGGTCCCTGTCCCTTCAGGAATATGACATGACGGTGGAGTACAGGGCTGGAAAATCTCATGGAAATGTAACTAGAAAGAGTGCGTGAATTACAGGAGAAAGACCCAAATTTTAAACCCATTATGAGTTTTTTGTGTGACAATATCTTACACGAGAATACAATAAATGCCCGAAAGGTAGCTGCAATGGCTCATGATTATGAACTCATAAACGGTGTGTTATATCACATATGGCCACCAGGATCAAACAGAAGGCGGACACATTTAAGAAAACAGTTAGTGATACTGCGCTCATTAATTGACGAATCAATGCACTGGTGTCATGATGGATTCAATAAAACATACCAAAAGGTGCAAGATAGGTTCTACAGGGTTGGTATGTTAAAGGACGTAGACGTTTGGGTCAAACCCTGTGTAGAATGTGCCAGCAAGAAAACCCATAAGGGCAGGAAGCCAGCACCATTACTTCCAATACCCTATGATGGACCTTTCGACCGTGTCGCCGTGGACGTTTTAGGCCTGAGTGTTCAGGGCAACATATATTTTGTTGTTTTTACAGACTATCTGACGAAGTATACAGAAGCATTTGCCGCGAAGAATGCTGATGCAAACACAACCGCAAGACTTTTCATTGAACATATTGTGTCGCCATGAGACCAGCCGGTGCCTTCTATCAGACCGTGGGAAACATTTTACTGGTCGACTATTGAATGACTTATGTGCATTACTAAATACCAAAAAGGTGTTTACTACAGTGTATCATACTGAAACATATGGCATCGTTGAGCTATTTAATGCCACACTGACAAATATGCTGTCTATGTTCGTGTTAGACCACCAGAGAGACTGGGACCAGTTCATTCTTTATGTTTTATTTACCTATAACAGTAGCATTCAAGAGTCAACAAAAGAAACACCCTTCTTCATGATGTATGGTCGGGACGCTCGTCTGCCTATCGACGTGGCATTGTCAGAGCCGACACAAACATATTCAGAGATACACGATTACAAAACAGATGTCCTAACCAAATTCCAAGAAACATTCCCTCGTGTCAAACAAAATATCGGATTAGCTCAACAAAACAGAAAATTTTAAAATACCAAAATGGCAAAGAGCCTGAATTCAAAGTAGGCGACAAAATGTTCGGTATATTCACGAGCCAGTAAGCCAGGCCTCTCTACAAAATTGTTACACATGTGGAGCGGATAACAGAGAATACCTGCGAAAACATCACCAGTGAACTATCAGATTGAGAGTTGTGACAATAAGCAAGCTAAAAGATTGTACACTCAAATCGAATGAAACTGTGTATTGACCCTGATCCTCCCCCCCCCCCCCGGTCCTGTATTGTTTCCAGAGACACCATGTGACAATAAAAATCAATATGACAGTGAGATTAAAGATAACTATGAAGAGCCAGAAGAGCCAGAATTTGTGGAACTACTTGTCACTTTGTATTCGAATGTCAAAGGTGGGAGGTCAGCGAAACGGTATTTTGTCTGTTACAAAAATAATGCCACGGACACAGTCTGGGTAGACCCAGAGAAGGTTCCGTCTCAACTTATCCAGGCGTTTGAGGAACAATTCAATCGCCGCAAAAGTAGTCCTAACAGAAAGAAATAATGTTTAAATTTGATTTAACTTATTCACGCATGAAATTAAGTCAGAAGTTACCAGACCACATAATTTGATATGGATATATATTTTACTCTGTCACGTCATTTGTTCTACAAGTACCTGTTTTAGTACTTCTTTAATATTGCTTGTATATTTCTTTTGACACTCGTGTGCCACTCTACTCATATTTAAATGAATGAAATTCCAGACAATGTTTGCAAACACTGACGTGTGTAATATGTCATTCAAATACCGCAGGGAAAATTTATCGGATTTCAGAATCTCGTGAGACTGACTGCTGATGAACCATTAAATGAAACTCCTTTGTTGAACTGTGTTTACAATTCTTGCAAGGTGAACTATAGGCACGGTTTTCTTATTATCGCCCGTTGTACTAATATCGTTCGCTAAGTGCGAAGCAGTAGTGTCCGCCATATCACTAGTGAAATAGATTGTAAACAAAGCGAATCGGTGCGTAAAAACACCCATAAAGGATTCCACTAATTTTATAAGAGAAAATTTACATTACAAATTTGTGGGAAATAACTTCACAAACCACGGACTTCAAAGTGAAGTGGCAGGAAAACAATATTTAAATTCTAATGGATATTTCTGTTATTGAAAAAGGAATGCATGTTTCTGTGCATGAAAACTGGTTGTCAGCGACCTCAGATAGAATTTTAATTGAAGACACGCTGCTTGAAATTAAAAGCCCAATACCTACTAACTGGACCACACCGGATGAATTCTTTTTTCAAACAAGAAATATGATGTCCAAAAGAGTGGCAATGACAGTCTGATTATTAACAAGAAAGGGAATAGAGGGTTCTATATGCAAATACAGATGACAATGTTTTGCACTTGTCTTAGGAAATGTAATCTTCTTGTATGGCTTAATGCAGATGACCACAAGTTTGTGAATGTAAAGTATTAAATTTACTAGTCCTGCTGAATCTTCACCAGTCCTTCCTGCAAAACAATGTTAGCTATATATCTAGATTAACAACACTCCAGGGAGAAGGTAATTTAAAAATCCGCTTTTTTCAACTATGAATTTATCACTTGACGTTCACCAAATGTCTTTGAAATAAACATAATTTCCCTGTGTGGAGATATTCCTACCATATATTTGACAGTGTTGTGCGATTTATAATCGCCGTAAGTCTCACCTGTACTGTTGAGATTTGAGATTAGTTGGCCTCTAAATAAATGGTTCTGAAAAATCAATGATACATGCAGTTTTCTCTGAAAGATTCCGGGCAACAGTCTCTAATTATTTCTCTTGGAAGTCATATAATCAGTGGTTTCAATGTATCTGCTAGGATTGGAATTTAAAATCTTGCATGCCCATCTGACGGCATAGACTGAAATTTAAACGGAACCAAACACACACAATCTCCGCACACTTGTCCTTGTATTTCACGCATTGATTTCTTCCGACGATTATTTGAACATCCATTTACGGAGCATGAACTACCTCCACCTATCTTATATTCTCCATCGCTATCCATGTCAATTTTAAGAGAATACGAGCAAAGATAAAATGTAAACAAAAAGACTGATGTTGTTTTGATCGCTGTGCGTGCCGTATCTAATGTTATTTCACTATCGTCATGGCATCACGTGATTGGTTAATGGGTGAGCTCACGAAACCGGGGTCAAATACAAATAACGATGTCTATATTCACACATTTTTGTTGCAAACAGTAGTGACTGTGAATGTGTATATGGTTTGTGCTTGATTAATTTTAATTAACAATATTGTACATGTAAACACTTATAGGTAACTAATTTATTATGTTTAATTGACTGAACATTTATACATCCTATTACTGATTTTACTGATCTTTTATGCATTACTGATTTGCATACTGTCATAATAAGTCCTATTGTCGAACGTTTAGATAGACATTTGTATGAAACAAAAAACAAAATGAGGTACTTCTACATGTACATTGACTGAGGACAGTCATTTTTTAAAGGGGGGGGGGGATATGTCACGGTGCCCCAGACCCAAGCTAATTATGAAGCTAATATAGTCAAGTATTGTGCTTGTTGGACGAATATTTTAATCTTCCAGGATTTCAAAACACGTTGAAAATGTCTCTTTTTTCTAAGTGTACTTTTCAGTGTGTCATTTAATTTGAACATATAGGTCAAGGAACTTTTGATTGTTCTTTACCAAATATCTTTTCACGAGCACTCTTACGACATATATTTTCCTCCAAGGAAAATGTAACGGCTTCGAAAAAGCACATCAGTTCTCCTTCCTCGAATTTACTCAGTCACTTCTCATTTACATTAAAATTATTGTTTCCCAAAACAAATCCCGCGAGTATTGTCATTGATTTTTTAAAACTTCTCGCCATCAACTGGATGACGTTGTCTTCTTTCTTCTTGTTGATGGAAAGTGTAAACCAGAGTTCCAGGGTGACTGTCTGGTTGGCTCGCACAATATCTTTACATCTGTATTCGCCACAAGATCACTTGCAGCAGGTGCAGACAGCATCTCTCTTCCTAATGTGATTAAGGTATCTCTGAAAGATGAGAAATTTTGATATATGACATTACTTGTATTTCTTTATTTATCTTTTTTATTATTTATTTATTTCGTCCTTAAAGATGTTTCCTAACAACTTTAAAAATTAGTTCTAAGACCCCACGCAGTTTATTTACAAACATTCTCAACCTGAGCACAGATTCAAATTCCAATGTTGTTACTATGGATCCACAATGCTTGCTACATTTGCATAAAATAACTGTTCAACCAAAACATCTTCAACTGAATACATTGCAGATTTCGCACCCCATGGATGTAAATTAGTTTCTCCATCAATGGAGACAACACAATTCAGAAGTTTTTGTATACCGGCCCAGAATGCTAACTTTAAATACTGATCACAAAACACTTATAGATAACGTAAGATTTAGAGAGATACGAGAAAGGAATCAGAATTTTACCTACCATGGTTTTTTGTTCCATGGGGAAAAATAAATCAGTAAGGAGCATGCAGGTGAACGTACCATTTCTGTTCAGCTTCTCTGCTTTTGCTCCTTGTAAGCATGAGGAGAAACTATGATTAGACTCCAGTTATGTTATCGTGATAAATATGAATGTACTGAATCTGATTTGTTAACAAAGATTCTTACATTGTTTCATTTACCCTATATCCATCTGACGATATCCTTGTATTCTACTAGAGTTTAAAACGAATGAAGAATCAAAATAACTGATTTTAAACTGAAAGGAAGACCTACCTAGATGAGAGGAATTTCATTCGCCCAGCACAAGGCCTCAATCAGCTAGTGCTGCATGTGTAAGGAGATGTCGGAAAATCCAATAAGAGGCAAAACACACATCTGCATACACACTGGATCACCGAAAGAAATTATTGACTGAATACACCAAAGAAAAAGCATTTCCCTCTGTTTTGTACTGACGAAAACCAATTTATAACTGAAGATTTTTGTCATATAATTTTATAAAGATAATTAGCTTTCATCAAATACTTTTCAAAAAATACTCCACATAAATGTCACGTTCTGTATTATAGATTTCTCTGTAAGCAATTCCAAACGCCTCGATCGTCAAATACAACTCTTGAATTCCCAATTTTCACATACTGTGCATACAGTACAATTCTCAATAACTAGCCATGGACCCTCGCTTTGCGTAATTGTATTGATTGAATCCCACTGATGTGCTCCGTCTGTCCTCACATGGACCCTCAGTTTGCGTAATTGTATTGATTGAATCCCACTGATGTGCTCCGTCTGTCCTCACATGGACCCTCAGTTTGCGTAATTGTATTGATTGAATCCCACTGATGTGCTCCGTCTGTCCTCACATGGACCCTCAGTTTGCGTAATTGTATTGATTGAATCCCACTGATGTGCTCCGTCTGTCCTCACATGGACCCTCACTTTGCGTAATTGTATTGATTGAATCCCACTGATGTGCTCCGTCTGTCCTCACATGGACCCTCAGTTTGCGTAATTGTAATTGTATTGATTGAATCCCACTGATGTGCTCCGTCTGTCCTCACATGGGCCTTCAGTTTTCCTACTGAGACCCTCAATTTCTGGAAACTGAGGGTCCAGGAATCCCAGTGTTAAAGGCCAACAAAGACGTCTGTATTAGTATTAGTACTTCTATTAAAATTGAATGTTTCTTGTTTCAGCTATTAATTATCTATATATTAATCTATTTATTTATTTATCTATCTACGACTTGCATTTGTACAGAGATCATAAACATAAATTTGAAGAACGGCACCCTGAATCAGTCTGTTGTCATCGACGGCTTGTGCCATCTTGTCCAGTATAGAGGTCGCATCATCTCAGAGCATCCTGAAAATAAAGCATAGAACATAAAACTAACAATTGCGATATTGTATAACGTATCTGTTAGACAGAGAAGTTCCATACTAGATCAACTTTAAATGAAATGTTAAAGAGTGAGAAACGGCGGTAATAATTGTACATTTATGTTAGTCCGGAAAACAGCATTTAATATCAAGCGTTTGTAAATGTTTTCAAACTATGACATCTTATTTTCTATTGTATTATGTAAAATAAATTGAGTTTCATTCATTTTAAAATAAAAGAAAAAATTAATTATTATATAATTTGTGACATAAATATCTGATGAAAGATGCGTTGTCGTGAAACATGACTCCTGTATAGTCCAAAACAACAAGAATACTTATTTTTTCTGCTCTTCCACAATGTTATCTTTGATGTCTAGGAAATATATTTATGTTCCTCTACAGTGTTATCCTCAAAGTTTAGAAATGGTATTTCTGTTCCTCTACAGTGTTATCCTCAAAGTTTAGAAATGGTATTTCTGTTCTTCTACAGTGTTATCCTCTAAGTCTAAGAAAGATATTTCTGTTATTCCACAGTGTTATGCTCGAAGTCTGGGAGAGGTATTTCTGTTCCTTCCCAGTGTTATCCTCGGAATGTAGTAAAGGTATTTCTGTTTCTCCACAGTGCTATTATCCTCGAAGTTGAAAAGGTATTTCTGTTCATCTACGGTGTTATCATCGATGTCTTGGAAAAGTATTTCTATAAAGAACTCAAATGTATAATATACATCTGGCTGCGAAACGTCTGTTAGAATTTACAGTTTGCATTTATGGTGTGAGATTGAAAACGATTTTTGCCAGTGTTTATAAATTGGTAGGTTTCCAGCTCCTCTCGGTTGGTTGTTGAATGCATGAAAAATATACAAAAGAGTGGACTGAATCGAGGGCATTCCATTGAATACTCAATGACAATCAAAGACGATCAAAATTGAAACCATTTTACAAGAAATATATTGAATGTTTTCGCCACAGCTGTCTACAATAATATTTTCTAGCATACAGTTCAGTTTTCCGAACGAACTTTATTAACCAGTGCGTGCACTTGCATTTGAACATACATACATATATAAACAAAATTCAGCAATGACGGTACACAATATCAATACATTTTCGACCTATTCAACGTCTGGAACATAATGGTGGACTTGATTATTGTGGCTTAATAACTTTCATACCTGACACTCAGTGTTAGCTCTTTGTAAGAAATGACTTAGCGGGTTTACAACCAATTATTCTAATTGTCGATGGTATTAATAAGTAATTTAGACAGACAGATTAGTTATTTTTAGATTGTAGTAAATTTGATGTAAGACTGAGTTCTTTGTAGTGCAACGAGACGTATATTTCCATTATGGTAACCCTACAAGAGATAACATACAGACTGTAGAAATGCAGTACATTTGGAGTGGATCGTAAGTGAATTTCATTGACAAAATCAAGCTCAGACTATTTAACTTCGATTCAGAGTTTCAAAAAGGAATGGGAGATGTATATTACTCTTAATATCGACTTCCTTATCAAACTCTTCGCATGTCTTTTGTCTCTGTAATCCATACATAGCAAACTCTTCGCATGTCCTTTGTCTCAGTAATCCATACATAGCAAACTCTTCGCATGTCCTTTGTCTCAGTAATCCATACATAGCAAACTCTTCGCATGTCCGTTGTCTCAGTAATCCATACAATGCAAACTCTTCGCATGTCCGTTGTCTCAGTAATCCATACATAGCAAACTCTTCGCATGTCCGTTGTCTCAGTAATCCATACATAGCAAATTCTTTGCTTGTCCTGCTACTCAGTAAGCCATACATAGTAACTCTTTGCTTTTCCTGCGACTCTGTAAGATATAAATAGCAAACTCTTCGCTTTTCCTGCGACTCTGTCAGCCATAAATAGCAAACTCTGAGCTTGTCATGTGACTCACTGAGCCATAAATAGCAAACTATTCGCTTGTTCTGTTCTGCAGGATTGTCGTACATGCCCGAATGGGCGCACACGACGTTAATTCAAGCATCATCATCATCATCTTGTTAAGCGACTCAGTGAGCCACAAATAGCAAACTCTTCTTTTGTCCTGTGACTCAATAAGCCATAAATAGCAAATATTTCGCTTGTCCAGTGACTCAGTAAGCCGTAAATAGCAAATATTTCGCTTGTCCAGTGACTCAGTAAGCCGTAAATAGCAAATATTTCGCTTGTCCAGTGACTCAGTAAGCCGTAAATAGCAAATATTTCGCTTGTCCAGTGACTCAATAAGCCATAAATAGCAAATATTTCGCTTGTCCAGTGACTCAGTAAGCCGTAAATAGCAAATATTTCGCTTGTCCAGTGACTCAGTAAGCCGTAAATAGCAATTATTTCGCTTGTCCAGTGACTCAGTAAGCCGTAAATAGCAAATATTTCGCTTGTCCAGTGACTCAATAAGCCATAAATAGCAAATATTTCGCTTGTCCAGTGACTCAGTAAGCCGTAAATAGCAAGCTCTTCGCTTGTCCTTTGACTCAATAAGCCATAAAACCAACTCACGGACTTTGTTTCGATATTGTTTAAATGACGTCAGAGGCGAAATTTAGCCTTAAAAAGAAAATCGTCCTCTTCTGTGTGTTTGTAATTTGTATCACTTTCTTATAAAATGTAAACATTGTATAACTCTGTATACGGTGGTAGCTGACTATTTATTATTGATACTTTTAGCAATGCAGTAGCTAAGCTGTGGAAATCCCTACCAGATGTAGCCAGACATGCCTACAGTTATAAAGTCATAATACATTTAAAAGATTATGAACTATTTTGAAAGGTGAATGCTGCAAATGCAGTGCTTGTCAAAATATATAAGGAAATGCCACGAGCTTGGTGTCTGCGCAGCAAATGCTTGGGATGAAATTGGGGTTTTTTTTGTTGTTGTTGTTTTGTTTTTTTTTGTTTTTTTTTTATCTTGCTTGCTTGCTTATTGTACGCGCTTACTTTAAACCATTTGCTGATCAGATCAAATTGCTTTAGGTTTGTTACTATTATGTTTCGAGCCTGATTATATATATATATATATATATATATATATATATATATATATGTGTGTGTGTGTGTGTGTTTGTGTGTGTGTGTGTGTGTGTATTATACCATTGTTCTGTTGAGCCGTGATTTATGACTATGTGATATATGCTGCTCAAAAGTTTAAGTTCGTGATTAATTCATGTTTTATAGACGGTAGAAAAGCGTACAAGAGTTTGATTTATTTAGTTTTACCTGCTCTAAATAAAAAATAACTTGACTTGACTTACATTAACTGATAGCAGTGCATTTATTGATTAATATCCAGTAGAAACCCACAAAATTACATCGATTTTCCATCTAAAATTGACGAAGCTTTAGAACGACTTCCAGTTGACATATGGTAACATATCAAATAGAGGATAGTTTTTGATATTTTGAGATTGCATGTCGTTCTACGTTCTTGTATTATTGGGTCTAGATACAAAGAGGTATGGAAAAATATTTTGCGAAAGATATACAATTACCATAACAATGACTCCATGCTTTGTTATGGCAGCTATTGATACATACAAAATTATGTTGGTATCATGCTACCAAAGCACTAGTAATGATTATAACGGAAAGATCATACTCGTGACGAGAACTTAACAGACAAACCTCCGCATTTTATAATTCTTGTGGATATTTGATATTTCGGTATTATTTGTACTTTGGACATTCGTAATCATTCTAAGATGGCTTTTCTTTCATATTTATAAGACGTAGCTGCTTCTTAAATTGTATGGTGCGTGCTAGTTTAGAATATCTTTGTTTGGTTATAACTAGATCTATGACCTATACCTATAAACATACTGATCATACATTGTCCATAGAAACAACAATTTACATAAACCATAGTCAAATTTGAATTATATTCCTTTGTGGGAATATGTTACCTGTATCATGATTTATATTGTCAAGTATTAGATGATGTAAAAAAAAAATACAGCATTCATTTGCCTTACTCTGGTTAGTGAGATTATAACCGATTAAATGTCTTTTAAAGGATTCGTTTTAATTTGTGTTTGATGTTGCATGATTGAATTAAGATGGATACGATTTTGTTTTAAGTACTATCATTTCCATTCTTCTGAATCAGCAGGAATGCGAGTTAAATGCGTCCTTTTACATTTCGGGAGGGGAGCTGCGGTAGCTCAATTGGTAGAGCGTCGGACTCGTAATCCAATGGTCGCAGGTTCGAAGCACTTAGCTTTCATTTCCTAGCTATGTTATAGCCAATAATGTGTTAATAGTGTCGTTAAAACCAACCACTCAACATTCGGTAGTTCGACACGGAAACATTTTCAAACAGACTCTAGTATTTGCCAGCCGTGGGGAACGACTGTAAGTCGCTTGCGAATGTTGTGATATTACAATTACGTCAGGCATTGCTTCTTTGCAGTAAATCGCTGCCCGCTGTAATGAAAACGAGAACGAACGCATTAACGCATATTTATCTAGAGCAGCCCTGTATGCATTATACTATTCCAGTAAAAATAGAAGTTCTGCACTTATCTTGCAAAAAAATCTGTAAGAAAGCTATACATTTTGAATGACGATTTCGATACATCGCATCTACTTCTAGAAATGATACACTGAAAAATGTGCAAAACAGATTTTGTATCGAGTGACATTTATTCTGGTAATTAGTAAATCTGTTCAAGACACCTGTTAAAATACCCGTCAACAAAAAAATGAGATTCAACGAAAATACTTAGCAAATTTCCCTTCGACGCACGTTTGTTTTGTAATAATAGTATTACTTTCATGTGCATGCTATGTAGACAGTTCATGGACGATACCAAGTGTGAGGTCATAGAAAAAAGCATGTAATTAATACACTTTTAAATCTCATTAAACTGTAACCAAAGACATTCGTACCTGGACATACTTGGCGTTCCATGCATACCCCAGAAGGCACAATACTTCCTTTATCGCTACTTGTTGATCAGAAATATGCAAACCTTCCATGAAACATGGGAGTAGTGTGTTGGGTTGGATAAATAAATACTTTGAACAAACAGGTTAAATTTATATATCAGACGGTTTGGTGTTATTTATTCTTGTAATATCATAATGTCATACATTTTGTGTGGAAATGGAACATGACTCTATTATAGGAAACTAATTACAAAAATTTAAGAAATCAATATTTGATATTTTCAACGTTGCTAAACGCTTTTTTTCTTGTCCCAGTGTGTTTCTTAAAAATGTGTGGATATCGAGGCTATTTTTAAAAATGTATGGATATCGAGGCTATTTTTAAAAATGTGTAGATATCGGGGCTATTTTTAAAAATGTGTAGATATCGAGGCTATTTTTAAAAATGTGTAGATATCGAGGCTATTTTTAAAAATGTCTGGTATATCGAGGCTATTTTTAAAAATGTAAGGATATCGAGTCTATTTTTAAAAATGTATGGATGTCGAGGCTATTTTTAAAAATGTATGGATATCAAGGCTATTTTTAAAAATGTGTGTATATCGAGGCTAGTTTTAAAAATGTATGGATATCGAGACTATTATTAAAAATGTGTGTATATCGAGGCTATTTTTCAGTGTTAATTTTCTTACACATGATCTGACAAGAATGAAAAATAATAAAAACAAATTTGCTTGGATGGATCTTATTTTCTATTTGTAAACTTTATCTCTCGGAAAAATAGGAAAAGTCGTCATTACTCATCTGTTGACGGGGGCACTTTTAATCGGGCAAGAGATGATCGTCGTTAATGTAATCTATGACATAGCAGTGAAATTGATTTTTCCATTTGTGGTGTCTGGTGACACTAAGACAGATGTGGCCACGTTCTCTCCCACACTGGGGAAGTTGTTTATCAGATCGAAATGCTTTCACATTACTTCACACGATTAGATGTTGTACACAGAAGTTGTATAAGTTGCATAATGACGTTTCCGGTGCTCTTTTAAAAAAAAAAATTAGATGAGGATTCGCGCTGCTACTCGACACACCCAATAAACATGACAACATTTGAAGCACGCTCTTATTCCAGAATCGATAATAAACGAACTAGGAAAGAAAAGGGAATGAATCAAAGGATTCTATGGTCGCATCCAATAACGATGAAAATAATAAACATAAGTTGCATCTCACCTACTTCTAGAAATGATACACTGAAAAATGTGCAAAACAGATTTTGTATCGGGTGACATTTATTCTGGGAACTAGTAAATCTGTTCAAGACACCTGTTAAAATACCCGTCAACAAAAAAATGAGATTCAACGAAAATACTTAGAAAATTTCCTTTCGACACACGTTTGTTTTGTAATAATAGTATTACTTTCATGTGCATGCTATGTAGACAGTTCATGGACGATACCAAGGGTGAGGTCATAGAAAAAAAAGCATGTAATTGATACACTTTGAAATCTCATTAAACTGTAACCAAAGACATTCGTACCTGGACATACTTGGCGTTCCATGCATACCCCAGAAGGCACAATACTTCCTTTATCGCTACTTCTTGATCAGAAATATGCAAACCTGCCATGATACGTGGGAGTAGGGTGTTGGGTACTTTGAACAAACAGGTTAAATTAATATATCAGACTGTTTCATGTTAGAAATTTTTGTAATATCATAATGTCATACATTTTGTGTGGAAATGGAACATAACTCTATTATAGGAAACTAATTTACAATTTTGAGAGATCAATATTTGATATTTTCAATGTTGCTTAACCCTTTTTTTCTTGTCCCAGTGTTTTCTTAAAAATGTGTGGATATCGATGCTATTTTTCAGTGTTAATTTTCTTACACATGATCTGACAAGAAAGAAAAATAATAAAAACAAATTTGCTTGGATGGATCTTTTTTAATCGGGCAAGAGATGATCGTCGTTAATGTAATCTGACAAAGCAGTGAAACTGATTTTTCCATTTGTTTTGTCTTGTGACACTGAGACAGATGTGGCTACGTTCTGTCTCACGCTGGGGAAGTTGTTTATCAGATCGAAATGCTTTCACATTACTTCGCACAATTAAATGTTGTACACAGAAGTCGTATAAGTTGCATGATGACGTTTAGGACGCTCTTTTTTAAAAATTATTTTAGATGAACTAGGAAAGAAAAGGGAATGAATCAGAGGATTCTATGGTCGAATCCAATGACGATGAAAATAATATATATAAGTTGCACGTTCTACATTTTTATTATGTATCAAATCTTACTGTAATAATGTCTGCAAGTGATGATGTAAAAGGAGGACATTTTGTTCTAGTTATGGGAAAATTTACTCCGTGTATTGAAGAGAAAATGACTTAAAAAGATATATTTATTTCAGTTTATAAATACTTGTTTTCAATGTTGCAGTTTATAAATACCTGTTTTCAATTTTACAGTATATAAATACCTGTTTTCAATTTTACAGTATATAAATACCTGTTTTCAATTTTACAGTATATAAATACCTGTTTTCAATTTTACAGTTTATAAATACCTGTTTTCAATTTTACAGTTTATAAATACCTGTTTTCAATTTTACAGTTTTAAATACCTGTTTTCAATGTTGCAGTTTTTTAAAAATCCACAATTGCGCAAGCGCGAGGGGAATATGCAAAGAATTTGCAGTTGGAATCGAATGTATTAAGTTTGGATGTATGGAATTATAATCAATGTTATTGAAAAAGTTATCATATCTATATTTTCATTTTTCTTTTCTCATTTTTCTTACCCGAGCATTGTCCAGGGAAAGATTCGATAAGAATCTTAAATTTTCTTCGATGTAATGATAATAGTGATGATAATTACGCAGTGTTCATGAAGGCAGTCAATAGATACTAAAAATGGGTAAACTGTTTCATTTCCATCTTGAAAAAGTTTATCTTTCATAAATGATAATATACATGCAACAGTTATTTTTATTATCTTATATTCATCTCTGTGATTTTACAAGAGACGTAAATTGTGTTTATCTTCTGTCAAACAGGAATTAAACTAAATAAAAAAGTTTGGTTATGTGTAGTGCTATTTCAGAAATAGTATTTCAATCGTTCATACCCATCATTTTGCACACGAATTCCTTAAAATCAATATTTTCATACATCCACAGATATGGATAGTGGGAACATTTCAAAAGGCCTAGGATTATTCTTACTCAGTGCAATACCCTTGACGTTGTATTGGGGAAAAATCTAATTGCCTTTACTGCTTCAGTGTCTCTGTTTTCTTTTTAAATTACAAAGTATGTATTTCCTCCCGTGGACCTTCCTTTTGACTTCAAAAGGTTTTTTTACGCGACAGATATTAAACTGTCTTCTTTCGTAATGCCCATTACAGTTGTTTCATTGTTTCAGCATTATAGAAATTGCTATACAATACAGATACATGCATTACACTGGTTCGCCTAGTTGGGTTCGTCTAGTGCTTTGCGAATATCCTCCTGGATTTACAATAAGCGAGATAATTGTACTATATCCACCGTCGTGGCCAAGCCAAACTAACATATGGCCTAAGACCACAATTAATTTTCCTATATAGTCTCTACATTTGTTTGTCAGTACTGAACTTTCCACTGTGTCCAAATCCTAATAAATCATATGTTGTTGTAAAGTATCTTCAAAGATGAACTCACGCTGAAGTTCTTGTCATAGGTTAACCGGCATTCTTATGAATGGCTGGACTGTAAACAAAGCAACGTGCAAAGAGTCCCAGATTTCACTTCCGGATCAGCACCAATGCCTCATTACTCACTGTGCACTGTCGCCAAAATACACACAGACAACCACACTATAATGCTCATATTCTAAACAATAACCAATTTCCTTTAAATCAATACTAAGAATGACTAAATCTAATGCATACATCACCACCAAAATGAGAGAGGAAAAAATGATCTAAAAATAGACTCGGACTACATTCGTGGGTACTGAACCATAAGTATTAATTGTGTCCTGATTCCATATGAAAGACGGTACTAATTTGTACTTGTTGTAAACATTGTCTTGAGGGTTCGCTTGGTGCTTTGCCAAAATCCTCGTGGATTTACAATAAGAGAGACGATGTACTCTATCTACCGTCATGACTAAGCCAAACTAAACCACAGATGACAGTCCTAATTTATACTTTTTATAACCACTATCTTACAAAGATATGCTGATGTTATTGACAAGTCCAGGTTAGTTGCAATGTACATCTTCCACACTACATTTTTATAATCAATCTTGTTGAGTCACAACCACCTCATTGACTAAAGTATGAAACTTGAGTACAATAAAAGATAAAGTGAGAAGAAGAAAAAAACGCTGGCACAAAGAGCATGAATCAAGCACCATTATACTTGTTACAAATATTAGATCAATACTGTCGGGAACCTGATAGTCACTTGACAAATGGGGAGCACAGTATAAGATGTACCTTTTGGCACCATGCAAACATGACGAAAGCACTATATTAAGACTGTCCAGGTGCCAACTATGTTGCTGCTATTGTTTTTACTATTGTTTTTTTAATTATTGTTGTTGTTACTATTGTTTTTACTAAAACAAAATTTCAATCTTTATCCCAGAACAAGTATTTATATTCTACTTTGATTCACAATTAGAAGATATTCGTCATGAACTGTTTACTGTTCATGCCCTGGACTTTCTAAGGACCATTGTGCGCTCGATTGATCATGCCAGGACTTTCTACAGGACCATTGTGCGCTCGATTGATCATGCCAGGACTTTCTACAGGACCATTGTGCACTCGATTGATCATACCTTGAACTTTAGTTCCCAAATATTATATTTATAAACCTTTTCACTCAGCAACGTTTTCACAGCCTTTTTGACACCTATTACATTCAATTACCATAGACTTTAAGGATATTCCTCAGTATCCTAGATGTCCTAAGGAGTCCTTTAAAATAGATCAGGAGTAGGCACTATTTCCATTTTGAAAAGTTTGTGTATTGACCCAGGTGATCCCCCTTCTATTTTCTACAATACATATATGTTTTCCACACCACTTTGTACTGTCTTGGGGATCTTATTTTGTGGATCTCTTGATTCTGCTATATCATGGACGTATCATTCCAGTATGCAATTCATTCAATTTTCCCCCAGAAGACTTGCACAGGTGTAAGCAGTCATGCAGGTTGTTCGCTGTGATTCTTGGTCAGCTTTCTGCTCTCACTGATCAAGTATCATTGCTTCTTTACTTAATGTTAATCGTTGAGAATTATTGATATTGAGTTTCCTTCCAATAAGCAACAGCGAGGGACAGTTTTCATGCAGATAGCAAAATCCACTTTGTCTCTTGTTATTTTATCCTAATTTTGTGCGTCTTCACTGGCTTTGCATTCTCTTTTTTATTAACATTTCCTTATATGCTCCGTAATTTTCATTTAAATGTACCTTTACTGCATACGCTTCTTTGGCTAGTATATTCTCTCTGACCTGTTCTCCCTTTGAATGCACCCATCTGCTTGCCAATGCATAAGTGCAACTTCGTGTGTGCAATACACGTTTCTTAGTCCACATTGTTACTTTGAGCGCACAATCATGTCCAATAATTGATAACTTCGAGGCTAAAACATCTTCCTGACATGCAAACAAAGACTTCTCATTCATCTCTAAAATCATCAAGCACTGGTCAGAAACATTTCCACGAACATGTTTTGTAATTCACTTAAATTTTCATCTTATAAACTAGTGATTCCACTAAAGTGAATTTCACAGTACTTATTTAATAGCAAAAACTCTGGATTGTATATGGAATCAGTTTATTACAGTTTCTTAACCGGGGTTAATTGAATTCAACCTTAGTACCATTTCTCGAATATCCATCTCTAAGCTAACCAGGGAAGGTAATTGCATTTATCGTTTTGTCCAAGTCTTTGGCAATCACTCTCAAAGTCAATTGTGTCACCTGTTTAACTGCTCTTTTCTATTTTCGTCCGTCTATGGAATCCTCAGCTATTTGTGGTATTCACCGTCCAGGACTCCCTCAAATTTATTTTTCGAAAGCCAATGCCTTGTTGACTTTTTTTCTGTAAATTAATTTTTTTTTTGTTTCAAAATACCATTCATGCGCCAAATATGTTATGAAGAAATATTTGGAAAGGTCTCCTACATTTTTGTGTAATTCAATTTTAAATTTATCAAATTTACTTTTAGTCGGTACCATATAACAACTAGTGTGCTAATGTGCGGTACAATGCTACATACATACATACATACATACATACATACATACATACATACATACATACATACATACATACATACATACATACATACATACATACATACATACATACATACATATTACGAAGAAATGTTGACACAAATAACACTTTTGCCCCTGTTTGACCCCCTTTTTCATTCAATTAAGAAAGAAAAAAACTGCATCAAGTTTACTGAAAAAGTTTTCCTATCTTAGATGGCTTACCATAAAAAGCAACTACGGCAATGAAACTTAAGGATCATGTCCGTCATATGTAAGCGAGATTACAGGTAAGGATCATGTCCGTCATATGTAAGCGAGATTACAGGTAAGGATCATGTCCGTCATATGTAAGCGAGATTACAGGTAAGGATCATGTCCGTCATATGTAAGCGAGATTACATGACAACGTGTGAACAGTAGTCGTAACTAGTAATTCACAAAAATGAACCAGCCTATAAAAAGTCCATATTTTCTCCTTAAAAGCTTTTAATGAAACAAAAAGCATTATTAGATTCAATCGAAAAGCAACATTTTATATTTTATCAACAATTTCATTTCCTGGAATACGTTAAAGACTGGATTTTAATTTTAAGAAAAAGTAACTCCGATAATTGCGTCAAATATAAAGCTGAAGCGATGTAGTTCCAGAAAGTTATCTTGTCATTATTAATGACCGCTAAGTATCTACAAATTGCGGATTAGACAATCCCTTGTTATAGGTGTTTGATAAAAATTATTTTGTGCAAAACGTGGAGTTCATATATAATAATATATTAAACAAGGAAAAGAAATATAACATACAGCCCGACATTATTGTATAACTATACATACAGCACGGCATTTTTGTATAACTAAACATACAGCACGACATTATTGTATAACTAAACATACAGAACGACATTATTGTATAACTAAACAAACACCACGACATTATTATAAACCAAAAAACAGCACGACATTATTGTATAACTAAACATACAGCACGACATTATTGTATAACTAAACATACAGCACGACATTATTATATAACTAAACAAACGGTCCGTCATTATTGTATAACTAAACAATCAGCCCGATATTATTGTATAACTAAACACACAGAACCACATTATTGTATAACTAAACATAAAGCACGACATTATTGTATAACTAAACATACAGCACGACATTATTGTATAACTATACATACAGGACGACATTATTGTATAACTAAACAATCAGCACGACATTATTGTATAACTAAACATACAGCACGACATTATTGTATAACTAAACATACAGCACGACATTGTTGTATAAATAAACAATCAGCACGACATTATTGTATAACTAAACATACAGGACGACATTATAATATAACTAAACATACGGCCCGACATTATTGCATAACTAAAAATACAGCACGACATTACTGTATAACAAAACATACAGCACGACATTATTATATAACTAAACAAACGCCTCGACATTATTGTATAACTAGACATACAGCACGACATTATTCTATAAATAAAAATACAGCATGACATTATTGTATCACTAAACATACAGCACGACATTATTGCATAACTAAACAATCAGCCCGACATTATTGTATAACTAAACATACAGCACGACATTATTGTATAACTAAACAAAAAGCACGACATTATTGTATAACTAAACATACAGCACGACATTATTGTATAACTAAACAAAAAGCACGACATTATTGCATAACTAAAAATACAGTACGACATTATTGTATAACTAAACATACAGCACGACATTATTGTATAACTAAACAATCAGCACGACATTATTGTATAACTAAACATACAGCACGACATTATTGTATAACTAAACAAACAGCACGACATTATTGCATAACTAAACATACAGTACGACATTATTGTATAACTAAACATACAGCACGACATTATTGTATAACTAAACAATCAGCACGACATTATTGTATAACTAGACATACAGCACGACATTATTGTATAACTAAATAATCAGCCCGACATTATTGTATAACTAAACATACAGCATGACATTATTGTATAACTAAATACTCAGCCCCACATTATTGTATAACTAAACATAAAGCACGACATTATTATATAACTAAACATACAGCACGACATTATTGTATAACTAAACATACAGCACGACATTATTGTATAATTAAACAATCAGCCCGACAGTATTGTATAACTAAACATAAAGCACGAAATTATTGTATAACTAAAAATAAAGCACGACATTATTGTACAACTAAACAATTAGCACAATATTATTGTATAACTAAACAATCAGCAAGACATTATTGTATAATTAAACAATCAGCACAATATTATTGTATAACTAAACAATCAGCAGGGCATTATTATATAATTAAACATACAGCACGACATTATTGTATAACTAAACATACAGCACGACATTACTGTATAACTAAACAATCAGCACGACATTACTGTATAACTAAACAATCAGCACGACATTACTGTATAACTAAACAATCAGCACGACATTATTGTATAACTAAACGTACAGAGCGACATTATTGTATAACTAAACAATCAGCCTGACATTATTGTATAACTAAACAATCAGCACGACATTATTTTATAACTAAAAATACAGCACGACATTATTGTATAACTATACATATAGCACGACATTATTGTATAACTAAACAATCAGCCTCACATTATTGTATAAGTAAACATACAGCACGACATTATTCTATAACTAAACAATAAGCCCGACATTTATTCTATAACTAAACATATAGCACGACATTATTGTATAATTATACATATAGCACGACATTATTGTATGACTAAACAATCAGCCTGACATTATTCTATAACTAAACATACAGCACGACATTATTCCATAACTCAACAATCAGCCCGACATTATTGTATAACTAAATAATCAGCACGACATTTATATTGTATAACTAAACACACAGCACGAAATTATTGTATAACTAAACATACAGCACAACATTATTATATAACTAAACAAACGGCCCGTCATTATTGTATAACTAAACAATCAGCCCGATATTATTGTATAACTAAATATACAGAACGACATTATTGTATAACTCAACATACAGCACGACATTATTGTTCAACTAAACATACTTCACGACATTATTGTATAACTAAACATACAGCACGACATTATTGTATAACTAAAAAATCAACACGACATTATTGTATAACTAAACATACAGGACGACATTATTATATAACTAAACATACGGCCCGACATTATTGTATAACTAAACATACAGCACATTATTGTATAACTAAACATACAGCACGACATTATTGTATACTAAACAAACAGCCCGACATTATTGTATAACTAAACATACAGCACGACATTATTGTATAACTAAACAAACAGCCCGACATTATTGTATAACTAAACATACAGCACGACATTATTGTATAACTAAATAATCAGTCCGACATTGTTGTATAACAAAAACATACAGCCCGACATTATTGTATAACTAAACAATCAGCACGACATTATTGTATAACTAAACATAAAGCACGACATTATTATATAACTAAACAATCAGCACCACATTATTGCATAACTAAACATACAGCACGACATTATTATATAACTAAACATACAGCACGACATTATTGTATTACTAAACAATCAGCCCGACAGTATTGTATAACTAAACATAAAGCACGAAATTATTTTATAACTAAAAATAAAGCACGACATTATTGTATAACTAAACAATCAGCACAATATTATTGTATAACTAAACAATCAGCACGACATTATTGTATAACTAAACAATCAGCACGACATTATTGTATAACTAAACAATCAGCACAATATTATTGTATAACTAAACAATCAGCACGACATTATTGTATAACTAAACAATCAGCCTGACATTATTATATAACTAAACAATCAGCACGACATTATTGTATAACTAAACAATCAGCACAATATTATTGTACAACTAAACAATCAACACGACATTATTGTATAACTAAACAATCAGCACGACATTATTGTATAAATAAACAATCAGCACAATATTATTGTATAACTAAAGAATCAGCACGACATTATTGTATAACTAACAATCAGCCTGACATTATTGTATAACTAAACATGCAGCCTGACATTATTGTATAACTAAACAATCAGCACGACATTACTGTATAACTAAACATACAGCACGACATTACTGTATAACTAAACAATCAGCACGACATTACTGTATAACTAAACATACAGCCTGACATTATTGTATAACTAACAATCAGCCTGACATTATTGTATAACTAAACATACAGCCTGACAATACTGTATAACTAAACAATAAGCACGACATTACTGTATAACTAAACATACAGCACGACATTACTGTATAACTAAACAATCAGCACGACATTACTGTATAACTAAACATACAGCCTGACATTATTGTATAACTAAACATACCGCCTGACATTACTGTATAACTAAACAATCAGCACGACATTATTGTATAACTAAACAATCAGCACGACATTATTGTATAACTAAATAATCAGCACGACATTATTGTATAACTAAACAAACAGCACAACATTATTGTATAACTAAACATACAGCACAACATTATTGTATAACTAAACAATCAGCACAATATTATTGTATAACTAAACAATCAGAACGACATTATTGTATAACTAAACAATCAGCACGACATTATTGTATAACTAACAATCAGCACGACATTATTGTATAACTATACATATAGCACGACATTACTGCATATCTAAACAATCAGCACGACATTATTGTATAACTAAACAATCAGCACGACATTATTGTATAACTAAACAATCAGCACGACATTATTGTATAACTAAACAATCAGCCTGACATTATTGTATAACTAAACATACAGCACGACATTATTGTATAACTAAACAATCAGCACGACATTACTGTATAACTAAACATACAGCACGACATTACTGTATAACTAAACAATAAGCCTGACATTACTGTATAACTAAACAATCAGCCTGACATTATTGTATAACTAAACATACAGCCTGACATTATTATATAACTAAACAATCAGCACGACATTACTGTATAACTAAACATACAGCACGACATTACTGTATAACTAAACATACAGCCTGACATTATTGTATAACTAAACATGCAGCCTGACATTATTGTATAACTAAACAAACAGCCCGACATTACTGTATAAATAAACATACAGCCTGACATTATTGTATAACTAAACATACAGCCTGACATTATTGTATAACTAAACAATCAGCACGACATTACTGTATAACTAAACATACAGCCTGACATTATTGTATAACTAAACAATCAGCCTGACATTATTGTATAACTAACAATCAGCCTGACATTACTGTATAACTAAACAATCAGCCTGACATTATTGTATAACTAAACATACAGCACGACATTATTATATAACTAAACAATCAGCCCGACATTATTCTGTAACTAAACATATAGCACGACATTATTGTATAACTATACATAAGGCACGACATTATTGTATAACTAAACAATCAGCCTGACATTATTGTATAACTAAACAATCAGCACGACATTATTGTAAAACTAAACAATCAGCACGACATTATTGTATAACTAAATAAACGGCACGACATTATTCTATAACTAAATAAACGGCCCGACATTATTGTATAACTAAAAAATCAGCACGACATTATTGTATAACTAAACAATCAGCCCGACATTACTGTATAACTAAGAATAAGCCTGACATTATTGTGTAACTAAACAATCAGCACGACATTATTGTATAACTAAACAATCAGCCCGACATTATTGTATAACTAAACAATAAGCCCGACATTATTGTATAACTAACAATCAGCTTGACATTATTGTATAACTAACAATCAGCCTGACATTATTGTGTAACTAAACAATAAGCCCGAAATTACTGTGTAACTAACAATCAGCCTGACATTATTGTATAACTAAACCATCAGCACGACATTATTGTATAACTAAACAATCAGCACGACATTATTGTATAACTAAACAATCAGCCCGACATTACTGTATAACTAAGAATCAGCCTGACATTATTGTATAACTAAACAATCAGCCCGACATTATTGTATAACTAAACAATAAGCTCGACATTATTGTATAACTAACAATCAGCCTGACATTATTGTGTAACTAAATAATAAGCCCGACATTACTGTGTAACTAACAATCAGCCTGACATTATTGTATAACTAAACAATCAGCACAACATTATTGTATAACTAACAATCAGCACGACATTACTGTATAACTAACAATCAGCCTGACATTATTGTATAACTAAACAATCAGCACAATATTATTGTATAACTAAACAATCAGCACGACATCACTGTATAACTAACAATCAGCACGACATTATTGTATAACTAAACAATCAGCACGACATTACTGTATAACTAACAATCAGCCTGACATTATTGTATAACTAAACGTACAGAGCGACATTATTGTATAACTAAACAATGAGCCTGACATTATTGTATAACTAAACAATCAGCCTGACATTATTGTATACGTAAACATACAGCACGACATTATTCTATAACTAAACAATCAGCCCGAGAGTTATTCTATAACTAAACATATAACACGACATTATTGTATAACTATACATATAGCACGACTTTATTGTATAACTAAACAATCAGCCTGACATTATTCTATAACTAAACATACAGCACGACATTATTCTATAACTAAACAATCAGCTCGACATTATTGTATAACTAAACAATCAGCACGACATTTATATTGTATAACTAAACACACAGCACGACATTATTGTATAACTAAACATACAGCACAACATTAGTGTATAACTAAACATACAGCACGATATTATTGTATAACTAAACATACAGCACGACATTATTATATAAATAAACAAACGGCCCGTCATTATTGTATAACTAAACAATCAGCCCGATATTATTGTATAACTAAACATACAGAACGACATTATTGTATAACTAAACATACAGCACGACATTATTGTATAACTAAACATACAGCACGACATTATTGTATAACTAAACATACAGCACGACATTATTGTATAACTAAAAAATCAGCACGACATTATTGTATAACTAAACATACAGGACGACATTATTCTATAACTAAACATACGGCCCGCCATTATTGCATAACTAAACATACAGCACGACATTATTGTATAACTTGACATACAACAGGACATTATTGTATAACTAAACAATCAGCCCGACATTATTGTATATCTAAACATACAGGACGACATTATTGTATAACTAAACAAACAGCCCGACATTATTGTATAACTAAACATACAGCACGACATTATTGTATAACTAAACATACAGCACGACATTATTATATAACTAAACAAACAGCACGACAGTATTGTATAACCAAATAATCAGTCCGACATTGTTGTATAACAAAACATACAGCCCGATATTATTGTATAACTAAACAATCAGCACGACATCATTGTATAACTAAACATAAAGCACGACATTATTATATAACTAAACAATCAGAACAACATTATTGCATAACTAAAACATACAGCACGACATTATTATATACCTAAACATACAGCACGACATTATTGTATAACTAAACAATCAGCCCGATATTATTGTATAACTAACAATCAGCCTGACATTATTGTGTAACTAAACAATAAGCCCGACATTATTGTGTAACTAACAATCAGCCTGACATTATTGTATAACTAAACAATCAGCACAACATTATTGTATAATGAACAATCAGCACGACATTACTGTATAACTAACAATCAGCCTGACATTATTGTATAACTAAACAATCAGCCCGACATTATTGTATAACTAAACAATCAGCACAATATTATTGTATAACTAAACAATCAGCACGACATTACTGTATAACTAACAATCAGCACGACATTATTGTATAACTAAACAATCAGCACGACATTAATGTATAACTAACAATCAGCCTGACATTATTGTATAACTAAACAATCATCCCGACATTATTGTATAACTAAACAATCAGCCCGACATTATTATATAACTAAATAAACGGCCCGACATTATTGTATAACTTAAAAATCAGCACGACATTATTGTATAACTAAACAATCAGCACGACACTACTGTATAACTAACAATCAGCCCGACATTATTATATAACTAAACAATCAGCACGACATTATTGTATAACTATCAATCAGCACGACATTATTGTATAACTAAACAATCAGCCTGACATTATTGTATAACTAAACATACAGAACGACATTATTGTATAACTAAACAATCAGCACGACATTATTGTATAACTAAACAATCAGCACGACATTACTGTGTAACTAACAATCAGCCTGACATTATTGTATAACTAAACAATCAGCACGACATTATTGTATAACTAAACAATCAGCCCGACATTATTGTATAACTAAACATACAGAACGACATTATTGTATAACTAAACATACAGCACGACATTATTGTATAACTAAACAATCAGCACGACATTATTGTATAACTAAACATACAGCACGACATTATTGTATAACTAAACAAACAGCACGACATTATTGAATAACTAAACATACAGCACGACATTATTGTATAACTAAACATACAGCACATTATTGTATAACTAATGTTACGACTCTAGGGGCAATGTAACAGAATAAAAGACACAAACAAGCTTTCAAGATTAAAATGCAAATCTTTAATTTCCTAAAATATTAAAAGAATTAAAATAGTTCAACAAATAATCAAAGTGAAAGAATTAAAATAACTTACAGTATAGAATATCCTAAAAAGTCCTAAATTGTTTTAAAGTTCACTTCCTGATGTTAATCCGAGTAATCATGATGAAGTATTCCGAATGAAAATAACCTGTACTGTGCTGAAGTTGACAAGTTCTGATTAAATCCAAAATAATCCTTGCAAGTCTGGAATCTCACAAGTTTTAGAATGATGTCCGATAATTCCACGGAGCTGTATAGTAATTCAGATGAATTACTAATTAAATAAATTCCACACTGAACTGAATAATTTCAATAACCTCTCTTCGTTCAAGCAATTGTAAAGAATCCTTTCTCACTGGATGAGTTGCTATATATACGCAGATTTTAAAAGGGAATATCCTTTCTCCGCCTTTAATAATATGGTATTTCAAAATAACACAACCCTCTAAGAACCAATCAGGAACTAGGTTACGCGTCATTTACCCAAAGGTCTAGCGTACTAAAAATCTTAAAGAGTAAACATGATGTTATTGTAGTACGGAATTTGACCTTTCAATGTTGATTTCTAAAAGTACAAAGCTAGGTCGACTTCATTTTCCCGCGCAATTGATCATGTGACCACTTATTGATCGAGCAGTAGTCGTATCAATACTGACATGCTAACCGCTATTCAGACTAAAAACAGAGATCATAAATTAGTAAATTAAATCATTATAAAAAGGTAAAAAGGTATGATTCCGTAACACTAAACAATCAGCACGACATTATTGTATAACTAAACATACAGCACAACATTATTGTATAATAATACATACATCCCGATATTATTGTATAACTAAAAAATCAGCCCGACATTATTGCATAACTAAACATACAGCACGACATTATTGTACAACTATACATACAGCCCGACATTATTGTTTAACTTAACATACAGCACGACATTATTGTATAACTAAACATACAGCACGACATTATTGTATAACTAAACATAGAGCACGACATTATTATATAACTACATATACAGCACGACATTATTGTATAACTAAACAAACAGCCCGACATTCTTGTATAACTAAACATTAAGCACGACATTATTCTATAACTAAACATAAAGCACGACATTATTGTATAACTAAACAATCAGCACAATATTATTGTATAACTATACAATCAGCACGACATTATTGTATAACTAAACAAACAGCAAAATATTATTGTATAACTAAACAATCTTCCCGAAATTATTGTATAACTAAACAATCAGCACGATATTATTATATAACTAAACAATCAGCACGACATTATTATATAACTAAACATACAGCACGACATTATTGTATAACTTAACATACAGCACGACATTATTGTATAACTAAATATACAGCACGACATTATTGTATAACTAAACAATCAGCACCACATTATTGTGTAACTAAACAATCAGCATGACAGTATTATATATCTAAACAGAGAACACGACATTATTGTATAACTATACATACAGCACGACATTATTGTATAACTAAACAATCAGCCCCACATTATTGTATAACTAAAATATCAGCCTGACATTATTGTATAACTAAACATACATCCCGACATTATTGTATAACTAAAGAATAAGCACGACATAATTGTATAACTAAACATACAGCACGACATTATTGTATAACTGAACAATCAGCACGACATTATTATATAACTAAACATACAGCCCGACATTATTGTATAACTAAACTTACAGCCCGATATTATTGTATAACTAAACAATCAACACGACATTATTATATAACTAAGCATACAGCACGACATTATTGTATAACTATGCATATAGCACGTCATTATTGTAAAACTAAACAATCAGTACGACATTATTGTATAACTAAACATTCAGCCTGACATTATTGTATAACTAAACAATCCTCCCGACATTATTGTATAACTAAACAATCAGCCTGACATTATTGTATAACTAAACAATCAGCCTGACATTATTGTATAACTAAACAATCAGCCTGACATTATTGTATAAATAAACAACAGCACGACATTAATGTATAACTAAACAATCACCACGACATTATTGTATAACTAAACAATCAGCCCGACATTATTGTATAACTAAACAATAAGCCCGACATTATTGTATAACTAACAATCAGCCTGACATTATTGTATAACTAACAATCAGCCTGACATTATTGTGTAACTAAACAATAAGCCCGAAATTACTGTGTAACTAACAATCAGCCTGACATTATTGTATAACTAAACCATCAGCACGACATTATTGTATAACTAAACAATCAGCACGACATTATTGTATAACTAAACAATCAGCCCGACATTACTGTATAACTAAGAATCAGCCTGACATTATTGTATAACTAAACAATCAGCCCGACATTATTGTATAACTAAACAATAAGCCCGACATTATTGTATAACTAACAATCAGCCTGACATTATTGTGTAACTAAATAATAAGAACGACATTACTGTGTAACTAACAATCAGCCTGACATTATTGTATAACTAACAATCAGCACGACATTACTGTATAACTAACAATCAGCCTGACATTATTGTATAACTAAACAATCAGCACAATATTATTGTATAACTAAACAATCAGCACGACATCACTGTATAACTAACAATCAGCACGACATTATTGTATAACTAAACAATCAGCACGACATTACTGTATAACTAACAATCAGCCTGACATTATTGTATAACTAAACGTACAGAGCGACATTATTGTATAACTAAACAATGAGCCTGACATTATTGTATAACTAAACAATCAGCCTGACATTATTGTATACGTAAACATACAGCACGACATTATTCTATAACTAAACAATCAGCCCGAGAGTTATTCTATAACTAAACATATAACACGACATTATTGTATAACTATACATATAGCACGACTTTATTGTATAACTAAACAATCAGCCTGACATTATTCTATAGCTAAACATACAGCACGACATTATTCTATAACTAAACAATCAGCTCGACATTATTGTATAACTAAACAATCAGCACGACATTTATATTGTATAACTAAACACACAGCACGACATTATTGTATAACTAAACATACAGCACAACATTAGTGTATAACTAAACATATAGCACGATATTATTGTATAAATAAACATACAGCACGACATTATTATATAAATAAACAAACGGCCCGTCATTATTGTATAACTAAACAATCAGCCCGATATTATTGTATAACTAAACATACAGAACGACATTATTGTATAACTAAACATACAGCACGACATTATTGTATAACTAAACATACAGCACGACATTATTGTATAACTAAACATACAGCACGACATTATTGTATAACTAAAAAATCAGCACGACATTATTGTATAACTAAACATACAGGACGACATTATTATATAACTAAACATACGGCCCGCCATTATTGCATAACTAAACATACAGCACGACATTATTGTATAACTGGACATACAACAGGACATTATTGTATAACTAAAGAATCAGCCCGACATTATTGTATATCTAAACATACAGCACGACATTATTGTATAACTAAACAAACAGCCCGACATTATTGTATAACTAAACATACAGCACGACATTATTGTATAACTAAACATACAGCACGACATTATTATATAACTAAACAAACAGCACGACAGTATTGTATAACCAAATAATCAGTCCGACATTCTTGTATAACAAAACATACAGCCCGATATTATTGTATAACTAAACAATCAGCACGACATCATTGTATAACTAAACATAAAGCACGACATTATTATATAACTAAACAATCAGAACAACATTATTGCATAACTAAACATACAGCACGACATTATTATATACCTAAACATACAGCACGACATTATTGTATAACTAAACAATCAGCCCGATATTATTGTATAACTAACAATCAGCGTGACATTATTGTGTAACTAAACAATAAGCCCGACATTATTGTGTAACTAACAATCAGCCTGACATTATTGTATAACTAAACAATCAGCACAACATTATTGTATAATGAACAATCAGCACGACATTACTGTATAACTAACAATCAGCCTGACATTATTGTATAACTAAACAATCAGCACAATATTATTGTATAACTAAACAATCAGCACGACATTACTGTATAACTAACAATCAGCACGACATTATTGTATAACTAAACAATCAGCACGACATTAATGTATAACTAACAATCAGCCTGACATTATTGTATAACTAAACAATCATCCCGACATTATTGTATAACTAAACAATCAGCCCGACATTATTATATAACTAAATAAACGCCCCGACATTATTGTATAACTTAAAAATCAGCACGACATTATTGTATAACTAAACAATCAGCACGACACTACTGTATAACTAACAATCAGCACGACATTATTGTATAACTAAACAATCAGCACGACATTATTGTATAACTATCAATCAGCACGACATTATTGTATAACTAAACAATCAGCCTGACATTATTGTATAACTAAACATACAGAACGACATTATTGTATAACTAAACAATCAGCACGACATTATTGTATAACTAAACAATCAGCACGACATTACTGTGTAACTAACAATCAGCCTGACATTATTGTATCACTAAACAATCATCACGACATTATTGTATAACTAAACAATCAGCCCGACATTATTGTATAACTAAACATACAGAACGACATTATTGTATAACTAAACATACAGCACGACATTATTGTATAACTAAACAATCAGCACGACATTATTGTATAACTAAACATACAGCACGACATTTTTGTATAACTAAACAAACAGCACGACATTATTGAATAACTAAACATACAGCACGACATTATTGTATAACTAAACATTCAGCCTGACATTATTGTATAACTAAACAATCCTCCCGACATTATTGTATAACTAAAAAATCAGCCTGACATTATTGTATAACTAAACAATCAGCCTGACATTATTGTATAACTAAACAATCAGCCTGACATTATTGTATAAATAAACAACAGCACGACATTATTGTATAACTAAACATACAGCACGACATTATTGTATAAACAAACAAAAAGCACAACATTATTGTATAACTAAACAAACAGCACGACATTATTGCGTAACTAAACATACAGCACGACATTATTGTATAACTAGACATACAGCACGACATTATTGTATAACTAAACAATCAGCACGACATTATTGTACAACTAAACATACAGCACGACATTATTGTATAACTAAACAAACAGCACGACATTATTGCATAACTAAACATACAGTACGACATTATTGTATAACTAAACATACAGCACGACATTATTGTATAACTAAACAATCAGCACGACATTATTGTATCACTAAACATACAGCACGACATTATTGTATAACTAAATAATCAGCCCGACATTATTGTATAACTAAACATACAGCACGACATTAATGTATAACTAAACAATCAGCCCCACATTATTGTATAACTACACATAAAGCTCGACATTATTATATAACTAAACATACAGCACGACATTATTGTATAACTAAAAATAAAGCACGACATTATTGTATAACTAAACAATCAGCACAATATTATTGTATAACTAAACAATCAGCACGACATTATTGTATAACTAAACAATCAGCCTGACATTATTGTATAACTAAACAATCAGCACGACATTATTATATAACTAAACATACAGCACGACATTATTGTATAACTATACATATAGCGCGACATTATTGTATAACTAAACAATGAGAATGACATTATTGTATAACTAAACAATCAGCCTGACATTATTGTATACGTAAACATACAGCACGACATTATTCTATAACTAAACAATCAGCCCGACATTTATTCTATAACTAAACATATAGCACGACATTATTGTATAACTATACATATAGCACGACATTATTGTATAACTAAACATACAGCACGACATTATTCTATAACTAAACATACAGCACGACATTATTCTATAACTAAACAATCAGCCCGACATTATTGTATAACTAAACAATCAGCACGACATTTATATTGTATAACTAAAAACACAGCACGACATTATTGTATAACTAAACATACAGCACAACATTAGTGTATAACTAAACATACAGCACGACATTATTGTATAACTAAACATACAGCACGACATTATTATATAACTAAAAAAACGACCCGTCATTATTGTATAACTAAACAATCAGCCCGATATTATTGTATAACTATACATACAGAACGACATTATTGTGTAACTAAACATACAGCACGACATTATTGTATAACTAAACGTACAGCACGACATTATTGTATAACTAAACATACAGCACGACATTATTGTATAACTAAACATACAGCACGACATTATTGTATAACTAAAATATCAGCACGACATTATTGTATAAATAAACATACAGGACGACATTATTATATAACTAAACATAGGGCACGACATTATTGTATAACTAAACATACAGCACGACATTATTGTATAACTAAATAATCAGTCCGATATTGTTGTATAGCTAAACATAGAGGACGACATTATTATATAACTAAACATACGGCCCGCCATTATTGCATAACTAAAAATACAGCACGACATTACTTTATAACTAAACATACAGCACGACATTATAATATAACTAAAAAATCAGCACGACATTATTGTATTACTGGACATACAACAGGACATTATTGTATAACTAAACATACAGCAGAACATTATTGTATAACTAAACATACAGCACGACATTATTGTATAACTAAACATACAGCACGACATTATTCTATAACTAAACCTACAGCACGACATTATTCTATAACTAAAAAATCAGCACGACATTATTCTATAACTAAACATACAGGACGACATTATTATATAATTAAACATACGGCACGACATTACTGTATAACTAAACATACAGCAGAACATTATTGTATAACTAAACAATCAGCCCGACATTATTGTATATCTAAACATAGAGCACGACATTATTGTATAACTAAACAAACAGCCCGACATTATTGTATAACTAAACATACAACACGACATTATTGTATAACTAAACATACAGCACGACATTATTATATAACTAAAGAAACAGCACGACATTATTGAATAACTAAACATACAGTCCGACATTATTGTATAACTAAACATACAGGACGACATTATTGTATAACTAAACATACAGCACGACATTATATTATAACTAAACATACAGCACGACATTATTGTATAACTAAATAATCAGTCCGACATTGCTGTATAACAAAACATACAGCCCGACATTATTGTATAACAAAACAATCAGCACGACATTATTGTATAACTAAACATATAGCACGAAATTATTATATAACTAAACAATCAGAACGACATTATTGCATAACTAAACATACAGCACGATATTATTATATAACTAAACATACAGCACGACATTATTGTATAACTAAACAATCAGCCCGACAGTATTGTATAACTAAACATAAAGCACGAGATTATTGTATAACTAAAAATAAAGCACGACATTATTGTATAACTAAACAATCAGCACAATATTATTGTATAACTAAGCAATCAGCACGACATTATTGTATAACTAAACAATCAGCACAATATTATTGTATCACTAAACAATCAGCAGGACATTATTATATAACTAAACATACAGCACGACATTATTGAATAACTAAACATACAGCACGATATTATTGTATAACTAAACAATCAGCCCGACATTATTGTATAACTAAACAATCATCACGACATTTTTGTATAACTAAACAAACAGCACGACATTATTGTATAACTAAACATACAGCACGACATTATTGTAACTAAACAATCAGCCTGACATTATTGTATAACTAAACAATCAGCACGACATTATTATATAACTAAACATACAGCACGACAGTATTGTATAACTATTCATATAGCACGACATTATTGTATAACTAAACAATCAGTACGACATTATTATATAACTAAACATTCAGCCTGACATTATTGTATAACTAAACAATCAGCCTGACATTATTGTATAAATAAACAAACAGCACGACATTATTATATAACTAAACATTCAGCCTGACATTATTGTATAACTAAACAATCAGTACGACATTATTGTATAGCTAAACATTCAGCCTGACATTATTGTATAACTAAACAATCAGCCTGACATTATTGTATAACTAAACAATCAGTACGACATTATTATATAACTAAACATTCAGCCTGACATTATTGTATAACTAAACAATCAGCCTGACATTATTGTATACCTAAACAATCAGCCTGACATTATTGTATAACTAAACATACAGCACGACATTATTATATAACTAAACAATCAGCCCGACATTATTCTATAACTAAACAATCAGCACGACATTATTGTATAACTATACATATAGCACGACATTATTGTATAACTAAACAATCAGCACGACATTACTGTATAACTAAACAATCAGCCTGACATTATTGTATAACTAAACAATCAGCCGGACATTATTGTATAACTAAACATACAGCACGATATTATTATATAACTAAACAATCAGCCCGACATTATTCTATAACTAAACATATAGCACGACATTCTTGTATAACTATACATATAGCATGATATTATTGTATAACTAAACAATCAGCCTGACATTATTGTATAACTAAACAATCAGCACGACATTATTGTATAACTAAACAATCAGCACGACATTATTGTATAACTAAACAATCAGCCTGACATTATTGTATAACTAAACAATCAGCCCGACATTATTGTATAACTAAATAAACGGCCCGACATTATTGTATAACTAAAAAATCAACACGACATTATTGTATAACTAAATAAACGGCACGACATTCTTCTATAACTAAATAAACGGCCCGATATTATTGTATAACTAAAACATCAGCACGACATTATTTTATAACTAAACAATCATCCTGACATTATTGTATAACTAAACAATCAGCCTGACATTATTGTATAACTAAACAATCAGCCTGACATTATTGTATAACTAAACCATCAGCACAATATTATTGTATAACTAACAATCAGCACGACATTATTGTATAACTAAACAATCAGCCTGACATTATTGTATAATTAAACAATCAGCACGACATTATTGTATAACTAAACATACAGCACGACATTATTGTATAACTAAACATACAGCACGACATTATTGTATAACTAAACAATCAGCACGACATTATTGTATAACTAAACATACAGCACGACATTATTGTATAACTAAACAATCAGCACGACATTATTGTATAACTAAACATACAGCACGACATTATTGTATAACTAAACATACAGCACGACATTATTGTATAACTAAACATACAGCACGACATTATTGTATAACTAAACATTCAGCCTGACATTATTGTATAACTAAACAATCAGCCTGACATTATTGTATAACTAAACAATCAGTAAGACATTATTATATAACTAAACATTCAGCCTGACATTATTGTATAACTAAACAATCAGCCTGATATTATTGTATAACTAAACAATCAGCCTGACATTATTGTATAACTAAACATACAGCTCGACATTATTCTATAACTAAACAATCAGCACGACATTATTGTATAACTATACATATAGCACGACATTATTGTATAACTAAACAATCAGCACGACATTACTGTATAACTAAACAATCAGCCTGACATTATTGTATAACTAAACAATCAGCCTGACATTATTGTATAACTAAACATACAGCACGACATTATTATATAACTAAACAATCAGCCCGACATTATTCTATAACTAAACATATAGCACGACATTCTTGTATAACTATACATATAGCACGACATTATTGTATAACTAAACATTCAGCCTGACATTATTGTATAACTAAACAATCAGCACGACATTATTGTATAACTAAACAATCAGCACGACATTATTGTATAACTAAATAAACGGACCGACATTATTGTATAACTAAACAATCAGCCTGACATTATTGTATAACTAAACAATCAGCCCGACATTATTGTATAACTAAACAATCAGCACGACATTATTGTATAACTAATCAATCAGCGCGACATTACTGTGTAACTAACAATCAGCCTGACATTATTGTATAACTAAACAATCAGCACGACATTATTGTATAACTAAACAATCAGCCCGACATTATTGTATAACTAAACATACAGAACGACATTATTGTATAACTAAACATACAGCACGACATTATTGTATAACTAAACAATCAGCACGACATTATTGTATAACTAAACATACAGCACGACATTATTGTATAACTAAACAAACAGCACGACATTATTGAATAACTAAACATACAGCACGACATTATTGTATAACTAAACATACAGCACATTATTGTATAACTAATGTTACGACTCTAGGGGCAATGTAACAGAATAAAAGACACAAACAAGCTTTCAAGATTAAAATGCAAATCTTTAATTTCCTAAAATATTAAAAGAATTAAAATAGTTCAACAAATAATCAAAGTGAAAGAATTAAAATAACTTACAGTATAGAATATCCTAAAAAGTCCTAAATTGTTTTAAAGTTCACTTCCTGATGTTAATCCGAGTAATCATGATGAAGTATTCCGAATGAAAATAACCTGTACTGTGCTGAAGTTGACAAGTTCTGATTAAATCCAAAATAATCCTTGCAAGTCTGGAATCTCACAAGTTTTAGAATGATGTCCGATAATTCCACGGAGCTGTATAGTAATTCAGATGAATTACTAATTAAATAAATTCCACACTGAACTGAATAATTTCAATAACCTCTCTTCGTTCAAGCAATTGTAAAGAATCCTTTCTCACTGGATGAGTTGCTATATATACGCAGATTTTAAAAGGGAATATCCTTTCTCCGCCTTTAATAATATGGTATTTCAAAATAACACAACCCTCTAAGAACCAATCAGGAACTAGGTTACGCGTCATTTACCCAAAGGTCTAGCGTACTAAAAATCTTAAAGAGTAAACATGATGTTATTGTAGTATGGAATTTGACCTTTCAATGTTGATTTCTAAAAGTACAAAGCTAGGTCGACTTCATTTTCCCGCGCAATTGATCATGTGACCACTTATTGATCGAGCAGTAGTCGTATCTATACTGATATGCTAACCGCTATTCAGACTAAAAACAGAGATCATAAATTAGTAAATTAAATCATTATAAAAAGGTAAAAAGGTATGATTCCGTAACACTAAACAATCAGCACGACATTATTGTATAACTAAACATACAGCACAACATTATTGTATAATAATACATACATCCCGACATTATTGTATAACTAAAAAATCAGCCCGACATTATTGTATAACTAAACATACAGCACGACATTATTGTATAACTATACATACAGCCCGACATTATTGTATAACTAAACATACAGCACGACATTATTGTATAACTAAACATACAGCACGACATTATTATATAACTAAACATACAGCACGACATTATTGTATAACTAAACAAACAGCCCGACATTCTTGTATAACTAAACATTAAGCACGACATTATTGTATAACTAAACATAAAGCACGACATTATTGTATAACTAAACAATCAGCACAATATTATTGTATAACTATACAATCAGCACGACATTATTGTATAACTAAACAATCAGCACAATATTATTGTATAACTAAACATACAGCACGACATTATTGTATAACTAAACAATCAGCACGATATTATTACATAACTAAACAATCAGCACGACATTATTGTATAACTAAACATACAGCACGACATTATTGTATAACTTAACATACAGCACGACATTATTGTATAACTAAACATACAGCACGACATTATTGTATAACTAAACAATCAGCACGACATTATTGTGTAACTAAACAATCAGCATGACAGTATTATATATATAAACATACAGCACGACATTATTGTATAACTACACATACAGCACGACATTATTGTATAACTAAACAATCAGCCCCACATTATTGTATAACTAAACAATCAGCCTGACATTATTGTAAAACTAAACATACAGCCCGACATTATTGTATAACTAAACAATCAGCACGACATTATTGTATAACTAAACATACAGCACGACATTATTGTATAACTGAACAATCAGCACGACATTATTATATAACTAAACATACAGCCCGACATTATTGTATAACTAAACATACAGCCCGACATTATTGTATAACTAAACAATCAACACGACATTATTATATAACTAAGCATACAGCACGACATTATTGTATAACTATGCATATAGCACGTCATTATTGTATAACTAAACAATCAGTACGACATTATTGTATAACTAAACATTCAGCCTGACATTATTGTATAACTAAACAATCTTCCCGACATTATTGTATAACTAAACAATCAGCCCGACATTATTGTATAACTAAACAATCAGCCTGACATTATTGTATAAATAAACAAACAGCACGAGATTATTGTATAAATAAACTTACAGCACGACATTATTGTATAAATAAACAAACAGCACGACATTATTGTATAACTAAACAATCAGCCTGACATTATTGTATAAATAAACAAACAGCACGATATTATTGTATAACTATTCATACACCACGACATTATTGTATAAATAAACAAACAGCCCGACATTATTGTATAACTAAACAAACAGCCCGACATTATTGTATAACTAAACATACAGCACGACATTATTGTATAACTAAATAATCAGCACGACATTATTATATAACTAAACATAAAGCACGACCTTATTGTATAACTAAAAACAATCAGCCTGACATTAATGTATAACTAAACAATCAGCCTGACATTATTGTATAACTAAACAATCAGCACGACATTATTATATAACTAAACAATCAGCACGACATTATTGTATAACTAAACAATCAGCACGACATTATTGTATAACTAAACAATCAGCACGACATTATTGTATAAATAAACAATCAGCACGACATTATTGTATAACTAAACAATCAGCACGACATTATTATATAACTAAACAAACGGCCCGACTTTATTGTATAACTAAACAAACAGCCCGATAGTTGTCCTTTGAATGCACCCATTTGCCTTATTGCAAAGCATTTAACATCGACCTGAATACAGGTGATTGCTGAATTTAGTTCGTTTGCACTTAGTATCACTGAACACTATATCAAGAACCAAGTATAACAAAGTGAAGCTTTTTTACGTAGACATTTAGTCAACTTACTGAATGCTAAATACATGTATGACCTTGCATGGATCATTCTGTAAATAGTGAATGTGTATGGACTCATCGTCGTATAGAGAGTATCAGCTAGTCAGTGTCATTACCCTGATCTATACCTGATTGAACACACAATTAACAAAGGGTAAACCAATTGGTTTTAGACGATTCTGGTTCAAAAAGGTAAACTCCAACCTAATAAATTTGTTGGATCCTAACCTTGCTTTCTGATGAAATCTAGCTAACAAAGAACACGTATTGCGGGCTAGAAACTGTTTGTTACACATTATTAAGGTGTATATTGTTTACCACACATAGGACCAAAATTGTATTTCACCTTGTTAAGTAAGAGTTGACCTTTGTTTCTAGCTGCGAGGAACAGGATTTTGTTAATTTATTTGTTTGCTTTTGCAAAGCCCAGGCACGATGAATATGACATGAATGATCACCTGTCTCGATTTTTTAACATCAAGATAATCAAAAATGTCATCATTATAATATAACTTATATAGAAAAGGAGACCACTCGTATTACTCGACCTTCAACTTTGGACCTGTACATAGTTTTTGCTTCTGTGTTTCGAAGCTAATGAATTTGTTTTGTTGATGTATTTTCAAACCTATCTTGAGCTTTTCTGGGATTCACCCATGCATTTATGCGCAGATGACCATATTTTTTAACAATTGCCGCTGTCCATCAAACTGACAAAACGTTATTGATCGAAATAGTGCCAGGCGTAGCAGCAGCCAAAGCGCAAATTTAAGTTAAAGTCTATTTATTTAATGATGTAGTTGTTGTTGTTTTTGCAGCTGCTGTAGTAGTAGTAGTAGTAGTATTCTAAATGGTGTTGCCACATCGCACCAAGTAGTAGTAGCAGTAGTGTGGTGGTGGTGGCGGTGGTCTGCTTGGTATTGCCGCAACATGCTTATATCGGACTTTTAGTCGTCTTATCAACCCTACATCTGCATATGGCATCAAAATGAATATACCTGGAAAACAAAATAATAAAGATATTGCCAAGCTACAGATGAACGTTCTATTTCATTTAGAAAACAGAATTAAGCATCGTGGTCGCAATGTGTCTTGTATTATCAATGTATTACGGAAATAAATTGTGTGTATATTATTTCTAATATTATCAGTTCGACTGCGTAATATTATCAGATTTCGCCTTGTTATTAATACAGAGTCGACGGGTTGGATTTTCTTTGCTCTGTTTACGTATGCTAACTGATAACAATGTTATGCATCGGTGTATCTAGGACACATCTGAGAAAATAACATGGCAAACAATTAGATAATAACATTTGGAATATATGTGTATTTGACACTATTTATAGTGCCGGTGAAACCTTAGAAACTATGCGTATTTGTCATCAGCACGTTATAATTGCGCGCGTAACATTAATGCACCGTTGTGGTAAAATTGATAATAACTGGCGCTAACAGCTCATACAAACACAACATGATGTCGACTTAATCTGGCAAAGTGAACGTTTTACCACTGGCAGGGTCAATAACCTACAAATGTTATTCGATGTTAAGGTAGTAGATCATGTATCTTGAAAATTAAGCGTCTCTCCCGCAGTAAAAGTACAGGCAGGCTGCAATAATGCCAACCAGTTTTGTCTAGTATGTTCTAAAATAATAATTTGCTTTTTTCCTTTCTTTGATGGTATTTTGTTATGATGAGTTAAACATTGACATAAATGAAATTTGTAATCCGGTCTGGGTCTATGCAGAACGGATTTTTTTAAAAACTGTAATTTAATAGATATGGTCGATCTAAATGGGAAAAACGGTTGATATAAATGGGACTAACGCTCTGAAGGAAACAAAGCTGCATTCGAAGAGTCATATTGTGTGAATACATAGCTTGTTTTGGTTAGGTTAACAACAACCAGTGACCAGAACGTATGGACCAGACTATTATATTACTTAAAAGTGTAACCTACACAATTTGTACCTTACATGCAAAGTGCATTCCAAGTTGAAAAAGGCAGGAGAATGAAAACTTACTACAGCTAATAAAAGTTCCTACCTCTAGCACACATCTTACATAAATATGTAAAGAAATATTGAAAGTATGAATAATCTTAATTGCGGATGCAATTGAGTAAAAACAAGAGTCCCTCGAAGGGAATGACGCTCTACTGGGCGAAAAGAATTTCCAGGATTTCAAGATAAGACAATTTCTTCCTTTTAACTGTCAACTGTTGAAACCATCTCTGATATTCTTCAGCGATAAAAAGAGTTCAAATTAGCTGCTGGGATGCACATGTCGGATGTCAGCCTGGCACCATTTTCATTTGGGACAAAGTAGACATCATTAGACGTCTTTTGGTGAAAACCCCGTGTCATAATGATCAACTAATCAGAGAGAGTAGTGACAACAAGATTTAAGACAGTGATCGTGGCAGTCATATTAGATATTAGAGTAGCGATAACAATATTTTCAAGATGGCCACTGTGGCGGCTATATTGGTATCAGATTGACAACATTTTCATTTTGGACCAACTATACATGATAAGAAGTCTTCTGGTGAAAACCCCAATGCAAAATTACATTTCATTCAGGAGAAGTAGCGATAACATGATTTTCAACATGGTCACTGTGGCGGCCATACTGGACATCAGATCGGATCCAGTTTTATTTAGGACCAACTAGACATCATAAGAAGTCTTTTAGTGAAAACCCCATGTTGATATGACAATCCATTCAGGAGGAGTAGCGATAACAAGAATTTCAAGATGGCCGCTGTGGCCACCATGGGGGGGGGGGAGGGGAGGGAACCAACTAGACCATGGGATGATTGTGTGTGTAAAGTTTCAAGCCAATCTTCCAAGTAGTTTAAGAGGAGTAGCGATAACAAACTTGTGCTAACGGACGGACGGACGACGTACGACGGACAACAGACCATCCCATAAGTTCTTCTGGTCCATAACCAGTAGAGGTAAAAACAATCTCATATTGTTTTGGATCTACTTTAGAAAACATAGAAAGCATACATCAAGCAATTATTGTAACATTGTGAAATATTTGAATTATTCTACCCCTGGGAATATAACAACTACACAGTGTCCAAGACATGCAGGTCAAAAAGTACCGTGCTGTTCTCTCTCTCTCTCTCTCTCTCTCTCTCTCTCTCTCTCTCTCTCTCTCTCTCTCTCTCTCTCTCTCTCTCGCTCTCTCAGGGGGTTAATCGACATATCAAAAAGTACACATTTATATCGAAAGCTTACAGTAGTTCATAACTAATAATGATAAATCTAGGCTATTCAAGTATAGGTACTTTTACCAAAATAGTAATGGTATGTTCATCAAATAGGGGCATTGACTTCATCACCATATACATTAGAAAAAAAGCTGTAATAGCTATGGCACTTGATATGCTATTCAACTCTTGGATGTGGACATTTTTTAAATGTAAGGTGTAAAATGGTATTTCCAGGAGTATCTTGATTGGAATGCATTTTTTACGGTGAACCGTTTCAAGAGACCATAACTCAGTAAAGTACTGACAGTGAAAGTTTCAAGACGCCATAACTTCATTAAAGTAGTGAGAGTGAACTGTTCCAAGAGACTTTAACTTCAGTAAAGTACTGAGGGTGAACTGTTCCAAGAGACCATAACTTCAGTAAAGTACTAACTGTGAACCGTTCCAAAAGACCATAACTTCACTAAAGTACTGACGGTGAATTGTTCGAAGAGACCATAACTTCACTAAAGTACTAACGGTGAACCGTTCTAACAGACCATAACTTAGTAAAGTACTAAAGGTAAAGCGTTCCAAGAGACCATAACTTCAGTAAAGTACTGACGGTGAACCGTTCCAAGAGAATAAATAATTTTAGTAAAGTACTGCACAACGTATGATTTTCTCTTCACCATTTTTATATGTTTTGGAAAATCTGCATACTGAGGAACATGAACAATTTTTAAAGATTCTTTGTTTTTCTTTTTTAAATTTTGTAGAAGAAAAGAAAAAAAAAACACATTATGACATGTGCGTGACACCTGCAATTGGACAGGTTAGTGTTATCGCAAGTTGCCATCCTTACTACTGAACGGTACAAATCTAATGACTCGTTATTATAATTATCACCTAATGTTCCCGAAGCAGATCGTGTGGAATTAGGAATCCAGCTATATAGGACTTATTAAATTTCCGAATGCAACGTAGAAGGACACGACGTGATCTCTTAAATATGCATGCCAGAACATAAGTTTTTTGGCGTGCATAAAAAATACACGCACGTTACATTTTTATTCTGTACGGTCTACAATTGACAGCGTCTAAACAAACTGATACTGCTGTAAGAAAAGCCCGTCATTCTCCGCCTATAGCGACATAAGATAATAATTTAGTTCTTCACCGGTACATCAGTGTGTCACTTCAACCAATAAGGTGTTCTTTCTTTTATGGTTTTCGAGTAAATCTACATCAAAATGGCTGAAATACCCTCCGAAATGAATATACTTCTCGCCTTGACGCTAAGCAAAGTACTCAGTAATGGTCAGTTTAGTTAGCTAATGAAGTGGTTAAGAAAAATGAAACCAACGCGCTACAAAAGGTCTTTCAAACGATTTATTTTTAAAGTACAATTATGTTAATATGACACATGTTTCAATTTGATATATATAATGTTTAAAAATCTTGGTCAAAATTATTCGATAGCTGCACAGCGGCACGTGCTGCCAGATATAAGATGATCACTAATTTACTTTCCAAACCCGATGATCACTAATTTACTTTCCAAAACCACAAGACGATTTATTTCATTAAAATTCAAAAGCAGTTATTAATGAAAGAAATCCATTTGATAGAACAGCGGAATAGAGAATACATTTCAAAGAAGTATTGCATTATTACAGATATCAAAGTTATAATCATAATTGCTGAATTTAATAGACTGACCTGTGTTATGTATGATGTTTATATAATATTATAAATAGTTTAGGAAATTATAAATGTTTCTTGACTTTAATATTTGCTTAAACCTTAATGTTAAGTATATTGTTGACATGTTTAGCTATTGTCCTTGAATTAGGTTGTTTACTTAGTATTTGAGTTCAAGGACGGTTTTGGTAAACAAGTTGTTTATTTCATTGTAAGTCAGGGTTGATTTTGTTTACAGATAAAACCAGAATTTCCTTTAGAGTTATGTGTCAAAAGTCACATACACCATAATATTCTAGAACATTCTGTCATGTGACCTATCTTTATATATACCATGTTTAGTGGATAGTTTTTCAGTTTCGACCTTACCATCAGTCTTTTAAAGAGTTATTACAGTTGTGAAAAATCATTCCAAATTCAGAGAGAGGAATTATTTAAAATATTCATTGGATTATAAAAGTGCTCATAGACTTTTGGATTTTAGATTTTTAACTGATGATTTGGGGATTTATGTGAACCTATTAAAAGATATTCTGGAGTACTTCATTTTGGATCATCAGCACATTAAAGACTACTGGCACATCAGGACATTAATGACTATTGGCACATCAACATATTCAAGGATACAGTCATTCATTCGGAACATTCTATATTTAGGACTTGTGATTAGCACACTTATGACCATTGGATTTTTTTGGATTTTAATTCACTTTATTGTAAGTGCCATTTGAATTTTCAATTTAATTGTCTAGAAATAAATTGCTTGTTGAATTTTACCTGATTTGTTGGTTTCACTTTCTTTCCGTTACATTTTTCTTAGACCACAGAGTCGTAACACCTGATACGGAATTTTATTTACATAACCTGCACTGTGTAGTATGATGAAGTACTGTAAAGACGTATGTATGTCAAACAGAGTCTGTAAATGCTAAGTGCAGAAATAGATGAGACATCTTGATGAAGTATAACATTGTTACATATCTCCAACTTAAAGCTGTTCCTCGCAACATTAGGTTTAGGTTGAATCTATACATAAGTCATCAGATTTATTCATAAGGGTGCCTTACAAGTTTCCCAAACGGGAAGAAAGATAATTTGATTGTTTCAAAACGCACTTAACCCTTGATCAGATATTTATCATTAGGCCATCAAAGATAGCCGACTCCGTGATTAAAGTGCATCGTATATAAAGTTTGTATCGTGTTCTTCGTAGTTTGGCATATTTTTTAAACTGTATGTATCCTACGAGTTACAGGTCAGAGAATGATAAATTATAGCGGGAGACAGAATCTTGCCAAGTCTGTCTTATCCGAAAATCAAGGATTACACTTTGATATAAATTCTGAAAATGTCCCAAAATTTCCTTGTCTAATATGGCTGAAAAGTAATATGATTTGCACACGTCACTATCATGCATATTTCAAGAGGAACATATAATTTTTTATAAGGTTATTCTTTATTTTTTAATACAAAATCTAGCTTGCCTCAATGTTGAAATTATACTACTTGATGATTTACCAAATAAGGATTTATCATTTATATGGGTATGATTTCGTATATGGACTGAGCACAATTAAACTTCGAAAGAAAAACAATTGTCCGGATCTTTAAGTTCTCAGTAAGCTTTTAAGGATAGTTTTTGCATGAAAACATTTTTCAGCAACACTTTCTCCACATCCAGTGTATTGTTTAAACGTGATTGGTTTCCTAAATGTGAATGAGACAACAATTAAACGTTCCCGGCCTTTTCCGTATCTGAAACCGAAATGGGTAAGAGGAATTCGGATTTACCCATGAAATATAACAGATCCGTAAAACCCACGTCATTTAGAATATTTTACAAACTTAAATTATAAACATTTAAATTTTACAGGTGATATTGATACGTGATAAATGACATGACGTCAGTGAACATTAAAAGCAAAAGCAATAATCTTTGCTTTTTTCCGTATTGACGCAGTAATGACAGTGATAATTACCTCCGGATAATTTATTACATATAATATAAATGAACACTATTTTAGGATCTCTGACTAGAGCAATTAATGTAGATTCAATATATGCATTGTTCTGTAATATGCATTATCAAATATTCACCGAATAGTAAATTATGGCAGCTGCCTATTCTGTAATATGCATTTATCAAATATTCACCGAATAGTAAATTTTGGCAGCTGCCTATTCTGTAATATGCATTTATCAAATATTCACCGAATAGTAAATTATGGCAGCTGCCTATTCTGTAATATGCATTTATCAAATATTCACCGAATAGTAAATTATGGCAGCTGCCTATTCTGTAATATGCATTTATCAAATATTCACCGAATAGTAAATTATGGCAGCTGCCTATTCTGTAATATGCATTTATCAAATATTCAGGGAATAGTAAATGATGGTAGCTGCCCATTCTGTAATATGCATTTATCAAATATTCACGGAATAGTAAATGATGGTAGCTGCCCATTCTGTAATATGCATTTATCAAATATTCACGGAATAGTAAATGATGGTAGCTGCCCATTCTGTAATATGCATTTATCAAATATTCACGGAATAGTAAATGATGGTAGCTGCCCATTTTGTAATATGCATTTATCAAATATTCACGAAATAGTAAATGATGGGAGCTGCCCATTCTGTAATATGCATTTATCAAATATTCATGGAATAGTAAATGATGGTAGCTGCCCATTCTGTGCGTCTATTGCACTCTAATCCAAGTGCCTATTATGCCAGTCTTTTAATTTACTTCGTGAAGTGTCTTGCAGCCATCCCAAACAGAACGGAAGAAAAGTTGAATCTTTTATAACGTGCTTATAATTGACCGCGACCTTTTAACACCTGAAGTAAGCCAAATATAAATTACTCTGTTTTCAAACTTATTGAACAGTACTGTAACATGTATACAGTCTTTGTACATAGCTCTTGATAGTTTGCATATTTATAGAAACTTTATGTATCTTACAACTGTTAGTTCAGAAAATGATAAATTATGCGAAATCGGTGGGATAGAGAATCTTGCAGAGCTTTCCCACTAGATGAGTAGAAATTAAGTTTTGATATTATTTTTTACAAGAAAAAATATGGCAATCAGTTGCAGTCTAAGTTCTCGACTTGGAACGCCTGGACATAAAAGATTTTTTCTGCATGCAGCATTTTTAGGACAGTTATCGTCAATCCGACTTATTTGCATATGAAGACATTGCAAAAAGCTGAAATTTTAAACTCGTATTTTGTGTCAATAGCGACCATCGATGATCAAAACCGGACCCTTCCATAACTCAATCTTAGGACTCATCATGAACTATCAGTTATTAGGAATACTGAACAGAACGTATTGGATGCAATACATATTTTAGACGCTAATAAGGCAAGCGGTCCAGACGCCATTAGACATAAGATGTGAAACCCGTTTCTCAATCACAACATAGAGTTCTATGCTACTTGTTCAATATATCTTTTAGAGGAAAAACTTCTCCTTGTTCATTGAAATTAGTTAATGTGGTACCAGTCTTTAAAAAAGATGATAAAAGTCTGGTATGCAACTATAGACCTATCTCACTCTTAAGCTGCATTGGTAAACTGTTTGTGTTTGAAAGGATTGTGTATAAATATGTGTATAACTTCTTGCATGCAAATAATCTTTTCTATAAGTATCAACCTGGCTTCTTACCGTCTAACTATACAGTGTTTCAATTTATTGCGATTTACCATACTCTGTGTCTAGCAATAAAAAAATTTTTTTTAAAAAAAATTCAAACAGTTGTATGGTGTACTGTGACCTATCGAAGGCATTCGACAGAATGTGGCTTCGAGGCCTTGTCTTCAAACTTAGGGAACATGGAATAAATAATGATCTTGTCTGGTTCGAAAGCTATTACTTCGATCATGAATAAAGAGCTAGTATTCAAGATTCATTATCTGGTGTTAAGAAAATGAATGCAGGAGTACCCCAATGTTCAGTATTAGGCCCTTTTTTATTCTTAGTGTATGTAAATGATATTGCTGAATCAATGAATTCCCTTACTCTTCTTTTTGCCGATGACTCATCATTATATTATTCATCTCATAGCATTGTTGACTTTGAACAAGTGATTAACCATGATTCGGAAAAAATAAATGATTTGTAAAAAAGTTGTTTATGACATTGAATGGTACGAAAACGGAAGTAATGTTGTTCTCAGAAATGTCATATATATAAGCACCTGGACTATTTTTAGATGGCAAAAGCCTACAATTTGTTAATTCTCATAGATATCTTGGTTTGCCGATTCAAAGAGAACCAGTCAAAAATTTGCGTCTTTCTATAGGATTATCAACGCTGATACACCACTATTTTCACAAGAATCGATTCCCCCTCATGTAAGCGAGATAGACCGATATGCATTGCGTAATAGGTCTGTTATTGCTTCAGTCTCATGCAGGTACGCTTCTTATAGGATCCATTAATACCAGCCAGTGTCAATTTGTGGAATAATCGCTCAGATGATATATGTCAGATTACCTCGCTAAGGGAGTTCAAACGATCCCTGCTTCCAAAAACATACTTTCAAAAACTTTGTCATGGTTATAAAAACTATCGATTATACACGCAGAGCTTGAAGAATAATTGTAGCTTCCTACGGCAGCATCTCTACAGAGCAGATTTTAGTGACATTTCCGTTTTTTTATTTATTTTTATGTCTCAGGTATGTTAATCAAAGACACATATTATTACTTGAACTAAACCAGTTGAATTAAAATTTACATTTGGATTTATTATTATGAGGAAGCCCCAAACTTACGAAGGAGCAAAAATCAAATTATAAGTTTAGCAGTAGAAAAATATATTAAAACTACGAAACGGTTCGATCCCAACAATGCTTGATTTTTTTCCTGTATCTATGACATAGAATCTAGTTTCTTCTCTCTTCTGCCTTAGTTTTTTCTTCTTTTCTCCTCTTTTTCTTTTTTCAATGTAGCCATGATAGTATATATTTATGAAATAATTTGTTACATATGCCAGCTATTTTAATCATGTTGTATTAGAAAGTATTCTTTGTATGGGAAAGGCGATAATAAGTTGCTATAACTTTCTAGACAATCCCAATTGCATTGTTTGCAATACAAATATGTTTGAAATATATAATAATGAATACAGACCAAATTACGAGCATTATGATTTCGAACTTATTCATCTTCGTACATGCAAGCAGATTTTAGCAATACAACAGCAACACAGAAAACCATAATTATTCCTTTTAGACGAATAACATTTTAGTCTAGCTTATATACTACATGTTGTAATTCATTATATATATCCCTTAAACACATTTAAGTGACCAAAAATAATAGAATACGTAAAACATATATCTTAAAAAATCGTATTAGGGCGTACAATATGCTGATGCTGATAACGTTGCTACTGAATACACTCTACACTACAGGATCAACTGGAGCAAATTGAAAAAGTGCAGCCCCCCATCCCCCCCCCCCCCCGGAAAAAACATCAACATTTCACTGCGTTGCAACTGCTCCATTTGCTCCGCCTTTAATCCGGCCTTGACTGGAGGATAGTGTGCGGTTCTTTTGTGTCTACAATGGTCCATCTGACTTGTGGCAAGAGTAATAATTGCTGCAGAACTCGTTCTTTTATTGTCAACTTCTGCACTGTCCGCCTCGTCGATAACCTGAAAGTAGACCAGTGCGTTGGAATAGATGAGCTTCACACTCGCCGATAAGCAAAGGTTCTGCGGGTAATCCCTTTATCTCCCTGATCGAAAGCAAAGGCTTATGGGTATATGCCTCACTTATGTGTACTAAAGACAATGGTGGACTATTATAGCCAAACAGCACGCTTAGCTCTATTATTGGACGTCAATGGTCCTACTTTAAGAGAAAGCCTATAAAAATCAAATGAAAAATAAAAATGATAAAAAGAGTCTGAAGGAAATATATTCTAATAGCTATATATTCTTCATCCTATCCCCAAGGCCAACAACTCGAGCGAGTGATACATGCATCATCAAAACAAACACGCTATCCAGTTGAATTTTACAAAATTAAATGACCTGTAAAGATCATTCAATGTTTATAATGGCATTAGATAATCACCTTATTTTATCAATGTAACTTTCATCAGCCGTATGACTTATTGGCAGTGAGGATATGGGAATATGGTTAAAGACAAATTAATAGTGTTTGCTGCGAGAAACTTAGATTTTTATATCAGTTCGTTTAGGAAGAATATACATGTACATCAACTTGTGTAGAATAAAGAAGGGATAAGGACAACAAAATAGCTGAAAGGAAAACTGATTGCCTCAAGAAACATGGTGAATACAGACAGGGCCGGTTTAACTACTAGAAACCCTAGGGCGACAACAAAAAAAAATTCTTTTTGGGGGGGGGGCGGCAAAAAAACGAATTAAGAAAAAAAGAAAGAGAAATAGCGTAAAATAGAAGAGAATAAGCGTCTAAAACTAGAAAGAGAAAAAACAGACGCAGAATTTGTATTCATACTATTGCACAATATTCATTTTCGAAAGTTAATTGTGGGGGAGGGGGACGCAGGGCTGAAGGTTCGCCTAGGGTACCAAAAATACCCTTGCGCCGGTACTGAATACAGAGCGATCATCGTATTTGTGACTGGCAACATGTTGTATGGAGCCGGGTGTGTACGCACTCTCTCCCTTGATTGGCTGTCCTACAAGCTAATCATATGCATATTAATAAACGGAGTAAAGTATACGATGTATATACTAACTGCATATCCTTATTCAATGAAATCTCACCGGAAAAATAAGTAAATGAATAAATATCTTGCTGGAATGGGATCGGGACGCTTATATATATATATATATATCTATATGTATATATATATAGATATATATATAAATATATATATATATATATATATATATATATATATATATATATATATGTATATATAAATATATATATATATATATATATATATATATATATATATATATATATATATATATAGATATATATATATAACAAGTTTGTCGACATTTATTTACCTTTTTCTATTCATTAAAAACTGAGACACTATGTAGGTAATACAAGTGATTTCCACACACTCCAAAAGATTGATGCATCTCAATCAAATATAACCATCCCCCTCTTCTGTTTTTTATTACGGCCTCGAGAACGTAAAGCTGCCAAAATCATTTAAGTTAATGAAATCTTTAGAACACCGGCTTTTGTCCTTTTTTTCTCTCCGTCCACGGATCCACACAGTAGAATCACCAGGTAGATTCTAAAATATTTCGAGACATTTCACGAGATTGATGAATCTCGATCAAGTATATCCATTACTGTTTACGTTTCCATCTTGGCATACAGAACATGGATCTGCGCCCACTGACGAGGGTGGTCAAATGACTTCTGGAATTATTTTTCAATGATACTTTGTCATGTATAGTCATGCATATTTGATATTGTGATTGCATCAACTAATAAACGCGCAGCAATGATGTCCATGCTAATGAAGGAGTACATCAAAATTGGAATGGTCCATTATCTTTCAGGGGAAGTAAGGAATTATATACAATTCAAAATGTTAATGTTCATTGACCATTTTTAACATTTGTTATATATATGTTCTGTGGATTAAATAAGATATATCCATTTTGTTCTAACTGCATGGAGAAATAATTGAACAGTTCTTCAAATGTACCGTCATATTAGACTCGCCCCTTCGGGGCTTGTCCAATATTGCGGTCCATTTGGAAAACTGTACAATTTATTTTATCATACAGCTAGAAACGTATGGATATATATATATATATATATATATATATATATATATATATATATATATATATATATATATATATATATATGACTTGCAATTAATTCTAACTAATAGGAGTGCCTGCATTACATTATTGTGATTACAAATAGGTGAAAACATTTTATCAACTACCATTACGATAAGCAATTTTAATTTTTTTTAATAGTTTTTAAAAATGGCCAAAACGGGAGCATAAACCTTAACATCAAGCAAGTAAAATGCCGCAAGACAGTTGTCCAACAAGTCGACTAAGATAACCTGAGAAAACATGACACGCTCGAGGAGTAAAACCCACCACATGAGACTCCACGTTTTGGATGGTTTTCCAAAATCACACCTTAAAACCACATCTGCCAAGAAGCAAACACCGGGTAACCAGTCTATGTCATTGATATTGCTTCTGTAAAGGGCAGTTAAGGTGATTCGAGTCATTTGCGCGTAAAAGATGTCTCAGTGTAACCGTTTTGTAAATTCCTCTTTGCCCTTCTCCATCCAATGATAAGTAAACAAGCTTTCGTTATTTGTAATGATTGAATTTATAACGTTTAAAACATCATATATTCCACTTTTCGTTTTTGTCAAAATGCCCGAGACTAATTTCTTGATGTAAGGCACTTGTCAGACTACGACATTAGACTAGTCCCGGACGTCGGGCAATCCAGTTTCTACATCTCTGTGTATGCCCATCTTTAAGTAACTTTCTTATTGCACTTGCTGTTAATAGCGAAGTGCCCACCAGAGAACATGTAAATTGTTGAAACACCTCAGTGACAACTATTTATCAATCTGATTCTTCTACTATGTATCGTTTTTCTTAGGCTCTCAAGAAGAGATTAATCAACAGAAGAGATTTTCGCACAAATCTTTCATATGGAAACATAACAACGGTCCACCTGCTTGACCAGTTACAGCTTATGTATAATATATTCATGTTACACTTCTTTGCCGTACCAGGCGGTTTTAAAACTTGGTATTTAAGCAAAATGTTCAACTATAACAATAGTGAGAGAGAGAGAGAGAGAGAGAGAGAGAGAGAGAGAGAGAGAGAGAGAGAGAGAGAGAGAGAGAGAGAGAGATAGCTGTTATTCAACCGCCTGATTCTCAGAAATGACAAGGAAAGACAATTTTGTATTCTGTATCAACAATATAATTTTTTTAACGTACCGATTATGTCTTATATGCATATCAATTGTTTTTTTGATATACAAAATATGCTGTAATGGTGTTCCTCAATGTTACCAAATAAGAAACTTTAGATCAATTTCAATGCTCAGTCAAATCACCCATAACAATAGGAGCGATAGGAGCGAGCGAGAGAGAGAGAGAGAGAGAGTGTGTGTGTGTGTGTGTGTGTGTGTGTGTGTGTGTGTGTGTGTGGATGCTCCAATGTAGGACTCACGGTATAATTATACGGAAAAAAGGGAACCAGTTTAGAAATATGTGAACATAAAATAGAGTATATATGGGTTTGGAGGGCCATGATTGGTTAATAATGAAAAGTACAATTTTGGTAAAAAGAATCTTTTGAGAGCTTATCCTAATTGTAACTGAAAAAAGAGACAATGTCTTATTGGTGGAATTTCAGTACTTTTACAGACTTGACTTTGGAATACTCATTGCTGAAATTAGCACCTGATTCTGAAGATGCGGAATTGAAAACACGTTTCAAACACATGTAGATCCGAAAAAATGCCGCGGGGCATATGGTTTTCTCCACAAAGAAGCTTACATCAAGGATGGCTGCATAGGTTTACTGTGGGAGTTGAATAAGTACCGTGAGTCCTGTAGAAACTGCGCTACAACTGGCTGTGCATGGACCTTTGGGTAATCAGACCAATATCCTCGCTAGGAATATACAACTAACATAGCCTCAGCTGTGATTGTAATGCGACTGCATTACAGTTTCAGCTAAAAGATAATTTACCTCTAAAGCAATTCAAAGTAATTTACCTCTAAAGCAATTCAAAGTAATTTACGCCTAAAGCAATTCAAAGTAATTTACGCCTAGAGGAATTCAAAGTAATTTACCTCTAAAGCAATTCAAAGTAATTTACGCCTAAAGCAATTCAAAGTAATTTACCTCTAAAGCAATTCAAAGTAATTGACGCCTAAAGCAATTCAAAGTAATTTACCCCTAGAGCAATTCAAAGTAATTTACCCCTACACGACAAGTATCTGTAAAGGATGACGCAGACAGCATCTAAATACACCCATTGTCTGTCTGTAAAGGATGAGGCAGACAGCATCGAAATACACCCATTGGCTGTCTGTAAAGGATAAGGCAGACAGCATCTAAATACACCCATTGGCTGTCTGTAAAGGATGAGGCACACAGCATCTAAATACACCCATTGACTGTCTGTAAAGGATGAGGCAGACAGCATCTAAATACACCCATTGGCTGTCTGTAAAGGATGAGGCAGACAGCATCTAAATACACCCATTGGCTGTCTGTAAAGGATAAGGCAGACAGCATCTAAATACACCCATTGGCTGTCTGTAAAGGATGAGGCACACAGCATCTAAATACACCCATTGGCTGTCTGTAAAGGATGAGGCAGACAGCATCTAAATACACCCATTGGCTGTCTGTAAAGGATGAGGCAGACAGCATCTAAATACACCTATTGGCTGTTCTTCACGCTTTTATCTAGGACAAAAGATGAAGCCACCTGTAGATGGCGCACAAACTTTCCAAACGGCTCACAATGGCCTCAGCCTAAAAAAAGGTATTTCATATCCTCTAGTTCTGTCTAAGAAGATGCAAGTTGCCTTCAACGATAAATTTTTTTATTTGTTTTTTTTATATTTATTTATTTATTTTGTTTTTTTTTAATCACATCCTCATTGCTTAATGCATCCTGTCCTGAACGCTGGAACGTTGTATGCATGATAATCCAGCATCACTCCAGTGTTGAATCCCGTAGCTGTTAATCAGATGCAAGTTCACACGCATGATAAGGTTAAATTTGTATTGACTTTCTTTACAAAATAATATTTGCAATTGATCGGGATGTGTAAGCGTACGTGTAAAGCAAGAAAAGAACATTCTGACTGCGAGACGCGCTTTCGTGGGGTTTTTCAACAAAACAAGGTAATGTTATAGAGCACATACGAAGGTTGTTGTCTTCGACAGTATGTTACAACATATCATGCAAAGCATCGCCCATGTACGTAACGAAGGCCAAAAATGTAAATTTCGCACAGTGATTAATCACTTTCCAATATACCCATACCCTAAAAAAGTTATAGAAATTGCAAGTATTCATGCTAAGACGTCATCACAGTGCTTACGAAATTGGTATTTAATTGCCTAAAATTGCGTTCCGCCTTGTGGGGATCTTTTTACGTAATTACAATAAAAACGTTTTGTGAACATGTGCAGTCTTAAAAAAGAAAATCCAAAATACTAGACCCGGAGAGTAAAGTATTCCGCGTTTGAAGATGTGCTAATCAATAACATTGCAATCCCTTGTCAATCACAGGACCCTGTTTGTAATTGTATGAATGTGTATTCTCTGGGAACGGGCATTAACCTCCTCACAGTGCGGAGTTCTGCACAGGTTAGATTGTATCAGGTAACGCCCTACAAGTAGAACAGCGATCTGAGATATTTTCTCGCCGATATCAAGTCAAGGACACGAAGCTTGTTAATACCAATCGGTTGATAATAAGATCGTGTGTTTACTGGGAACGGGCATTGACCTTGTCACAGTGCGAAGTTATGCACATGTTGTCTTGTATTCAGTAACGAACTACATCTATAACATAGATCTAACTGAGATGTTTTCGCCAATGAGATAAAGCCAAGGACATGAAGTTTGCAAATCCAACCGGTTGGTGTTGCTATTATTGTTGTTATTGTTGTTATTGTTTGTTTGTTTGTTTGTTTGCTGGTTAGTTGGTAGTTTTTTGTTATTGTTTTATTTTACTGGAATTTTAAAAGTGAAGAAAAGTCATCGAGCATTGCTCTCTGTTGCAGTAATAGTACTGCATCTTAAGACTTTGACCGACATGTGTCTCTCAATTCGAATATAGATTATTAGTCAGTAAATAATAGTCAAACAACAATAATTGTATATAAAATAAGTCTTTAGGGGTCCTAATCTGTGCTATAAGACACAATAATTGTATACAAAATAAGTCTTTAGGGGTCCTAATCTGTGCTATAAGACACAATAATTGTACACAAAATAAGTCTTTAGGGGTCCTAATCCGTGCTATAAGACACAATAATTGTATACAAAATAAGTCTTTAGGGGTCCTAATCTGTGCTATAAGACAATTATGCTGCTGTTAAGATATATGTTACCTTTCAAAACTAAATTTAAAATGAAGTTTAGATTTAGTACTTTAAAGTTCTAGATCATCCTGATCGTTTGGAGATATTGAATAGGCACGATCTGCATCCCGTGCATGTCGTAAGAGCGACTAATTGAGGTAACCAGTTTGCTGTGTGCATCCTGTGATGTCATTCCAAGTGAGAAGGTCTTGAACTGTATAAAGATTGCGATTCATACAGAACAATGTTAACCTTTTATTGTAAAGATTTATTTCCTTTTATGCCTTTAATCATTATCCTGTGTGCCTTTAATAATTATTCTGTGTGCCTTTAATCATTATTCTGTGTGCCTTTAATCATTATTCTGCGTTCCTTAAATCTTTATCCTGTGTGCCTTTAATCATTATTCTACGTTCCTTTAATCTTTATAATGTGTGCCTTTAATCATTATTCTGCGTTCCTTTAATCTTTATAATGTGTGCCTTTAATACTTATTCTGCGTTCCTTTAATCTTTATCTTGTGTGCCTTTTGCGGAGTTTTTGCAACAGCTTAACCTATTACTGTTTGTTCTATGGTGGATATTTACTTTTGGTTGGAGGGGTAAGTTTTCCTTGGGATTATGGAAAGGTGTTTGCCATTTTTGCTAACTGGGTATATATATAAATATGATCATAAGACAGACGATAGCTGAGTATATATATATATATATATATATATATATATATATATATATATATATATATATATATATATATATATATGATCATAAGACAGACGAAAGAAATTAATCCACAAAATGCATTTACGACGTAATCCCACTAAACAAACTAAAACCATTCATTAAAAAAAATGTAACTATTGTACATCACACTATAAATCGAAATCGAGAGTGAGAGTATTCCACGACGTATATCCTCCCGTCCTGGTTTTCACGAAGGTAAATCTATATTCTTCATCTGTTAAAGCACAGGGGCTCGTATTGTTGATTACAATTTACCTATAAATCATACGTGTACTATATAATACTAGAAGGGAGGATACTTCTCTCTCCTCTCGCGCGACCTATATAAGAAGCGACGCTACACTTCGCGTAGCGTAATAAATTTGGTGCCTATGTTTAGCTCCGGGATTCGACTTTGTATGCCTACACAAAGTTTGACTTACTACCACACTTTTAAGAAATGTCTGACCATTTTCACGCGCTACAGGTCGACATGGTCATGATCGCGCCCGCTTAATATGAAAGTACAACGAGCTGAATGGGATACTTCCCCATTATTGGTCAACTGAAAATCAGGTTATCAGTATGCGCAGTACGTCATTTTCGGTGTAACTGGATTTATGTAGTAGGAATCCAGATGGACTGTGTACTTATATGAGAATTAATTGCTGGGTCAACATGCGGGTATGTCTGCTACGCACGAATGTCTATACCACCGACTTTGTAGCATGATTTTTTGTGATGTGTGCATGGTCGAGATGGTATAGGGGTTGGTGCTTACAGGCAAGGCGATGTGTGCTGTAACCCGCGGATCCGGGTTCGAATCTATATATATATATAACCCAAATATTTGAAGTTGGAAATCATGCACTTATTTATTTCATGGGCGTTAACACCACTTTCGCATATGCCACGAAATTCATGGCCGTACCAATACCAATACCAATTAGGAATATCTTTCCCCAGTCAGACCGTTCTTAATCTTTCCAAATCAAACATATCTTAAGTAACGAGTGAGTAATATTCCTAAACCGCTCAGTATGATGTATATTTTAGTAGTAAAAAAAGTATAATTGACAAATGAAAGACTTCTGTTCTGAGCTGTCATATTATCTCTCAAACATTCATTTTTTACACTTTGTATACATGAATTTCTTTCATATTTACTGGCATACTATTGATTTTTTCAGTTTGGTGTAAAAAAATGTCAAGTGAATTTCAAAAGGAGCCTTAGTACAAAGACTATATGGTTATTCAATGTATAGTCAGCTGGAACAGTCAGAATAGGCTCATGACCTATTGTATCTTTGTCAACTTACGGCGACAGACAGATCATAAATTACGGCAACAGACAGATAACACATTTCAATTCGATCCCATGTAGATAATCCTACATGGTAACAATGGCCGCTGAACTGCTAATAAATTTCAAAACAGTAGATTTAAGTTAACGTCCCCAACTGTTGCTTTTTACCAGCTATCTTAGCCTTTGTCTACCTGTTAGCGTCGTTAGAACACTCTTTGATGATTCATACTGTCTGATGTTATTTTGGTTTCTTCTGTGCCTTCTAGGCACATGTATTGCGCCGGAAAACAAGTGAACTATATGAAAGAAACTAATTAGACTCATGTAAGGCTATGGTGAACTTATCTGAGTGACAGTAAACTATGATGACTTTTTGTTCATCGTTGACGTGAAAGTACACATATATTGCTCAGGCTTTTGGAACTGGTGCTTCCCATTTAAAGTCCCATTCTGCTGTTAATGACCAATACTATGCGATTTAGATAGAACCCCTGTTCATGGACCTATGATGTCATTTTGGTTCATGATAGCTCATCTGTATGGTATGCAAAAATAGACATCTACTTAATATCTATGAAATCAACTTAATATCTGTCAAATCAACTTAATATCTGTCAAATCAACTCAATATCTATGAAATCAACTTAATATCTGTCAAATCAACTTAATATATATGAAATCTACTTAATATCTGTCAAATCAACTTAATATCTGTCAAATCAACTTAATATCTGTCAAATCAACTTAATATCTACGAAATCAACTTAATATCTGTCAAATCAACTTAATATCTATGAAATCAACTTAATATCTGTCAAATCAACTTAATATCTATGAAATCTACTTAATATCTGTCAAATCAACTTAATATCTGTCAAATCAACTTAATATCCATGAAATCAACTTAATATCTATGAAATCAACTTAATATCTGTCAAATCAACTTAATATCTATGAAATCTACTTAATATCTACTTAATCTACTTAATATAAAACAAGCGCCTGCTACGGAATTGGAGTTTAGGTCCGTATGCTACACTTCCTATCCTGGTCTGATTCGAGTTAACTTTGATCGCATGTTTTTAACATTAAAAATTACCTTGGCAAGAGAGTGTTATCGCTTTACAACTGTATATATATATATACAAATTAAACTTGTTGAAGTGCTATTATCGCTCATAAGCATGTAAAGTAACTCTTGCTAAGTGAATGGACTATTACATTTTGAACGTTTGAGTTACCCGAAAATCCGATGTTATGTCCTCTAACAAAAGCTAAATTAAAAACATTTTTTCTTTTAACCCTTCAAAATGAATTTGATATAAAGTTACTTGTAATTTAGATTTTACTCTCTACCCCATATCTAACGCATTCAGACTCTTTCCCTACAGCGTAAATGTTTGTCCATTCAGTCTTGCAGAAAGTCGTAGTATCTGATCTTGTCTGTAAACTGATATAGGACCATTGTTTTGGCCTTTCCAACTTCTAACTTGCCTTTGTACCTGTGTACCAGTTGTACCTGTGCTGGATGCGTGTTATTCTTTGTGTAGCATCGTGAACTAACGGCTCGGTTAGAGGAAAATCAGTAGGTATAGTTCTTGTGACAAATACTAGAAGAACCAAACATCAAAGTACCTGTAGTTCAGTGAATGCGCGAAGTCTATGCAAGCCCTTTCCATGTAATAAATGTATTTAAATCCACTTTTAAAAAACGTTTATAGTAAATTATTCTTGTTCATCAGAGACGCACAGAAACATCATTGGTTTGGTTAGGGGTAAGCCCGCTTTAAGGTGTTTTGCCGTTTGGCTTTGGTTAGTTTTGTGCAATGAGAGTAAAGTGTCTTGCCGAAGGACATAACAAAGCGGTCTGCCAGACCTGGCCACTCCGTCATAAACTTTACTCGGTTCCATTTTTTACTCGAAAAAATCCAGACCAATCAAAGGTCTGCATTTGTCAATTTCGAGTAATATGTCCAAGTCTGGAGTTACATTATGTTGCCTAGAGGTCTAGACTGGGAATCGAACCCAGAACTCCTCCGTATGAATCCAGCACAATAACCACTGAGCTACCATGCCTCTCAAATAAAAGTATTACAAACGATTTACGTAACTTGCATATTTGAAATGGCTATAACATCTTCAACTTAAGATGTTTAAACTCAGACATGTTGCAAAGATTTCCTTTACACAACGTAGAACTCCGCGATGATATCCTTATTTATTATATACCTACCAATTTTCTACCCAAGAAAGAGCCAGAATTTTACCGTCATTTCCTACAAGCAAGAAGACGATGCAAACCCGTATCACCATACTCTCAGACGAGGCTGGCACTACATTATCCTCGAGGTTGCCTGGTGACAATAGCAGCGCCCCTAGCGATGGAATGCCAACACTAGCAGTAAACAAAGCTCTCACTGCGACGTTAGTTAAGAAACCTTGCATTATATGTAAAATATCTGAAAGGTCTAAACAATATTTTGTCACAACAACAATAAAAAAAGCATTTTTTCCTTTATTTTGAAGTAGTAAAATATTGCCAAAATGTTCGTCTGAAGCAAGATAATATTCGGAAATCGCGTACCAAAACATTACAGTTGTACAGTACAACCCATTTACTGAAATTCATAAATGGTAACGTTAGTGAGTCTCCCGCATAATGGATGAATTTGAATTATAAATGAGTAATATTCTCTGTAACAAATCTGTACTATCAAGTTCCAACAATTTCTCCAATCCTGTTGTAAATAACTGTCAAAACAATGTTGTCATTCCCGTGTCAAGTTCCCATCGGAGCCTCTCACAACGTCTCACCAGAAACAGTTCAACCGCATTCAACCTGGCCTCTGAAAGAAACTTCCAGTCATTCAGCTGGTGAAAACTTCCGTGATGCAAAATTTCAGAACTGCACAATAACTATAAATCACATATATGTGTAGTCTGCCCTCAAGCGTCGAAGAATTCGTGTTATTGACAGTGATGGTAGTCAAACTGAGCGAGTCTTGTTTCACAAACTTCATTCATAAAACTAATATTCATGCGCATGTCAGCCTTTCAAAAAGTAATTCGGTTTATGCTTTAAGACGAAGTTCGTATTAAAGAGGTTGAAATGTTTAGCAAGTACACGTGATTTTCAACTACATATAGTGATTTTATTAAATTATATGAAAATTGATAGGTATATAACAAAAATATCATTATCACAGCAGTGCAATTTTGATTGCTAGATCACGTCTCGTAATCAGCATACAAATCCGTCTCGTAATGATCCGGATTTTCTAATGCTGACAACTCGACGTGATCTAGCAATCAAGATCGCGTTACTGTGATAATACTATATAGAGCTTTATATGCAAACCAGTTATGGAGATATAATGTACAATCGGAAATCTTACTTCCACGAGAACGTTTTACGCATATTTTTTTTATGCAAGATATGGAGGCTAATACGGTTATTTTCTCCTTTTAAACATTTTTAACTTGATAAATTATCTGACACTTCATTAGTCATACAAACAGACTACTCACGGAGATCCAGTATTTAAACCTGAAAAGTTTTCACGAAGCTCCTCAACACAAGTGCACACTCAGTTTTTGTATTTATCAATTACCACATTTGTTTGATGTAAAATGAAGGTTATAAAGTTGTCATTAGGATGAAGAGTAACATTTTAATTATGGATAATTTATTTCTTTACAATTAATCGAATATTAAGCTTTCCACAACGAGAATATTATATTTTAAGAGTGCACTTAAAGTCTTGTAAGAATATTAATTCGGAGATCTGAATATGAATGTGCAGTTAATGGGCCATGGTGGTGTCAAAGTTCAAATCATTTTGTCATTTCATGAGAACGGATACTCAGTTATGCGTGCTATATTCAGAGTGCCAATATATTTCTAGTTCATGCTAATATATGTAATTGTGTAATTCAACATTTTGTTCTGAAGAAATATGCAACAAGAATCTAAGGAGGCACAGTTTTTTGTTAATTAAAATATATAGATTCATTATGTTTAACATCTTTTCGATTTTCGACCATATTTATTTATTGATCATGCACGTTTAGGAGTACTTATTGGGATGGAAACAGTATTTGATCAAACAGATTCACTATTATTGGTTTTAAACTGTGCAATGCATCAGCACCACCTAATTTTAATGTATATGCGAATTCTGATTTAATCATGTAATATAACCTTTTTCACCTTTAGATGTGATACAAGATCCTCAAAGACACAGGTGCAATGCGAAAACATGATTTGCAAATGCATAAATTCAGGGTATTTGACGTTGTTATCATAAACTGAGAACATTTTTGAAAACAGTTTTGAAAGCTTATACTATATCTAGTCCCATTCAATTGCCAGGTGAAGGTAGTTAATATGCATTGTTCGGTTCAAATTTATTAACACTGGTCCACGTAGCTTTTAGTAATGTGGCAAGATTAAGACTGAACGTTAAGGTATTCTTTATCCTGACTTACTACCCTACTGACTTCTCGTCGTCCTGGATAATATTAACTAGGACAGTGTACTGAAATGGGGTCGTGTTAGAATAGGTAACAACCGTACACTGTGACATATATCGAACTACAACAGTTCGTTGCTTTGGATAGTTTTTTCGCCACACAATTTACAATGAAAAATCGACTCTGAGCGCCAACAGACGCTGATAAAACTTTTATCTCGCATCTAGGGATGCAAACATTATTGTTACAATTGTCTTGTGCAGCCCCTACCATGACATTGCAAGGACTCTTCTAAGCAAATGCATGGCTAATATCGTGGTTTTGCACTTAACTGAAACCAATTGGAACTTGCCTGAAAGAAATTTGTCGGGGGGGGGGGGGGGGAATAAATCCATTTTGACATAGGTTTTTATATTAGTCTGTTTCATAGTTGTCAACTATGATTCAAAGCTTTTTCTTCTTGTTGGAATTTACATCTAACAGGCTTGTCCAAGAATATGCATTGTGTGGAAGCATACAAGTAACCAAGTAACAACTATGAATGACTTTTACCTCTAACAACTCAACTCTACCTTTGTGTGGTAAAAAAGACATATCATTGCCAAGGTGTAAGAAAGAAAATATTGCGTCATAATGATCTCAATACAAGACAACGATTCAGGTCAATTTCATAAACCTTGGCCAGATTTTAACATGAACTAGAATAAACTAGCTGAGCCGCCCAAGGTGCCCTTAGCCGTATATTTCGTTTACATAACAGACAAAGAACCCACTTCAGATTTAATACACGCAAGTATTAGCTTTCAAAAAAAGCTTCATGGCTCCTCTATATTCATTATCTGGTTTGGAAAAAAGAAAATTAAGTAACAGGGCGCAGAAGGAATAAGTTAGGTAATTTAGTTTAAACAGGAATATTCTTGTAATTGTTGAGGTGCTGCATTTTGCTTAGGAAAACTACTGGTTGTGGTTAGATGAGGAGGAGACAATGAATGACCTTTTTATGGGCTAGTAACTGTGGTTACATGTTTCAGACTCATTTGCATGGACAGAATTAGACAGGTGTCACTGACGAGTGTTCAGTACCAAATGAACAGTTTGTGAAAGGTTAATCAACAGAAATTTAAACATTTGCTTGCAAATTATGAACAAGTGTAACATGATATGGGTCTGCTCCTTTTGGGAGAGAAAGGGGGCTAGTGATGTTGACACAGATTGCTGCGAAAACAAACTATGAATATTGAACTGAAATAAGTCACAAGAGAATATTTATATGACTCACAACTAAAGTTATTGCCAATATTCCCTGATGTAGATACTTTAAATGGAATCGCACTAAGAATAGTACTTCATAAGATGTTTGAAATTTCCGACTGTGTATATTGACATTACAGGACTCGTAAATATGCATTCCAGCATACAAGCCATACTTGGTGTGTACAAACAATATATACACGTAACATTTTGATTCTGCACCAGTCTGAAACTGACACCTTCTTAGCCAACCGTAACTGCTGTAAAAAAAAAAGCTAGCAGGACTCACGGTACTAATTTGACTTCTATAGTAAACATATGGAAACACTATGATATTAAAAAATCAATAACTTTAAATTTCTGAATGCTCATGATCTTATATTTCTCAGTATAGATCCATCCTTTATGCAAGCTTCTGTGCAGCGAAAACCATATGAGCTGCGGCATTTTTTTTTTATCTACATGTGTTTGAAACATGTGTTTTCAATTATGCACCTAAAGAATCAGGTGCTAATTTCAGTAATGGGTTTTCCAAAGTCAAGTCTGTAAAAGGACTGAAATTCCATCAATAAAACATTGTTTATATTTTTCTTAGTTACAAACAGGATAAGCTCTCAAAGATCTTCCATATAATTAGTACCATGAGTCCAATAGTCTGGTTCCCTCAGTAGTAGGGTGGGGGTACTGGGGGAAAATTTTTTTTGGGGGGGGCACTTGGGGGAATCTATGGACGTTTAACATGGGAGGGCACTTGGGGGAAAAAAGTGACAAAGTTTATAGGGAAATGGGATTTTTAACATGGCGGGGGTCTCTATAGGGAAAACGGGAGTTTTTAACGTGGTGGGAGTGTGGGTGGGAGGGAATAGAATTAATCTTTCTTGTTAAAGGGTGGTCCTCATAAGGACCGTTGGAGGAGGAATATTTTATTTCCTCCAACATTTGGTGAATAAGCTTAGGAAGGTGGTGGATCTTTTTTTCTTGGTTGGAAGTGTTGGTGGTAGCCAGTCAGGATGTTTCATCCGTCGGAACTTATCTTGGATTTTTATCCAATTTAAATTCAGCCGTTGAAATTCCATTTCTTTCCTGGCTTCTTCTTTCTTCTTTCTTTCAAGAGCCCACAAGATTTTAATGTGGGCTACTTCTTGCTCTAAAGCTTGTTTTAACAATAGGGTTGTCGTGTGAAGATTGATCTCTTCACGCCTGACACAACTAGTGGGTGGATACGACCATTCATCTTGTTGAACAAGGTGAAGGAAGTATTTCACTTCATCTAGTAAGTCAAGGGATTTTTTGATAAAACCCACACGACAAGGAGCACAAGAAGAAGAAGTTTTTAGTCTTTCCTCCACCAAAACATCATTCACCAACCTCCTTGCTGAAATAAGAGCCGCTAGTTGGCTGGTGACAAATGGTTTGGTGGTAGGATATCTCCACCAATACTCCAACCTTTCCATTAACGACTCCACATCCACCATCCTATCCCAAGCTTCCTGCAAGAGGTCTACAGTATTCATTCTTTAGTGTGAAGTGTGAATGGTTCGACTGCGGAAGGTACCGCTTTATATTCGAGAAGCGCGGACGTGATGGAAAACATCCCTCCTTTTTTTCCAAAAAAAACCACACACCACACTATCTACATTTTTATGGGAAGGGAAATTTTTTAAAACAAATCAAACACACAAACATACTATCTACATTTTTTTTGGGAAGGTAAATTTTTTAAAACAAATCAAAACACACAATTACACTTTTTTAGTAGGTGCTTAAAAATCAAATACACAAACTCACCAACATACACACACTCTGATGGCAATGACAATTAATCTTTTCTTGAAAATTGGGTGGCCCTTAGAAGGGCATTTGGTTTTTTTTGTTTTGGTGGGTTTTAGCATGTACATCTTCGGCTAGGTCTTCTTTTTCTTCTGCTTCTTCTAATTTCTGGGCCGAAGAAAAGGACTCTCTTTAAACATCCTTGACGTTCGATGTAGATGCGACTTTTCCATTCGGTGGATTCTGTTAGTTTGGTGGTAGCCCATGAGGCTTTTACATACATGGGGAATGCTGGATTAAACAGCATTCCCGAGACAATGTTCGATGCTTCCACGCTAACCCACATGATTTTTTAGTCTTTTTGAGTGGTTCTGGAGAAAACCGGTGAAGCTTTATGAAACCAGCGGTAGTATATATACCTTACGATAGGATTGAAATGGATCGAAATCAACTACCAATCCAAAGGAGCGTTACAAGTAGGTCGGGTTTTCTTCCAATGGGAAGAGAGCGGGGGTGTGACGTCATCTCGGGTATAAAGGTATCGTAGCGTTCGTAGGGTTTATTACTTTTTTCGACAGCCTTCATGGAGACTGGAAAGACAAGTACTACAACAATGTATTGGAGTGAGCCTTCAATGATTAATGCTGCTGCATTATTGAACTTCCGGACGGAAGACTTTGATTTAGATTTACTAAATCAAGAGTTTGAGAATACTGCTACTACTACTACTACTGTACCAATGGTGGATGAATTTTAAAAAAGGCAAATGGAAGAGATGGAAAATTTTGTAAAAAAGCAACGAGAAGAGGAAGAAATGTTTCTTCTTCTTCAACAACAGCAGAAAGAAGAAGAAGAGAGAAGAAAACAAAGTGAGGAAGAAATCAGACAGCAGCAGCAGCAGCAGCAGCAGTTACAAGAGGAGGAGAAGAAGGAAACAGTAAAGGAAGGCATCAGTCTTCAAGAAAAAACTGTAAGTCTGTTAGAAGAGATATTATATGAGTTAAAATGGATGACCAATGTCTATAAGTATTCTTTAACTCATCAACCACCTAAACGAAAAAGACCATCACGGGCTAAACAACATTCTTCTAAGCCTTCCAGTGCTAGTGAGATGCCACCACCCATGTCACCAATACCACCACCACCAGTGACTACCACCATAATCAAAATACCATCAGTAGCAGCAGCATTAACAGGATATGGATTGGGACGTGGTAAAGGACTACGGCATTTGAAGTTGATTTGAAAGTTTTGTTTTGAAACCAAAACAAAAACAACCCAACGGTCCTTCTAAGGACCACCCAATTTCTAGAAAAGAAATCAAATTGCCAAAAAAATCAAGTTAAAACTTTAAAAAAATCCCATGGTAAAAGTGTGAGTGCGTGCGTGCGTGCATCTCTACCCTAAAACAAAATAACACAAAACCACTTACTTTTTTTCTCCAGTCTGGTGTATTCATCCATTTTTTTTACAAAATAATTCATCAATATAACATATAACACCAAAAAAACAACACACAACAAAAGTTCCTTTTTTTTCACTCTCTGTCTCTCTTGTGTTTCTTTAATTTCTTCTTCATCGGAATCCTTATCGTCACAGGAATCATGTCTTCCATTTTTTCTTCTTCTTCATTCTCACTATCTTCCATTCTTCTTACTCTCTTCTTACTTTTCTTGATGATATGTTCTTCTTCTTCTTCTAGGTTTGTTGTTTTTGAATCAGCTTCCTCCCTCTCCTCTTCTTCTTTTTCTTTCTGAGGGCATTCCGAAGACCAATGTCCTGATCCTTTACAATGATAACAGGTATCTTTGGTTTTGTCTCTCTTTTGCTGTTGACGTTGTGGGCATTCTGGAGCCCAATGTCCTTTCTCTTGACAGATAAAACAAGTATCTTCACTTTTATCTCTAGAAACAGAGGAGGAGTAGTCCTTACTCTTACTGTTCGTAGTATACTTTCGAATGACTGTCTGCAAATCTCTCACCAAAAAAGCAATGTGTCTTTTTGACTCTTCCATCTTTACAGCTTGAAAGTTCAATCACCAAAGACTGATTCTGAAGGTAAGAAGCTCTCTCTTTATATACTCTCCTCTCTCTATATAAAGGTACCTGGGTGAAAACTGAATCAGTTTCAAATCAGATTTCAAGATGAAAAGATCACGCCCAAGCCATGAGAAACCTGAAGAAGAAGAACAAACCAAGAGGCCACGACGAAGGTATTCCGTGCCCCCTGAAACACCCTTAGACGAACTACTAGCTCAAGTCCATGCCAGTGACTTCGAAGACGAGATGAGTGAACCTGAAACCCAAACTTCCAAACAACCACCCAAAACAAAAACCACCAACACCAGAACCCCTGACCAAGAAAGTCCTACTACCGCCGTGGCTCCTGAAAATTACTATACGATTCGAGAGACTCAAAAAATAACTTCTCGAAAATTTAGGACCACGGCGTACACTCACACAGTACACTTCAAAGACTTCAAGTCCAAAGTACCTCCCGAGAAAGCGGCAGGGTTCATTAGCGATTTGTGGGAATCTGTCTTAATCAACTTGAAACGGCAATGTGGAGCCAAAGAAGAGGATCGCTTGAGACTGGCCATCCATCATGACAACTTGAAGAGTCCCGTTTGGATTGAGTTTAGCACCCCGGCAGAATTAACGCCAGACAAAGTCATGTCAAAAATAGAACATGTACAACAATCCAATGACAAGTTTACCATCACCGATGGAAAGGCTACCCTTTACATGACACACGTTTCTCCACCTCGAGGAAGTGGACGAAGCAGAAAACCGTTATTGGTGGACGATCTTCGTACTACCAAACGCAGTGTCGTCCAAATTAACAATACTCAAGATTCAATGTGTTTAGCTCGAGCTATCGTGGTGGGCCGTACCTATGCTAACAAGAATGAGAGCAAAGAATGGAAAAAAGCCTGGGAAAACATTCGAAAGTCAAAGAATGCCAAACAACGAAATGAGGCAGAACTCTTGTTGAAACAAGCAGGGATCCCTAAAGAGACCGTGTGTGGCATTTCTCAAATGCAGCAACTTCAAGATGTTTTGGCTCCTCATTATACGTTAAAAGTTCACCCTCAAGAAGTGCGCGGAGCTCTACTGTTTCGAGGCCCCGATTTCCCTGAGGGAAAATACATTCATCTTTATCACCATCAAGAACATTTTGATACCATTACCAGTATTACCGGATTTTTGGGATACTCTTACTACTGTGAGAAATGTAACAAAGGGTGTAATAATCGGGAGCAACACATTGGTTGTGGAGCAAGATGTCGGGGTTGTTTAGCCGACCCACCATGCCTTCCTGAACCACAACAACATCACGTTTATTGTGAAACCTGTCGACGTCGTTTTGTCAGTCCTTCTTGCTACCAACAACATCGCAAGAACCAAGGACACCAACAAAAATGTGCTTGTGAGTTATTGAAATCGTGTTCTACGTGTGGACAGCTGATTCGAACCAACAACTCCAAGAGACACGTTTGTGCTGGCAAGAAAAAATGTTCTATTTGTCATCAGATCGTCGATTTTGATCATCGATGTTTTATTCAAAAGTTTGACAAGACAGAGAAGAAAGAAATAAAGAAAAACAAGAAACAAGTAGATTTCATCTTTTTTGATTTTGAATGCATGCAAGAAACAGGCATTCGCATTCCAAATTTTTGTGTAGCACATCGGGCTTGTGATCAGTACATTCAAGAATCGATTCATTTTCACTGTCCTCCTTGTAGTCGTATTCCAGGAGGACGTGAAAAAATCTTTCGTGGAGTGAACACTTTGTCTGAGTTTGCTGAATGGGTTTTAGACCCTACCACCCACGACAGTTAGAGCGAAGAAGACATTCATCGTTATGGAGATTGTCATCGGTATGCCACCGTCATAGCTCACAATTTTTCGGGATACGATGGGCAGTTTTTACTCCATTATTATTTGAACCATGGAACCGAACGACCTGAAGTCACCATGAACGGAAAAAAGCTCATCTACATGAAAGTAGGACAAGTCCAATTTAAAGATTCAATGAGTTATTTGGCCATGCCTTTGAGTCGCATGCCAAAAACGTTCGGCATGACAGAAATGGCTAAAGGTTACTTTCCTCACTTCTTTAACACGGAAGCTAATCAACAGGCCGTCCTACCTCATTTACCTGACCTTCGTGATTACGACCCCGATGGAATGCGACCCGAACAGCGAGAAGCTTTTCACGCTTGGTACCGTGCTCACCAGAACGATCCCTTTGACTTTCAAGAAGAGATGCTCAAATATTGTCAATCGGATGTAGATATTTTAAGACGTTGTTGTGGAAAATTTCGAGAGTTATTTCTTGATCATGGGGAGGTCGATCCTTTGAAAGATGCAGCCACCTAACCTAAAGCCTGTTCCTTAGTCTACAGACAAAATTTCATGCCTGAGAACCAACTAGCCATCATCGACTCCAACACAGGTCTCTTTGCTAGTCGTCAATATTCGGTCAAAGCTTTACGTTGGCTTCATTACTTATGTCAAAAAGAAGACAAATGGATACAACATGCTAGAAACGGAGGAGGAGAAAAAAAGATTGGAGGTTATTCCGTGGATGGTTGGGATTTAGAAAACCCGCACATAGTGTACGAGTTTCAGGGTTGTTTGTTTCACGGATGCCCTACCTGTTATCCTAACCGAGACATGAAAAGCCCTTATTCAGATTCTAACATGGATCAGTTATACGAACAGACTTGTCAACGACGACTCCAGTTAGAAAGTCAAGGTTACGAAGTGATAGAAATGTGGGAGCACGAATACGATCGACGTTTGAAAACCGATCCTGAATTTAAAACCATTACTCAAAGTTACGACGCAGCCGACATCGAACCTTTAGATCCGCGCCACAGTTTATTTGGAGGACGAACCAATGCCACTCGTTTGCTGTACGACGTGAATGAATCCCAAGGAGAAGAAATCAAATACATCGACGTGTATTCTTTGTATCCTTGGGTGTGCAAATATGCTCGTTTTCCCACCGGACACCCTGAAATTTTAACAGAACACATTGACGTGGAACACATTCGTCAATACGAAGAATTAATTAAATGTAAAGTTTTACCTCCAACAAACTTGTTTCATCCCATCTTACCTTACCATTGTCAAGGAAAACTGATGTTTCCTTTATGTCGGACGTGTGCCGAAACGTCCAACCAAGATCATCCCTGTCACCACACGGAGGAAGAACGGTCGTTGATAGGAACGTGGGTCAGTGCCGAATTGTTTCGGGCTCTGGATCGTGGATACCGTTTATTGAAAGTGTATGAAATCTGGCACTTTCCAACTACAGCCCAATACCAAAAGGACGACGCTACCCATCATCCAGGCATTTTTTCGGGGTACGTGAACCAATTTCTCAAACTGAAACAAGAAGCTAGTGGTTATCCTTCGTGGTGTCAAACTCCCGAAGACCAAGAACGATTTAAAGAAGAATACCGTGACATCGAAGGCATCACTTTAGAAGAGGTGGAAAAAAATGAAGGAAAAAGATCGTTTGCCAAAGTGATGTTGAATTGTTTGTGGGGAAAAATGGCTCAACGTACGATCTTACCCAAAACGGAATACGTGGACGATCCTTATCGTTACTTTAAACTGGTGGACGACAAAAAGTATTCTAGTCAAGCACGTCGAAATCATCCGTGAGGATTTGATCATTGTCAATTTCGAAGAAGAACCCAAGTTTGTAAAACCTGACAAGTTTAGTAACGTAGTCATTGCCGCCTACGTGACTGCTCATGCTCGTTTGAAATTGTATGACGAAGCGTTAGAAGTCTTAGGAGATCGTGTCCTGTACTTTGATACTGACAGTTGCATTTACATTCATCGCCCCGGTTACCCCCACCCTACCATTCAAGGAGATCGTTTAGGAGCCTGGACAGACGAGCACCCTCAAGATACCATTTTGAGTTTTGCTAGCGGTGGCCCTAAAAATTATGGGTACCGATACCGAGACCCGCAAGGTCAACTTCACACCTCCTGTAAAGTCAAAGGGTTGACTCTCAACTATCGAACTAACCAAGTCGTGAACTTTGAGGTTTAAAAAAATGCTTTACTGTCTGGACAAGTGAAAGATTTTCAAGTAGCCACGTTAGAACCTCACAAGATTGTACGACTACCTAATCATCAAATCGTGACTCGATATGTTCAAAAAGTGTATCGCATCGTGTACCAAAAACGAGTGAGACTTCCAGATCACACGACTTTACCTTACGGACACGCCGATTTGGAGAAGTATAAAAAAGGAAACCCTCTTAAAAAAAACAGAAAAAAGATGTCTTCAACAACAGTCGCTTGAAGACGTTCAAAAATTGGCCTAAACACATGCCTGACTATTGTTATTGTCCTCATCGATGGAGCACAAAAAAACTTAGGAACAATGGATTACCTACTTCCTACGCTTTAGCCAGAGCAGGCTTTGTTTACTTTGGACAGGGAACACAAGTTCAGTGTTTTAGTTGTGGTGTCACTATTCGTATGGATTGTAAGAAATCAGCTCTCCTGGAACATACCAGATGGTCACCAAACTGTGCTTACCTTTCTTTAGCGTTTCCACGGATCACATTACAATACTTTTCGGATGGTACAGTCGACAGGTATAAAAAAGGAACCCCTTCCAAGCCTAACCCTTCATTCTCACTTTCAACGTTAACCAAGAAGCAAGAAGAAAAAAAAAAGATGAGTCACCACGACTTGGAGTGTGATGCAGAACCATGCAATGAAACGGATTCTGTACGGTTTGGTATTCCCGATTCACACGTTCAAAAGGATTCCTTACGTTGTAACATCTTGGATTCAGGACCCTCTGGAAGTCTCACCACTCATCGTTCACCCTCTAAAGAGGCAGTACGCCCTTTATGTTTTACTGGAAATACTAAAGGAACTGGTATTGACGTTAATGACAACAAGGTGAATGTGGGTCCATATTCGCATATCAGAATACCTGTGAGTTTACTTGGTTATTTAAAGTATGAAAGTCGACTCGAGTCATTTAAAGACAAGTGGCCAAAATATCTAGAAGGACCTAAACCGGAAGGTTTAGCTAGATCTGGATTTAAATACACGGGAGAAGGAGATAAAGTTCAATGTTTTAGTTGTGGTGTGAAACTTCACCATTGTGAGCCTACCGACTCAGCTTACATTGAACATGCCAGATGGTCTCCGCACTGTCACTTCTTACCTTTAGTAGCTTTAGAACAGTACGGGTACGATGAGCCAGATGCCCAACAAAAGAAGAAGTAAAAAAAATTCCATGGCGGAGGAGAATACTTCTTTAGAAGATTACATTACTGATTTACCTTTGAAGTTGCAAGAACGCATTTTTCAGTATATTCCTACCTTAGAAGATCGCATTGGTAGATTACCTTTGGAGATACGAGAACGGATTTACCAAGAATTTGTTCAGATTCAAGTGAAACGTAAAGAACAGTTACATCCTTTACGACAGACCTGTTGTAACCAATGGTATTTGAAGACGATAAGACATTTGATTGCTAATAAGATATTCAAATGGTCAGACATTGATGAAGATCTACATCGCCATTTTAAGAAATTGGTGGGGGCCACCTACAATGTAGCAGTGGAATATAGAATTCGATGGAATGAAGTGAAGGAAAAAAATGTGACTAACATACAAGAATACCAAAAACTGTTAGAAGAACTGACCCCTCAAGACGAATCGCCTTTACGTGGTTTGAAATTAGATAGGATAATCACTCAAACTTGTTTTGGATCATATCCTTTACCTACCGATTCCGTTTGGTTGGTGTGTGAGCATTTTGTCACCAAGAAGACTACTTTAGAAGACCGCATTCGTGACTTGCCTTCGAAGTTGCAAAAACGGATTTACGATGAGTTGGTTCAGATTCAAGTGGAACGTAAACTTCAAGTGATTCCTCGATTTCAATGCTATGGCTACTTTCGTCGCATCAGAAATTTGATTCTGAACAACGACTATCACCAGTATCGTGAAGAATACAAAAGAGAGTTACTTCTTTCCAAATCGGAAACTTTACCCAAGTACATTGGTGGCATGCCTTTGAATGTGCGCGAAAGGATTTACCAAGAGTTTGTCAAGATCCAAGTGAAACGTAAACTCAAAGTCATTTCTCGATTTTTACACTATACCCTCTTTCAAGGACATAGAAGAATGGTCATGGGAAACGTCTATCGCTACTACTATCCTGAAGGAGACTGTCTCAAAAGGTACCAACCTTGGGAGCCTGGCTATAAAAACATGCCACCCAAGATACCTACCTTAGCCATCGACCCCTATAAAGAGGCGGCACGTCTGTACCTTTCACGTCACTCGTGAAACGGATTCCGTGGAAGGAAAGTCAAACATGAGCCTTGATGCTTTATCGGTACACGCCAAGTGTCTATTATTGGATAGCCTGGCTATAAAAGAGGGGGTATGCCTGAACTCTACACGCCACTTCTGAAACGGATTCCGTGGAAGGAAATCACAGATCATGTTCAGACCTTAGAGGATTATAAAAAAGTGATACAAGAACTGTTTCCATTGAATTTTGGACGTTATGTGGTCTGTGTCTTAGTGACTACTTATCTTGGAATTCGTTTTCCAGGACATTCATTGTGGAGTATTTTTGAGGACAAGTGTTTGCCTTGGATTCTTTTGGAGGATCCGTGGTTGTTTTGGACTCAATTGTTGAGTTCCAAAAAACAATATGACCCTGTGTTCTTTTTCGGACTTAGTAGAAGAAGAAGACTATAAAAACTTAATTTTATCAGTCCACGAAAGACACATTGTACATAAAGCGTTGAGAGTGGTGATGAAAATTAGTGACGAACTTCCATGTGAAGAAGACATTCGTCACACTTTATCTGTGTATAAAACATTTCAAGAAGTGTGTTTTGCTAGTGAGTTACACCAACACCTTTTCCATTGGAAAGATGTACGACCCTGGAGAAACCTTGGTTTCCAATATTGGTTACAAGAAGTGGCCCAGTTCAGCAAAGATTTGGCCACATGTCCATAAGGGTCTAAAAGTGAAAAAATGGGAACCTCTATGGGAAACCCTGAAAGAAGAAGAAGAAGAAGTACCTGACACCACCACCACTGTGGTTCCAATACCTCTTGAGGAACACAACAACCCTTCTTTACCACCGCTGCCGTCAGAGGATTAAAAAAAAAAAAAAAGACGACCAGAAGAATACTACCACCACCCCAAAACACAGTGTCTGTGTCTTTCATGACTAGGACACGAAACTATTGTTGTTCCTTGACTTGTTTAGAGATAACTTTAGATGTTTTAGTGGTAGTCTTCATTGTGTACGTGTTCATTTAAATTGCATATTTTCTCACTCATTCACTTCTTCGTGTTCGTGTAAAGTTGTAAAATATGTTTTTGTTGTGTTGGTTGTTTTTTTTTAAAAAAAAATAAACGTGTATGAAAATGTATAAAATGCCTTGGGTCTTTTGTCTTCTTCTCAAAAATCTTCTTACCTCAATCATGGCTACATCATCCTCTTCTTCCTCGTCTGCCTCTTCTGCTTCCTCTGTGGTCAAAGTGATTGACGAAAAGTTAGATCGTCAAAGTTGGAATGCTTTGTATCTGCGCCATCCATTTAACATATTGATTGCTGGACCGAGTGGTTCAGGGAAAACCGAATTTGTCAAACGATTGATCGAACACAAAACTGATTTGTTTGATCATCCACCTCAACGTATCGTGTGGTGTTACAAAGAGTGGCAACCGTCTTACACGTTATTGAAAGAAAGTCAAGGAGAAACCATTTCATTTGTGGATGGTATTCCTCACGAAGACGATGGAATCGTGTCTGACGTGAGTCAAACTCATTTAGTTATTTTTGATGACATGTTAGGAGAAGACGAAGAAGAAATTAAACTTTGGTTTACACGAAAAGGACACCATCGTAATGCTAGTATTGTCTACATTACTCAAAATTTATTTCAACAAAGTAAAGCCCATCGGACCATTAGTTTGAATGCTCATTACGTGGTCTTGTTTAAAAGCCCCAGAGACAAATCTCAAGTACAAGTGTTAGCCAAACAGTTAGGGGCTCCTTGGCTCAATTATGCGTACGACGATGCCACTCAAACCCCTCACGAGTATTTACTCATCGACTTAAAACCGACCACTCCTGACTATTTGAGATTTCGTGCCCAATTGTTTCACCCTTGGGGTCAAGAAGGGGGTCCTGTCATTTACACGTCCCCTTCAGCCCATTTTTAAAAAAACTATAAAAACAACCTACTACGTCATTTCTGTCTCACACTCTTTTGAGAGATGACTTCCTTTCAATCTCATCCTTCGGCTAAATTGTTTCGTTCCTTGTATGGCATCAGTCGTGAAAAAAATGCACAAGTCCGTGCTCATTTGTTAGAAGCGAGTCTTAAAGAAGTGTTACGATGGTTTACTTTGACAGCACGTCAATTACTACAAGGCATCATTCACATCCCTCATCAAACTCAACGTTTTTTTCAAAAACATAAATCGGCATTGTCACAACTGGCTGATCCTAGAATCGATTCACGGACTAAAAAACAAATCATTTTAACTCCTGGTGGAAGTGGTTCTTTAGGAGGGGTTATGATTCGTTCCCTTTTGAAATGGGATCCTAATGATGCCCAAGCCAAAAAACCCAAAACAACTCCTAAAAAGAAGAAGAAAAGTCCAAAGAAGAAAACCAGCCCCCCAAAAAAAGAAGAAAGGCAGCCCTCAGAAAAAGAAAAGTCGTGCCCAGAAGAAGAAGAAGAAAACCACACCTACTACCACCACCACTAGCACCCGGCGTAAAAGAGGTACTGCAGCCAGGACGCAAACGTACACCCGCAAAACACCACCCTTACCATCACCATCACCACAGTCAATGATGACGAGGTCTCCTTTTGCGTCCACTTCTTCCTCTTCTTCTTCTTCACCCTCTTTTACCATGATGCCTGTCAAACCAGACTTAAGATCCGTGTTTCCTAATTTGATGCAAAAATGGAAACCTATTTCTAAAGTCACCCCGTCGGGACCGTCGACTTCAGCTGATTTAGCCATAGCAGCAGCCACCAACAAAGTACCATCCCCTAAAACCAAAGTCCAAGAAAGAACTGGCATCTTACAAAGTTTAGTGGATTTATCCAAAGATGAATTGAGACGATTTAGTCCATTGAAAACACCTCAACGTTGAGTGAGATCTGTCGTGAAGTTGGTACGTAGTACAGACAATCAGTGGAAACGTATTCCAGTATAAAATAGAAGGGTGAAATGCCAAAGACTTCAGAGTAACTCCTACTCACCTCTAAAGATGGCTCCCAAACGTGCACACCACCAAAAAAAGAAGAAAAGTAAAACCACCAAAAAAGGACGACTTCCCCCTCGTCTGGCGAAACATTGGGATGTCTTGTCTGTCTTGACCAAATCCAATCCTCCCATGCGAAAACAACTCATTCAAACAGCCCCTAAAGAAATCATCGATACCGTGTGTGAATGTTGTTTGAACGTCTTGAAAGGAACGGTACCTTTGTCCAAGATACAGAAACAAAAATTAGGGAAACATCGGAACGTTCTTCGTCAAATGGTAAAAAAGAAAATACCTCTTCAACAAAAGAAAAAAATGTTGGTACAACGAGGAGGATTTCTACCTATGTTGATAGGTCCGTTGTTAAAAATAGCCGCTCCTTTGTTAGGAACGATTGCTGGACCACTTTTAGGAGGGGTCATGCGATAAAAAAAAGAAGATAAAAAGGACCACCCTTCTCTGAAAAGACCACACCTTTTTGGTACCTTTGGATGAAATGGAAGGACGAAAACCTACTTTAGTACCTTACAAACGATGGATGGAATTTCATCGTTGGAACGAACAACGGATACCTCATTTACCGCGCAATCCTAATCTTAACGAAATGTCTCAGTTACAACAAGAAATACAATCCCTGATGGAACGCAACGATGTGTCCGAAACAGAAAAATCGCAACGGTACAGTCAACTTTTACAACGTCTACAACTCTTTCGCCAAAAAGCAGTCGACGAAACAGCTCCACCCACTCTGAGAGATTTTAAAGCCCTGATGAAAAGCGAACCTAAAGTGGCTAAAACAGACACCGGTACAGGGATGACCGTCAAAGAAGAAGAAGAAGAAGAGTTTTTACTAACTCCACCTCTTAAAAAAATAAAAAAGTTAGCCACACCGGATTGGATGAAAAAGAAGAGGTCTACCCCTTTACCCTCAGAAGAGAAAAAGAAAGAAGTGAAGAAAGAAGTCAAAACAGAACCGATGACCCCTGTTCAAACTACCTTTACCCCAGTAGCACGTCGGACACGTAAACAACAACAATCCAAAAAGATACCTCACGAAGAAAAGAGTATTGGAACTTGGTTAACTTATTCTTGAGGAAATCATCATCATCATGGAGAAACTGTTAGCTAGCCTTTATTACAATCCTGGCCATGCTGCTGGTTACGGAGGAGTTCAAAAATTATATCGAGCTGCTAAAAGTAAATTGAAAAGTGTACGTTTGCCCGAAGTACGACGATGGTTACAAGAACAATCGACGTACACGTTACACAAACCCATTCGACGTAAATTTTCTAGAAGTACCACTCAAGTGGAAGGGATCGATCATCAATGGCAAGCCGATTTAGCTGACGTCTCTCATTTAGCCACTTACAATCGTGGTCACAAATATTTGTTTTGTGTCATCGACGTGTTTTCCAAATTTGCTTGGGTCGTGCCTTTGACTTCTAAAAGCAGTACCGAATTGGTACGAGCCTTAAAATTGGTCTTGAAACAAATTGGACGCCAACCTTTACGATGGCAAACTGACAAAGGCACCGAATTTCTAAACCAAGCTTTTCAAAAAGAATTGAAACAAAGACAAATTCATTTTTTTACTACCAAAAATCCTGAAACCAAAGCCAGTATCGTGGAACGTTTTCAAAGAACTTTGAAAGAACGCATGTGGAAATATTTTACACATCAACATACTCTCAAGTACATCGACGTGTTACCTCGTTTGGTCAAAGCGTACAATCAATCGTACCATCGTCGCATCGGATGTACCCCCGAAGAGGTCAGCCCTGAAAACCAAGTGTCTGTGTTTGATAAATTATTTGGTTCACCCCAGACCAAAAAAAATAAAAGGAAGAAGACACCCTTGTTGGAGTTAAAGACGGGAGATTGGGTTCGCATCGGAAAAACCAAACGTACTTTTGACAAAGGTTATTTACCTAACTGGACCACCGAATTGTTTCGTGTCACTACCCCCGTCCGTGGACGTGATCCTCCCGTCTATAAATTGGAAGACATGCACGGTGAAGTACTCAAAGGAACATTTTACTTGCCTGAGTTACAACGAGTGACTAAAAAAGAAGACACCTTGTACGACATCGAAAGCATTCTCGAACAAAGAACACGCAAAGTAGGTAAACGTCGAGTAGAAGAAGTCAAAGTACGTTGGAAAGGATATCCTCCTAGTTTTGATTCTTGGATTGCTGCTTCTCAAGTCGTCGACTATAAAAAGAAAAAGAAGTAAACTCACAACATGCCATTCAACACAGCAGCCACCCAGACTTCAACGACTCCTTCACAGTCCTCTTCTCTTCAAGAATTACAAAAACAACCACTTTGGGTGTGGTGTGGAGAACGTGTGCCTAAAAATCAAATCGTCTTTTTCTGCTAAATCTTTGTAGTGTATTGTGTCATCGGAGCAGCTATTGCCAATTTGAGTTTACAACAAGGAGACAAACAATTGTGGACCATTTTACTGAGCAGTTGCATCGGTTATCTTTTACCCAGTCCCTCTTTGAAATTTACGACAACGACCGACAACAGTCACCACAACAACGCCAGTCCACCTTCTTCTTCCAGTCACCACCAAAATACAAGTCCTCTTTTGGAACCTTTTGAACATCATTCTTCTTCTTCTGTCCACTTGAGTGACACCTCGGACACCAGAACCACTTTGGAACTATGAATGACCAATTTTATTTAACGTTACCTAGTGACAGTTCCATGGATGTGTTTCCCAACAACACCTTATGTTGTTTCACGGCCAAATTACCTCAATCCATCCAATTGGATCACGATGCTCATTGGGAAGTGACTTTGGTAGAAATCATTCATCCTACGCAAATCATGAACATCGACGATGGTCAAAACACTTTCATCGTGGAAATCTTGAACAAGGGAGTGCATGATGAGTTGGAGAAAATTCAACCTGGCCTTGAGCATTCCAGAAAGGTATTCACGAAGATGACTCCTCCCTTTGCGAGCCACACCATGAGAATTCCTAAGGGGTATTATTTTAGTGCTAAACATTTGGTGGAGACGATTCAAGCCGTCTTCGAAGCCCAATTTGCCAAAGCCTTGGAAAAAAACCAAAAAGGGGTACGAATCGCTTACCATGATGTGGCACGCCGTTTCATCTTGCAATTTTTTAAAGAGAAGGGGGAACTCATTGACGACAAAAAAGACAAAAACTTACCCGAGCAGGACAGAAAATTCATGACCATTGAATTTTCTCCTGGGTTGTATGCTATTTTGGGTGGAAATAAAAAGTATACTAATAAAAAAGTCGCAATCAACGTAGAATTCGGAGATGGTTTTCGCACCCCTATCGAATTGAACGTGGGACTGAATTTAATGTTTGTGTACTCCGATGTGGTAGAGTACAACGTGGTGGGCCACACAGCTGCTCCCTTACTGAGAGTCATTCCTTTCAAAGTGAATACTGCTGCTGGTGCGTACGAAGAAGGTGGAAACACGTTTCACGTTCACCGTGAATTTGTACATCCTCATTATCTTCCAGTCAGTAAATCGTATTTTGACAGTGTCCACATTAGTATAAAAGGAGATTTGGGACAAAGTGTGCCATTCATTGACAAAGGAAAAGTCACGGTGAAACTACATTTTCGAAAAAAAGTTCTCTTACGCCTTGTAACTAACCTCCCAAAAAATGTATCCAGTGTACCGAGGAGTGGCTCGACAACGAGGACATGGTTTAGGAGATATGTTAAGATCGGCTTTTCAGACGGTAGCTCCTATTTTGAAACCGATGGTAACTCGAGGATTGCATGCCTTAAAAGATGCTGCTTTGACACAAGGAAAAGAATTTTTGCAAAATGTCCTCATCGACAAACAAAATCCGAAAGAAGCTTTTATGAGAGCAGGCAAAAATGTGTTGATGACCACTGGTAAAGATCTTTTAGGTCTCCGAGAAAATCCTATAAATACGCTTCACGCTTCAGGCTCTGGCATTACTTCACAGCAGCAAGGACAAGGTAGAAAGAGACGACGACGACATCGAAATCCTTTCAAAGTTCATAAAAGAACACACGGTAGTACTTCCAGAAAGAATAGGAAAAGAAGTAGAACTGGTAGAGAATTAGACGTATTTGATTATTAAACTGTGAAAATGATGCACCGAGATTCTTGCGAATGTACCAAGTCAGAACTGGATATGTTTACCATGCCTCCCACCATGATGACGATGCAAGAATCCCAATGGGTGGAATTTCATCCTGTATCGTCTTTGTCGGATTCAGCTCCTATCGAATTTGAAATCAAAGGACAAACCGAAGATTACATCGATCTGAATGACAGCTACTTGTTCCTGAAACTCAAAGTGATCAAAACGGCGGACAGCAGCCTTCCTGATGGCAATTCCAGAGTCGCTCCAGTCAATAATTTCATGCATTCCTTGTTCAGTGGAATAGATTTGTACTTGAATAACAAACTGGTCAGCAGCAGTTTGGATACTTACCCTTACCGTGCTTACTTGGAAAATCTCTTGACGTATGGAAAAGAAGCCAAGAACACTCATCTGGATGCTTCAGTGGTCTGGAAACCTGACACCGCAGGAGAGAATACCTTCAACGACACAGAGGTGTCAGTACCGGCGAGGGTTGCTGCTGTTGTTGATGGTAGTGGTCATCTTGTTAGAGATATAACTCCAGCAGACCCACACAATGTGGGATTTAACGACCGTCGAAAGAAAATCAGAGGGCACAGTTTAGAATTGATGGATCGTTTGCATTTGGACATGTGGTTGTAAGACAAGTATTTGTTGAACGGAGTAGATGTACGTCTGAGACTAAATCGCAGTAGTGCCGCTTTCCATTTGATGGCTAATGCTAATGAGTGGAAAACTGTCATCCAAGAAGCCAAACTTTATGTGCGACGTGTAGAAGTCTTACCAAAAGTGGCCAACGACATCAGTAAAACCTTGAGCAGAACCACTGCTAAGTATCCTCTTAGACGTGTGGAAGTGAAAACCTTTACTGTGGCCGTTGGACTCCGATCCATAGTCGAAGATCACATCTTCCAAGGGCAGCTCCCCAAACGATTGATCATTGGTATGGTCAGAAATTCAGCCTTCAACGGAGTCCACGATCAGAATCCGTTCCAGTTTCAGCACTTCAACGTCTCCAAGATAGAAGTCAGTCGAGATGGCAAGACGTTGTGCACCAGACCTTTTGAACCTGACTTTAGCGTCAACGCAAAAAATTACTTACGATCTTACTTGACCCTGTATGAAGCCACAGGACAGTTAGGCACCAACAACAGCCACGGCATTTCGTACGACGATTATGCAGGAGGGTATGCCTTGTGGGGATTTGATTTCACTCCGGACCAAGGCAGCGATGAAGGACATTTCCACCCTATAAAATCAGGTCCACTTCGAGTGGAACTTCAGTTTACAAATCCTCTACCTGAGACAGTGAACGTCGTCTTGTTTGCAGAATTTGATAATACTCTAGAGATCAACAGTTTGAGAGAAGTGATTCTAGACTATTAGAAGAAAACAAAGATGCAGCACGTAGAACCTATGGAGATAGATGAGGGATTTTGTGAAGTGATTCAACAGTCACCAACTACCACAAAGGATGATGATGATGATAATGACGAAGTCATTCATTCAGTACCTCGAATAGAAGAAGAAGAAGAATAAGAAAACAATTCAGTTCCTGTGTTTACTGGATTTATGGTTTCTCGATGGCCAGAACACAAAAAACAGCAAGTGACCTGTTATGCTCAGGAATTGAGTCCAATCATTAACAGTCTGATTAAAGAACAATGTTATGGATGTCAAAACGATCATCCCAGTCAGATACAACACGACAAATGTATGATGTTAACAGGCGAAGAAAAATTGGATGAATATTTGGAAACGGCCTGGTCACAACTCTCAGATGAACACGTGTTGAAACAGTGGTATAAAGTCTTGGTGAATTCTTCTTTTCCTCCACTTACTTCTCTGGAGATCAAACGGATCGAAGGACTCATTCATCAGAGTGCAGAACCTATCCGACGTGAATATTCGTGGAATTACAAGACAGATTCATTCAAGTTTAAAGTCAGGTGTGCATTGGTGACTCAATATTTCCATTGTTGAAGACAACAAAAATGGATACCAGGGAACTTCATTACTTATTGAATCGCAGTTCCTATACTTCTTCTTGGAATCCTGTGGTATGTGCTAAAGATGAACTACCTCATCGTAAACCAAAAAACGTTCATGCTTATGTCATCAATACTGACGACAGTGATCTACCAAGAACCCATTTGGATTGCAGTGTACGTTCCCAACGATCACTGTCTGGAATATTTTGATTCTTATGGATTACCTCCTTTGGAAAAAGACATCATCGAGTTTATGAGAAGAAATGCCGTCTCGACTCGATTCAATAATGTGAGACTACAAGGATCTGATTCTATGGTGTGTGGACAATATTGTGTTCATTATCTTCATCAACGCAGTCTTGGATATTCCTTAGAACATTTACTGACTTATTTTGATAGTGACTATGTTCGAAACGATGCTAAAGTACAACAATGGTTTTGTCAACGTTATGGTTATCTCTTGTCTTTAGCTCACAATCGTAGTGTACATCAAAATGATGTCGATGTAGAAAGTTTGACATTTACTTTACCTTCCCAACGTTGTCAACCTTGTAAATATGTTCCTGTTTGAAAATTTATGGTTGAATGGTTAGTTTTTGAATGTTGGAATAGTTATTGTCGAATAAAAAATTTTGTTGATTGTTGAAAAAAAAAATGGTGTTGTGTGGTTTATTTTATTGAATTTGAAAATAATGAATATGTTCTTTCTCTCTCTTTCTATCGATCTAAAAAAAAGTTAAACCTTTTTTCCTCTATCTATGATCTCCCTGTCGATCTGAAAAAAAACCTTACCATGTTTTCCATCGCGTCCGCGCGTTAAGCATATAAGGCGGTTCACTGGCCGTTGACTCGTCAAGATCTCAACAGTTCCAAGAAGAAAAGAAGATGGCTGCCACCAAGATTACAAAGCTGAATGAAGCTATGGTGAACATAATGAGGGTGAAGAATCATTTGATGGAAACCAACCCAGAGAGAAAGACGATGACGTTCATTCAAATGGCTCATGATCTAGTAGAAGAGGTCCTGAGAGAAGAAATACTTAGAGAAAGAACAGAATGGGAGGCAGCACAACGACTACAGCAGCAGCAACAAAGACAACAGCAGCAGCAGCAGCAACAACAACAACTTATGCAACAGCAGCAGTCCAGCAAACTATTTGACGGCGAAGTCCATTGCAAGATTGACTGCGAGGAATTTGCTTTCTCTTTCACCCGAAAGAGACCTGCCTGTCTGAAAGCGGTAAGACCTATCGCTAAACGTGGCCGACCTGCTGGAGCTACTGCCACAGCTACATCCACCCTAAGAAGTTAAAAAAAAAACATAACTTCTTAAACCCAACGGTCCTTCTAAGGACCACCCAATCTCTAGAAAAGATTACTACTCTCAAATATTGCCAATATCTATATGTGTGTTTTATATGTTTGTAATGTTTTTGTGATAGTCTACCCTCCTCAAACAAAAAATCCCTTCTCCCCTTATATGATTTGTGTGGTGTGTGATTGATATAAAAAAAAAATTTTTTAAAAAAGGGTTATGTGTGGTGTGTGAAAAAATTGTATATAAAAAAATATATATAAAAAATTGTGCTGGTGTAGTGTGTGTAGGTTTGATTTTTATCAAAAGTAGTTTCTTTTAGGTCCGCGCTTTTTAGAGTCAGGGGTCATGGAGTGTAAACTCCGCGAAGCCAAGAATGACGTAGAAAGAATGACGTCAGACGCGGGGTAGTGGGGTGATGGTTTTTTTTGTTTTTTAGGTGTAATGGATGTTTTCCTTCACGTCCGCACTTCTAGTATATTAAAACAACGTCTTCACCGGTTAAGCTATCCCATTTTATTCAATCAAGATGAGTAGATTGAGAAACCTTAGAGAAGTAAAACAAATCTTGGATGCAGTATCTCACATCATCCAAAATATGATAAAGAAAGAAGAAGAGAAGAGGGAGAGTAAAATTCCGATCAGAACTCACCCCATGATGGAAGAGGAGTGGGAGTCTGAAGCAGACCATCCTCCCTTCTTTTTAAAGACACCAAAAGAAGAAACATGGAGGGGGAGCTGCCCTGCATGCAGTACAAAGCCAGGGAGGTGCCCCCACCTCTAAAATAAAACTCAAAACAAAAAAATCCAACGGTCCTTATGAGGACCACCCTTTATCAAGAAAGATTAATTCTATTCCCTCCCACCCACACTCCCACCACGTTAAAAACTCCCGTTTTCCCTATAGAGGCCCCGCCATGTTAAAAATCCCATTTCCCTATAAACTTTGTCACTTTTTTCCCCCAAGTGCCCTCCCATGTTAAACGTCCATAGATTCCCCCAAGTGCCCCCCAAAAAAATTTTCCCCCAGTACCCCCACCCTACTACTTCCCTCCTTCGTATACTCCCTGCGTTGCACTCCGCTATACGAAGTCAGGTGAACCCCGACGCCATATTGTCATGTGATCAAAACAAATGGCCGCATATAGAGAAAGCTCGCTAATCTAACCGTGGCAAATTTATTTCTTCAATTTTCTGTTTGTTAGTGACACAATGCGAACTTTACTAATACTTTCGGTTTGATCTGTAGGAGTCGTTATCTTGTGTTCAAGCTTAACCAGCGATTCGGTCATATAATTATTTTTATTAATAGGCGAAGATGAATTAAAGGAGTACATACAACGATATTTTGTTAATATTGCACATTTCCCACCGCGTCATCTAAAAAATTCCTTCTCCAATCGATTCCTTGATGAATTTTACATTGAAATTGATATGAGGTGATATATGTCAGACTTAATTTTGCCAAAGATTAAGACGAAAATATCAACCCTCTTCTACGAGAGGGTGAGGGTAACGATTGTTTTGCAAATATTGCACATTTCACATTGCGTCATCTAAAAAATTATATTTGCAATAGATTCCTGGATCAATTTTACATCGATATTGATATATCGTTATACATGACAGCACGCATTTTGTCAAATATTAGGATCGAAATACCAACCCCCTTCCACGAGGGGGTGAATGTGACGATATTTTGTCAAATATTGTACATTCCGACTGCATCATGTAAAAAAAAGAACATTCTACTTGCAATCGATTCCTTGATAAATTTTACGTCGGAATTGGTATAAGGCGATAGATGACAGCCTTAATTTACCAAAGATTAGGACCAAAATACCAACTATCTTCTATGAAGGCGGGCGAGTGAGGGGGGGGGGGGGCGATATTTTGCCAAATATTGCACATTTGATACTGTATCGTCTACAAGTTCCATTTGCAATCGATTCCTTTATCAATTTTACATTGATATTGATATATTGTTCTACATGACAGTAAAGATTTTGCCAAAAATTAAGACCAAAATACCAACCATCTTCTATGAGAGGGTGAGAGTGACAATATTTTGGAAAATATTGGACATTTTCTGACTATGTCACCTAAAAAATTCCATTGGCAATTTTTACTTTTAGACAGATATCGTCCCAATCCAGCGTCAATTTTTACTTTTAGACATGTATCGCCCAATCCAGCGTCAATTTTTCGCCAAATCTCTGTTTTAGTCACCTGCCCAAGCCGCCTTCCCAGTTTTCAGATATTTATAAATCTTAGACCCCATGACTTGGGCCAAATTTGGCAGCTTACGTCACGTCGCTCGTTGGCTTACATTGACCTGGTTTCGATATTATGGGAGCAAAATCAATGATTAAAGTCGAGTTTGTTTCACTTTGATTTATAAAACAAATCTTACGGTTTCAAGGTGAAAGAGGGACCCGAAACACGTCAAACTGAGGCCAGCAAACAAGTGAGCTATGGCACTATATGGCGGAAATTTTGAATAGCTTGTATTGTTTATCGATATTAGAAGAGGATTATGTACACTTTGAGGTGAGAAAGTGGATTAAAAGTAACCATGTTGGATTATGAACATGCATAAGTACAGTTTACATACCTCGTAATCGGTGGCAAACTGTCTGAATCGGACGGAAGACGGAGGGAGTGGGGCTGCCATCCACCTACCCCCTAAAAGTCAACCAGTATGTGGCTATGGAGACTCCGATGGGATAAAAAGAACCATATATTAAATTAATAACCATATATTTAAAAAATATCGGAGTCTCAGTTGAGTCTAGTGCAGAATGCATAATACAGCGATACACTGATCTTTTAGCCTAAGCTTTATCTAGGTTACTGATAATGATCCAAATTTTGTAGTAACCAACCTCTGGTACATGATTTTCTCATTTGTTCTCAGTTTTACTCTTGATTTAATGGCCCCCATGGGCATGCTTAACATAAGATCATGCTGCATTGAGAATAAATCCGTCTTCAAGCATCTCAAAAGCTTCTATGCTTTCATAATTTCTCAAGCTGGCATGATCGTACTGATCAGTATTTATAAGGTAAGTATACATGTCAAACGTACCAAAAGGTGGAAGAATGGAGATGTTTTCACTTTCCTGCAAATCTTTAGGATTATCCAGAACAGGTTCTGATGGGTTATCAGCCTTTCATTCAGTATTTCTTTTATATTCTTTCTGTCCGTCAGGATCAGTCTCTTTACAAGACTCTGAGCTACTTCACATATTTCTACATGGTTTGCTTTTCTCTGGTTAGCAAATATTACAACTCTTTCTTTTAAGAAAATAACAAACTTGTAGCCCTTTAGCAGACTTACTTTGTCACAATGACTATATAGACGCCATATTATAAGCAAAATGTCCACAGTAAATATCACTTTATCATTGAAAATTGTTGCATGCAGCAGCAGGTCCATGTTGCAGGTGGGGAGTGACTAAGAGTTGCTTTCTTTACAGTAATGAAACTCTTAAATAGGCTATTATCTTCATGTACATATGTTTGCAGTTTTGAAAACGCTTATAAAAACTAAGGTTGAAGCATCGATTGAAATTATTTATTTTCATTGCACACAAACTGATGCAAGCAACTAAAACTACGCTGATTGCATCATCACTGGACAAAGCTTTTATTTTAAATCAGGTCAGATACGACTGGCTTTCCTGCCACAAATACATGCTGGCCAAATGCTGGCCAAATATCACTGGTTCAGCAACTAGATATTCCTAGACGTTGGTTCTGGACCATAAATTACTTTGATAAACTGAAGCTGGGCCGGTTCACTGGATTTGGGTCACGTTAGAAAATTGATACATTGAAGCTGGGTCAGTTAACTGGATTTGCGTAACGTTAGGAAATGAATACACTGAAGGTGGGCCAGTTAACTGGATTTGGCTAACGTTAGGAAATGGATACATTGAAGCTGGGCCAGTTAACCGGATTTGGCTAACGTTAGGAAATGGATACATTGAAGCTGGGCCAGTTAACTGGATTTGGCTAACGTTAGGATCAGCGTATTTATGATTTATCGAGCACAAAATCTTGGCACAATACTTAACTAATTAAAGGTTTTCTAAAATGAGACAAAACCAGCACAAAAGATTCTCGTTTAAGATGGAGTATAAAGCGGCGCACGTTTAGCGACTATTGTTTTACCCCAGTGTCTGAGAATTTGGTATCTATTTTTTAAATTATTATTATTATTCATTTTAGAGATTTCTGTATGCCACTATTTTATGCCTAGTCAGACTACTGTATGAATTGACAATGTATGACGTACTAGATTTGAACAGTACGTATTCAATTGACGTACGCTCTCATATATGAGTTACTAAATCTTCTTTATCTCCAATGTATGCCAATCAAGCTTCTGTGGAGAGTTTTCACGCTGAAGTTTTAACTGCATGATAAAATTCCAAAAGTCACCACAGAATTCCTATATAACTGAAATCAGACGTTTATATAGTGATTACTTTTGCATAATATTGGCTGTGTTGGATTAATTGCTGGGACCTTGGGGATCATTTTGACGTCAACGGCTGCATTAAAAAAAGTTTTGTAATATCGGTAAATGAAACCTTTGGAAGTTTTCTTATCGTCTAGGTTAATGTGTACTTCCCACAAGAATCCGTTATTTTATTGTTTTTGCTTTATTTGGTCCCTATATGAATCATACACATTACCTCTGAACTTATTCTTATTTATATTTATACTAATTCATTTATACTAATTCATTTATACTAATTCATTTATAATAATTCGTTTATACTGATTCATTTATACTAATTAATTTTTACTAATTTATTTATACTAATTCATTTATACTAATTTATTTATACTAATTTATTTATACTAATTTATTTTAACTCAGCAACAAAGTGCTCAGAACGTAATAGAACATTATTCTTATTTATTTATACTAATTCATTTTAACTCAGCAACAAAGTGCTCAGAAGATAACAGAACGGAAAACCCGTGCAGAAAGGCATAGGTTAAGTGTTATATTCGTTGTTGCATTTTTTTTCGCACGAGTAGAGGGTGTCAGATTCTTTCGTTATTCATTTGCATTATAAATTAACATCTCATTTACGTAATTGTGTTAAGCATTTTCGCTTGATCCGAACCCACCCGGTTTCATCCTGTTACACAAACGTCTCAGCCAGAAAATTATGTAAGCCAACATACTGAATATTTCTTGTAATAAACACACCTAGCCCAGTATTTTCGAATCTTCTTCACCACAAAAACTCAAGCTAAAATCCCCATTTTAAGACAAGGTAATCGGTACATCTGTGTTGTTGAACTTTAGCATGCAATTAGAAGAATACAAATTGAGAAAATACATACTTTTGGATGAGGCTTGCGTTTCTTTCTCAACTACTTGTGCAACAAACTCATGCTCCGCAGTCCAAATGTTTGATAATCTGCATCTTTGGTTAAAGTCAAGACAAAATAAGGCATCTTTCTGAATTTGGTTAACTTCGGTGTTTCTATTAGCGTGCTAAATTATAAATGACATAAATATGTTCCCAGTATAACATCTGATAGGAGGATTTGGATATTCAGGAATGGAGGGTCCGATCATCCAGACATCTATGTCTATATTTTGAGAACCTATCAAGACTAAACCATCTGAGAAAGACAAAAACAACTGGCCTTGCCCTAGAAATCCGTCAACGTGCTAATATAGGAAATATGCAAAATGCCGGCAAAAACACTCTCACGATAAAATATATATTTCACATGTTTGTTAAAGTAGAAAGTAGCATGGGTCAATGCTGTATGATAGCCTCCGGCCCTTTGTCCAATAAAATCAAGTACTTTGCTGTTGTTATTTGAAAGTTCTGTCAACTAGAGCATCATACACAGAAACAACATCCATTAAATGCAGAAATAAAACATCAAAATGTTTGGCAATTACATTGTACGACGAAACAACAACAGCGAGCGTATCAACAAAAACAGACAAAAAATATCGGAAATAGGTGAAGGTTGTCTAACTCTGTATTTTCTTTCAGATAAATTCTTGTGATGATGTATTATTTGCCTGTACCAGGATGTCCGCCGCTCCTACTCAAATGTCATCAAATGAGTACACATATTGCAATTCAATTTCTAGTCCAAGGACAAAATGCTGATGTCATCAATGTGAAAGTCATAATCTGCTTTGTAGGCATTACTTTAGTATTGCAATACGCCAGATTAGTATTGTAAGACACCAGATTAGTATTTTAAGACACCAGATTAGTATTTTAAGACAACAGGTTAGTATTGTAAGACAACATATGCGAACACTGTAGTCCTAGCATTAGTAGTAATAGAGACTGGAGACTGTATATCAAGTTAAGATCAGTCGATTACAGATTTTATCAACCGCTAAAACATTATCACTTATTAGCATGAGCTTCGCGCAAACTGAAGTTTATCGATGTCATAAAATACAAATGGAGTACAAACGGGATGTATTTTATTTCGCAATTATCGCTTCAGGCGAGGATATTAGCATTGATGTAGTTTTAGATCTACTTGCAGCAACGTTGTTGTTTAACGTCATAATACAACAGCCTGACAACATTCAAAAACTATATTGAAAACATGGAAGAATGAAAGCTACTTGTGTTACTGAAACAAATATGCCCTACTGCTGGTAAGAAAGTCCAAAATCTACAATTAAATATTACAAAAATGTCAATATGACCATGCATCTATGAAGAGTAGTGATAGCAAGATTTTCAAGATGGCTGCCATTGTGGCCATATTGGATGTCAGATCGGCACCATTTTCATTTGGGACAAACTAAACATCGTAAGTCATTTGACCATTCGTCGAGGAGGAGTGGCGATAAGATCGCAGGGCACGCAAGTGCGCAAATCATGTAAAAATTCTACACATTTGCGCACTTGGAACTTGGAAAGCAGTGCTGCTTGACAACTCCGCAAATTGGTTAAAATGTAAAAAAAAAAAAAAAATAGTAAGAATACTTATTTGGTCAAAATACCACTGTCCATTCCAGAGTATGCAGATAAAAACCTCAGACGAAATCTGTGTGTAAAGTTCATGGCAATCCTCCAATTAGTTTAGGAGGAGAAGTGATAACAAACTTGTGTTAAAGGATGGACGGACCACAAACTTGTGTTAAAGGATGGACGGACCATCCCATAATCTCTTCTAGTCTACGACTAGTAGAGCAAACGAAGCTGAAACCATTACAAGTATTACATTAATATTGCTGACGATTCAACAGCAAAATTTGGCTTAAGAAGGTAAACACTATTTTCACACGTATCTATGGTGAAAATCGTCCATTTTTGTATTAAGAGGACTATTTGATTTAAACATATAAATATATATGCATGCCCGTCGCAAGTTTGCGCTGGACGAAACGGCGCCCCATACGAGCGTCGCCTTCGGCTCCCCCACTCGGAAAACATACCGCAAACTCGGCGAAATGTCGCCCTTAGCATTCGCCCGTATCGCCAGAAAGAGCACCGGGTGAGAAATTAGTACCCCGTCGACAAAGGAAGTAGGGTACTAATATTAGTACTAACTAAATTACATAAATCTACTAGCATCAACTGACTTATATGCTAAAATTGAAAAATCCAATAAACAACTATTTTATTTTTCTTAGTTTTACATTTTTTTTAAAGAGGTTTATTTTTAGTCTGCTTTAAAATCTAGGGTTATCTTCAGCTCCCCGCTCGTCGCCATTATAATTTTCGTGTATAGAATAATCAATTCTTTTGACTGTTCACGTATTTACTGAATATATAATTTAGAATAAACCCATCCTGCAAAATGATAAGACAAAGATTTTCCATGGATTCCGGCACAAACTGGTAGCCAGATTAAAGAGTAATTTCCGATTGCCGGGGTAGTGCCAGTGGGTGAGCAGAACATCAACACATCATAGCGCATGAAGTACAAAATGAACACACTTTGTATTCCAACATAGAAGCGATCTGCCACCATTGTTTTTCACGTGGACTATACGAAATATAGTGTAGACCTTAACATAGTCCATTATAGAAAAGAACATTTTGGGGAGAAATACCCTCATCCATTTTGAACAAAAGGGAGAAATTTCAAATATAGAACAAATTAAACAAAGACAAAAAAGGTAGGATTTGCAAATCTGATGTGCAATTTTTGCACATTTGGTTGAATATTCTGCACGATTTTCTAGAAATATGTGTCAATCCCCAATCATGTATCTTAACAACCCCCTACCCCACCCCCAGCGTTCTTTCAGGCCTAGCTTTTCCATATTATTACTTTGCAAACAGACTTTATAGCTCACGATAGATGTTATTCATGCGTGCTGTGTTTATTACTCACAAAACCTCATGGACATAATTATCGCTGATAAAATGCCATTATTAGGAATATATACCACCATCTATAATGCTAATAATTCATTTTTGTAATTATCAAAATTTAATTACCTTTTAATGTGCATTTTCTTTTTCTTTTTTCAATTTTTACATATCAACATGTATACAAATGTCTAACATATATAATTCCTTTCAATTTTGCTTTTAATTTATTTCATTTTAGTTGACTAGTTGACTTTGTAAAAATATGTTGGTTTAGAACGATAAATCTTAGGCTCTTGGGCAAAGCGCATCCCCATCCTCGCTTTTTTTCTTTGCAAAATAGCGCCAGTGTGTCAACATAATTTATTTAATACAAGTCAGATAAAGGCCACATAAATACACCAGAGATGTATATCATTTTATGCCTAGACTGAACACCTTGACCAATAGACCTCGTTTTCTTTGTTTGAAGATGGCACCACCTCCAATGCATCATGTTGTTTACATGTGCAAGAAAGCGTCTGTAGTCATGATGGAACTATCAGGCTAAAAAGAATCTCCCTATCACGCTAGAAACGTCACTTTCTGCAATTGCCAAAACGTTACATATTATCTTTTTAAAAACGTCACTTTCTGCAATTGCCAAAATGTTACATATTATCTTTTTAAAAACGTCACTTTCTGCAATTGCCAAAACGTTACATATTATCTTTTTAAAAACGTCACTTTCTGCAATTGCCAAAACGATACATATTATCTTTTTAAAAACGTCACTTTCTGCAATTGCCAAAACGTTACATATTATCTTTTTAAAAACGTCACTTTCTGCAATTGCCAAAACGTTACATATTATCTTTTTAAAAACGTCACTTTCTGCAATTGCCAAAACGTTACATATTATCTTTTTAAAAACGTCACTTTCTGCAATTGCCAAAACGTTACATATTATCTCTTTAAAAATGACACTATTTGTTGTACAAACTGTTATGATCAATGCATATACATGCTCTTTGTAATTGTCTATATTTTCGAAATCAGCTAGGACAAATAATAATGTTCACGTGTAACGTTTTAGAAACGTTGCTAGAACATTATTTCCCAACGTAACCAAATCATAACCTTACAGCAACACTGTAAAAACGTTGTATGTTAGCTGGGCATCTGCTTCAGTTGGAAGGAGCAGTATCAGCAGCAGCATAATCCGTAGAAGTACTTGTAGTAGCGGTAGAAGCAGTCGAAGTAGTAGTACATATTGAAGCAGTATCGACAGTAATCGCACTACCAACATAGAACATAGGTCTTAGGGACTGACCATGTAATGTTCTGAGGGGAGGGGGGGGGGGCGCAAGGGGAAACTGGGATTTTCTTTCGAACCAAATTATTTCTTTTCGTTTACCTAAGACAATTTATCTTGTATCATCTAATATATAGAATAAAATAAGTTCTTTTGTTAAAAAAAAGAGCAAGAATATTTTTTCAACCTATTTAGATGCCAGATTTTTTTCAAAAAAACAAATCCAGCCCTCACTCTACCGCCCCCCCCAAAAAAAAAAAAAAAAAAAAATTAAATGATCGATCCCTTTGCTAAAAACATATTATTTCAATCATAACGTCAAATCATTCCGAAGTCCAAAGTAACCCCCTGCAGGCTCGGGGATGTAGAATAGGTCTGATATGCCCTTTATATTGTAAGAGGAGACGAATGAAGGCAACACATTTGCCTTCCGTTCCGTCCTGTGTTGGTGGAGGAGAGGATCCTGGTAGTTGAGCAATGGAGAGGCCGGGTCGTTGCCACTATATTGCAGCGCATTACTTCAGTTTAGGCGGGCGGTCAGAATGACAATTGGCTAGCCCGTCCAACTTCAGAGGCTATGTCACAGTTTTACTGCCAATATGTCTTCCGACCTTTAAAAGTCATCATTGCGACTAAAGGAAACCTCTTCTGTACTATTTTGTATCTTACAGACGACAAGGCCTATGAGGGCGATGGCAAGGGTGAATCCAGTAAGGAGTCTTCCGTACGTAAGCATATCAACCTGTGTAGCCTTGACATAAGAAACGCAAAATTTAGCGTAAATCTCTGACCTCAACTTGGACTCCAAGGCGAGTGAGGAGCACGAGTGACGAGTACGGCTCCCGTTATACGGTGTTTAACAAGTTCGTGTTTGCATACACTATTATTGCATATGAAAGGAGTCAGGCGTATGTCTAATAGATGTTGCGGACACCTGCGGTGCTGGCTTGTACCCCGACGTTACATTTTAGGGCTGCTCTTGCACTTGCACTTGTGCTGCTGCTGGCGCGCCGAATGAAGTGTAATGAAGGCCAGTTACCAAAGCCAGGCCGCCCCAGAGAACATAAGATGGCATTGCCTCCCGCTGATGCGCCAGAGCGGCCTACAGTTTCCGCTTTTTATTTCTTTCTCAGCATTACGTTGTTTAATCATTTCGGCAAGTATTTTACCAGTAGCAACTCTACCTGAGTGTTTAACCCTGGTGACCTGTGTCACTTCCTGTACGGGTCGTGCATTCAGTTGTGCTGGCGCATACATCGTCGGTTGCACTGGTGTAGCCATCATCGGTTGTGTTTGTAATTTCTTGTTGGTAATGATGTCAGCTGCAATTGGTGCTAGTGCTACACTGTACCTAAAGTGAAGGTGGTTGCCAAAGAGGTCTGGATGATTGGATCCTTTTCCAAGACTCTTGCAAAACGTTTGCGATTATCTTACAGGCAGAAAGTGGCTTACTACTACTGTGTAAATTCCAAGCAAAGACGACCCCAGCAAAGCAATCATCCTTGCCCCAAGTTTAGCCTCGTATATGGCATAGGTCTTTGCTACCTCTTCGTCGTTCATCGCCATAAGGCACGCAAAGGTAAGAGGTTGGCCTGTGTATTATTTCGCTGCGCCAAAAGCCACCAACTCGGATAGGCAGCCACGCTGCTGTGCCAGTGTTGCTTTGACACAGCGCACATCTTGAAAAAGCGTAAGTGGCGTTAGCCGGCTTGTCCGTTTGTGAAGTCAACCTATATAGTACCTCGTCAAAATCCGTGTGATTTACATCAACCGCCTTGGTCCTAATGAGATTCTGGATATGGTTGATTGAGGGCTTAACTCTAAGTAGCTTCTAGATAATATAGGTTAAGGTCTCAAGTGTTATATTGTGGCTAGTGGCGTACAAAATATGAAGCCACTTCATTGCACTGTCGGGACTTGAACAACTGGTAGGACAATGGTGGGTCTGTGTACAGGATGAGCTGACCAAAGCTCTTCTTTCTGTGAAACGCTGGACGCTCGGTTTCAGTGATATTGTTTTCTCTTAATGTGTCCCTAAATGATTCTTCGCCAATGCAGTAAAACAAAGCTATTCCCGAGGTCTGCTTGCGAAAGGGACGGGCAACGGCGTTGTACTTTTGTATTATAACGCACACGCTAATGCCGGCGAACTTAGTTAGGGACATTTACTTATGTCGGATGCCAGAAATAAAGGCGCAATAGTCGAGCAGAAAAAGCGTGGTGGTTTCCTCGAACTTTCTGGCGAGTGCACAAAGCAGGTCATCCAGATCATCACCCTCAAGGTTGACCAGAAATTCTCCAGCGTCTTTTTGCCGCGGGTGCATGTCCTGTCGTATGCCTTGTTCACATGTATAGTAAAGCAGATGATGATGGTAAAATCAAAGTAGCCCTTAGATGCCGATTTGAGCAGTTCGCTTGCAAACACGCTCTTGTCGCAGCCGCGATGCACGAAAATAATGGCATTTTTTTTTTTTTTTTTTTTTTTTTTTTTGATCTGCAGCGTTATCCCTTTGCTAGCATTTCGGATGTGTCTTCCCGACCCACGGAGCGTGTGGTCTTCCGTCGACTTTATGTCGAGAATGACGCGAAAAAGCTGCCAACATCAAGCGACGGAATTAGCCTCTTTCCACTGCTGGTACCTCAGTTTCTTCTGGGCATATATATAGTTTGGGACGCTCTCGATCGTCACCAACACCTTGTTGATAAGACGATTGTAGAACTTCTCTGTATCATGCACAAACGCAGCACTCGTCGCCTCATCCTTGACGAGCAAAACAATCGCCTTCAATTCATGCTTTTTGCTATAGTGTTTAGGTTGATGTTCCATATAGGGTATTTTTTCTCACACCATCTTGCGATGGCGTAGCACTCGGTTGTACACTAAAGAGATAACTCTGATGGTGTACCTCGCCCTAACATTTATGCTTAGGATTGTCGGGTTGTAGTTATGAAACATCAGTCCGAGGGATAGGCGGTCTGAAAGGCCTAATTGGTGGTGTGGCATGTGATCGTTCAGCAGCTCGAAGTCGAGTGGCAATTGCGGCAGCGACAAACGCATCGGTCTGCGTATCAACAACGGTATTATCAGCGTTGACACGTATGACGGCGGTGTCGAGGCTTTGTACACCCTGATAGGCTGCTTTAGTCCGTTCTTTCTCCGTCAGCTACAGATCCGTGTAAACGCCCCAAACATTGGCATCATTGATACAGACCACTTCGTTCTCGTCAAGCTTGAGGCTAATTTTTTTTTTTTACGATGGCGCTGCCAAAGTTTTGCGCTGCCGCTCAAAGTAATTGTGAATGCCAGCCTAGCAGTGACGGATTCACTGACATCGTTGATGACGAGCTTTGGAAACCTGACAACAAGCAATTTCGGTCTATGGTGATTGGGTTATTAGTCACCACAACAGTGCTTCTGATTCCTTACACCTTGAGCGCACGGCAGAAGGTACGAAATGGGTCGAGTTTGTTTCCTTATTGAGACATGCTTTAGCACGTTTGGTACTATTGAAGTTCACGTGTCCTTCCATTGTGACTTGTCGTTGTGATGTCCGCTCTTGAGCAGTTAAATCATGGCTAAATACATTGAAATGACTGACTTTGAGGGTCGTGAAGACAGTGTTTTGCCTGAGGACGATGAAACCACACTCAGCACATAAGTCAACGAGGCAGGAGCTACCGACGGATACCCTTTCTTGGACCGGGGGCGACAAGGTTCCATTTGGTGGAAGCAAGAAGATATATCCACAGTAAGGGGACTAGAGCAACGTACAGCCGAATTCGATGCGTACCGCAAAACAGATAGCTTTACTGAAGAACGCACCGTCGATCTCGATTTCAAAGCAAAGCAGAACGGCGCCCTCGCAGCAAAGTGGGGACGGAACTGGATTGTGAAGCGTATAATATTAACCTGAGTACATTATTGTCCCTATCCCTATCCACATTAGGATAACACTGGAACGTTCAGTTCCTACGAGCCACAGGACTAAAAAAGGAGCCGTTACCGGCCGAAGCACAAAGGTGGTTCTCCCCAGCTCAAGTAGAGATCCCGGCAGATACAAGCAAGTTGGGAGATACCAGGCTTCTCGCTGTAAGGGGATCTGAGGACACAGCGCTAAAGAAGGGGCGGCGCAGGAACCCGACAGCTTGTCGATGCAAGAGATCCTGGTCTCAACAAGGCAATTCAGACGTACGGCGGTGCGCTTTCGATTACCGTCGCGACGACCTTAGGGCACAGTGAACGCCTAGTCATATAAATGAGAAAGCTGACGTAAGCGGAAGAAGAAACGATGAGCCTGGAGATATGAGACTGCATTGCAGATCTAGAGTTGATACGCGAGGATCAACTAAAGATCGCCGCCGGTTTACGATGGGTACTTTGCAACCAATTTATCGCTATCCGGGAGACCGTCAGAAAAACCCTCAATGAGAACACAACACTAGCTGAGTGATTGTGATCCCTCGTTTTCGAACAGGGTATTACCATCGCCTAAATTCTAACGGCGCTGGGGTTTATTATAAGCACGATTGTGCTTGCGGTCACAGGCGCACCTTTGCCACTTTCCGTCATCCTGACACCTAAACCAGACCAGTTAAACAAAAGAATGAGTTTTTTTTTTTAAAAAAAAGCAGCTACTGCAGCTGACCGGAATGCAGAAAACGCTCGCAGAAAATGTTTTGGCTGTGCTACCTGGCATTATTGGTGCCAATGTGTCATTTCTGCTGAAAACAGCCGGCAACGTCGTTGGCTGGCTGACCAAGCATTGTCATTACGGTTATAGTCGCGATCTTTGCCGCTCTCCCGGCTCACTTTAGCACGCACAGACAGCAGCGCGAGCGCGAGGACAGCACAGGATAGGGTGCTCATCGTTTAAGAGCGGAGAAACCAGATGGCCACAAGCACCGACGCAATACCAGCCGTCGTGCTGTTTTGTTAGCATCGAGGTCTTTGACTTCTTTGAGCGCAGGCTCTGCCTGCACCTTTCGTGTGGTCCTGGTCGGCATTTGTACTGAAAACACGTCCTGTGCAGGCGGGTCAAAGCTGATCTCTTCATTTTCTTTGTTGGCTGCGGCTGTTGTATTCGCGCCTCCTCCATGCTGGCACTGCTCGTTCTGAGAAGCCTTGTTGCACTAACACCGGCGTTGTTTAAGTTTGTTGTAACCCTGGTAAGTGCCAATGTGAAGATCCATGTTGCTTGGAATCATGTAGAGACCAACCCCCAGGACGTAATCTAGCTTCCTCCTGGCATAATGGAACACGTATTGGTAATATTGTATCATCTTTAGGAGGTCTTCTTCGCGGGCGGTTATATATTTGAGAGGAACTGTCCTTGGGCGTCAACGGCTGGCCCTACTCCTATACTGAGGTCTTCGTCTGACTTTGACCGCCTTGCGACTTGTCTAGCATGAAATTACACAAAGCCGTTGCTGGCCCCACTGTCCTGAGCGATATAGTCAACATGCATCTTCTCATTGGTTTTCTGTTCTGTAAACGAAAATCGACTGGGGTCCCATACAGCGATGTCAAGTAGTATGTAGCCCGAATAACTGCCATTGATGTATATCGTGCCCAGGCCGTTGTTTACACTGTGCTTCTGCCAGTCTGAGTTCTTATCCACACGAAACTCGTAAAAAAAAAAGCTCGTATGTGGCCATTTAGATAGTCTTGTCAAATGCGTTCCACCCGGTTTGGGCCGGAAGGATGCACCGCATCTGGTTGAGGATTTTTCTCACCAGATAGTAAATATGAAACCTGTAAAAGTTGCGCACTATTTGCTGCCGTACAGATGGTCGCGGACACTGAAGCCACAACCAATGGTCGCGCACCAGATTCCAAATTTAGATGAGTTTGCCAAAACCGCATCTCGTCGATTACTCACTGGTTGATGCCAAATCAGCGGTCCACAACCTCCTTCGATTCGACGTACGGTAGCACATACTTATCAGTTATGTTGATAGATTTGGCTTGGAACGAAAGACCCTTTCGCACAAACACGTAGGGATGCTTGCTCTCTCGCAGTCATTGTAGCGTTATTTAGCGTTGCTATTGAAGCGAAGTGCTTGTGACAATACCATCGTTCCGTCGTTCTAACAATGTATGTTATATTAATTAATCCCTTAGTTGGGTCGGTGGCTCTAGAACATGTAATACGCACTAATCCTGGTACCTGGGTAGGGCTCCGAGAGATTTCATTCAGCCCAGTATGGTACAACGTTTCGGATGCGCTTGGTAACGACAGATTTGTTGTTAGTCCGACTCCAACCAGTCCGACGGAAGACACCACCATTCCCGATTAGTATTACAGCATGAATACGCTCAAAGACGTAATGCAGGCTGCCATTCCAGGAATTAGTGCGGACGGACTACAACGCGGCGACTGGACGGGTTCGCTCACTGATCCAAAATTACCAGCTTTATCTCAAGTTGCTCGCCACCATCTTTGGATTCACATTACCCGGATTTTACAGAGCTGGCACACACACGGCACCCAATGTCCCAGCGTTTATCAACGTCTCGCGGCTTTTTGTCCTCCTCCATCAGTTAAACACAACTGGTTGTATTCCTAATGGAAAAAAACATCCTTCTACAAGCCATTCCTGTAGGTAGTGAGTCCTACAGCGAGTCGATCATTGTCTCCTATGAAAACCGTAGACTACATGAAGGCAGCATCCAGGAGTTCTCGATACGCATCTTAGACGAAAGACAATCGCCGGTTAATATGCTGGCGTGCACTATAGTCCTTGAGATTAAAAATAGCGCTTGCACGATATGGGTCTACGTGGTCTGTGCTTCTTTAGTAACCGCGCTGCAAACGCCTTCGAGCCATCTCCTCCGTTTAATGCCGCAACCGAAGATCCCACAGATGCTGAAACTCTCGGCCACGCGGTGCGCCAAGCCGGTGTTGGCAATGACGCTGCCGTGAAGGTCGTGTACTTAACGGCCGACAATATCACATCGGTCAGCGGGATTACAGCAATGAATGCGTCTGGCTACTATCGCTGGGATTCAACGCAAACCTTTTAGAACGTTGGTGATTTTACCCTCAGTAACAACAATGACACTATCACTGTCCCAGGCGCCGGATTTTAATTCGCTATCCTCCATGGGAATCGTGGTAACGGAATGTGGGCAACGCTTTCAATTCGTGTAAACGGAGTCGTACGGGCACGCAGTGACAGCAGTGATCAGTCGCTCAATGACGTCTCATACGAAAGCTTTACAACTAGTTTTGTGTCTGTTTGCCGCTGGAGACACCACGAGATGTGAGGGTTTCAACGTCAACGCACAAGCGTTGGGATTGTCAGCTACTCTGACCATCTTCGGCTTTTGCAATTAGAACCCTCACTATACTAGTTAAAAACGAAGCCATGGGGGAGCAGCAGACATAGAAAAGGAACACGAATCATTTGTGTCGCCTGCCGATATTTCGATTGACAAAGAAGAGAGAGTATTGGTGCAGCTCGCACAAAAAGTGCATGACATCGACAAGGAATACAAACCACTGGTGCGAGAGTATCTGCCCCTCCTTGGGGTTTACACGTAATGGAATGAGGATGCAAAGCAGACAGACATCGAGTACTTGGGCCACCCAAAGCAACCTAAGCCAACCCGCGAGCAGCTAGGACTAATTGCGCTTTCGCTGTCAGAACAACAGCCGAAAGTACTACCCCCAATAACCTTTCCGTCTGAGTACTGAAGCTTTTCTTCTCGCAGAAGCAGAAGAACGGCGCGCTTTGTACAAAAATTACAGAAGCGCAATAATGTAGTTGACAGTGCTGACACCACACCGACGGCTGTGTCTTTGGGCACAGGTGTTGCATGGGTTGGTCTGCCGTCAACAATCGTTGCGGCTCCGCTAGTTACACCCTTGGAGATAACAACACTGAGCTGCGGCCTGCTTTCGATAGCCGTGGCTTCTGTTAGCCGGCAGATGACCACGAAGGTCAAAAAGCACGATGAATTCGCGTCTTGGACAAAACAAAATTCAACACGATCGCAAACCATGTATATAAGGCACTCCACGACAACGCCATCTCCGCAGATGAATTCACGCTTGTCCTAGATGTAACAAGATGAAACCGGATTGGATTGGATTTAGCGAAGACACTTAACACAAGTACGTGAATGAGATGTTTATTTATAAATGCAAATTAATGATGAACGAATCTCTCACACCCTAGCTCAAACACTTCCTTCCACCTCTCATAAATTAAACTATTAGACAGACAATCCTACACTAGTCATGCACAAAATTCAACAACAGATATAATAGAATGGTATCGTTCCGCAATGGATACGATGAAAACATTAACTTTCAAAAATAATTACAAATGATATTGTTTGTCAATGGACATGATCAATACATGGATTTTATCAACAGATATGATTGATAGATGGAATTATCAACAAATATGATCAGTGTATGGAATTATCAGCAGATATGATCAATGTATGGAATTATTAACATATATATATATATATATATATATATATATATATATATATATATATATATATATATATATATATATATCTGGTTCACCAACAAGTATGATGCTGTATTAGATATTGATTGTCACACATATAATGACATTGACATTTAGGTGCAAAATATAATATAATATAGTCCATCAAAATATATGATGACATTGATTTAGTGGCATACAGGCAATGATCCCGAGCCATTTCCGATTCCACAGCTCTCAACAAATGGTTATGGAACGACCTCATGTGGTCAGCTCCTCCCAGCCTGCCAAAGGATCCCTCAAGAACCTCCCTATTTCGCAGACACGTTGGTCCAGAACCGTTGGCCCATCACACAAAGAAAACCAGTATCGTCCTTCGAACCAACGTCACCATTGACCGCAGTATCCGTTTAACACAATCCCACAGAGTTCGACGATTCCTCATAACAGCTAACGAATTACAATGACTGAGCCATGTAATATATGAGACACGTTCAAGTGCGAGTACAACGATATGCATTACGCATGCGTGCACATGAACTGACTTCGTTACACATTAATTTATTTCATAAGAACGACTTTGCGAAATTATTATAATAACGACGTTCGTACATGAATATGTCTCCGACAAGAATAATCGCACCGGATTATAAAAACTCTAACGTTTCTCATCATTTGAAATTGTACAACATATAAATGAATTTAAGCTTGTCGGTTCAGCTATAAATTGTCTAACCTGAAACGGGCTATATTCAATCCATAATATGGGGTTATGTGACAGATGTCTGACTTTCTAGAAAATTTTGAATACATTCCGAATTATTCAATATATAAAACAACTCTATCACATAGAACGGATATCAAGAAAGAAATACAGTTTTTCATTTTCACATACGGCTACAGCTGCAGATTGCTTCTGTAAAGTGGACAGCATCCTGACAAGACTCATCTGTCATGTCTCTATACTTAGAAAAATAGCCCTATTAGTAATATGGCCGTTATCAAATCTACAGCCAGAGGCCTTGAGATAAACTGTTCCCCCACTGCCGGCGCTTTGTGCGTGCAACAGTGAGTGAACAGAAATCAGTATTTCTAAATCGCGATGGTTAAAATTAATACACCCCGGGTAACGCTTTACGCGGTAACTAAACCATCTATATTTTCGTTCATCTATAATACAAAGGTATTTTCATGCGCACAATTCCGTGACACTAGATGAACTCGATAGATACACAGACATGAAAAATGAAATACGGTCTAACGCACACAATGCGCAAGTTGCCCTCGCCCAAGTATAAACTGACGAAACGAATTCATAACCCGCGGAAAAGCCGAAGTCACCGAAATTTTAAGGAAAAAACTCGCTGGAGTTTCAACATAAGCTGTGTGGGTTCATATTCTTTGTCGTTTAAGTCGTCCGAAAAAACAAAGCAAATCTTGTGCTCACGCTGTTTCCCCTGAACTAACACCAACTGTGCCACAGCCGTATTGGTGGTAAGCCGTCGCCTGACCCTTTGCGGACCGGCAAGGCGAACCAACGGAGCATGCCATTTTTTGTATTCTAACGAGAAACATGAGGAAACGGGGGTGCGGGAGCTCTCGCTGGCTCCAAGTACATAGATCACAGGAGGTCCGGTTGTCCGGAACCCCATTCTACATCGGAGGGCACGGTCCCAACTGGCGAGCCTGGTGGGCCAGCATCTTGCGAGCCTGGTGGGACGCCATACTGATGGGCCTCGCAGGCCGACATACTGGTAGGCCTGTCAGGCCGACATACCGGTGGGCCATCGGGCTGGTCCAAAATATTTAATTTACATCTACTATGTCTAAGAAGCCGCCTACCTATCTCTATATCCAACTTTTGAAAGATAGAAATTTAATAGTCAAGTTAGGTACCTTCTTTCTAAAAACTATCCTCAGGATATGGCTGTGCCACATGGAAGCATATTATCAGTTAAATCTGAAATGAATACCAATTTTTCCTATTAGAACATTCGGATGGAGTTCGAATATTCGTCGAAGTTAAAAAAAACTCTCTCAAATCCATCATTTCTTCTTTGTCAACTTTGGTATTTAATGACCCCGCCAAGTAGCACTGAAAACACTGAAATCAGTCATATAAATTAATTATACCTATGAATGGGGTCTTGCGTAAATGTTTTAGGTGATTTCAACTAAAAATCAAATCAATGTGGGTGGTAGTTTCCCTGTTTATCTTCAAAGCTAATATGACCAAAAACGTTCCTTTTTTATTAAGATGGACTAACTCTCATTTATTTGTTGAGTGCGGTGACAATCTCAAATTCTGTGAGAAGTGATTTGTTCACAATGAAAATCGCACCTACATGTGGTCGATTTAATGAAATTTGGATACATTGATTGATACGTAAAGACTTTATTGACTTTGATATGTCATTGTTCTACAATATGTTCTTTATCAACTTGCCGCAAAACACGTTATCTTTTGAAGGGCGCCTGTATGACAATGAATAGAAATGTCGACGTTGTGAGCAATATGACTATTCAGAATTGGGGGGGGGGGGGATTCGAAATTTTCATTTGATTTAGCAGATTTGAAGTTGTTCCCTTGTGAATTAATTCAATGTTGCATAGTTTACATTGTGCCTTGTTTGTTTCTTTTACAAAATGCTACATACTCGCTAAGTCAACAAACGAATATTCTAATACAGATTTTCTGTTCGAATATTCGTAATAAAAAAAATAATAAAATTTGTTTAAAAAAAGTATTCTGATTCAAATGTTCGGTTATTCGTTTCAATTCTATTGTCAGTCACCTATTTGAACATCAAAATTAACAAAATAGTGAAATGCCCTAATCCGAGAACTGGCTGCTAATTATATGTCGACGACTTTTTGATCTTCTGTAGATCAATGAGTGTACATACTACTGAGCGTCATCAACATATATGCTTCAATAGAGTTTAGAAGCGAGCAGGAGAAAACGGGTCCAAAATTTCGAAATGTAAAACTGTATGCACTTCTGCAGATTACATAGAATTCAGGATTAAGCAACACTATTTCTTGACGGATCTCTTATCCCTGTTGTGGAGGAGACCAAAATATCAATGCTTATTTTTTTTTACCGAAAGCTCACATTCCTTCCGCATAGTAGATACCTCAGGGACAAATGTAAAAAAAGCCATGGATTTAATACGAGTCGTGGCAAACAGATTGGGGATCAGACCGGATGGTCTTACTCCGGTTATGAGGACTTTATTATCATCTAAACTTCAATATGTCTCGGTTGTTTACGGAGCAACATGTAAATCTTACCTGCATATGCTTGATCCGATACACAGTCATGGACTTGGACTTTGTCAGGGAGCATTTACAACTTCCCTTTCAAAAGCGATTAAGCTGATGCAAATGAACCCCATCACTTTATCCCAGACAAATGAACCCCATCACTTTATCCCAGACAAATGAACCCCATCACTTTATCCCAGACAAATGAACCCCATCACTTTATTCCAGACAAATGAACCCACATCACTTTATCCCAGACAAATGAACCCCATCACTTTATCCCAGACAAATGAACCCCATCACTTTATCCCAGACAAATGAACCCCATCACTTTATCCCAGACAAATGAACCCCATCACTTTATCCCAGACAAATGAACCCACATCACTTTATCCCAGACAAATGAAACTGGCTATTCAGTATACTACCAAAACTAATTTGCGTCTAATTTGCATATGATGTTGTCTTTAGACCCAAATGCCAAACATTGTTCGCTGAAAAACCGGATTTCATTCCACCTTCATGGTTACGAATTCGTCCTCATCTAGAAGCAACGAAAATCAATCTTCCAGAAAGTGCAAAATTTGATCTTCGCCAATTCAAAAAGTCCTCAACAAATTCTCTCGTTTTTCAGAGTAAATTCAATCAAATCAGAGCGTCCTACCGTGGCCATACGTCCCTATACACAGGCCATTCGAAAGATGGAGATAAGATTCGAGCAACACCCCATGACACAATATCCACCTGGTTAGGGGATACAGCCTATATTTTTACCGCAGAAATTACAGCCATACTAAAATCTTTGAACGTAACTGAAACCTCTCAAAAAACAAATTTCATCAACTGTTCGGATTTCCTTTCCACACATTACAAAACCTTAAATTTGACAACCCGCTAATATCCCAAATCGTACACAAATATGGTTTGCTCATACAATCTGGAAACAGTATTCTGTATTCTTGGCTACCAAGTTTCATTGGTATTAAAGGTACTGATGGCCAGAGAAAACAGCCCAAATTGCCCTGCAATCACCGGTTTGCGAATGGAAGATTCCATAAACTGACTTTAAATATTGTAACACGCAAGAGGTATAAGAGCACATCACTACCTGGAGAATTAAACAACACTAGCGTGAGGCTGACTTTGAGATAAATGTTTCCTCTAGTTCCAAGGACCTCAAGACAACAGTCGTTGTTAACTGAACGGTTCTTTAACGCGCAAATGCCACAAATAAGTTTCCTTTAATCAACTAACGACCACACATTCAGGAGACTTTAATTTCACACTTGCATGGTTTTTCTTGCTTTACATTCGTATGATTTATCAGTATGATTTTCTAAGCCGTAGCTCAGTATTTCATGACACGTACTACAAAACAGGACTCAAACACCTATTATACAGAATTATTTATATCTCAAATTATAAAACATGATCCTTATATTAAGAAATTAAGAAGGGTCCATTTTACGAAACTAATCCATGCTACCATAAAATCTCGTGAATAATGTACACTATGACGTCTGCTCCTAGACATTGGCTAATTACTCGGTTGGAGAAATAACTTCGCAACACCGACTTTCCATAATCAAACAAATAGTCGCTAAAATCTAACAAAGCTATAAACGGAGACATAAATACAAATAGCACATACCCTAGGTTTGTTACAATATTATATAAACTGGCATCTTCTATACACTTTGCAAAATATGTGGAACGAAAATTGAACAAACAAGCTTCGGGGCATAAAACCCATCATTGGAGAGTGGTATTCCTCATATAGAACAAATCACTGAGATCAAATGTTATTGCGTACAGAACACACATACCTGACTCATGCATAAATCCTACAGAGTGAACCTCGAGCAGATTGCACACCTTGTCCGTGTCTACTGACAGTATAACACTTTCTTGTCCAGTGTATCGAAGTTTTTGATGTGAATTCAATTAAGAAACTCTCAACATTTTAAAAACTTCTAGAGGGACTGCGGTTTATGTAACAAATGTTGACCCTATATTTTATGTGTTTTACCTTTATCTTTGAATTTATATACCTCTTGCACATATTTTATATCTTTTTTTTTTCCTCTCAATACTTACATTTTTAGAACAACTTTAGATTAACACAATATAGCCAGTATTGTGCTGACGTGCCATTAAACCCTATACATACACAATCAATGACAAAGCAATATGTAGCAATAGGTAAGTACTGTATGTGCTCTTTTTGAATGCCGTCCTTTGTTCTAGATTAAGTGCTTTAAGACGCGGGATTTATTTTCATTCCGAGTCCACTTTGTTCTCCTTTTTAATGGATAACTAAATACCTGCCTCAAGCCAAAACTGCATTGACGAACAGATAGCAATTTATATTAGCTATACAGCTATATTTCTATCTTTGTTAAAGGGCAACATTAAAATTTATCGACTGCTATATATTTTTAAATTAGGTAGTTATTATTTTAAATTAGCAATGAGTATCTAAACATCTGAAAGAGGTCAAATTGAAATAATAAAAGAAGATTATTTAGCAATATTTAACAACAACAAAAATGAGCTCTACGACAAAAGATTTCAAATAAGAGACAAAATTAAAATAATGAAAGAATATTATTTACCAAAAATGAGCGCCACGACAATACCATAGCCTCAAATGAAATCATGGCAATGGAGTATTCGCAACTTTGAGGTAAATACTACTGATCATACCTCGAATGTATGCCTATAGCTGCCATTCTGACTACCTCGGCTATCTAGGACACAAGGATTGACCGAGAAGTTGCGAATGCATCGAACTATTTTTTTCATTCGCAACTTTTCGGTCAATCCTACGGTCAATCCAATCGTAGAAATAGCCGAGGTGGTCCGAATAAATTCCGGTTTCTGTTTTCCAAAGAAATTTTCGGCGAACAAAATGTGTAATTTTTCTGTAAATTACTGCACCGACATACATCCGAGGCATACTTTTGTCTCGCAGAAATAGCAGAGGTGGTCTAAATGGGCAATGAAGACAAACAGATGATAGTGGAATGGTCAAAAAGGTCCGCGGATGCTACACCTGAATTACGCTGTCAATTTTGCACAGGATAATTTGTAAGTCAATATACTAAAGGAGGAAAATGAAGATACGACATATTTGGGGTTGGGTTTTTTAAATATTTTTTTGGGTTGTAGCTGTTGTTGTTGTTGCTGCTGCTTTTTCAGCAGGTGAATATCATCTAATAAATGTCTGAGTCTCAGTGATCAGTCAACATGTTTTTGTTTACACACCATTTGACACACACGCCGCTTATTTTATTATGTCGTAACATTGCAAAGGATTGTGATCATAGGTTGTTACCCTTATACCGTGCATAGCTCATATATCATCTGCATTTAAATAAGAGACATTGATAGATTTTAAAATACTTTTCTTTAAAAACTAGAGGCCAAGTGATTCGTATCCATGACAGCAAAAATCATGGTGAAAAGTGTCTGGTAGACAGGTGATGTGCATGCATTTGTTTTTTCTTCTATAAATGATAGGGGCATTGCCAAATTTAAAACTCATTCTGTGCAGCTATGAACACAGTTTTACTATAACTCAAAGTTTTCAATGATATGCGACCTTTTGCACTCGCTAAAACACGTGCACGTACGTGCACTAATAGCAGCAGTACTTTAACCCAAGCTTTGTTTTCGAAACCTGCAATAGTATTAATATGAATTACTAATTACTTTTTGTGGACTAGCAGATTACCGTTTGAGTGTGATAATAGTATTGACCCAGAGCTCATCATCTCCCTTTCATTGTCGGTCAGTGGTATCATGTTCGCTGTTTTCACCCGTAACCAATGAATTGTAGAAAAAGGTCACATTATCATCTTTTTTTTTTAAACGTAATTACAGCTCCTTGGCTCAATAAGTGTAGTGCAACCTTTTACATAGCAACCAAATAATGCATATCGTGCGGGTAGTGTCTCTTTAACAGTGTGGCGACCAAGACTGGTCTGACATAGGACTAAGCTAAAATCTTATTTATTCCATTAACACTCCGAAGAACAATGTAATTAACCTATCCATTTAATTATATAACAATAGGTAAGTATGTACTCTTATCGAAAGCCGTACTTTGTTCTTGATTCAATGCTTTAAGTTTTGTATTTTGTTTTCATTCTGCGTCCGATTGTTTTTCTTGCAAATAGAGCAGAACAAAACAGATCTTTATTTGTGACAACACTCTCAGACCACATGGTGGTGGAATATGAGGGCACCACAACTGCTTATTTAATTTAAATGTGACGTTACACTGGTCTACACTTTTTTCGAAGCCGTCTGCTTCAGAGATAAATTGTGTTATTTATTAGGGATTTTGATGTGCTGAATTCAAATATGACAATTAAAACAACTGATTGGCTACTCTTTCCAAGATATTTAAGTTTTTACATTTTACGTCTATGTATATTGTGTACATAGTAGAGTTTTAATCATAAATGTAAACCTAGGTCTTTTCGTGAGTTTATGGTTGCTTTACATGATAATATTACACCTGTCCTGTTTATGTAACACTTTAAAAAACAGCAAAAGGGTTATATAAATAAAAATATATTGAAACAAAAGTCAAACAACTATTATGTATATATAAGTACAGTGTTTAGTCCTTATTCAGTGTCTACTCGATGCTTCTTGGCTTGTCTCTTGTATTCATTAAATTGAGCATCTCTTGTCACTGTCCAGCAATAGTCTGCAAGCAGTGATGGGCTCCATTTGCCCTGATAGCGTTTCTCCATTGTTGCAATGTCCTGGTGAAATTGCTCGCCGTGCTCGTCGCTCACTGCTCCGCAGTTCGGTGAAACAAAATCTAGATGAGAGTGCAAAAAATGTATCTTTAGTGACATGTTGCAACCAAGGCTTTTGTGTGCCTTGAGGAGGTTTTCCACCAACTCCCTATAGTTGTCTGCCTTGTTGTTTCTGAGAAAATGTGTTGCCACTAACTGGAAGGCTTTCCATGCCGTCTTTTCCTTGCCACACAGTGCACGGTGAAATGCATCATCTCGAAGAAGTTCACGAATCTGAGGACCAACAAAGACACTTTCCTTTATTTTAGCTTCACTTAACCTTGGAAATTTTCCACGGAGGTACTTGAAAGCTGCTTGTGTTTTGTCCATGGCCTTGACAAAGTTCTTCATCAGACCCAGCTTGATGTGCAAGGGTGGTAACAAAATCTTCCTTGATTCAACAAGTGGTGGATGCTGAACACTTTTCATCCCAGGCTCCAATGACTGACGGAGTGGCCAATCTATCTTGATGTAGTGGGAATCTCTCGCACGACTATCCCACTCGCAGAGAAAACAGCAGTACTTTGTGTATCCAGTCTGCAGACCAAGCAAGAGAGCAAGAACCTTGAAATCGCCACAAGGCTGCCACTGATGTTGGTCATAGTTTATGCACCTCAAAAGTTGTTTCATGTTTTCATAGGTTTCCTTCATATGGACTGCATGACCAACTGGAATTGATGGCAAAACACTGCCATTATGCAGCAAAACAGCTTTAAGACTCGTCTTCGATGAATCAATGAACAGTCTCCACGCATCTGGATCATGAACGATGTTGAGGGCTGCCATCACACCATCGATGTTGTTGCAGGCTACAAGATCACCTTCCATGAAGAAGAATGGGACAAGATCCTTTTGACGGTCACGGAACATAGAAACCCTAACATCACCTGCCATTAGATTCCACTGCTGTAGTCTGGAGCCCAACAGCTCTGCCTTACTCTTGGGTAGTTCCAAATCCCTGACAAGGTCATTCAGTTCACCTTGTGCTATGAGGTGTGGTTCAGAGGAGGAGGATGGGAGACAATATGGGTCATGTGACACTGATGGTTCAGGACTATAAGTTTCATCCTCTTCCTCTTCCTCGTCTGACTCAAGTGAGAATTATTCTGGTGCATCAGGAACCGGCAGTCCTTCTCCGAGGGGTACTGGGCGTTTAGCTGACGGAATGTTTGGATAATGCACAGTCCACTTTTTCTTCTTTGACACACCTTTCCCAACTGGAGGCACCATACAGAAGTGACGCAATACCAGCTTCAGATTGCATCATTCATTGTTTTGCCTAAAAAGCAAGAACTGTCCAAACCCAGTCATAGATTTATTCATAGATCCAGTCAAAGATGTATTTTAGTCATTTCTGGTTTAAATTGAGATCCCTTCCCTTTATAACTCACTTATCCTCTGCCATTCCCAAGTCAAGGGTCGTATATACTGACCCTGTATAATATCTTTAAAACTAGAGCCAATCAACAATTTTAAGCATCATTTTCGTTCTCAGTGACCCAGAATTAGTAAAGTTTGGCAACATTTATTGCGGAAGCATTTTGGCTGTAGACCAGTGTTACAATAAACAGCGAATTACAAATGGCATTGTTGATCCGAATATAAGCAATAAAAATAGTTCCAAAATCATAATTGGAAGACAAAGAGAATGCTGGTGGCAATATTTGCATAATTAGCTATGATACAAATTTGAAAGAAGTAAACAACACTCTCCATACATAATTGAAGTTTAAGATGGATATGATTAGCATATAAGAATAATGGTCGTTGAGTGTAGAAAAGTCATTAAAAATGCATTTGTATGTTAACACAAATCAAAAACTGGATTTTGTTCTCATTCTAAACGTGACAAATTATGACAGGTTATGAAGAACTGTGCAGTTATGTATAGAAAATAGTTCTTGCAATTTTACAATATTAGGTGTACAGTAGTAGAATGGTTTCAAAAGTCTCTCTCTTTCATCTCGAAAAAGAGAACAAATAAAGAAATAACTGTACTTGTCCCCAATATCATTTTTGTCACAGTAATTTTCTTTCCTCGACTGGTATATTTTCCCATCTACCAATTTCAATGGGATGCATATGATTAGAAGTCCTAAACTTTATCAGTGGGTACATTTCTAAGTAAACGTAGCAGGTAGTCTTCAAAATTTATATCCTGTTTAATACAGTAGTTTAATTTTCCTTTAGAAGATAAGGTTACAGAGGCATGCCAATCCAAAATATCAAGATCTTTTAGACTTTCTGTAATCGTGTGTTTTGTTCCTCCAGGACTGTTTATAGATTCATAATTAGAAAGATCTGATCTTCTGACAGAAATCAAATTCTACTTGATTTTCCATAAGTCTCTTATGAAAATCTATTTTGAAGTCTCTTATGAAAATCTATTTTGAAGTCTCTTATGAAAATCTATTTTGAAGTCTCTTATGAAAATCTCTTTTGAAGTCTCTTATGAAGAACAGATGTGAAAAGTTTGCCCATACAGCTTAAAATTTTAATTGGTTTATAATTATTGGTTTTGCTCTGTATAACCTTTCTATTTATATATTACTTATAATTATTCCGTCAAGCCATGCATCAGAAATTAGCCCAGTGTGAAAAATTAAATTGAAAAATGAAGAATACAATTGTATCAGTATATCACATTACTGATTTAAAACATTGTCTTGAGATGCAGTTTTGTTTCTTTGGCAAAAAAAGTCCGCTGACGCTAGACTTGAATTACGGTGTTAACTTAACACAGGAACATTCTAAGTCAATGAACTGGAGGAGAAAGCAAATACGAAATGTTTGTGTTTATATTTTATTTTTTAGCAGGTGAATATCCTCCAACGTTTGACTCGCACTGATCAGTTAACAGGTTGGTTTACATACAATTTGTGTCACGGGCCCATTATTTTATTGTCATGACACTACAAAAGATCATGACCAAAGGTTGTTACTCTTACATCTTCAGTTGATGACCATAATATTTACCAAATTGCATGAACACGGTTTTACCATAGCTCAAAGTTTTCAGTTTTTAGCTCCAATACTTTGTTAAGATATGCGACCTTACGCAATCGCTAAAACGCGTGCACGTACGTGCACTGATGGCAACAATACTTTAATCCAAGTTTTGTTTTCAAAACCGTAAGAGTATTAATAGGAATTATTAATTATTATTAATTAGTCAACAGAGTTCGGTTTGAATGTGATAGTAGTACTGGCCCATGGTTTAATTCGAACTCAGTGTCGCCATATTATATTGTCGGTCAGTGGTCTCATGCTCGACTTCAATTAATTGTAGAAATAGGTCACATGATAATCTCTTTTAATTCATAAACTTGTAAGGTTTTAATTATTTTTTTGTTGTTGCTCTTACCAGGTACCTTTGCAGCACAAAACTAAGTTGCGATTCTTTCATCCGCGCCCTCGTCCACATTTTACATTCTGGCACCGTCTAGCTGCTATCTTGAATATTTTTGCAGCTGTCTCAACCTTTTTCTAATACTTCATAACCTTCGATTTCCTGCAGTTGCTTTGCTTCTAACTTCGAACTTCTAACTTCGAAAATTTACAGAATTAGCTTTTTGTTCCCTTGCTTTAATTCTCGCCGTGCGTTTCAATTGGTAATGAATATTTCTTCCAGGACGTTCAAAGAATGTTTAAGTTTTGTAATTTCTTCCTGTTCCTCTCTGAGTGCTCTGTCGATTTTTTTTTCAAGGGCTAATGTCTTACAGTCATATATTTTGATGATTAAAGCATGGACAGTAAAAACATCAAATTTAACCAAAGTCAGTTATATGTGAAATATGGGTCACAGTAACCAGTTTTAACGAGGATGGCGTAGTACTCATCAAGATGCATCCTCTTGCCAAGTTTCATGATTCCAGGTTTAACAGTATTGTGCAGTCTACAAAACAACTAATATGGTCATGAGCTAAATGCAAAAACTGAACACAAGCCAATAAAATGTGAACTGTAATTCACAATGGCCTTCTTTTGTTGTAAGAGTGTTGTACTAATAGAGACACATTCAATCACCTTGTTTGACGATTCTGGCATGAACAGTGCTCGAGATTGAACCCAAGTCAGTGACGCATGAAATAAGGGTCATGGTGACCAACTTATGTGACGAGGGTGTAGTGCTTATCAAGATACGTCCCCTCACCAAGTTTCATGAACTTTGGTACAAACGTATGTATACAGGGTGCTAAAAACACTTTTGGTTATGACCTAAATGCAAAAACTTGACCTAATCCAGTAATATGTGAAATGTAGGTCACGATGACCTTTTTGTTGTAAGGGTGTGGTACTAATAGAGATGCAATCATCTAATATGATAATTCTACCATGAACAGAGTTTGAGAAATAAACTTAGACCACAAAATTTAGCAAAAGTCAGTGAAACATGAAATATGGGTCACAGTGACCTAGTTTTGTGATGAGGGAGTTGTACTCGTCAAGATGCATCCCCTCACCAAGTTTCATGAATCTAGGTATAACAGTATATATACAGGGTACATAAAACATATTTGGTCATGACCTAAACGCAAAAACTTAACCTAAGCCAGTAAAATGTAAAATGCGGGTCACAGTGACATTCCTGTATGGTAAGAATGTGATACTAATACCGTTTGATGATTTTAGCATGAACAGAGCTTAAGAAATAAACTTAAACTACAAACTTTAACCAAAGCCAGTGAAGCATGAAATATATGTCACAGTGACCTACTTTTGTGAAGAGGTATAGTACTCATCAAGATGCATCCTCTCACCAATTTTCCTGATTCCAGGTACAGAAGTATTTATACAGTGTCCAAAAAATCTGAGCCAAACGCAAAAAGTTAACCAATAATGTAAAACTAATGTAAATGTGTGTACACAGTTAGTCCCCTCAGCCTCCTCTCCTGGGGGTAAGTGCTATGAAACTGTTGCCTATGACCTAGAAAGAAAGAATGGTTAACATTCAGTGAGGGTGTACATATATACATGCTTTTATCTGTGCGGACGCCGACCCGGGGGGGGGGGGGGGGGTTAGTACAATACCTTATCTCTACTTCGTAGAGGTAAGATAAAAAGGTAAAAAGAGCTCTTTGAACCGTCTATAAAACTAAACCACATGTAAACAATTGCTCCGACATCCTCTCAGCAGTAAGGAAAAGGCACAAAGAGCCGTAGAAAAACATTAAGACCACACGGACATGGAAAGAAAAATATGCAGAACCGTCAGAGACTTGGACATTATTTTATTACAAAATTTTAAAAAGTCAAAGATAATGCTTCAAGATTCTTACAAATGTTTTAAGACGAAAAGGGGTCTGTTTGCGATGCCACCCACAATGATGACGATGCAAGACTTTCAGTGGGTAGAATACCATCCTGTGACGTCTTTAACGACGACATCTTCCATCGAGTTTGAAATCAAATGTCAAACCAAAGACTACATTGATCTAAATAACAGTTACTTGTACCTGAAAGTGAAAGTCATCAAAATTGACAACATGAATCCAGACGCAGATGCCCGAGTGGCTCATGTCAATAATTTCATACATTCTTTGTTCAGTGAAGTGGATTTGTACCAGATCAAGAACTAGCCAGCAGCAGCATGAATACTTACCCCCCTACCTAACCTCTCTAGATCATATACTGACTTACGGAAAAGAATCCAAGAACACACACCTATATGCTTCTGTGGTGTGGAAACCCGACAAGCTTCGCAAGTTCAAAGACACAGAATTGACATAGGATGACGACGATCACAATGAGGGATTTAACGACCGACAAAAGAAAATCAGCGAAGGTCGTAGTTTAGAAATGGTGGATCGTTTACGCTAGGACATGTGGTTGCAAGAGAAGTATTTGTTAAATGGAGTGGATGTTAATCTCAGACTCAATCGAAGTAGTGCCATCTTCTATTGATGGCTAATGCTGAGTGCCATCTTCTATTGATGGCTAATGCTGAGTGCCATCTTCTATTGATGGCTAATGCTGAGTGCCATCTTCTATTGATGGCTAATGCTGAGTGCCATCTTCTATTGATGGCTAATGCTGAGTGCCATCTTCTATTGATGGCTAATGCTGAGTGCCTTCTTCTATTGATGACTAATGATGAGTGAAATCTTCTATTGATGGCTAATGCTGGCGATTTCAAAACCAGCATTAGAGAAACCAGACTATACGTGCGACGTGTACAATTCTTTCCTAGAGTAGGAAATGATATCAGTCTGACTCCGACCAGAAATACGGCCAAGTATCCCATACGACGAGTGGAAGTCAAAACGTTTACCAGTGCGACTGGACTCAGATCCAAGATCGAATAGCATGTGTTCCATGGTCAGTTACCTAAACTTGTGTTCATTGGTATCGTCAGCAATGCATCCCTCAAGTTCGAAGTCACCCGAGATGGTCAGACGTTCTGAACCAGACCTTTTAACCTAACTTTACCCACAATAATTAATTTAGATCGTACTCGACTCTGTGTGAAGCCACGGGACAATTGTTTACCAACAGTACACACGGCATTTTCTACAATGACTATGCAAAAGGTTAGTGTTTGTATGGATTTGATTTCACACAAGACCAAGGCAATAACGACGGACATTTCCACCCTATAAAACCAGGATCATTGTGTGTTAAAATTCAGTTTGCTCAACCACTCGATAACATAGAAAATGTGATCTTGTTTGCAGAATTCGACAATACCACTGAAATCAACAGTCTCAGAGAAGTGATCCTAGACTGTTAAAGACCCATTCATGTAAAACGTAGCCATGTACATAGACAATCAAGAACATAAACCACAGCAGCCACAGCCACCAAATCAAAGTGTAGGAGAAGTAAGAAAAGAAGACAACGAAGGAGAAGAAGAAACAGTACTGGCTCGATAGTCCGAAGACGAGAAACACCTAGTTTCCCGTTTTGATCAACACTTGGCTAAGAGAATCTGGTTCCAGACCATGGTCGTCAAGTAGATCATCCTAGTCAAATACAACACAACCAATGTTTGATGATGAGTCAAAAAGAAACATTGGAATCTTTTCTGAAATTAGCTTGGACTCCTATTCAAGAAAATAAAATCTTGAACGAATTGTATAGAGACTTGCTAGACCATTCGAAACCCCCATTGACTAGCACCAAACAGAAACGCATCGAAGCTCTCTTGAACCTCAGACATATGGCCTTACAGATGATGATTAAAACTTTAGATAATGTAATTCCTGTGCTTATTTCTGATTGAATATTAACTAATGCTTTTTTGAAATCATATTTGCATTATCCATTTTGAAATCATATTTGCATTATCCATTTTGAAATCATATTTGCATTATCCATTTTTAAATCCTATTTGCATTATCCATTTTGAAATCATATTTGCATTGTCCATTTTGAAATCATATTTGCATTGTCCATTTTGAAATCATATTTGCATTGTCCATTTTGAAATCATATTTGCATTGTTCACAGTACAGTGCGGTTGTAAAATCAGACTCACTTGATTTCGTAATTATTTTTAAATTTAAATTTATACTTAAATGGGTTAATAATTTTAAATAAAAAAAAAGATTACGGAATTAACTGAGTTTGATTCCATACCTTTATACGGGGGGGGGGGGGGGGCACGGCTCGATGATATTGAAAAGAGGTTACTGACGGGGTTTCGGGGTGCAAAACGGGAGGTTTCATCGCTCATAGTGGTATGTGGTTGGGACAAGTTGAGCGTGAACTTGTGTATTTGTCTCTGGGTCGCGAAAAATGTTTTTTAATAATTGAATACATTTTGCTTCTCAACTATTTATTGTTTATGATTCTGAAAAATACCAAATTTCGTAATGTATGCATCTCTACTAGTACCACACCCTTAAAACAACAGAAGTGCACTGTGACCTACATTTCACATTTATCATTCCTCCAGATGGCGTATGTGTACTGTAACTATCAACTTTTCCGTTCATTGTTCTATACATTTTGCTCACGAGTAAAACCTTCAGAAACAGAAAATCAGCCTAGGTATCTCATAATACAGAGACTTCTTTCGATAGATAAGAATTATGGGTGAGTTCCATTAACTTGATTTCTAATTTAAAGCCACGTGGAACATTGCAACAGTTTCTTACCGACGACAGCAAAGAAGTGTTCGTGGAAAGGAAAGAGTGAGGAGGGGGGGGGGGCAAATTTGAAGTTACACCACTGAGTGATTGTTTTCAGTTTGTTTGGTGTGCCTTGACTGTCGTTTATGACAAACATCCACCTAGAAAGCACGCAAGTACCTATTTAAACCGTTGGTGCAGGTTTGATACTACTATTTACAAAACAGTAGTATCCTTTACATGTTATATTTCTATAATAGGGACGTACGTATTGAAAAACTAGATTTCACATGTATGAATCAGATTTCTGCACGGTACGGTTGGTGCAGGTCTGAGTCTGGCGCAACAACAGATGCACTTTTGATTAGGTGCTTTAGATAAGTGCAGTTTAGAGGTCATTCTCTTTTTCCCACTGAACACTGAGCACTCTGAGAGAACAAATGCATAAGACCAGTATCAGGCAAAGGATAATCCATACTATGAGTATATGTACTCAATGAATCAGGAATGCTGCACTTTTCAACTCTTCGTTTAGATGGTACACAAAGGAAACATGCAAGTATATTTCATCGAATATAATGTAGAAGCTTTAAAATTATTTAGTAATAACAGTTTCTGTAGCATCGAAAAGCCAACGTCATCTGTAGAAGTTTCTGTACGATAAATATAAACATCAGCAAATGTGTGTGTGTGTGTGTCTCTCTCTCTCTCTCTCTCTCTCTCTCTCTCTCTCTCTCTCTCTCTCTCTCTCGTCCTTAGAAATTAAAATAAGTATATGTCGATACTGGTTCAAAATGATACTACCCTTTTAAACAAGGTTTCGGATATTTTTACAGAAAGACGGTGCCAGGTCTTGACAAGGTTCAAAAGTCAGTCCTTTACGACAAAGAAAAGACTAAATGTAGACCCAGAAAAACCCTTTCATTAGATTTTTATGTTCGAGCAGCACGAAGTATGGTATGTATAGTATTGTACTAGACTTGTGGCTTGCCCTCAACACGCAGACTGATCAAGAGTTGCTTCCCTTCTACTGTACTCAGTCTTATGTGGCAGTTTTTAATATGCCAACATAAACTTGTAATTATCAATGCAATTTCAAGGAATGATAGGGGTTATAGATCACCAACCAACAGAGTTCTGTGCCCCTATCAATACTCCTGAGTCAAAATCATGTAACATACATTTTGGAAATCTAACTCTATATATGAACTCTTTTATATATAGCAGTGTATGAGAATTAAACGAAAATTACTCATACACACGCGAACACACAAACATAGTTATGAGGAACAGCATCATATGACTAAACTTTCTCCGAAAAGCAGTACGTACAATAACAACACGAGGTCCATGTAGAACACATTCTGCCTCAGGGCCGACACCGCCTAATTTCACACCTTTGAAACGAGATACGCGAGATTCGGTTTAATACGGGTTTCTACAGCTAAAACTGAAGATCGATGAAAGGGAACAATCCACATTTATCTGCATAGAATAACATCTTATATGCAATTTAAAACATAAGGAAAAGGTACAGAGATTTTTTAAATTGCCATTCTTCCAATAGGAAAGATGAAGAATAAAAAAATGTATGAACGTCAGTGGCGGATCAAGAGATAATCATTGGGGGGGGGGGGTGAAAACAAGCAGGCCAAAGGCCCATGGGACAGACCCCCCCCCCCCCCGAGAGGACCCCCCGGAAGCTCCTGCATTTTAAGCGTTTCCAGGGCATAAATTTACCCATCTAACTGTAATGAAAACTAAACTTACTCTAGGAAACCTTCCGATTGATTAGCGCTTATTTATTTATTTATTTATTTATTTATTTTGGGGGGGCATAGATCCGCCCCAACCCCCTCCTGGTTCCACCCCTGAATTCGTAGAGCAAAATGGAAATATCGGTTCATTTGACTTCATGCCGATTGTTTGATAATATTTTTGTAGAGATTCCCCCCTCTTGGTCTGTTTCAGACAAATTAAAGCACATTACAATATATAGAAGAGTATTCTATGACTGTTTTACACCCTGACATACCATAGCTATAGGGAAATCTAACGTAATGTTCGTCTTACATGGACACCGTCTTACATGGATACCGTTTACTACAGTTGTACAAAATCGCATGTAATGGTTTCATTCGGTTAGAAACATGGTTTTAGCCGGTTTATGAAACGGTTTACTCGGTTCCAGATAATAGATTCTGTGCTTTATCTTCTATATTTTACCATGAAAAATGTCTAAATTATACAGGAAATATTAGTTCATAAGTTGAACATGCGAGGGACGATCGTAGGAACAGAAACAATGCACCATAGATGAGACAGTGTCACGATACAATGCACCATAGATGAGACAGTGTCACGATACAATGCACCATAGATGAGACAGTGTCACGATACAATGCACCATAGATCAGACAGTGTCACGATACAATGCACCATAGATCAGACAGTGTCACTGTAGGAGCAGGCACAATACAACAGTTTTTCGTGTTAGCATTTGATACATACACGAGACAGTGTTACTGTAGGAGCAGGCACAATATAACAATTTCCATGTTAGCATTTGATACATACACGAGACAGTTTCACCGTAGGAGCAGACACAATATAACAGTTTTTCATGTTAGCATTTGATACATAGATGAGACAGTGTTACCCACAGGAGCAGGCACAATACAACAGTTTTTCATTTTTAGCATTTGATACATAGATGAGACAGCGTCACTGTACAATTAATGACAATACTGTTTCTATTTTTCTTGTTGAAGGTCTTTACAAATGAACATCACACAAAATGATACTCGCACAGAGACAAGCAGGACACAAAGAAACACAATGTACCATTCCAGTCTGAAGCTGAAATAAATTTTTAAAAATATGTATGTACATATGTATATACCGTTTCTGGCATCTAGAACTCTTAATGAGCAAATAGGTCATCGTGTTACTTCTTAATAGCTTTATATATGTTCATAAAATACCACATAAGAATATTTGTATAGATGCATTAATCTGACTTCAGTAAGACATCAAAAGTTTCAGATTTAGTTGTGTTGACTTTTGTTCCCTAGCAACCAAGTAAATATAAATGTGTGTCATTTTCCCCATTCTTATTTATGGAATCATAAAAAGCAGTTAAATATTGTTGATAGTTCTTTACTTTGATGTAAGATTTGAGGTGAGGGTGGGCTAAGCCTCCACATCAGTCAGACCAAATCATCCAGGTCCCAATCCTAAGTCAACACAGTCATCAACGTTACCGGATGACTGAAATACCAAACAAAAGTTTGTTCGTGTCTAAGGTAAATTAGAGATTAAATAGTGATAAATCCGAAATACAGATGAAGTGCATGCAACTTTTGCTGTTTTGATTCTAAACAAAATTCGTTAGACTATAAGGCACTGTCATTTACAACATGTATTTAAACTCTGATATATGATAGCGATTGAAAATTTGTATCTACGTGTACAGTACGTCTTGCACGAATACGCCTATCAACGTTTGTACCAATGGTGTTGTGTCCAATTTTGATTTCAAGCGTATAATTTCCTTCTAATATTATTTTTTCTGGTATATCTCATTTCAATACTTTTATTTGTTACAGTGTTTCGTTGTCTAAATTTGTCAGTTTTTCCCAGATAGGTTGATAATTTGTCACATTTTTTGGGGGAAGGGGGGGGGGGGGTGTTGATCGCGGTAGTTAGCCCATAATAACATATTCATTATTTTAGTCTGGAACATTTGGGTACCTCTTTCTTAAACTCTAATAGCAACAAAAGCTCAGTTTATGAGGCAGGTTCGACAAGTCGTTGTTTTAAGCCTTTAATGTAATTTTTTTCACCGCAAAAACAAAAACAAAAAATAAATTTTTCCATTACAAGCCGTATTTTATACCGTAGTAATTTGAATCCTAAACCAAAGTTGACCTTACCCATACACAACATAGAATATACCCTTATTTGCATTGTTTATAATCACAAAACTGAATGTGCTACTATATTTAAGTAAAAGAATAACTAAATATGGAAAAACCTTTAGTTTTTATATGGAAAAACTCAATAAAATTGAATCAGACAATGAGAAATCAACACAGACTTTACATACCTTGCAGTTTTCCTTACATGTCAGGTATACAGTGATCCATTAACATGTATTTTACATGATAATTTCTGAAGCGAGAGAATTGTACTTTTCAAATCTGGTAACTTCTTGAATGGGGCGGGCGAGTTAAACAATTGTTCCCATTTTTATTTTGTACTACTAGTGGGGGTGGCAACCACCACTATTAAAAACCCCACAGCTAAGTATTTATTACTTACTTGCACCTGTACCAGAAAGTGCTGACCCCAGTTTAGAACGGTATGTGGAGAAAGTACTCTGCACTCCGTGAGGTGAAATAGTTATAGAGTACAGAGATTATCTGGGCAAGCAGTTCAATCTAGGCAATTGTTGGATATCGGACTGCTAAGTACAGAACCTCTACAGAGCTATCATCCAAGACCCCTACAGCTGCTAAATAATCGTATGATATCCCCTGTTGAAGCACGAAATAGATTGCACTAGAATGACCCAAAACTATTAGTTTTCCTTCTAAAAACAACTAATATATCATCAAAATCAGACCAATATCAGAACATGGAAACCCATACACTACTGTTCATTTCTCTTGTGGATAAGTTTTCTAGAAGAAAAAATAATTACATAAGAAATCGGATGCGTTAAGGCAACGTTTCTACGAGTAGCCTTTCCTATAACTAGAGCTGGCTACAGCTTCATGCCATTTATAAAATATTGTTTTCCTTACTTTTAAAAAAAATGTCTTTCATCGTAATTGTCTTTCAGGTATAAAGAAATCATCATGGTTACTTGTAACAATCCCGCTTAATTGTTGCACAGCTTCTAGATCCTGTTCCATGTGTAGTACGGAAGAAATTGCAGACGCTATCAATTCGCAGAAACATGCAAAAAACTGCGGTACGTTGTAACCAGGATATCTATGTTATCTATATCTGTGATTGTATTTAACAGAAAACATACAGGGTACTCTACAGTTGGCAAAGGAATGTGAATTTGATCAATGATAATGTTGTTGATCACTCCAGTACCTACTTGTTGTGTTACACAAGTACGAGTCCAGACGACCCTGCAACAGTATGTAGGCAAGCCAAGGCATGTTTAGTTTAAATCAGCCAATCAGATTTCAGGGCGAGAACCTTTGTGCAGTACATAGAAAACTGTTGCCATCTGGTTCTAGAAAGCATACAATCCTTCAGACAGCAAGGCGTGAGGACGTACGAGTTAGTGCGCTAGTTCAGTAGCAGACGACAGTTATTAACGCATTGTTCTTTGAACACAATGGATTTTTTAACAGACATTTCATTCCCTGACTTCGATGATAACACTACAGATGAGAAGAAAAGGTATGTTGAAACTAATATATTTGTATTATTTTCAGGGTTTTTTGTGTGAATTCTTCAAGTCAGAATCAATTATTAGACCAATGATGATGTTATAAAAGAGATAATCTCCAGATTTCTGTTTAGAATTCGTCGTAATTAAACGTGAACTATTTTTTTCTTTCTTCTCTTCGTACACATCAATTGGTTGAATTCTTAGGGACCGACCATTGGGGGGGGGGGGGGTGCTATATTAAAAAAGATAACCCCTTGCTCTGATTTGTAGAAGACAGAAATAAATATATCCATCATTTTATTGTAAAACATTACTCTGAGATAAAAGAATGAAAGAAAAAAAAATTGGCTGGTTCATAAGAAACTCTAGCTCTCAAGGGTTAGGGTTAGGCCGGATTAAAAATGGTCGGTCACTTAGTGCTTATACAAATGTACTGTATAAGAGGTAAACATAGGTCGACCGGTGCAGACATTGAATTTGTATCAACGACATTTATAAAACCATAAATGTAATAATACTTCAAAAATTGATTCCTAATTGGGATAAAATACTCGCACAAAACGATTAAATAAACTTTATGTAAGTTAGAATTTCCTGATAAAGTTTTTGAAAGGCAGAGCTTGACTTCATATGACTTCTTTGTAACGCAGCCCTCGTTTCCAGGAACCTGACTTTACCTGTCTTCTATTTCAGGATGCTGTTGGGAAGTGACGTAAACCTCTTGATGGACGCGTTACTTGGGGCCATTGATGAACATAAAATTACCTTTGGTGTTCAGGAGTGTGCCAGCGTCCTTGAAAAGTAAGTTATTTTGTGTCATAAACCATGTAAACAAGTCTAGAAGTTCAGTGAACTCTTGGCAAGAATCAAAGATATTATTAAAGACAAATGTATTGCATTTCTCGAGTTTGTCTGATAATTCAACAGAAATAGTAAAACTTAGTAATATATATATATATATATATATATATATATATATATATATTCATTTGTACTATATTTGCTAAAGAAAAACATGTACAATATTTACAGCTAGCTATATGTTGTCCAATAGGCATGTTACAAATGGCGTGTGTGTATATATATATATATATATATATATATATATATATATATATAGAGAGAGAGAGAGAGAGAGAGAGCTAGTTATTCGAAAGGAAAATTAGATGGTCATCCATCATTTATCAGGTATTTTTGTTTTCTCTTTTCCAGTGATCCAGATTGTGTGAAGATGTGTGTTTTGCCTATGAGCAAAACTTCTGACATTTCTGTACACATTCAGCACAAGTTGATAGAGGCCTATTGCTGGGAGAATGAAATACCTATAATTAAGGTATGTATCATTCTATTTTCATGAAAAGACCTATATTTGTCCTATATTTCCAGTGAATGTGCACTTTTTCAAAAATGGACTTAATGTATCTGAATTAGTCTCAAATAAAAAGAAAAATGTGGCCTGTACAGTTACAATTTTTAATCCTTATAATTGTTTTTATTTCTATAACAGGAAATTTTTTGTACTGATTTCTGCAGAATTTCTAATATTTGTTCTCTTAAACTTAGAGACACTTAAAACAAATGTCTTTTTCTATTCACAGGTTATGAATGGAGAGAAACTTGCCCACTATTTACAAGTCAAAAACAAGCTCAACATCAATGCTACCTTGACCTGTATACTTATTACTGACACAGACTATCGCCATGGCAACGAAGTTCTAAGTGATGGTTGGTCAAGCTCTGATGATGAGTGTCCAAGCTGAGCAACCCATTGAACTTAAACATGGTAGGTTGAATACTTTTGTCTTGATGGTTTTACAATGTTTATTTTAAAACTTTGATTATATTTTATTACAGTAGTTAATATTAACACAGCTATAAATATGTCATTGTTAAGAATTTCGCATAATGAGTGAGTATTGGATGACACTAAAGCGGTATATATTAATCACATCACTCTTCTGTCTTTTTGCAGAGATGCCCTTATCTCATCAAGAACTCCTGATGCCAGTTGAATCACAAGCCAACGTGGAAGCCTGTGAAGCATCAGATAATCACAAGTGACGACCCATCACCATGGTGACCAGTCTGGACCAATCAGCAACCTTGGCTGTAGTGGCATTTGACATTCGTCTGTCAGGCTGAATATGGAGCAGTGAGGCTGTGATTTCAGAGGGAAAGAGCAGTTTTGGCATACTCTTGGAAAACCGGTTAAAATCACATGGATTCAGCTGTGATTGTGCAGTACCTCATTCAGTACCAATATATGAGTCTGCCTCCTATTTTGGCTGAGCATATGCAAGGGTGAAGATTGTTGATTTACCTACCACAGTGAACTCCAGTGACTTTGAATTTTCTGGAATTTATTGGACTACATAAATCATAGCAAAATCTGAGAGATTAAGTACTGACAATACCCGCTTTATAAAATGACTTCATACGTGTTTACATACAAAATAAATTGATTTTCAGTTTTAATTCTTCATTTGATATGATTATTGCTGAAATTTGTATGCAAGATAACAAAGAAATGTCATTGATGGACAAAAGAGCAACTATGCTGTAATTTTTATACTCGATCATGCAATACAAAAGAAAATATGGGATCACAATCCAAACAAGAGAAGTGATTTAATATTACTTTTTACAACAGTTTCGACGATTTGAACGTTTCAATGAGGAAGAAAAGTAAATTAAGGAAACAACGTAAATGTAAATAATGAATTCATAATGGTCATCATTTTCACAACGCAATTTTTACTTCGCACTGTATAGCCAAAATTGTGTTCATATGCCGTTAAACCCTATACATACATATTTTTGTATTTCTTTGTGCGTATGAACATAAAAAACCTAGAAGATGCATGGACTTGATGATTTGCTAGTTAATAGTAATGCTAATAAATCTTGTGTTAGTACCATTTTCTACTTATATTTTAAATAAAATGGAAGAATAACAATGTCTGTTATTGTTTGTAAATATAGACTCTGATGTCTCTTTGGAAAAGGAACTTGGCTCCAATTTCCACTGCCTGTGTTGAAAGTTCCATTCAAAACCAAGAACAATACAAAACTATCCCTGTGTACTTGTCTCCTCGCTGCCTCTCGATATCCATTAACAAGTTTCATAATTTATCTTGCACGCTCAAGATCAAAGTTTTATGTATGTACGTGAATACAGACTTGGGGGGGGGGTGTAATATCTTGAACGGTCTTCTCCATATACCAAGTTTTCCGAGATCTCGAAAAGAGTACACATGCATTTTTCCCAAATTGGAAGAGCTACTTCTTATCTGACCCACTAGTAATCTCTATCGAGTTTGTTTTAGGTCTGGAAGAATTAACACGGACTGTCAAACTCTAGCATATGCATTTTTTTCCCAAATAGGATGATCCACATATTATCAGAAACGATAACAATCTCGCTCTCGCTCTCTCTCTCTCTCTCTCTCTCTCGCTCTCTCTCTCTCTGTATCCGCCTGCACCAAGCGTCCAAAGAGGGTTCTACTGCCCTTTCATAATAAAAAATAATATTGCATCCTCAGAGCAAGAATTTTTTTTTAAAAATATAGATGTATTGCACCTGCAAATTTTTTTTTGAACTTTTAAGGGAAATAAGGTTGATATTGGCAATCAACAAGCGTGTGGATCTTACTGCTGAACCTTTGACCGTCGATGCTTTTAAAAAGGTTTGTCATTATGCTTGTATGCACCTTAAGTATGTATAGCTTTCTTTCAGACGAAGGACATCTAGATACTATTCTAGGAATTCCTGATTATAAATAGCACGTCAAGATTTTCCTCGTTCAATCAGGAAGTTACTTTTTGTGCAGTTCTATTTTTGGAACAATGGGATAAACTCTGGTAGATTTAATTGTGAAACTACGAACAATTCCATATTTTTTATTTTCAAAAAAAGAAAAGTCCCAGTTATTAATGTCATATCAATATATGTCGGTGGCATATAAACGACATTGACGTTGTTAAAACTAAACTCTATTTCAAAGTTCGGCGGCGCTACTTAAATTATGCCAACCCATTGATATGGGAGCACTTCATTGTGCAAAATATCTTCCGTATTTCTTTTAAACTCCAATGATTGGCTTGCCATGACAGCCATTTGATTTTTCAAGGAAGTTTATTTATTCCTTCACACAGTACTGTTATTAACCTTTCAGTACCGATAAACCTGCACACAATTTTTTTTTAAATCCAAGCATCATCTAGGACTTGTGCCAGCAATATCCAAATCGCTACCGGTCACTACTAAAAAGTAGTCGCAAGAGTTGGAATGCATTTCCGAGGACTTTGGGTGCAAATTTAGACAAAATAAAGATCCACTGCATGTATCACGTTTGACTTGCTGTAAATAAAAGAAGAAACAAGTGATCAGAAGAAGAAAAAAACTTTCAGAGCTAGTCTTCAGAAAATTCGCTAATAACATGACTAAAAAAGAGGTCGATCTTACTGATATTTTATCATGCATAGCAAACTGGTACAGTTTGTACTATATTGTCGAGTACTATACTACGAAAACTGAATAGGATCAAAGAAAAAGAAAAGTAAAACCTCGACATTTTGTATTTTTCATCTCGAATTTTTGTGGATTTTTCTCTCGAAATTTTCAGGGTTTTTTAAATTATTTTTTTCTGTGACCTTAATAGTCGAAATTTTGAGTGTTTTCCGCAAATTTCGAAATTTCGAGTTTTATTATTTTTCTCAGTGACCTTAATAGTCGCGATTTGGAGTTTTTTCCTCAAATTTTTTAGATTTTTTCGATATTTCGATCATTTATTATTATTGTGTCTGTTACCTTAATAGGCATCCATACTAAAATGATGCAGGAAAATATTGAAAAGGACCATATAAATAAAAACAGCGACCACACCACTTTTGGAGGAAACCATTCCCGAGCAACCGAATACATATTTATGAAGGACAAAAAGGACAGGTTTATTGCAAAGGTGAACGCGGATTTTGGATAAACGGAACCTATTGAAAGAAAAAAAATGCAATAAAACTTGCCAGCAACTATTGAAATTTTGAACTTTTTCCATTTTACATCCATTATATAAAATAATTGTTATTGAAAGATCGCTAGAAGACTACTTTTTCTACATATCAAACACGTGATTAAATCTGCATCGCTGCACACTGGTCTCCTGATAAAGTTTTATGTTCAACTGCTATTTCGACTATTTATTGAGTATGTTACGGTATATCACGAAACACAGGTAACCGATACACCTTAGCCTCGTAACCAGGTGTCGCCTGGACGCTCAACAAATACATGTGCATACCTGAACAAACCTGACATTGCACGCATACCATACACGGATCAAGACTACCTTTATCCTCAATTGTTTATCTAAAACTTGCATATGCATTGACACATTTCTTTGAAACAAGGAGTGTCTGAATCGTTCAATATATCAAGGGATTCGGTATCTAGTATGCAAATAATGTCATAAATTGGCGGTGGGGGAATATATTTGCTACGTGTTGTACGTCATGCGTTGGTTATTTAGTACTTGTACAGGTAAAGTGCACTTAACATGTTAGACTAAATTTCGTGAATCTGTGCAATGTATGCTTCAATCATTCAGTTAATCCCAACATAAGTTTTTCTGTCCGTATGCCTGACCATCTGTCCCTTTGCTTCTATGTATGTAAGTGAATACATATATGTATGCATGTATGTATATATGTATGTATGTATGTATGTCTTTAGATTATTCAAATAAATATATTTTCCAGGGTTGTATATAATATTCATATAGCGCTAGGTTAGTCGTCCTTTTAAGTCATGTACTTATATCACTAACGGATGTACTTTTAATCAAGCACTTCTAAGATGTTTATATTTTTTTTAAAGACATTTTTTTATATACTGTCGTAAGGATTTGCGCGATGCTTCGCTGCGACTATGTTCTCGACCACAATTGGGACACCCGAGAAATGATTGTATATGGAAAAGATGCATTGTATAACATTAAATAATTCAGCGCTTGACCCGGTACGTTCAATAGACACGTTGTTTAGTGCAGAAAGAACAGCATTGATTTACTTTCGAACCAGGATATAGTTTTGCTTTAACATCAAGATCATGTGTTATTGTCAACCAACATAATGAATATTTTTTTTTCTTCTACAAATTTGAAGAAGAATATTTTTTCAAGCTAATTGGGGGGTGGACTTTTTTCTCAAAAATATCCCACCGACCCCGAAATCGCGTTTCATTAAAAAAATTAACGTCCTAAAATGCATTATATTTTCCAATCTGTGCCCAGGTATTTAACAGGCTTCTACATCAATCATTGCTTCAGTAGAAGACAATGAAATGTGATACAAATTTTAGCACGGTGTTACTTAGTGACAGGAAGAAAAAAATTGGACAGTAACTTTATTATTTGCCCAGTTTGACAGGTGTGGGCATATCTGATATTTGTTATTGTGTTTGTTCAATAAAGTTTCTCCGTAAATAATCTCCTTGTGTGGCTAAAGGATATAGTTTTGTAGACTGGATGCCGGTAAACACAGGGACCGTGTCTTTTCTTTTCAAATGTACTCATGTGAAAAAAAGCACCAATGCTTAAAAATACAATGACGAAATGGTGCATTTAGAATTTTATAATCTAAGTTGAAAGTGCTTATATCAAGGTTAGAGAATGTCAATTAAATGGTCCAAATAATATGATGCTTTACTGATTTCTGTGAAGTTTTCTCTTGCGCCAGGGAGAACAACTGAGCAATCTACAAGTACCCCTTAATTATCCAGCCAGCATAACCAAACGTAATTATAAGCTACGATTCAGAGTATATCCGTATCGGATAAACACTACTTGCGCAGACATGTCAGGTACAAGTTATAGTCTTTCTTCGAAAGTCCCTTCCTAACTATTGTCTGCATCAAGTGCTTTCGACTAGCAGACAATAAACACTTTTCTGCAGGATGTCTGTAAATATAGGGGGTGATGTGTTTTTCCATAAAATGCACCGAACTGGAAATAAAATACCGTCGTCTCTGAATAGAAATGACGAAATCATGACTTGTTAAAGTGACCAGGACCTACTTTCAATGACCTACATTTTTATGGATATGTATACCTCTCTCTCTCTCTCTCTCTCTCTCTCTCTCTCTCTCTCTCTCTCTCTCTCTCTCTCTCTCTCTCTCAAGTCCCGCACCCATATACACATTTATTCTCTCAAACACACACGTGCTCAGATCTTCGACAAAGTCTATTCTCGCCCAAAGGGTATGATCTCAATTATTATTATTATTATTATTATTATTATTATTATTATTATTATTATTTAAATGTCACCGATATTCAAGGGCATTAAAGATGCAACAAGAACGGAAAATTCTTTGAAGGAGAAATAAATTTCCAGAAATGATGACAAGGTTGAATAGTTACAACAGCAAGCTGTTCAAAATTAGCATGTGTCTATACAATCTACGCCATCCGGTGGACTGACTATCAGGTTCAACACAAAGATCAATATACACACCTAATCAAGTCCACTGTTTACCGATCCCCTGCGTACTGAGGGATGTAGAACAGGTCCGATGCGCACTATCACATGTCGTAATAGGCTCCTAATGGTGACAAAAGCCGCGGTAACTCAGTGGTTGGCATGCTGGACTCGTCACCGAAAGAGCGCGGGTTCAATCCTACCATTTCATCAGCCCGGATCGGCTACCGTGGTGCGTCCTGGGGCAAGGCACTCTATTCCAATTGCCTCGGCACTAGATAACTTTGCAAAGACTAACTATAATCGATCAGTCATGGAAGGTTGAAGGGTTTTGTTTTGTTTTTGTTGGTTTTAACGGCACTTTTAACACATTATTGGCTATATCATGCCGAGGAAATAGGAGCAATGACACATCGAGGCAGACAACCCGGCTGTCCTCGACGGGTATCGAGTCCAACGCTCTACCAAGTGAGCTACAGCGGCTTCCAGGTTGGTTGGTTTTTAAAAGCCCTTTCAGCACTTTACTTAGCTCAGTCATAGAAGGAGTATTGTATGTAAGTCACAATCTGCCGTGATGGTGCTGTTTTGTTTTGTTTTTTTAATTTGTAACTTCTCACGGTTTGTGTTTTTTCACTCTGCCATATGCTGTTAAAAAGTCATCTCCAACATTCGATGCTAGTTTTATCCAACATAATGTGATGGATTGACGTTATTAATATCTGAGTTGGTTAACCTTAAAATCTACGCCATTTTGTCTTTTTTTGTTGTTGTTGTTTTTTTTATGTTGTTGTTTTTAGGATACTTCCCATCGTTAAATCAAGTATAAATCCCGAAAGTGTAATCAAACCTGAAGTTTTCACGTTTTTCATCTGTATCATGGAATAAGAATTCACTAGAATGTAATATTGTTTAGTATTGATTATGTAATTAGACTTTAATGATTAATACATACTGACTTCAGTGAGTATTAAATTGATTTTAACAAGAATTTTGTCTATTATCTTGGGCACAATATACGGTAAACTTAAAAGATTTCGCCTACGATTCACCTTTGCGGTTCGCAAGAAACTACATTAATGCTGTAAAGTATCTTCAAGACATAAATATAACAATTCACTTATTCCCTTTAGTTACGTCACACCCCCGCTAATGATTACTCTTATTGTTATTGTCATTGTTACAGCATTGCTGACTTCCCACCTGCAGCACCATAACTCCCTTGTTTACTGACATTATAAATCGACTCCCACTAAAGAGAAGAGGTCAGAGTACATTGTAGAGATTCAAAATCAATAATACATTATCTGCTGTACATCCTTACTCTCACACATAAGGATGCAATCGATCACTCATTTTCCAAGTTAACTGAGAGGATCCCGGGATCAACCACACTGTATTATTTGCATATATATGATATTTAAGTGTTTGTTCATTTATCTGATCACAATATTGTGAACACTTCATTTACGGATCTTGAGCAAACATTTTTGCGACCTTGACATTGAAGGTTACCTATTTTTGCACTAAGGAACTCGAGGATTTTAAACAACTTCCAATAAACGAGTCCGAAAAGTGTCTCTAGTAGCCTGAACTCTTATGTTCATCTTGACTGGGACAAACCAACACTGGCAAATGATCTTGAATGTAAGCTTTGGAGGGATGATGGATATATGTACTAAGATCAATCAATTTTATCACATCGTCCGGGATAACATTAATAGTTATTATTCCTTCGCTGATTGGACCTCAATTGAAATCAATGAATTAGTACTAATTCCTTCGCAAGTTGAATATGTTAACTGCCTGATTGATTTACATATTTTGGTATGTTTACTGCCTGATTGATTTACATATTTTGGTATGTTTACTGCCTGATTGATTTACATATTTTGGTATGTTAACTGCCTGATTGATTTACATATTTTGGTATGTTAACTGCCTGATTGATTTACATATTTTGGTATGTTAACTGCCTGATTGATTTACATATTTTGGTATGTTTACTGCCTGATTGATTTACATATTTTGGTATGTTTACTGCCTGATTGATTTACATATTTTGGTATGTTTACTGCCTGATTGATTTACATATTTTTCATTCAGCAAAGCAATTTGCCCTCATAAGATGGGTTTTTTTAGGGGGATCTCCTATGTTTATATAAATCGGTCCTCTGGGTGCTGAAAAATGTTCTTACAAAATCCAAATATATATCTGTATGTGATGTATCCACAATGCCCTGGTCTTCCAGAAATTGCATGAAACACATTTACTTCTTAATTTGTATAAATAACATTTAAACTCAGTTCAAAATGAGAAATTAAGGATTAGAACGGAAGCCGGTTGCTTACAGTTCTTCTCCTTTAAAAACGCAAACAAATGTAAATATAGAGACTTACTAAATTATATCCTAATTGAAAAGTTGAATATTGCAGATATAAAAGTTAACAATCAGATCATTAAACCAGACATTTGCATTATAGCCAGAAAAATATAGAACATGAATTAAGAAAATCAAGTGTAAAGTGCGAATGAGTAAGGAAAAAAGGAAACTAACAGAAGAAGAGTTTATTATGATACTTATCCAAAATACGGCTTTCTTTTCACATGAACGACCAATCTATTACATGCAACCAACCATGCATTTCCCATGCGGTGTACGTAAGTCGATTCTGGTCATAATCAACCACTACGACCAGGAGATATAATAATTGTTTTAATAAAACGATTAATCAAACTTTGATCACGGACGTACAGAAGAACATACAAACACCGTTACAGCTAGGCAGCGACTATTGTTAAATTATAAATAGACCAGGACAAGAATACATTTGGGTATCCTGTGAAATTGTATAACCTTGATGATAGATGTACTTTAGAAGGGTTGTCTTGGCATAACATATAATTGTTTTTAATGGTTTCAAAGACTTAGTTAGAATGCTTTTAAGAAGATTCACTATTTTTGACTGTCCATAAATTATACTGAAACTGGGTTTTCCTTGAGTTTGCATGGTATATTTTTCAGGAAGTATGAGTTACCATTCCGTATTGATTCAATCCAAACTAAACGCAAATTCGTTCAGCAACGTGAATATTGCGTTATCTCCTTAGCAAAGTACAATGATGATCGAAGGAAGAGATCTCTATCTCATGTTTCCGTACACTGAGTTTGTTTCGATTGTGGTGAAACCTGGCTGCTTAAACTACTTTCTTGAAGAATCAGAAAAGTCTAATTTTGATGGAACTTGCTTGTTTGAAGGAATTCCGTGTGTAAAGTTTATGTTTCTACTTTTATTTTCCTTTTATATATATATATATATATATATATATATATATATATATATATATATATATATATATATATATATATATATATATATATATATATATATATTTTTCATTGGTACAAGAAGATAGTGTTGTGGAAATGAAGTCGACAGGACGTTTACGCGGTTAGTTTTCCCTTATAATTGTTGAATATAATGGTGGGTGTTAAACTAGAAAATCGAAAGTTCAATTTGCCACGTGCATGATGGAAGATATTTTCTTTAAAAATTTTGAGATACTGTCCAATTCCGTCCTTTTAATTCAACATAATGAGTGGATGAGTGCAAGCTAGACACATTGAGCTTTGTGCACTAGATGTTTTTATGGGTAAATTATTGCTATTGCAAAAGGTTCAGCTGCGAACTGAGTAACTCCAAAAAGGATGTCTGTACACACAGACACACAGACACACACACACACACACACACATATATATATATATATATATATATATATATATATATATACACACACACACACACACACATGTATATGCATTCATCCATCCATGCAGCATACACGCATGCATGTGTACATACATAAATATAGACAGGAGGATAGACACACAGACATGTAGGCAGACATTAGATCTGAAACTAAGACGTATGCTGCGCCCTGGAATAACGGCCATAGCCGGAATAGGTTACTTTTTTGGCGCAACCCGGTCAGTCAGAAGAGATACTAATATACTTCCCTAACTGTCTCTGTGCAAAGCTCGTGTATCCTCCACAGTTTTTACTAGCCGTTAATAACACGGACACTTCCTTTAGAAATTCCCTGTCTATCGACCAACCAACGTACATCCCTGCACAAGGGTGTTAAGAAAGTGATAGAAAGAGAGACAATTACATTCAATTTGAAAAGGTAAGGTATCAGTTCTGTATTATTAAGAAAAGTCTACGGAGAATCGAACCAATCGGAACCACTCGGAATCATACAAGTCCGGTATTGATCTGAGATGTTGTACCAGATTCCTCTATTGGGTTCACTGAGTGCATATTACTATATAGATCAGGTTCGACACCACTGTTGATGCTGAACTGCCATAAAAACTCTTAATTGACGTGGGTTTTTCAATATTTGTTTTTAAAGACAATATCCAGCAGAGATGGAATTGATTATTACCAGTTTCCAAAACGTTCATTTTGCGCTCGCTTATTTACATCCTTGTTGACAGAAACAACTCGGGAATGAGGACGTAAAATCGAGTTTCAGATGTTAACAATTGGGACGTCACACTGCATCAATCCACGTGGCTTGAAGAATTTGACCACTTCTTACATTTTATGAAATTGATTATACAGTAATCCGTTATCTTTTGAAATCTATACAGTACTAAGCAAAGAAATTTCTATATTCAATTTCTATATTCGAATTTTATTTTTCGCTATAAAAAAGGTACCAAAGTGAAAAATGTACGTGCTACAAATATATGTATTATGTGAAAATGATGTGCATTTAACTAAGTATTAATAAGAACAAAAGGATTATATAAACAAATAACTAGTACATGCCCTCTTGATGTCACGTCGGACCGAAAGTTATAAAACTTTGAGTTATGTTCCATTCCATGTATTATTCTCCATGTACTTTTGGAAGATATAATTCCCCTCCGAAAATCGTTTTCAGAGAGTAAAGTTGGGTTTTGGTTAGCACTCCCAAGATTTAATGCTCAAGTCAGCTAGCACATATAAAGCGCAGAAGCATGCACTGATACCACGTGATATTAAAAGTGATGTACTAACTCCAATCGGACCAACGTGTACTGACTTTTCATCTGTCAAAAATTGTTTCGCACATTTTTTGTAATCATTTTTTTTTTTTTTTTTTTGTTTGTTTGTTGAAGTTTACATAAAGCGATCCTACGTAACAGAGCATCTAATGCAATCATCGGTATATGCTCTATGTATACTAGTAGACTAGTGTAGCTCTGTCACTCCTCTTGCATCGTTCAAGATAGATACACGTTCATCTAACATTTTCTTGTTGTCAGAGAAGGTTTGAGTAATTGCAAAACGGAAACGGGGAGGAAGAGAACGGGTCAATCAGTTCTCGAGAAAAGCGCTGTGCTGTTTGTCCGCGGATCTCATATATTCAAATATTTTTACCGTATATACTCCTATATAACCTCCGCCCAAGTGATAATAACATAGACCCAGCTCAGTCGTGGCATACTGTGCCGTCATATCAAGGTTTACGCGCTTGAAATCATTAGCAGAAGGAAGAACACGTATCTTGATCAACCGGTACAAGATCGGACGGCAGATTTGCTCTCTGATGTTTGCAGTTGGGTGAGTATATTAAATGAGTATATACGGTAATTACAAGTCAGTTGGGTGAGTATATGAAATGAGTATATACGGTAATTACAAGTCGGTTTTTATTTTCTGAGAAATGCTTATGTTTACCAACCACATACGATTAACAGAAAGACTCATTTTAGGTCCTGCACTAAAATAATGAGTATACACTAAGACGAGGAATAATAAACCTTTGTAAAGATCTGGGACAGAAGTGTGCATAACTTTTTCTGTATGTGCCGACACAGTTTTATGACTGGTACAGTTGGCTCTTTGGTGCTGACATTGGACACCCATATTTGCAGTGGCGGATCCAGAAATATCGTTGGGGGCGGGGGGGGGGGGGGGGGGGGGTAAGAAGTAGGCGATGGATCTGTGGGACGAAACCCCCTGGTGGGGGCCTAGTGGGCGAAGCTCCTGCATTTAAAGCGTTTCCAGGACATAATTTTAACCACCCACTTACTCAAAACGCTACGTTTGTTTCGCACTCATTTTTTTTTTTTTTTTGGTGTGGGTGGGGCGGGGGATTAGGGGGCACGCGCCGGCTCGTCCCCCCCCCCATCCGCCCCTGATTTATCCCTAAAACCTAAATCATATTTCTGCCTGTAAGTCCCTATCTCAGTCGAAAGCAATGTAATACCCAATATTCTGTCGTAAAATTTTTACTAGTCATGCACTTGCATACGTATTTTCCAGTTACATGTAGCATTATTTTTAACTCCACAAACTATTGGTATATATTGGCGACCTTCGACCTATTAATGAACCAATAAGATAACACATAATTGTGACATGTAGCAACTTTTGAACAAATTAGTAATATCCAGGGCCGGTTTAACCCTAGGCAAACTAGGCGGTCGCATAAAGCGGAAAAATTGGGGGGGGGGGGGGGGCGGCAAGAAACTGAATCAATAAAAAAAGAAAGAGAAATAGCGTAAAATAGAAGATAATAAGCGTCTAAAAATAGAAAGAGAAAAACAGAAGGTAAGGATAAATGTACAATATTCATTTTCGAAAGTGAATGGGGGGGGGGGGCGCAAGGCTGAAGGTTCGCCTAGGGCGCCAAATACCCTTGCGCCGGCCCTGGTAATGTCATATTCGGTAATACTTATAGGAAATTCCATGTGGCAGGAAAAGTTTCCAATAATGACATATTGGAAAATGTCCCATTATAATAATTTTCGTAGCTCAAAAATATGATTTGCAATTTAGATATAAAAATCAAACTCAGTTTGGGATTTTCCTTTTTTTTCTCATTTTTCTTATTTGTCTTTCTCCTTTCTTTTTTATTTTTCTTTCTTTCCCTTGTGTGTGGGGGTGGGGTTGGGGTGGGTGGAGGGAGATCGAGCCGCGCTTACTATTGTTGGTAATGGTTTCTGAAACAAACTACCCAGATTCAATATCTGTCTTTAAAACGTTGCTATGATAATTAGTATGTTCATTTTTAGCATAATCGAGTTAGAGTGCACATTCACGTTGTTAACGTGGAGTTTTATAAATTCGGTGCCTGATTCAAAATTTGAGGGGGATTTGATTGAATCATGTATTCATTGCAGCTGCGCACCAAACATTTTCTATCAGGTTGAAAATGTGATGGAGGAAAATGAAGGCGGGGGGATTCTCTTCCACAGGTTGAAAATCTGATCGTGGAAAATGAAGGCGGGGGGATTCTCTTCCACAGGTTGAAAATGTGATGGTGGAAAATGAAGGCGGGGGGATTCTCATCCACAGGTTGAAAATGTGATGGTGGAAAATGAAGGCGGGGGGATTCTCTTGCACAGGTTTTATTCTAGTTTCAGTTTACATTATAATCAAAATAATCGTTTTTTTAAACTAAAATTTCTCTGAAAGAAACAAACTCACCATCGTTGTTAACTTTACTAACAAACTCACCATCGTTGTTAACTTTACTAACAAACTCACCATAGTTGTTAACTTTACTAACAAACTCACCATCGTTGTTAACTTTACTAGCCTTAAATCCAAAGTACCTTAAATAATGGAACCACTTTTTTATGATATCTGTTTAATCGTGTTCAATTTTCTATTTGCTTGAGTTTTCAGCCTATTGGCAGTTTCTTTAATAATTGACCGTTTTAACTGGATTATCCTGATAAACAAACTAGGTAAGTAGGTATGTTAAGAGACTGGCTTTGTAATGATTGTTCAGTCGTACGCATTGTTTGAACAACCTATGATTATAATCAGTGCAAAGTTCAGTCTAGTCCTAATTTGCGTCATTTCCTGGAACAAACAAACACAGCCATTTAAAAAATTACTTGGAAGTTTATATGAAACCAAGGACCGCCGACCTTTTCATCGAAAGGTTCCTGCAACCTGTGAAGTTCAAAGTTTTCATTGATTGTACGTAATAGCTAAAGCTGAAACCCGTTACTTGAAGAATCTGCATGTATATGGGACCGACCATTTAATTTTCGGCGGGAACGGGCTAGAATTTTCATTCGAGCCGGGAGATTTTTTTTTTTTTTTTTTTTTTTTTTTTTTTACCTGAAGATATTTTTTTTTTTCAACTAATAAATGGATATAATTGTTGGTTTTTTGTTGTTGCTATAAATCAGAGCAAGAATATTTTTCAGGCTATTTGAAAGCCAGGATTTTGTCCCCCCGCCAAAGCCTCCCCCCCCCCCCATCACTCCCCTCCCACCAACTACCGCCACTCCCCCCACCCCCACCCCGAAAAACAATTTAATGGTCGGTCCCTAATCAACAATGACACTTCAGTCCAGTTACATAGGGTGTTTAGTAAAACCAATGTTGCGAACTGTGGAGTTTGGTGTTGGTGACAGAGAAACATTACCATGTGGCTAAGTTTCTGCAAATATTAATATTCGTGCATTTACAACGAGACCACAACACACTCTATCCGAAAATGGCCGATGAACAAATCTGTTAATGTTGCCCTCTCAGGCGGTCACGTCATTCAGTTTACATGCGGCATTATAGCGGAGAATACTGGTTACAGTCTTGTGCATCATGGGTAAAATCCAGTAAACTCAGTGCAACAATTATGTATCGTTTAACTGCTTACTGAACAATTTGGTACGCAACATAGTTAGGCTGATATTATCCGGGATCAAACAAAAATAAGTCAAACACTAAGAGCCAATGGTGACAGCGCACTAAAATAAGCTCCGCCCACTGTAGTACCGTAAACACGATCTCGTGACATTAGTTTAGCAGTCTAGCAGCCGACCAGCTGGGAATTGTGATTTCTACTTTGAACAAAGGATTTATTCATTTTAATCGTTCTTCATCAAAATGACGCTTCCTGAAGTTGGAGAAAAAATGGCAAAAGAAAACAAGTAAGTATTTCGATTGCAACCTTCAAATCAAATGAATGTTTTTTTGTTCGCTTTATATTTGCTCTAATTTGTATTTTTACCGTATTGCAACAGTTATGCATACACGTGTCATAAGTCAAAATGCTTTTAAATTTAGCGCAGTACCATGTCTCCTTTGCAGGACAGTGTGAGCTATTGACACGTATGTAAAATGTATTTTGTGCAATACTTTGGGATAAGTATTGTGGAATACGCCCTATTTGCGTCTGCGTGCAGTGCAATAGCAACGGGGAGGGGGGGGGGGGGGGGGACGGCCTCCGAAAATACGCATCAGTAGTATATTGCAATTTTATAGATATATTGTATACTTTATTCTTGAAAGACTTGAAACTTGGATTGTATAATCTAAAATGCACCGATGTGTATTTTCAGCTGTACAAAAGATATGTATTGGTTTTGTAAGATTGTAGTTACATGCAGTGTTGTGTACTGTTTTAAACGCCTTGTTTTGTTTTGTAAATAACGTACATGTGTCAGGTAAACTAGTATTTCCATAAACTATGCAGCATAAACACCTGATTGTCAGAAGGTTCTACACAGACTGTAGCAATATGTTAGTTACCTACCAGTATATAAGTAATTAGGGGTCAGGGCACGGTCAGTAAACGTGCAGCCATAATTACCTTTTCACATAAGAGAGAACCATCATTTGCACGATGAGAAGACAACATGAGTTAGATATATGACGGAAAGCTGAAATATCAATCTTGAATCTAGCTGCAGGTACTTCTAGAGCAAAAAGATTTAAACAGACAAAATTATATAAAAAGAATTCTGCAGATTTGAGCCAATTAGCTGTTATTGCATCATTTTTGTAGTCACTAAGAAAATCATTAATATTTATTCTCTAACTTTTCCCAGAGATTTGCTGAACAGTGAAGAATGTTGCTTGTATCTAAAAGAAAGCAGCATTAAAACCTAAACAGAAAAAAAAGTTTATTGAGTGAAGCCACTTGACTTTTGCGTAGGATCACAAAGGAAATACGTAACCATTTCATTAAAATGCAACTATTTCCAGAAAATGCAACATAGCCTATGCTGATTTTTTTTTATATGTTGCATCGATGTTAGTGCCTAATACAAGCAAGACAGTCTTGGTGGATCTGAACTTGTAACTAATGCACTAGATTTCACACATGTATCAAAATTAAGGAATCCTATGAGGAACTCGATTGGAGTTAATAGTCAAATATAAGTATGCATGTATACGTATAGGGTTTAACGCACACCAACACAACCCTGGCTATATAGTGCGGAGCAAATTTAGGTAACAAAAAATGGTGGAAACAAACCTTGCCAATATTCAAAGAAAAACAAATGCTTCGAACCAAAAGTACATATGCACCATGAGACAAAAGATAAAAGATGAACATGTTCCCCCACCCCAACCCACACACACGCACACACCTAAGGCATACAAAACAAAGATAAAAGCAAAAAAGGGTAAAATCCATAAAATACAAGATTAACACTTTCCTATATTACCTGCACTCTGTTTAAAAAGTCCAATACCTTATCAGCTGGAACATGAATCCCATGGCAAGCAAGTTGCATCCATAATTCACTCAAAATATGCGGACATGCATGCATCAGGCCTATTTTACATACCCAAACTAGTAGGTGGGTAATTTGAAAAACAAAATGGAAATAAACTGATCTCTACTTGCATTTGAACTAGGTGGTGGGCATTAGGTTCAATCTCTTGGCTGCAGTAGGGATAGAGACCCTTAGGAGAGTCATTTACCAGCGGGCAAAAGATACAACAACTTCGAAATCGAATGTTATTCAAAAACTATGTTCATCTCTATCTATCACTGTATGATCAAGCAAATTATTTCTTCTCTCTCATTACAAAAATGATGCATGATGATAGTTGGGCTATAGGAGATGGCACTGATTCATAATGGATGTATAATGTATTTTACTTCAGTAAAAACAATATTGTTAATTGTTTGTGCTATACGGATTCCAAACCATAAAGATGAAATATGCACTTCCACGTTGTCACTGTATACAACACATGCAGTGAGTTTGCATATCCTCCTCCCACGTGCTTGAATCTACGATAGTACTAAGATCGTGACTCTGCAAGTATGCTGACGGATAAGTACTTGCGACCTATATTTGGCATGTACACCTTCTGCTCCTAGATAAATAGAGACTTATAATTCTTTGACATAATTTGAGAATATTTGTAGATACACATTTATGTCCATATAACTTTGATTTTGATTTATAGACGGGGTTATGGGCTACATTAGACATGGACTATCAGCAACTGGTCAAAGTGCGACAACCTACCACCCTGCTTTGGATTATACATTTTTTTGTTTTTCTTTGCTCTTAATGAAAGATTGCAAAATATTCTGTATGGTAATGGTTAATCATTAACTATGAGAGAAACTAGTTTACTATTGCCAATTTAAAATTATAGAGAAAATAGTCTCAAATCGTCAATCTTGTTAGTGTTTACATATGGCAAATTGTAACACCGGGCGATACACAATAGGTACGTAAACAAGTCGGCTATCATTACAATATCGGTCAGGTGAGCGCGCCAGTTCCGCACCGCACCATGGAAACCAGCGACTGTGTTTGGATCAAACAGCGGTACCTGGTCTGAATATTCATAACAGTATCAATAGGTATCAGACCACCGGACCAAAGTTCATTGGGGATATTTTTCAATCAGTAGACTGGAAGGGAAGGGTTATTTGGGTTATAGTTACCTGAGCTCGATTTCTTCACCTATGCAATCACTGTGCGTCTGTCTGCCTATGTTAAAAACGTTTTATTTCCCCATTCTACAACTTCTTAGGAATTTTATGAAATTGACAAAGTCGTTCCACTCACATACATACAGATAAACGCGCACGCGTATGTAAAACTTGTTTGAGAACCTCAAATGACTCTTCCCGCAAAATAACATATTCTAGTACAGTCATGATTGGAAGTATTGGTGGAATTGATTCAACAAATTATATTTTAAGAGTGTTAAAATGTGTGTTTAATGGAACATGGATGCCCCACCACAGTACCTGATATGACCTAAACGCAAACCTTAACCAATTTGTGATGGACGGACGAACAAGTGTAACGCTTTATGCTTCTTCCGCTGTTAGTGTGGGGCATACAAATCTAATTTAAACTAGTAGTTATTATTTTCAGATGAAATTTTAGCTGTTCTAAAATGACCACGGAAAGTAAGTACTTACACGGTCGTGTAGGAACGGTGCAGAAAATTTGAAGAAAACCTGACATATATTTTATGTATTGTTGCACAGATTTATTAAACTCATTGGCAATAACCATTGCTATGTTGGGCATGCAGGAATCCTTGTTATGCGGGCTTATATTCAGACTATAAAGAAAAGAGGCTGAAATAGATTGCACACAAGGCACCTAGGTCGTTAGTCATCTATTAATATAGTCAAGCAGGGGAAATTACTGTCGTGTGACTCAGCCGTGAATCATAGTTACGATTGGCTATTGACTCACCGTGCATATTGGGTGTCCACATTCCTCTGCAGACATCCTGACCAAACCATAAGATTAGTGTATTACCACACTAATTATCTGATTAATTTGTACTTTCTTGATTGAAGCTGTGGAAAAATGCCGAGGTAAGTTTTAATCTATAAATATTTATGTTATTTTTTCGTGTTTGGCATCTCGGTCGTAAGCGCACGGACGGCGACGACATTTATGGGCGTTAGATGCCACGCTGAGAGGGGTGGGAAAGACAGAATCTGTGATTAAAAAGCCACTGTAGCATACTAACGGGGGGGGGGGCGGGGCGCTTTCCCCGGGCGCTGGAGGTCTTGGGGCGCCAAAAAAGCTGATAAAAAAATTGGGCCTCGTATTCTGGACCTTTGGGTCATCATCATCGCCCCGGGCGCCATTTACCCTTAGTACGCCACTGAAAACCAATTTCATTTTCTAATAGACTGTGCTACAAGTAAGTTTCATATCATTCGAATATCATGACTGTAATAATAAAACAATAGTTTTAGACGTGACAATAATTTGCAGCCATCTGCAAATAATTCAGCCCTCTGTTATGCAGCGCCTTGCTAACATTGCGACCAAGTCGCAGCTCTCTGCAAATTAGTTTTATGGGCTTGAGTTGTTATCAAGAAGAAACAGGCAGACAGACATACATACAGACAGACCTTAAGAATACACCTGTTCCAATTTTAGCCAAAATATCTTTATATCTCTGTTTCTCTCTCTCTTTCTCTCTCTCTCTCTCTCTCTCTCTCTCTCTCTCTCTCTCTATATATATATATATATATATATATATATATATATATATATATATATATATATATATATATATATATATATATATATTATTTTTTTTTTTTTTTTTTTTTTATTTGTTTATTTATTTGCAGGAAAGTGGTAGATTTTGGACAGTCGTTGAAGCAAGTACTTTTACAAGCACTGGCTGAACAGAGACTTACACTGGGGGTGTTTGAGTGCGCACAAATCCTGGAAGTGTAAGTACGCCTGACATCTAGCTTAACACCTGAAAACTTCATTAGATCTTTCTTAATCATGTTAACAAAATGGTCTGATAGGCTGAAGTGTAGTTATTTTTCTGTAATTAATATGCAAAATATATCTCGTACCGTATAATATTCGTGAAGTAATGAGGATTTTTTCATTTTGTATGTAAACATTATTCACATGTCGAAGAAGATTAAAATGTACACCTCGTGCAATTTGCAGATGTCCAGAAGAGGTCATGGTGTGCGTGCTTCCTAACGTGCCCTCAAATGACGTTGCCGTCAGCATTCAGCACAAGTTGATCGAGGCGCACTGCTGGGAAAATGGAATCAATGTTTTCAGGGTATGTAAAATATACACAACCTTTGTGTCGTTATTTTCTTCTCTACATCTGTCATATATTCATTTTTAAATTTTAATCTCTGATAATAATTTTGTTTAAAAACTTTTTGTTCCGACATGGATATTTTTCTTATCGATGGAGTGACCTTACCGTCTTCGACACCACACCAGTCGAAATGTCTTCGATACATTTAGACCACTTTTTAATCATAAAACATTTTCCCTCGGGGGGGGTTGGGGGGGGGGGGGGGGGAAGCACTTTCAAACGACAAATAAAGCTTTTGCATACATATTTCATTTTTTGTATCAAGTATGAAACATAATCGTTTTGAGTAATTAAAATGTTCTATTCTCACTACAGTTAACTAAGTTTCGTTTGTGACATAGTTTGTATTCTTTGTCACTCGCATGTCAACAAGACACATATGGCATTTGTATCCACACACACCCCTCACCCTCCCGCCGAGTACAACTCTTCATCAATAGGTAAAACATCCAGTGATTTATTGACATCCTTTTTTGTGTTATAGTTTTAATCGGAAAGTTTGTATTTGAAGTGATTTTCTTGACAATCCTAGGAATGAATATGGGGAACCTGTCAATCAGACAAGTTATACATTTGCATTTTACACCTGCTCTTGTTCATGACACGTATGCTCGGTACTCGTGAAACGCGTAATTCGTACAGCTTCATGTGTTATCCATATAACATGCTTTAAGGAAATTATGTAAGAACCTAATTTGTTTTTGTCCATGTTAGGTTGATAGCTCAGAGAAACTGGCTACCCTACTAACCTCGGAGGAGGTCAAAGGTGACGTAGATCGCACGTGTGACATGAGCTGTATTGCCGTAAAATTTCCACTTGTGGAATTGAGCCCTGATGATCAGATGATTACCAGGTTTTCGTATCTTTGTGGAGAAACACTGCATGACGTCATAGAACTTCCAGTCTGACCATTCTCACCATAATAAAAGTCCTCTTCACGATCCGAAGGGTAAGTTTAACATTTCTTTCCTTTCGGTATTTTTATGAATGTCCTCAATTGACACTATTTTATCACATATAAGATAAAAACAATATATTGCTTAGAAATTTTGATTCACCTTTGACTTAATGCAAACGTTTGATTTGAATTGATAAGGAATATAAAGAAATACAAAGTGTTCTGATTGGTTATTGTAAATATGAAGAACTTGCTTGTTTATGGAATGTCAGGGAAAAAAAAACGCAAATCACTTGCATTAACAAAGTTTACAAATGTTTTCTGCAACAGTTTAGAGTACTAATTAATTGGACAGCTTCTCACATTATAAAGATGAATGTAGTGGACTTCTATTTAACAACCGTGAAGGCGAATGAACTTCGCACGACTTCTTGCTGCCTAATTAAGTTTCGTGTTAAAAGTATGCAAATTTTAGAGACCTCAAGAAAGTTGCAGTATAAGACGGGTGATTGTTTTATTTGGGTGTTCCCCCACACTAGTTTGTTGCTATATCTTAACCAGTATGGACCTATGATTGTAATCGTTTGCAACGTCTTATAAATAGTGCACGTATAATGTTTCAGTTTTCCAGATGTCACATCCTGAGATTGAGTCCCAGGGACTTTTGTCGGTCATCTTTTTATCCGAGGGTCACTGACTTGCAGACAAATCATCCAGTCAAACGGTATCACTAACTTCTGTGCCTGTGAGCAATGTGGAAAAGAGAAACAGAATCAGCATGAATATCCGTTGAGGACATGCCGTCTGCTTGGCGTGCAGGTCACGTGCTGATGCAAACGAGATACACTCGTGCTGATACAGACGACAAAATACTGTCGTTGAGGGAGATGAAAATATTGGCTGCTATAACCGCTGTATGTTTACAACATCAGAGATAGGGCAAATTTTTAAATGTCAAGTACGATCTGAAACATAAAATATCGCCATCATTTGCATCATTTTCATTATCAACTTTATAACAAGAACTGTGCGTAATTGGACCCATTTTCATTAATACAATGATCCATATATCATCAAATGCAAGCATGTTGTGTTGTTCGAACCATTGTATACAAGTGAATGAAGATGTTACCTAAAAAGTGTTCATTCATGCGAGTGTTTTTTGTTATCAATAAATTAATGAAGTGAAACAGTCTTTGCATGCTTCTTTTTTTAATGTAAAGTATGAATAAATGTAGATGGGGCTTAATTTTTTTTTTTAAATTACTAAAACTACCAGTTTTTATACGTCCGCCATAAAACAGAGCATATTATGTTATGATTCGGTACGTCCGTCATTTACCAATTTCGTTTTTGCACAATAACTCAAGTTCTTCACCACCTACAGTTACAATATTTTGTTGATGGCTTGCAGTGGTGTACTGGCCATTGGGCATACCGGGACAAATCCCGGTGGGGCGCCGCAAAAAAAATCCGTTTTTACCGGTGTTTTACTGGTGTGAGCAAAACCCCGGGCCTGTCCCGGCAGACCGCCGCATCGGTGGGCCGGTGGGCCGTCAAAAAAATCCATTTTTACCGGTGTTTTACTGGTGTGAGCAAAACCCCGGGCCTGTCCCGGCAGATAAGTCCAGGGCCGAGTTGCTTACCCAGTACACTCCTGATGGCTTGTATTTAGGGTCAGGAAGAAGTCTATCGATTTGGGGTCAAAAGATCAAAGATCAAGGTCACTGACTAAAAAAAGATTCTTTTTCCCGCACAATAACATTAGTTCTACATCACCTACCTTGGACGAATGGTCAGGTGATGCATATAAGCTGCCAATTTTTGGAGTCTATAAATCATGTCTAGTTTAGATGTTGCACAGTTTCCCCATACCGTACAGCAATAACCTATTATTTGAAATATAAAAGTATAATAACACAAGAGAGGGGGCTCTTTCAGGATTTATGGGTTGTTGTGGTTTTTTTTTTTTTTTTTTTTTTTTCTTCAGTAATGTAATTCTAGAAGACAATATTTTACATAATGTAGTAAGTTGCTGTCAATATAATGACGTAAAAGTTACTCATATTCAGTATTTTCAATATCTTACCCGTTAAGTGTAAGAGAAAGTTTGAGATTACCTAGTATCTATAGTCTTTGTGATCTTACCAAGATCATATACTTAGTGTTACTATATAAAGTCATTGTGATCTTACCAAGATCATATACTTAGTGTTACTATATAAAGTCATTGTGATCTTACCAAGATCATATACTTAGTGTTACTATATAAAGTCACTGTGATCTTACCAAGATCACATACTTAGTGTTACTATATAAAGTCATTGTGATCTTACCAAGATCATATACTTAGTGTTACTATATAAAGTCTTTGTGATCTTACCAAGATCATATACTTAGTGTTACTATATAAAGTCATTGTGATCTTACCATGATCATATACTTAGTGTTACTATCACTTGTCGTTTTCTTTTACTCGGAACAATTTTGATTTTTCTGAAGGTCAGTATGGATTGGGATTTTCTTTCGCTTTCAACGAAGACATCTGGATTGGAGTTTAACGCCCGACGTTTCCAGAAAAGAGTCCCCTTTATGTCTCTTACAATTGCATGCTGCGTGGTACTTTATAATCAAATTCTATAACATTAGGATCAAGGACATTTGTATATGTCTGGGCGAGGATTTATTAACGTCTGCATCTCTGTTGTTTAAACCCCGAGGTCTGAACTTTTTATAGGCATTAATCTACTGAAAGTAATATTTATCTTTTTTTCTTTTATAAAACCTGGATATAAAATTATCGGTCAAACAAAATATTTTTACTCTTTCATCTAGAAGCCAGCATAATAAGATTTTACCGCAAGTTAAGAAACAACTGTATTTATATTTTCTTTTTCAGTAAAGGAAATGTTTAATTAAGATTACACAGAGCAGTTCATATGTGAACGAAATAATAACTCTGAAGGCAATCGTGAAGTGTCGCGAATAGTATGTATATGACAGTTATGGCGATTAGTAATTTTTTATACAATCACTCGTGAATGGGATAATACTAACGTTTTACCAAAGCTAATTAAGGAATACAATAACACTCATCACTGATCAATAGACATGACTCCAGAAGTCTAGTTAAAGCAAGTAAGGAACAAAACCGATCAAAAGGATGAATCAATCTATTCGGGTACATGACAACTGATACATTCGGAACGCCTGAATTTAAAATCGGTGAAACAGAATTCCAAAATATAAACAATTTTTGAATTTTTGGAACCTTCCTAACTTTAACGAGGAAATATTTAAAAATCAGTTAAGTATGTTTATGTGATCCAATCGTTTACAGACTGAAAGATTTGAAAGGAGGGTATAGAGAGGGCAAGCATTATCTCTATCCACAATGTTATCGTCCTAATCTTCATTTCAAGGAGCTAAACAAGCTCTTCGTCAGGGGAATAGACAGCTTACATATATAAAACAAACACTTAACACAAAATCTAAGATAAATTCTTGACTCCGACATGTTAGAATCACTATGGTGAATTTACAAGAAGAGATATAAAAATAAAAAGTTGTGTAATAATAATAAACGAGCGGGTTATTGTGTATATCACGTAGCGAACCAACATGTTTGACCTAATTCCAGGTTGTGAACAAAGGACGGAAACACAGCGTGACAAAAACAATCAACGCCATCTAAAAGACTTGCTAAAGAAATTATATCCCGGTAGAGTTATACATGGAGGTTCTAAAGGAAAGATGTCAAGAGAATTGTTTAGAGGGATAATAATAATAATAATAATAATAATAATGATAATAATAATAATAATAATAATAATAATAATTACAATAAAATCATTTGAAAAAATTAATGTAATTACTTGAGTAATATTATCGCAAAAATTGTGTACGGGTGAAAAACTGAAGACTGGCTGTAATTTTGATAAGACTGCAACGGGAATGTTAGACTTTTTCATTTAGACCGAATTCCCCACGAGTTTTCAATTGCAGTATCCAGTATCGTTACTTACGTGTGCCTTCTATGTCGGTCCACCCCAGGTTTGATTCAATCGGTAGCATCTCGAGGGACTCGATTGAATGTCCAGTCGAGTTGTAGTGGTTGGCGACTTTCGCGTTGATTTTGTTGCGAATGTGGCTTTTGTGATTATTCATTTGCTTTCAGAAATCAACGGCTTCGCCAACATAGTGAGTGGCACAGATCTTGAATAGATTACATTCTTGGCGCGACATCCTACCTTCTGATTGATCGTGTAGCTAACTCCTATTGTCGAACTTCTGAAAGATTCGGTCTCGGGCATATGTTTGCAAATTAGGCAACGATTGTCTTTGCAGCAGTATGTGCCTGAATATGTGGTCTTGTTTGAAGTTACCTTGGTATGTACCAGATGGTCCTTGAGATATTTAGGTCTACGGTACGCTTCAATATGGCGCCAATGCTTACGAATTATATATATATATATATATATATATATATATATATATATATATATATATATATATATATATATATATATATATATATATATAAATGAGCGAAAAGACACAAGTGCTCCACCACAAGTCAACCTACACTAGCGTTGTCGCTCGGCAACAAGGCTTGTTCCAGAGGAAGAAAGTCGCTAGAGAATTATATAAATTTCAGGTTGAAAAAAGTTACTGAGATTTAAAATGATCTGAGATCGAACACTTTAGAGGCTGTATAAAGCAATACAAAGTAGCAATATATAGTTTGAATTCGATAGCGGTTACCATGGCGACTGATACATGTGGTATGCGTTTGACAGAAGCTGGATTAGGTGTTGCAGGAATAGTTACCGGTACAGTTGTTCCTTTAACTTTTAGTGCGTTTGGTACAACAATACTGGGACTTATTGCAAAAGCTTTCAAGGAAAAATTGATCTATAAAACAGTTTAAAAATACGATGTAATAATAACATTTTCCATTAGTCAGTGGAACAGTATCGACGACATGATAAAGCAATATGTGCTAATTAATTGACATGACAAACAAAGCAATATGTGATAATTAATTGACCATGAAGTGTTTATTTTGTCCATCAACGAGTGCAGCAGGTACAAAGAGAAGACAAGCTGCAATCAGGAAGAAGATAAATGATACAGAAAACCAAGACAGATATATTGAAAAATAAGTTAAAAGGAGGAATGGAAGAAAATGAAGGAAATATATACCTGGACAGCGTTAGAAAGAAGCTCCATTTTAAAGAAACTTGCAACAAAAATGGTTACAAATTCAACAGAAAACCTTGAATTCCTTGAAGTTTAATATTACAAACGACGGTCTCCCTGAGAAAGAAGTATATCTCAACAATCCAATTGACAACAGAAACGGTAAACTATAGATATCATTGGAAAGATTAGATTATATTGTTGTGTATCACAGTGCTTCCAATGAACTAAAAATAAAAACCCAGTATTTTCTGCTACATAAACAACAAGAATAAAACAAGGACTGTTTGAAAAGTATTGATTCTTTTTATACCCTTGAAATAAATATGAATATATTCAAAAATGGAATCACTGCAAATGGTCAATGTTTGAAACACAACTCTAAAGTTCTCTTCACGCCGATCAATAATTATGCTTTGTATATAACCAACTGCAAGTCAAAGTTGTTAGCATTCATTGGTCAGAGATCTATTAAATCAAATACACATTGTGGGTTTTTGAAACATGAAAATGTAGACATTTTTTTTCTCGATCAGATCAATAACACCAAAACATTACTCTAAGGATTATTATTCGTGCTTGAAATAAATAAATGAATTTCTAGCTGATCTATTCTAATGGAATTTTAAGATTCCGCAATTACTTCAGTCAATTGGGGGATTTCCAAATATGCAAATAATCGAAGAGAATTGTGGGAAAACAAAGAAATGTAACTATTAGCAACAACCATACACTATTAATGTCAATCGAGACATGATAGCACATCACATAGATCATTTTGCGTATGATTTGTAAGCAAGATAGATATGATAGTGATGTACATACGTGAACGTAGCTAGATCATGGCAAAAACAGACGACAGCTTAAATCGGGCTCTCCCCGCCTCATCAGCAGTAAGCTGTCCCAATATTAATACGGCGTGCATGGTTATCATTAAAAAAAAATTTCAAAGGTTCTATTTCTGGAGTTCAACAGATTCTGTGAATTTTAGCAAGAAATTTAACAACAACAAAAATTACAGACATTGCCACTTTTCCGATCAACAATAATCACGTGATCTTGTTAAATTAACTTGTGCAGCTACTAGTAGGTTTCTGCAGAGAGGTGTTATTGCCAGCTACTAGTAGGTTTCTGCAGAGAGGTGTTATTGCCAGCTACTAGTAGGTTTCTGCAGAGAGGTGTTATTGCCAGCTACTAGTAGGTTTCTGCAGAGAGGTGTTATTACCAGCTACTAGTAGGTTTCTGTAAATAGGTGTTATTACCAAAGAGGTGTTATTGCCAGATACTAATAGGAATATGCAGAGAGGTGTTATTGGCAGAGAGGTGTAATTACCAGATACTAATAGGAGTATGCAGAGAGGTTTTATTGTCAGAGAGGTGTTATTACCAGATACTAGTAGGAGTATGCAGTGAGGTGTTATTGCCAGATACTAATAGGAGTATGCAGAGAGGTGTTATTTCCCGCTACTACTAGGTTATGTAGAGAGGTACTATTGCCAGCTACTAGTAGGTTTCTGCAGAGAGGTGTTATTGCCAGAGATGTGTTATTGCCAGCTACTAGTACGTTTCTGTAGAGAGGTGTTATCGCCAGAGATGTGTTATTGCCAGCTACTAGTATGTTTCTGCAGAGAGGTGTTATTGCCAGAGATGTGTTATTGCCAGCTACTAGTAGGTTTCTGTTGAGAGGTGTTATTGTCAGCTACTAGTAGGTTTCTGCAGATCGGTGTTATTGCCAGAGATGTGTTATTGCCAGCTACTAGTATGTTTCTGTAGAGAGGTGTTATTGCCAGCTACTAGTATGTTTCTGTAGAGAGGTGTTATTGCCAGCTACTAGTATGTTTCTGCAGATCGGTGTTATTGCCAGCTACTAGTATGTTTCTGTAGAGAGGTGTTATTGTGAGCTACTAGTATGTTTCTGCAGATCGGTGTTATTGCCAGAGATGTGTTATTGCCAGCTACTAGTATGTTTCTGCAGATCAGTGTTATTGCCAGAGATGTGTTATTGCCAGCTACTAGTATGTTTCTGCAGATCGGTGCTATTGCCAGCTACTAGTATGTTTCTGTAGAGAGGTGTTATTGTGAGCTACTAGTATGTTTCTGCAGATCGGTGTTATTGCCAGAGATGTGTTATTGCCAGCTACTAGTAGGTTTCTGCAGAGAGGTGTTATTGCCAGAGATGTGTTATTGCCAGCTACTAGTATGTTTCTACAGAGAGGTGTTATTGCCAGAGATGTGTTATTGCCAGCTACTAGTATGTTTCTGCAGATCGGTGTTATTGCCAGAGATGTGTTATTGCCAGCTACTAGTAGGTTTCTGCAGAGAGGTGTTATTGCCAGGGATGTGTTATTGCCAGCTACTAGTAGGTTTCTGCAGAGAGGTGTTATTGTGAGCTACTAGTAGGTTTCTGCAAAGAGGTGTTAATGGCAGAGAGAAGTTATTGCCAGTAGGAGTATGCAGAGAGGTGTTATTGCCAGATACTAGTAGGTTTCTGCAGAGAGGTGTTATTGCCAGAGATGTTATTGCCAGATACTAGTAGACTTGTGCAGAGAGGTGTTATTGCCAGATACATAAGACTTTGGGAGATAATAATTTCAAAGGTATTAAACGCAGAGAGAACAAGTTGACAATACATTAACAACTAATGACCGAAGTGGCAATGGATGATGTAGCAAAATCTCAGGTCTGCAGAAACAGATCGATGAAAACAGAACAAGTACTGTGTGTGCTCAAGACATGTTTGAACAACGATTTAACTCATTGTCCAACGCTATGCAAGACTTGCCAACATTAAGAGAAAGATCAGGTGAGATGCCTAAGATTCAACAATATTCACTGTTATGTATGATGTTTATATACCTAACTTTTGTCAATGATTGTAAGTTGTATGATTATTTGCCAATACATACATTACTGTTGTCCAGTTGTTTACATAGTATTTTCATGGCCATTTCGCAATTAGACTGTTGTGACATGTGTCAGGTAGGCCAGTATTTTCATAGGCATTTCACAATTAGACTGATGTGACATAAGTCATGTAGGCATATGTATTTATATACAGATTTTGGTAAACAAATTCATTCCTATTCTAGAATTCCGGTTCTAAAACATCAATCTGTAAGGAGTCTGTTTTCGTTGTGTTGTTGAAATCAGATATAATTTGAGAGGAATTATTTATTTACAATATTTATTGGAAATACTAAAGTGCTCATTGACTTTTGGATTAATACATGATATTGGGATTTATGTGAACGCATTCAAATACATTCTGGATTACATCTTTGTGACACATCAGGACATTCAATTATATTTGAATTCATTCGGATCATTCTATTATTTTGGACTTGTGATTAGGACATTTAGGATTATTTGGAATTTAACTCACAAATCGTAAGTGTCTTTTGAATTTTTACTTTAATTGTCTGGAAATAAATTGCTTGTTGATTTTACTTACATTGTTGGTTTCCCTTTCTTTCTGTTACATATTTTTAAGACCTAGAGTCGTAACATCACAGTAAATCGAACAGAGGATAAACAGTGTTATAAATGCTTTGTAACGTGCAAATAAACAAATATCCGGAAGACTGTCGTACTTTGCTATCTCATCTGGAACAGTTACAGAAAGATTTGAATGAAAAATGAAAAGTCCAGATATTATAAAGGTAATGCGTGATTTTCGCACAACAAATACTGACTTAAACAACAATATAACTCCCAACGCTAATACTCTGTAAGAGTTTTAAAAGAAGAAAGATTTAACCGAATTAACCAAAAGAATAGAGACAAAAAAATTTGTATAAAAGCTTGATAAAAGTTATGAAAACAACTTAGGATTTATCTATTGCAGATTTGAGTGAGAAGATCAAAACGATAACAGATGTTACATTTACTGTATTTTTACAACAAATTACATGCTTAAGTAGGACAATCAAACACACAGCTAAAATATTTTGATCTATACAAAATGAACAACATCGGTATTGTACATGGCAGTATTGATAAAATAGAAAACAGGATGAAGTGAATGAGCAAAGATTTAACTGCTTTAAAACAAAAGTTTATAGCGGAAACAGATGCAATCAAAACTTAAGTAGATAAAAAGACTCGCATTAAGTGGAAGAATTGCTAGATTTAATACCGAAATAAACGAAAACATAGAGGCATTCAAAACTGAATTAAACACGGAAGTTGGCATAAAATGTCTTGCATTAAGGGTTGAATTAATAAGGATAATGGATAATAATAATTAGGGAGTTGAAGAGAAAGTCAAACTAACGCCTAGATATATATAGATGTAAACTGTTTCAGTGTTTCTGTATATTTTGTCATCGTTAAGACTTTGGGTTTTTTGTTCTACAGACTCACATGAATCAACAGCTGTCTGCAAACCGGATTGTCCTTTCAACCTTTATTACTTTTCCTCTATGTATTCTTTTAAGTTACAATTAAACTGGAATCTACAAAAGGTCCCAAACTATTACTACCAAGGTGAAAGATTCGAACAAACCTGATATCTAATAGGCTGTAGCTCATTGAACGATGATCTCTTCAAAAATAATTTGCCATTAAACAGTAATTTTTCATGCGATGAACCAGAAACTGCAAAACAATTTCATTTAGATTGTACAAAATATGTCGTCATTAGGAACCGTACATACAGGAACATCATCCCAAAATATGTTGTCATTAGGAACCGTACATATAGGAACATCATCCCAAAATATGTTGTCATTAGGAACCGTACATATAGGAACATCATCCCAAAATATGTTGTCATAAGGAACCGTACATATAGGAACATCATCCCAAAATATGTTGTCATTAGGAACCGTACATATACTAACATCATCCCAAAATATGTTGTCATTAGGAACCCGTACAATCAGGAACATCATCCCAAAATATTGACGCATCTTCGTTACTAATGGGTAACCCCATGCAATGGCTTGATGCCAATTTAGAGATTTGTGTAACCTTTTTAAATCCTCACACTTTCTTGATACCATTCTGGTTCGTATCTTTAGGTACTACACATACATCACCAGAGATGAAGTTAAAAGTCACTTACTCACCACCCACCATTCCTATTCATCACCCATGTTTTCATATTTTGTTTATTAGTATGTTGGAAACTTGTTTCAGCCGTTCATGGTATGTGCAATTATCTTTAAATATTTTATTATCTTCTACCAATATTCACAATTATCAGTCTATGTAAATTGTTAATGAGGAGTAAGCTCGAAACAAACGTAATGACGTCATATCTTATGTTCCTTCTATGATGATGTTTGCAAATTAATACTGTTTAAACCAATAGCCTTGCGCATAGGCACGCCACGTCAGCCGACCCAGGATTGTTAACAAAACGTACAATCATCCATAAAATTCAAACAATAATAAAGAATGCAGTCCTTGATTTATTAAAATTCAAACAATAATAAAGAATGCAGTCCTTGATTTATTAAAATTCAAACACTGTTTAGATTGTAAACCTTATCATAATAGGCTCACTACATCTGCAACAAGCTGGTAAATAGATTCTTTATTTTCTTTAGTATAACATGTACATGAAGAACAATCACTATAACAATGGAAGATCTAATGATACTAATTAATTCATTATGATTATATCGTACGGATGATCCAATTTTGCAAAAATCTATCTACAATACATACAATTACTTATGAGACAATCACAGGATCTCTTAAAATACATACCAAACATTTTACTAAAGTATACATTTTTAAAATCATTTTAATGAACTCAGCACACTTAAAGATTGATGGTCAGTCTCAATAATACTTAATACCTATGTATATAATACTTAATACCTATGTATATAATACTTAATACTTATGTATATAATACTTAATACGTATGTATATAATACTTAATACCTATGCATATATTACGTAATACTTATGTATATAATACTTAAAACCTATGCATATAATGCGTAATATTTATGTATATAATACTTAATACTTATGTATATAATACTTAATACTTATGTATATAATACTTAATACCTATGCATATATTACGTAATACTTATGTATATAATACTTAAAACCTATGCATATAATGCGTAATACTTATGTATATAATACTTAATACTTATGTATATAATACTTAATACCTATGCATATATTACGTAATACTTATGTATATAATACTTAAAACCTATGCATATAATGCGTAATACTTATGTATATAATACTTAATACTTATGTATATAATACTTAAACCCTATGCATATAATGCGTAATACTTATGTATATAATACTTAATACTTATGTATATAATACTTAATACTTATGTATATAATACGTAATACTTATGTATATAATACTTAATACTTATGTATATAATACTTAAAACCTACGCATATAATGCGCAATACTTATGTATATAATACCTAATACTTATGTATATAATACTTAAAACCTATGCATATAATGCGTAATACTTATGTATATAATACTTAATACTTATGTATATAATACTTAATACCTATGTATATAATACGTAATACTTATGTATATAATACGTAATACTTATGTATATAATACTTAATACTTATGTATATAATACTTAATACTTATGTATATAATACTTAATACTTATGTATATAATACTTAATACTTATGTATATAATACTTAATACCTATGCATATATTACGTAATATTTATGTATATAATACTTAATACTTATGTATATAATACTTAATACCTATGTATATAATACTTAATACTTATGTATATAATACTTAATACTTATGTATATAATACTTAATACCTATGTATATAATACTTAATACTTATGTATATAATACTTAATACTTATGTATATAATACTTAATACCTATGTATATAATACTTAATACCTATGTATATAATACTTAATACTTATGTATATAATACTTAATACTTATGTATATAATACTTAATACTTATGTATATAATACTTAATACCTATGTATATAATACTTAATACTTATGTATATAATACTTAATACCTATGTATATAATACTTAATACCTATGCATATAATGCGTAATACTTATGTATATAATACTTAATACTTATGTATATAATACTTAAAACCTATGCATATAATGCGTAATACTTATGTATATAATACTTAATACTTATGTATATAATACTTAATACCTATGTATATAATACGTAATACTTATGTATATAATACGTAATACTTATGTATATAATACTTAATACTTATGTATATAATACTTAATACTTATGTATATAATACTTAATACTTATGTATATAATACTTAATACTTATGTATATAATACTTAATACCTATGCATATATTACGTAATACTTATGTATATAATACTTAATACTTATGTATATAATACTTAATACTTATGTATATAATACTTAATACTTATGTATATAATACTTAATACTTATGTATATAATACTTAATACCTATGTATATAATAATTAATACCTATGTATATAATACTTAATACTTATGTATATAATACTTAATACTTATGTATATAATACTTAATACCTATGTATATAATACTTAATACTTATGTATATAATACTTAATACTTATGTATATAATACTTAATACCTATGTATGTAATACTTAATACATATGTATATAATACTTAATACCTATGTATATAATACTTAATACTTATGTATATAATACTTAATACTTATGTATATAATACTTAATACCTATGTATATAATACTTAATACTTATGTATATAATACTTAATACCTATGTATATAATACTTAATACTTATGTATATAATACTTAATACTTATGTATATAATACTTAATACCTATGTATATAATACTTAATACTTATGTATATAATACTTAATACTTATGTATATAATACTTAATACTTATGTATATAATACTTAATACCTATGTATATAATACTTAATACCTATGTATATAATACTTAAAACCTATGCATATAATGCGTAATACTTATGTATATAATACTTAATACTTATGTATATAATACTTAATACTTATGTATATAATACGTAATACTTATGTATATAATACTTAATACTTATGTATATAATACTTAAAACCTATGCATATAATGCGTAATACTTATGTATATAATACTTAATACTTATGTATATAATACTTAATACTTATGTATATAATACGTAATACTTATGTATATAATACTTAATACTTATGTATATAATACTTAAAACCTATGCATATAATGCGTAATACTTATGTATATAATACTTAATACTTATGTATATAATACTTAATACTTATGTATATAATACTTAATACCTATGTATATAATACGTAATACTTATGTATATAATACGTAATACTTATGTATATAATACTTAATACTTATGTATATAATACTTAATACTTATATATAATACTTAATACCTATGTATATAATACTTAATACCTATGTTTATAATACGTAATACTTATGTATATAATACTTAATACTTATGTATATAATACTTAATACCTATGTATATAATTCTTAATACCTATGTATATAATACTTAATACTTATGTATATAATACTTAATACCTATGTATATAATACTTAATACCTATGTATATAATACTTAATACCTATGTATATAATACGTAATACTTATGTATATAATACTTAATACCTAGGTATCAATATTTTTAGTCAAGTATTATATCATGGGCAGCTATGAAAAAAATTGTATTCATCCTCAATTTCCAGCTTACTGGGGAAAAAACCCAGACCCTCAATTTCTGCTCATTCTATTGTTTCAATCTCTTCATGTTTCATTTTCATAGATCTGTAAAACTAAAATGAGATCGCTCATCTGGCAGATCCTGGTCAAAATGCAATATAAAGATTTCCTTGTCAAAATTAGTCAGATTTATCAAGATCTCTTGAGAAAAGGTTATTTGATTTTACGTAACAATGTCTATATTGAATGGCAGGTCAGAATCACAAGTAGACATTTGAAAGAGCAAATTAGATCTAGAAAGTCACCACCACCCCCACCCCGACAAAAAAAAAACATGTTCTCCTCACAAACATTCTTTTACAAAGTATAATCCAAATTAGCTTAGTCATTAAGTAGACATCCAAAATATGTTTTCGAGCCGGTTGCTATGAAAGCCACTTCGTTGCTAGGAAAGAAAATCTTTGACACAGTTTTGATAATAGATCTTCTCAAGTTTTATCATGATTAGCGCAGTCCTTCTGGAGAAGAAATTAAAACTAGGCTCGTCGCCTGTTTTACGTTGAAACCTCACCGTTGCTACATAAGCCAACATAAACACAAGTTAAATAGACATGTGCATACGGAATATTCCTTCTAAGTTTGATCAAAGTTGTCACAGCCGTTCGAGAAAAAGATATTTTCCGTCTCATAGCAATGGAAACCACGCCTGATTGCTACGAAAGTCCCACGATTACATTGGAAATCACGCCTGATTGCTACGAAAGTCACACGATTGCAATGGAAACTACGCCTGATTGCTACGAAAGTCACGCGATTGCAATGGAAACTACGCCTGATTGCTATGAAAGTCACACGATTGCAAGGCGAGTCACTCAAGACACAAATTTAATACAGCATTTCTAAAGAACCTTATTAATTAGTTTCATAAAAACTGGCCCAGTTTCTCTTGAAACGAAGTCAAAAACGTTTCTTTCTTGTAAAACCTGATTGCTATGAAAATTATATAAGGATTCACGCCATAAACAGTTTAAATAGAGCATATCAAAAGGAAGAAAGGAACACTCTTAACATGTTTGATGAAAATTTTGGGGGGTGGGTTGGTGGAGTATAACCTTTGTGAAGTCACTTAGTTGCTTGGAGAGCCTACTAGTACACGCAAGTTTGGTAGAAAATATCCTAGATAAAGTTCCTACAATGTTTGTTCAAAGTTTGGTCAGCCGTTCTAGATATGCAGGAAAGAATAGTATTTTTTTTTTTTTTTTTTTTTACTTAGACGCTTGAAAGCCACGAGATTCCTAGAGAAGCCACTCTTGTCGAAATTTTGGTAGAGCATGTGCCATTGCATAAACAAATACAGGTAATTTTTTAATACTGTCACACTATAGATTATAATTCCTGTGGAAAAAACAAGTTGTACCAGAATGTTTATGTAAGACACGTGGGCAGATTGGGATTACTATTTTCAAAAAGTGGCTACATAGGGAACAAACCGTTCGTAACAGCAGTCCTTCACTGCAATACACGATTTGTGTTTCTTTGTTTGTTGTTGTTGTTTTGTTTATTTTTTTTTATTTTTTTGTCATGGCGTGTTTTGAAAAAGATAAAGAAAAATTAAATGTTTCCTAATATGTTGTACATGCAGGCGTATTATGCGGCTCGGTGACAAAACAAAGATTCTTGAGTACGAGGTTATGTATTTTCATAACATATGTACAAGTTCTAAATGTGTATTGACTTACAAATAATACTTTGGAAATTGGGCATGCAGGTTATAGTGTCTTAATTAGCTTCCCGATGGAAAAAAGACTTGCAGCTGTGAATTTTAACTATAACGTTCAGCAACAATACTTCTTTATATTAGCCCACTATTTTTACAAATATGCCTTCCTTGTTCCGTAATCACGACTGTCTATAATAGAGATAATATATTTTTAAAATCTAGTATGTGTCAAGTGGCGTAACTTCAAATTGTGCCTCCACCCCCGCAAACATCTAGAGTGGGCCCCCATCAAATTAATGTAAAGCGGGATTTTGCCCCCTCCTTGCGCCCACCCACCCCGTCTGCACTGCAGAGGCGGTAGATACACCACTAAATGTGTCAAAAAAGTCTAAATTTACTTCCAGGTATACAAAAAATAAATTTTGTCGAATTTTTTAAAACTGTTTGAGATTTTATAGAAGCTTTTCTTCCAAGAAGTAGATTTTAGTTGCACCAAACTGTTTGACTGTGTCCATGAGAAAGAATTTGAAAGCTGCATCCGTATGGTTGTATTTGTAAGGATTAACTTTGTTTGTTTGTTTTTATATTTTATTATTTGTTTTTATATTTTATTATTTGTTTTTATATGTTATTATTATTATTTTTAAAGGGCTTCTTAATTCTGTGAAGCAATGAAGAATTATAACAAGGACTGATTATTTCATCATTTTCATTTGATCAACCAAAGACATGTTTTTGCTTGTTTTTCACTTTATTGTAGACAAATAAATTGATTCTGTCTCATAACAAAATAAATGATACTAACATTCTGATTTTTATGTAAATCTACACATGGAACAAAATTGCTCCATACGAAAAACTGGTTTTAGATGATAACCAAGTAGTTCACCAATGGCTTTGTGATATGTTTGTTATCTTCGCAGTAAAAGAGACTCCCCCATGAGAAGTGTGTGGATAATCTGATTTCGGGTCAACGAGAAATGCCAAGAGATGGAGAATAAAAATTAATGGTATGACATTTACAAAGAGTGTTTTGGGGAGACCGGGATCGATTAAATGCTTGATTTTCTCGGTCGATGCCACTTGAGACTCTTTAATGAAGTGATCGTCCAATCAATTGCTAAAGGTCAGTGAGAAGCACGCAGTAACTAGGACAATGTGAAGATTCGAACTATCAAGATCATTGTAACCATCCTTGCTACGGGTGACATAGATACAGACAAAGAAGACAAATAGGTTAAACAAAATACTAAAAGAAGCCATTCTTGTGTTGCTTACGAAGAAAAGGCAAGATATAAACATTACCGTTCACACGGCGTTGTAGTTGTTGTCCTTGCCGTTGTTATTGTTTCCGCAGGCCTCAAAGTTATTGTGTGAGTTGAAAATTGCAATTTAACTCAATTTTTCTGAAATATTTGTATGTAAAGCTAGAACAACTGATTGGTGCATTCGTCTTAAGAAGTTCTACACGCTTTTAGTAAAGTGAGTTACAGTGACTCACTTTAGCGCTCCAGCGATTACGATAAGTGTCTTTCTTTTAATAAAGCTTTCTTTTTCTCTGATGCTGTTGCATACATGTATGGTCATCAAACTCGATAAATGCGTGCTCTTTGGGGGCTAATATCAGCATCTACAAAAACCCACTTGCTTCAATCTGATGACTATTTTTGCTATTTTATATTATTTGTTATTATTGATATCAAATCTGGCCCGCCATAGCAAATGAGTTTGACACCCCTGCTGTAGACAATGACCGGAGAAAATTCTGGTAATCTTTAGCACAGTGTCAAAGGTTACTGGACAAAATTCTGGTAATCTGGACAAAATTCTGGTAATCTTTAGCACAGTGTCAAAGGTTACTGGACAAATTTCTGGTAATCTTTAGCACAGTGTCAAAGGTTACTGGACAAAATTCTGGTAATCTTTACCACAGTGTCAAAGAAATAGCAGATTTAGTAATTAGAATCATGACAAAAGTGTTAAAGGAAATAGAAGATTTAGTAATTAGAATCACGACGGAAGTGTCAAAGAAATAGCAGAGTTAGCAATTATAATCATGACAAAAGCGTATGACATTTTCTTTAAAAAAAAACAACGTTTGCTAAGCATACATGGAATCGTGTTCTGATTGCTTGATCTACATATATTCCCTAGAATGGAACCTGAAGTAATCTTGGTCCTGGAACCAGGAAAACCACTTTGAAACAAATGGTTTCAAATTGTTATTTACCCAATGAAAACATTATTGCAGCCGTACTTCCTGTGTATGTTTGTCTTATTAGCAAAAGTGAAGGAGATGCTATGAGATCTTTACAAGCACAATGCTTACTGATGATGAAGATACAAGGTAAATTCAAGATGTCTTTATACATTGAATTCGACTGATTTAAACATGCTAATGCTGGTGAATGAATAAAACTCTGCGTTAATGACAGATTAGGGATATTTTAAAAGTAATCAATGCTCATTTTATGATTGCTCTGAGATATTTTTGAAGCCTTTTTATGAGACCATAACATGATCTATGCGACAGGTACACGAGTCACCATTAAGAGCTTATACTAAATCCTCGCCCTCTCCTCCTCTTGCGGACTAGGGGATGTAGAATAGGCCTGGTGCGCTCTCTTGCATGTCGTAAGCGACTACTATTAGAGGCACGAACCGCTGTGGTTCAGTGGTGAGCGTTCATGACTCGCGACTGAAAGGGCGACGGTTCAAGTCTTACCATCAGGTCAACCCGGGTCGGTAACTGTGGTGTCCTTAGGCAAGGCACTTTACTCCTTTACTCCAATTGCCTCGGCACTAAATAACCTACTTGTGTTGCTGTGCCGTAAAACGCCAAAACACCCAACACTCCACAAAAGCCATATTTTTGTCTCTGACATCATCAACGGTATTAACGAATCAGAGGTTGTTTTGGGTTCATATGAACACATAAATAGAATTCTTAAACTTTGTATGCCCTTGGTTTTTGAAGAAGTATTTCTCAGTAAAATAATATTTATTTCCCGATTTTCAGAGCTGTATTTTAAGTAATGCGGACGTTCACGAAGTAAGTTGATTATTGATTAAAGTATCAAGGACGAGGACAGAGTAAACCAACTGTTGTCATCTACCGGAAACAGATTTATATCCCGTATGTTAAAGTTACACATAGCCTGAAGCGTGTGTTTGTATTTGCCAGACAGCTTGATTTCATGTTTGTAATGTATGATCTTTGCTGTAATAAAAAAGCACTGATCACTTAATTTTGTTTTTTATTCTGAAAATAGCAAAACAAGTTCGATTTGCAAGTGTGGTTGAAGCCGCACACTCAAATTTACTTGCAGTGAAGATATGTGTTTAAACCGGAAGAAAGTAAGAGCTTTAGTTCTCTTACTGGTTACATCGATGCTGTAAACGAGTTTTATCTTAGTTATGCTTATCAATGTATACATGTACTAGCATAATTACAATCGGAGCAATCTCGGTCCTTTCTGTCAATCTAGATAAAAAGAAGAAAAAACATCGGATGTATACGACGGATTGATTTTCCCAAAGTGGTGGGGTGGTAGTGGTGGTGAATAAATAACCAAACAGCACCAAATTCTTGTGCAACAAAACTATTACATAGCCTACGATCTGCTTCCTGAACGTATATGGCCAAATAACAAGTCAATGAAACCTATATTGTTAACTGAAATTAATTTTTGAATATTTTGTTTTTAAATGAATCAATACGATAGTTTTCATATACACAGTGATGTAGTATTTATCACGTGATCCCGTCATGTGATATGGTTATTTCTTATGAATGAAATTCAAAATGACTACCTCTGAGGTATCTTTTTTTTTTTTTTTTTTTCATGGAAATAGCTCAGGATGCTCTGACTGGCATAATTATATACTACCAATAGTCAAAATACAAAATACAGCTGCTAAACAAGTGTATAGCCTTTGTATCGAGAAGAGACAACTGGAATTCGACAGATGTTTTCCATATTAATATAGTACAGGTAGCGTCAGACGCGTGACCGTTGATAAATTAGAAGTACCTCATACACATACTTGAGGGAATCAGATCAATTTAGTTCTTAGTTCTTTACCCCATGCAGCTTTGTAGTAATGAAGTTTCACTCCAACAATCATTGTGATTTTGCTTTGGATTTATCAATCAGACAGCTGTTACTTTACCTTGAAACCAGCTGCGACAATAAGGTACAACAATTTTCAGCCCGTGATCAAATAAAGCTTTGAGAAAAAACGATACCGAAAACTTTGTTTGTTGTTCGATATACCCAAAGATAAATACTGGATTATACATTAATCGAATAAAGCTATTAAGGGATAAAGGCAACGAAAATGTGTTTGTTGTTCGCACTACCGTAAGTGAAATATCGAAATCAAACTCTGCATGCGGCTTGTTGCCTTTTATTCTTAAACAGAGATTATTTAAGTTTGTATGGAGTTAATGAAACGCTCGTGAATACGCTAACCGTTATATATAACATTGTATAAACGTCCAATGAGAATTAAATTTAATACATATTGCGGGGAATATGTATATATTATTTTTGCTCGGGACGTGAAATAATGTTGAACAAATATATTACATTTGTTGAACGAGTTCGACATTTAAACATGCCACCATTATTTAACGCGACGCTCATGAATCTTGCCATGCAATTATTTTAAAAATAAAGCAAACTCTGCTGGCAATCAGAGATATGTTGCTTTGATCTGATACTATTTACACTGTATATGTCTAGGCCCCATACACACCGTACTGTATATGTCTAGGGCCCATACACACCGTACTGTATATGTCTAGACCCCATACACACCGTGCTGTATATGTCTAGGCCCCATACACACCGTACTGTATATGTGTAGGGCCCATACACACCGTACTGTATATGTCTAGGCCCCATACACACTGTACTGTATATTTCTAGGCCCATTACACACAGTACTGTATATGTCTAGGCCCCATACACACCGTACTGGATATGTCTAGGGCCCATACACACCGTACTCTGTATATGTCTAGGCCCCATACACCCCGTACTGTATATGTCTAGGGCCCATACACACCGTACTCTGTATATGTCCAGGGCCCATACACACCGTACTGTATATGTCTAGGCCCCATACACACCGTACTGTATATGTCTAGGCCCCATACACACCGTACTGTATATGTCTAGGGCCCATACACACCGTACTGTATATGTCTAGGCCCCATACACACCGTACTGTATATGTCTAGGCCCCATACACACCGTACTGTATATGTCTAGGGCCCATACACACCGTACTGTATATGTCTAGGCCCCATACACACCGTACTGGATATGTCTAGGCCCCATACACACCGTACTGTATATGTCTAGGCCCCATACACACCGTACTGTATATGTCTAGGCCCCATACACACCGTACTGTATATTTCTATGCCCATTTGACACAGTACTGTATATGTCTAGGCCCCATACACACCGTACTGTATATGTGTAGGCCCCATACACACCGTAAAGCAATGTCTAGACCCCATACACACCGTAAAGCAATGTCTAGGGCCCATACACACCGTGCTGTATATGTCTAGGCCCCAGACACACCGTACTGTATATGTCTAGGGCCCATACACACCGTACTGTATATGCCTAGGCCCCATAAACACCGTACTGTATATGTCTAGGCCCCACACACACCGTACTGTATATGTCTAGGCCCCATACACACCCTACTGTATATGTCTAGGCCCCATACACACCGTACTGTATATGTCTAGGGCCCATACACACCGTACTGTATATGTCTAGGCCCCATACACACCGTACTGTATATGTCTAGGCCCCATACACACCGTACTGTATATGTCTAGGGCCCATACACACCGTACTGTATATGTCTAGGCCCCATACACACCGTAAAGCAATGTCTAGGCCCCATACACACCGTAAAGCAATGTTTATGAACCTTGTTGTATATATTCTGTACTGCAAGCACCTATTGATAAACCTCAACTGTGAGAGCAATGAACAGTTGTTCCATACAGGTCACAAGTTCCTTCATTTTCATCTGTGCTAAAATGATAGCAGCCAATGGGTGTAAACAAGTAGGCTAGGAGTCTGTGGGACGGACACCACCACCCCACCCCCCAATCCGACCTTGGAAGCAGTACTGTTTTTGACCATCCCCTGCTACAAGCAATTTAATGTCCTATGAGATTAGGAGAGCTTGCATTACATGTTTTTGTATGCTGAACAAACGAGTATTTATATTATATACAATAAAACCCCTCAAAACCGAGCCCTTGGTATACCGAAATCATGTAAAGATCGAAATTTTTATTTGGTCACGAATTTTTCCTTCTTCGCGATCATCATTTTTCTTCCCCAGTAATGTGAAACCACTCTACTCTGAAAGCCAAAACAAATTTTCGGTCCCAAATTTCAATTTTACACTAAAACAAACCCCATAAAACCGAAACTCACTTCAAACTAGGACATTTATTTTAGCTGCTAAACGCCATAAAACGTTGATATTTGTGGTCCAGCAATAGCCTGTGGTCATGCGTTGCGTAAAAACACCTGGGTCAGATTATTTACAGTTAGCAAATACTGTAGTAGGATTTTTGGCGAGTCAATCACCCGGAAATGTCCCAGAGCACGCGAGATAAAGACAATACTCAACACACGCGCAAATACAAATTAGGGCCGATAATAAGCTAATCCGAAGTCATTGCACCTTAAAGAAGGGCTAGATTTTAAGTTATATTGGTAATAAGTAAGTGTTTGTCGTGTATGATGTTATTCCTTTGCATTAATGATCAACATAACTTTGTGTTTAAATTAAATACCTGGACTTTAATTACGTGACAAACATTAACGTTATTTTTGGTTTTGAACACTTTCGGATATTTTTTAAAACTATGATTTAATGCTGGTATCAATGATTATGTGCTTGTACATCTATTTAAATATAAAAAGACATTTATTTCACGTCAGCGATACCCTCAGTAAACCGAAAACCTCTCAAAACCGAAAATTAAATTTGGTCCTAGGGGTTTTCGGTTTTGAGGGGTTTGATTGTATTTCGTAATGAGATACCTAAATCTATCATGTGAAAACAAAGTGTTATTGCCACTGTGGCTAGATCACCCATGGAACTACTTTCTTTTTCCATTTAGAAAATATATCTGCCTTTTCATATGATATATTTCCATATTAACGCTTTGTTCTTCCATTCATTCATTCATTTTTCTCCTCCTCCTCCTCCTCTCTCTCTCTCTCTCTCTCTCTCTCTCTCTCTCTCTCTCTCTCTCTCTCTCTCTCTCTCTCTCTCTCTCTCTCTCTCTCTCTCTCTCTCTCTCGCCGGATGAACAGATTTTAAAATGTTAACACTGTACATTTTTGTAAGCAAAGAGGTGACATAAACAATGCCTGAATACAAACTCCAAACAACAACAAGTAGGCCAGAAGCATTGGCTTATTAAAAATGCTTTTCCATTTGAATGGTGCAAATTGTCATTGATAGATCTTACTTGACCTGTTTCTATTCGATGTTCAGTGTCACCCACAACGCTACGAGTTATAGGGCAAAACTCTGGATTAAATATCATAGTAAAACTTGTTTAATTATTGACTCTAACTCTTGTCAATTTCATGACTATGTTTAAAAACGATGGAGAAATCGGGAATGGGTGAGAATTTATTGTAAAGCGAAATTAGGTGACTACCCAAATTTGGGTGCGGCGTCTGTTACAGAACTAGACTGCAAGCTTACCAGGACCATATCATTCATATTTCAATGCTGAAATAAACAAAATAAATATAAGCGAAATCATAAAAGGAAAACTCAAAATCATTTAATTTAAAGATGTTACGCTCTGAAGGATGTCTGATCCAACTGCTCTATGACGATGCTAACTCCTCCCGAACAATGTTAACTGTATAAATCCTCGCAAGAAATGTGTGACGAAAATAAAAATCGTTTCATTTTTCCTATGAAACAGCCATTAATTGGACAAAAGACACAATTTGAAATATTTATGTAGGAGAGAAATTTGTTAAAGTCCCTGCCTAAAGTATTGTAAAATTTTGGCATTTCTTTTTATCGATGTAGTAATGCAGCTTAGTTGTCTATTGTGTTAACCTTTTTAGCACAAAATGCAAATTGACGTTTTCCTGCTTCAAAAATATATCGTGACGATGTAATGTTTCTCATTAACTTGTAAAATATTTCGTTATATCTACTCAAAAAGTACATATATATTTTTTCTTAAGACTGCCACTTTGTAACATCCAAAACTAGACCGTGTAGTCTACATAGTCAATAAGTACTTTTATTTTATAGCTTCTTAGTTTGCTTTGTTTCTATTGGTTAAATCACCAAAAGCTGTCTTTGCTAAAACATAACATCCTCACGTGCGCACGCAATTTAGAAAAGGACGTGTTGAATAAGAAAGAATTCTAAATATCTTTCATATTGTTTTCTGACATTAGCCTGATGTCTTTGCCTTTTTTTTTTCTTTTGAAGTATTTACCATTTGCATATGATTTAAAACTATAGAACTCAGAAAGTGACATTTCTCACCCCATTTCTCACTCAAACTGAAGGTCAGTTTATGCTTTGACCTCACACTACGAGAACTGTACTTTTTATATTTGTCCACCATGACAACCATGTGAGTATTGCATTTAACGCACACAAAGCTCGCATAGAGAAATAATCTTCAAAGTCTCTTATAATGAATAAAATTCCGCTTCTTTAACAATTTTGTAAACTATTTTGGTCAGGCTGTACCATTTTTAGCAGATACATGTGGAATTATAATAACCTACCCTTTACTAGTTTTAGTTACTTTTACATCGTTTACTATTCTGCTACGAATGCTCATGTAAACAGCAGTGGGGTGTAGGTGTTTGTTGGTTGCTTTCTAACATCACTTCTAACACATTATAGGATATAACATGCTAAGGAAATGGGAGCTAAGTGTCTTTCCCAAGAACACACTGTTTCTGTCACTGCTTAATAAATGCAACGTTGGTTGTTATGTGAATTAACACTGACTATTTTCGTTACAGATGCATCCTTTTTAACTAAATTACTTGTCATTTAGTAAATAAGTGTACTCGTTTATATTTCTTTCAATTAGGGGATAACAGTCCCATATTGGAGAAATTGGGGATGTTAATGGTGGATTACTGTTGCAAATTTGAATCTTCCAGGCGAAGCGTTAGCGCTGCCGCCAATTGTGACGTTCGACCAATTAGAATATGCGTTACATTTGCAGGAGTGTTAGAATGATGATTTAGCTGTTTACGGGTCATTGTAACACACTGATCAAAGTTTTTCACTTAATAAAGGTGTTGCCGGACTCACAGTACTAATTCAGCTCCCATAGTAAATCTATGGAAACACCATGATGTTAAAAATTCAAAAACTTTATATTTCTGAATGTTCATGATCAAACCTATATTTCTCAGTATAGACCAATCCTTGATGCAAGCTTCTGTGTAGAGAAAACCTACGTGTTTTCAATTCCGCACCAAACAAATCAGGTGCTAATTCAGTAATGAGTTTTCCAAAGTCAAATCTGTAAAAGGACTGAAATTCCATCAATAAAACATTGTCTCTATTTTGTTCAGTTACAAATAGGATAAGCTCTCAAAAGATTCTTTTTTTTTAAATGTTACTTTTCATTATCGACCAATCATGGTCAACGAAACCCATATATACTCTATTTTAGCTTCACCCATTTCTAGACTGGTTCCCATTCTTCCATATTATTAGTACCGTGAGTCTTGCAGACTTATTGTGATGCTTTCCATTTGTAACGCTTCTTTTATCATCGATTACAGCGAATACTTAAGGTTATTTGTAAGATGATCGAGAAGTCCGGGAAGCGGTTTTCTAACCAGCATTCAAATCGTAATACTATTGGGACTAGTCAATAATTCTTTAATCAGTTTATATTAATAAATAATTATTGTGAGCTAACCCGTATCACATGAAATTAAGTTTATTATATATGTTTACTGTGTAATAGTCAGGGCCGGATTAAGACCTTTAGAGGCCCTAAGCACTGAAAAGATTATGGTTCCCCCCCACCCACCCCGCCCCATGTAATTAAAAAAAACAAACTCGTAATTTCTCTTTTTTTTTTCTTTTTTTTTTTTGGTGCCCCTGCTTTGCTGGTGCCCTAAGCACGTGCTTAGTCTGCTTATTGGGTAATCCATCACTGGTAATAGTGGAAGTTTCTCTGTTGTTCCCGTGGATGGTTGTTTCGCCGGTCAAATTTTTTACAGCCGGTGCTATCCAGGCAAAAAAGATGAATTTCGGGTTTCAGCTTAATCGACAAAATTGTTGGGAAAGTACATAAAGTTAAGGTTACTGCTTCGTTGAGTGTGTAAAGCTTCATCTAGGCTCCGTGTTTCGTTTTGTTTGTTTGTTTTTCTCTATTTTTTTTTTTTTTTTTTTTTTTTTTTTTTTTTTTTGCAGTCTCTGTCATTTCAATTGCAATAGTTGTACTTGCATCTAAACTTCAAACCTTTTCATGTACTTTAATGATCTTTTATAGTACCCATACTATTCAGACATTCAGTCCAGTGCAATCCTATGAAAAGGGGGATTCCCTCTAGAGTAGGCCCACGAAAGGTCGTCGCGCCATCTGGAGGTGGTCACTGTGTTACGTCTCTTTGACGTACGTAGATGCGTGGAAGGAGTCTATCAGGCACATAAGGTGGACATCAAATCGTGTGTACGTGCTCAAGATCACGTGCGAATATGTACTTGTATTTGCTTTTTGTGGTATATCATACATGTATAACGACTCTTAAACCAATCAATTTCAAAAGTATAGAAATGACAGTGATTTTATATTATGTTGATAAATACTGCAGTAATATTTGTATCTTTTTCAGAAGGTGCAATTTATCAAATGTCAAATTACACGCTAATTTTAAATAAAAGAGTTGAGCAGTTCCTAAAAATTGAGAAAATTCTCAAAGTTTGACTAAGAGTAGAATCACATCCAAAATTGATGGATGAACTTAATTATAATTTTCAATGTAAATATATAAGGAATCTTGTCGTAATTTTTTCTGCCAAACGACAAGTTTAATATTTAACACATAGTCTCTGTACAAAGAAAAAAATTCAGATGTTAAGTACTACGCGTACTTTTTGTGTACATTATTCATAGAAACATCATCCAAGTCTAGCATGCAGAGTTAAATCTTGTTCCCTCGTTTGGGGGGCCCCGGTACCTGAATTGGTGGAGCGTTTGATTTGTAATCCAAGGGTCGCGGGTTCAATATCCGCCCAGGCCAGCGGTTTGTCCCTGCGAAAATCACTTAGTTCCCATTTCTTCTGGATGATATCATCAATAATGTGTTTAAAGTGCCGTTAAAACCAACAAAACAAACATTCCTTGAATATTTGTTCACCATTTGGTTGGGATGACTGTATTCGTGTGTTTGTTAAGCGGTTAAAAGCTCGGAAATTAGCTATAAAAATGTCAACTTTCTTTCGAGCTTATTGTTCGGTGTGTGTGTGTGTGCGTGTGTGTGTAAGTATGCCAAAGCACATTAGCATTAATATTGAGATTAAATGTTTTGGGGTTCAACCTATTATGTTTAAACTCTGGAATTCAGTAGGTGTTATAATGAAATGACAAGTATTAACATTGCTAAATTTGTGAGTCAAGCTTTAATCGGTTTCAAAAGACACCACGCATTCATTATTTTCCAAACACTCATCTTAACGTTTGCTCTTACGTGCTTTGTTTGCAATAAATATAAAACTAACATTTTCGATCTTTTACATACAAGAAATACCACTCAATGCATGTAGATATTTAGCGTATTTAGGGAAAGATTGAAAAAGAAACCCATGCGTTATCATTATATTTTTTCAAAAAACAGCTAGTAAATACCAAATGCAGCTGTATGAAAGTCAAGTTATTATTATTATTATTATTATTATTATTATTATTATTATTATTATTATTATTATTATTATTACTACTACTACTATTATTATTATTATTATTATTATTATTATTATTATTATTATTCATCTCTGGTTCGGGCGAGGATATCCCTGATGGCTTTTGATTTATATGTGATATACATGTGTATCTGCATTTTCAATTGAATGCTGAGTTTCTGAGTACGTAATATAAATTGTTAGTGAAATGCATTTTAATTTGCTTCACAGTGACAAGCACAAAATACAAAGTAATTGCACGTACATATTTCAACATTATAACGTTCAAATAATGATTGTATTTGTAAACCTTTACACATAGCGTGTGCAGAGCTGATTACTGTTTCGAATATTCAAATAATGATTGTATTTGTAAACCTTTACACATAGCGTGTGCAGAGCTGATTACTGTTTCGAGTATTCAACTACATTGACAGGTATATTAGGCTATCCTAGGGTATCTTATAAAATATTTAAGGATCATATGACAGTATCACTAATAAAATGGCCGGCAGCAGCTGCTCGGGAAGATTAAAAACGAATACGTCTGGTTATTCAAATATTCAAATGAACCATTTTCAGGGGTTTCTATTAGATTTTTTTAAGGGGTGTTTTCAAACGAATGAATTCTTTTGAAACTGGTTTCGAAACCACTTTTTCTGTTTGTTTTGTAGTGGAATTGTGCTTTTTTTTTTTTTTTTTTTTTTTTTTTTTTTTTGAGTTTTTGTAACGTATTCACCGCTATACTAATTGATGCATGTAGATCGGTAAGCGCGTAAACAGTGCCATAGATTACACGATCGCGTCCATTTTGTGTAAATGCGACAGTAATAACAAAACGGGCGTTGGCCTATTGAAAGATACAGAAGACCTTGAAAACCCACAGTACAGCAATACATTATTCACGCATAAGAGATATGATAAGGGAAGGTTAATTAATATGCGTAAATGATCAGACGAACAACTCGTGCCATGGATGGCGTGCCTTTTACAAGTCGCGTGCAGAACCATATCACAAATCTTACTAATACTTATTGCATGACTAATGATTTTCCTGTGTTCTGACTGATAAAATCGCATGAACATATATTTCGTGTAATATTTTATCACCCTCAACTGTGCATGCGAGCGTGATATAACTCCAGGCTCATCTGAGAGCTTAACCACTTGTGTTCTATCCAGAGCGTGATATAATTCTCCAGGCTCATCTGAGAGCTTAACCACTAGTGTTCTATCCAGAGCATCCTATATTGTACATCAGCAGATAATAGGGATTCAGCTGAGTATACCAAGTTTGATTGAACTGATAATTTAATCCTCTCTCAACTAAACATGGTGGGTTATACGTTGAATTTTCTTGTTCCTACCACAATTGTGCAAGAACTGTGTCTTCAAGTACTTTTTTGATAAAATGTATCCATTTGCTAATTTTGATTAGTAGAATAATACAATTCAACAGCAAATCGTTAAAAAATCTTGGTTTGTTTACTGCTTTTACTTTGAAGTATTTTTGTCCAAAAGAAAACAGAGCGAGTTTTGATCGAAATCAACATAGGGAATCTCTCAAATTCTCTCTATATATAATCAAAGCTGGTGTTGATCGACGAACAGCCAGAACTTGTTTGCAAGATTGTAAATGTAGTGTTTCCAATGATACTTTTAAAACCTCATATTTCACATCTATAAGACAGAATTGGTAATATTAATTTATCAAAGAGTTTCAGCTGTCAGTTTATTGGAAGTGATAAATTTTGTATTTTTATATACCTGTCAAACATAGCTCTATTTGTCTGTTCAAACAAATCTTATATCGCCTTGAAATAACTTCAATTATAAATAAAAAGTATTCAGAGATAACAATAATTTTCAACATTTTCCAAAGGCTGACCATTATACTTAAATTGTCTCACAATTGTTATCTTCTTCTACTAAATAATAGTGGGTTATTTTATTGTGCTGCATTTACGACAATATTCCATAGCATGCACTTTTGATAAAAATGGTCTAATACATTTTGTGAGCTGGTAAGTGTGTCTGCCAGTAGAATAGTATCATTGGTATACGGTAATAATAACAATTTAACATAGATGTTCAACTTTTGAAAGACAGATTATCATGTATAACCTAAACACTATGTACATTATTCTCAATAAGAAACTATTGTAAAGTATTAAGAAACACAGCAAATAAGAATGGAAACAGGTTTTCACCCTGACGGACACCAATTTTACACATGAAATTTTTTTTATAGTTTGTCTCCAGATTTCAAACATGACATGAGTTGCTTGTGCATATTCATGGTTACATTTAAACATTTTCTGTGAATTTTGGATAAAAATAAGTTTATATCAAACTCCGTCCCAAACGCTTTCCGAAAATCAATAAATGCCCAGAACATTTTTTTTATTTCGAGGAAAAGGGAGACAAAACTTTTGCAACTTAAAAAATATCATCGGCTGCTGAATAGCCTTTGCAGAAGCCTGCTTGTGATTCAGTTATAAGTTCATTCTCCTCGGCATATGTTGTTACTCTAGTACTTAAATAGAAGTGAACATTTGTCCCAAAACAGGTCAAGAAATTGATAGTTCGATACTTAGATCTCATTTCTTTTTGTATATTGGCATTATGTAACTTGTAAGCCACTGTTCACGTATTATGCAATTATCAAATAGAGGATTGAACAAATGAATATCAACATATATTATTGAATTACATGTACTTGGCCTTCTCATTATCTTTCGAAGTAGCCCGCTCTAAATTAAAAGTACAAGGCTAAGTAAATGCAACCAAGTAACAAAAAATGTTCCAGTGTTGCACAAATAGACGGCTATAATGTTAACATTTGTAAAGTAGAAGGTTTTTGAGCCGGCTGCCGGAAGGTAATGAGACGGCTGTGTACTTATTAAATATGCATTTAATATCTTATCTAGACCCGCTGTTCTGTTTCTTTACCTCCTCTTTCATAATAGGAGAGTTCAGCTATTCATTTGAGAAAAAAATGAAGGTACCGTATATCATCTTTGACTTAACATTCCCGTAAAACCCGAAGGTTCCAATGATGTTCAGTCAAATACGACGCAAGTTCCTGAACAAATCCCATGCGGGTTTTGTTATACTTTAGTCAGATGTGATGGAGAGACTGAGCTACCAATCTTGTACCGCGCCCAGGGCGCTAGCGCCCCAACATAGTAGAGGTCTTTCTTAAATCACTCGAGGTTACAGCGAAATGGATTCGACAACAGCTGTCCTCCCCCGCAGACATGATTATAATTAATGATGACACACGTGAGTTTTTCGCAGCCACTCATTGCTGGATCTGTGATGGTCCCATTGGTACTGATGCCAAATTACGCGATCACTGTCACAATAATGACACGTATAGAGGAGCTGCACACAGCACATGCAATCGACAGTTGCGAATTTACCCAAGTAAAACAAAAATTCCTGTGTTACTTCATAACTTAATCCCCAACAACAGGGAAAAATACATGACATTTAGGCTGGGTCAGCTGCAGTTCATTGACTGGTTGCAGTTCCTGAATTCCAGCCTGGACAAGCTTGTTAACAACATTGCTGCGGGATCCAACGAGAGATTCAAAATCACTAGTCGATATGGTACCGCTCCTGACAAGTTAATGTTAATAACAAGAAAAGGAGTGTACCCAACCCATACGAATACATGAGTGGATGGGAAAAATTTGACGAAAATCAGTTTCCACCAATCGAGGCATTCCGTTCGTCGTTGTCTCGGGAAGGTATTTCCGTCAAAGACTATGAACATGCAATGTCTGGTCCGCATTTGAATGCACAAACATGGGTCACTATCGTGATCTGTGTCTGCGTACGGATGTGCTTCCGCTCGAGGATGTCTTTGAAACGTTTTGTGATACAGCCATGAGTGTGTACAAGCTCGACCCCGCACACTACTTTACGTCACGGGGAATTGCTTGGGATGCATTTCTGTCAAAGACAAAGTAAAACTGGAGCTTCTCACTTACATTGACCAGCATACGTTTGTCGAACGTGGAATCCGTGGCGGGATTTCCATGGCGAGTTATCGCTATGCTAGAGCCAACAACCCAAACGTGGACGAATACGACCCCGCTGTCCCAAACAGTTACATCGTGTATCTTGACCATAACAACTTGTAGGTATGGACAATGATGCAGCCCGTGCCTGTTGGCGGGTTTGAATGGGTCAGTCCCACAACTGTGGATGTTAACAAACAGGTACCTGATTACGACAGTAACAACGATATCGGGTACTTTTATGAAGTTGACCTAGAGTACCCGGATGAACTTCACAGCAGCCACAATGATTATCCGTTAGTACCGGAAGCGCTGCCTCGCGAGTGGTTGCCCTCGTATCAATGTGCAATTGTAGACGAATACGGACGCAAGTTTCCACAATGTACAAAGCTCGTACCAAATCTGAGAACTAAAAACAACTACCTAGTCCACATACGAAACCTGCGAGTTGGAATGCATGTGTCACGGATCCATCGGAGTGCTTAGGTTTCGCCAGAGTGCTTGGATAGCACCGTACATTCAAATGAATATAAACCTGCGTACCGCAGCAACCAACGAGTTCGAGAAATTTTTTTCAAACTAATGAACAATGGCCTGTTCGCAAGGCTATGGAGAATCTTTGGAAACGGATTCGCGTCGACCTTGTCCGTAATAGTGAACAAGACAAGCTTCTAAGGCTTATTGCTGACCCGGCATTTGAGCCTCGGAAGATCTTCGATGACGGACTCATTGCCGTAGACAGTAAAAGATAGAAACTGAAGCTGACAAAGCCTATCTAAGTTGGCGCGTCAGTGCTGGACATATCTAAACTGCTCATGTACGAGTTTATTATGATAGAATCAAACCGCGGTACGGTGACAACATCAAGATGCTGTACACGGACACGGATTCGTTGTTGATGCATATTACCACCAATGATGTGTACGCGAACATGGGTGAGGCATCGCTGGTAAATGAGTTTGACACCAGCGAGTATCCGAAAGATTCTCTATTGTTTAGTAACGAACACAAAAAGGATGTTGGTAAGATGAGTGCTCAGGTAAACCTATCGATAAAATACGTGGGATTGTGATCGGACCACAGAGCGTCTCGCCGGCAAAAACATCAAAAAGGCAAACAGAGTTTCACGAGTGATTGTGCAAAAGGATCTTCGGCAATATATGTATGTGGAATGTTTGCGCCAACTGCGCGAATTTACATACGCTGCCAATCTAATTCGGTCAAAGAAACATCGCATGGGTGTGTATCTTCGCACTAAAGTAAGTTTGTCCCCGCTCGACACCAAACGGTGGATATTTCCAGACGGCATCACTACTTACACGTACGGGCACCACGCGATCGGGCAACAATAAACGTTGGTGGTAGTTCTGTATCCGCGGGAACGACTTGCAATTCCTCTCGTACAAATGCTCTACTTGGTAGCTGGACCGCAGAGCGCTAAATGGTAACGTGTTGGTTACCTCGGAGTATTAATCCGATCCGAGATTGTAAATATATCAATGGACCATACCGTGTCAGTAGCACGACGTTACCCGCCTTCTAACTCCCCCGGTGCATCCCGATACCGAACAGAATTGTTTCCGAGTGGGTCTAACGGCGGTGGTTGTGAAATCATTTTGTAGGTAACGGTGACAGTCTTCTGCCGCATCGCCTCAGTGGGTTTTAATCCAATTATGCTTGTAGTTTCATTATGTATGACTGAACGAAGCCGTGTTACCCACTGGCGAGATCCCTGTAGAGTGCTAGCACTCCGGGTCAGATACCTCATTAACAATTCCCGCGCGTACTGATGTCCGAATAACCATTCCGTAAGTGTACCGTTAAATCGTTCCACAATAGCCTGGTGGTGATGTTTGTTAACATGTCCAACACGAACCCGCACCTTATATTTTGTTAATAACGCAGGAACGGCTCCGAGAAATTTTTTGCCCGGGCCCACTTGCAACTGAAGTGGCCATGTTAGAGGTCCGCGAGTGTAAATACATTTAAGTGCATCTGCGACACTTGCTGAATCTTTGGACTGTTACGACTTTATGGTAAGAAAAAACGTAACAAAAAGAAAGTGAAACCAACAATGTTTGTAAAATCAACAAAAAATTTATTTCTAAATAATTAATGTGAAAATCAAAATACACTCACAATAACGTGTATTAAAATCCAAATAATCCAATAATTATTAGTGTCCTAATCACAAGTCCGGTATATATAGAAACTATAAAATGTTCCGAATGAATGAATGTTCCGAGTTAATGTATGTTCCGAACAAATGAATCTTCGTACTGAACGAATGTTCCGTATGAAAGATTGTTCCGAATGAATGGGTCTGGAAGGTCCTGATGTACCAACGATAATGTAATCCAGATAATCTTTAAGAATGTTCACAGGCATCCAAAAGTCATAAATATAAATCCAAAGGTTAATGAATACTTCAGGTAACTCCACTGGATGTTCCAATAAATAATTCTCTTCGAATTATTTATACAACATTACAGCACGACTATGATTCCAAACATCTGATAATTCCAAAGGCTGATCATAAAAACCAGATGTTTTTAAAACAGGATTTAAAATTGGAATGAATATAATGCGTATATCCAGGTCTTATATACTCTTTGCAAATCGCATATTTCACAACAGGAAACGTGTCATATTACGAGCCAGAATGCAATACTAATTGCGTCGATTTAGTGGAAATATTCTCAAAGGATGATAAACAACTCTGACCTTGAACAAAGGTCAGTAAATACCTTGTTGACATCGTTAACTAAACTTAAGTGAGACTTACTATTTGACAAAATTTTAATGTACATTCATAGACCAAATGAAACTATATTATAATTTGAAAGATGGCACATAATTCCGTAACAGGACGTCAACGGCTCAGCTTCCTTATATCTACTGGCAATATCTACAATGGTTAACGCGTACTTGTAAGTACGCCCACGTACCCGATCATGTGGGAGAAAGTAAAGATCAGCCTGGGGAACTTCGTTAGGCGTTCTCACATCAAACCATCTACGGGAAACCTTCTTTTGCGCGGATAGGTAAATTTGACACAACGCTTGTTTGGCCAACCACTGCTCGAGCAACACCGTGAATGACCTTTGCCGCGCTAGCTAACGTTTCAACAACAGCTTCACCTTTCCAATAACCGTGTACACTCTAGTAGATCTTATCCACGTTTATTATATTACAGGTGAGTACTATATCAGCACGTTGACGTGCACGGATATCGTTTGATGCTTTGTACGCGAGATCATGTCGGTAACATGGAGCATCGACACGATTTACGGGTGCTTCTCCAGGCTTTGGTTGGTTGTTAAAATAAAGTCGTATATCCAGTCGTGTTCCAGGCCCGCAATAATTCTATCTAGGTCCCGTAGGGAGCCAGATATGCTTTTCACCAGGATATTTGCCAGAGGTTCTCACAAACGTAAACTTCTTTGCTCCACACCGAACACAAGTTTCAGTGATCGCGGCTCTACCATTACGTGTTTGAACCTGCGTTGGATTTGGAGTACTTTTTTTCATGCGGCATCGCACACAATATGAAGACATGATTGTGTTATACAACAATTGATATTTAACATGGCATTACGAAAGAGAAGATTCACCGTCATTGACTTCTCTGCGCAGGCAAAGCCCAGACCACCCAAGCACGGTGACACGTTTCCGAACTCAGTTCGCGCGTTGATCATTAGTACGGCGGGATCAGAGAAAACCCAATTGTTATTGAATATTATCATGCGATGGTTAACGTGGGATCGGTTGTACATGATTGCGCCGTCGGCAGACGACCAGCCATGTTATGTTGTACTCGCGGATTTTACAGTAGCGCTTCAAGCGTCGCCAAGAAGCAAATCTTCTACCATTGATTTCTTTTCCACAATCCACATCCTACAATTGATGATCTTGATTCAAGCGCGAATAATCTTGTTGTGTACGATGATGTGATGCTTGAACACCAAGACAACCCCGCGAGAATATTTTCCCGAGGCCGATACAAAAACACAACGATATGCACAAGTGCCTAAAGTGATCCGAGACAACTGTAACATATTCATTGGACCTGGTGTGCTGCCGACCACTCGTGGAATGAGTTTCAAAATATGTTTGCGGAGGTCACCCAGGAGCCGTATAGTTTCCTCACGATCGACTTGACCAGAACTTCCGGAAAATATCAAGCCGGTTTGACCATGGCAATTTAAACAATAATGATAAAGTATACAATGTCAAAAACATAGAAAACTGCCAGCGATATCATAGCAGAGTATGCTGACCAACGCCACAAGCCTCTCGCGAACACCTGGAACTTCTTCACATTTACATAGAGGTCTGCGAACGTATTAAAGATATGCTACCGACGAGACAGACTGCACGGGTAAATCTCACAGAGGGCTTCAAACAAACTTTTGCACCGCTGATCAAACCCACGCGCAAAACCGCGGCGCAAGTGGCTGCAATGATGGAAATAAAAGAAAAACCGGGTCCAATTCGTAAGATATCCAAACGCGCCAAGGATATCAAAGCAGCCACGGAGACTATTGGACGCTTGCCAGAAGCGATTGTGGGAAAACAAGAAGACATCGGAGAAATTGAAGAGGAATTTTGTGTGATCGCAAAAGGAACACAGGCACTTGACCAAGACGTTTGAGAGTCAATTATGAGTATTCTACAAGTACCATCCGAGTACAAGTCGAAGATGAAAACACTGGCTCAATACTTTAAATAACCAGTTCGCCAGGCGATCTTAACGAATCCCGTGTATTTTGCTGTTAACAGACCCACTGACTGGAAAGATCACATCTTTAAAATACCTCAAAAATACATGATAAACACATGGAGACTGAATTTCCTAAAATGGTTTTTAAGGAGTTTACTGGAAAGAGATATGCCACCGGTGATCAGTGGAAGCATTTTGCAAGCGTGGTTAGTGCATATAAAAAGAAAAACACTGAAGAAGGCGAGGAATTATGGACAGAATATATGAGAGAGTACGTACTTCCACGCGGACCATCATACGACCCCGAACTCGAATACATAGATATACCCGAATACAAAGACGCATCCGGACCCTCGTAACAAGCCCAACCTCCAAGTGAAGCACCTCTATTGGAAAGATTTTCCAGAGCTCAAGATCAAAGACAAAAACAGCAACAGCTACAGCAACGGCAACATGCAGTTGGACCGAAACAACAAAGACGTGCATCACCCCAAACCCAAACATCAGCGCCCACACCGGAACAACAAGAATTGGCCAAAATTTGGAAGAGAACAAGAACAGATAATCAGGCGACTAGCGAAACAAAAACGTGTAGCTCCCAAAACATCTGCACCCACACAGCAACAACAACAACAAAAAAAAGACGTGCATCTATACACCAACAAAGACCTACTGAACCCAACAAAGACATTCTACACCCCAACAAAGACATTCTGCACCCAGACCGAAACAACATCCACCGATTGGAAAAGGCCTTGGTGGACCGTGTGACCTTTCTGACCTTGCGGGTTGACTGGAAACGCTCGTGAGGTCAATTTGCGCGTGTAATAACGCACCAGAAGTTATTAATGCGGCTGCGTCGATTTGTCAGCGGTTGCTCATCAACGACATAATGGACCTGAAAACGTTTGGCCGTTGATTCATGAATTTATGAAAGACATCGATGATTTATACAACACCGATGATGAATTCTGAAACACTTACTGTTTTTCGTGAAATCAATGCTGCGTTGCAGTGTGTCATTGCAAACACAACCCCGAACGTTACACCGATGATCACAATCTCGTCAACAAAACCAGAATTTCACGTGGTCTTCTCGACACCAATCATTGCGGGACAACTCCGCACACTCGATATAGCACTAGCGTCGTTGCGTGATTATCGCGGCCCTTTGGGAGCTTCCCCGCGAATAACTCATTCGTGTTTTCGCCAGAGGGCAGTCGAGAAAGTACCTAAAAGGTTGTTGGACTTTCTCCGGGCACGTACGAGATTGAATCAATCAATAAAGAGATCCGACAGAGGATCACATTTTTGACCAAGCGCCATTCTAAAATCAGCATACGCAAACATGAGTCCACACTCAGCTCTGCCATATCGATCGAATCTCCAACGTACGCGGTTGATATTGCACAGTCATCGTTGAGAACGGTTCTTGGTTGGCCTGAAGATATTAATAAAATTCCCGAGGACCAACGAATTCGGCGTGCAGGACCTGATGGTACCAGTTACAATATCGCGCCAGACATTGTCAGAATTACCACCACGACTCAGGTTAATTTAACCTGTAACGCCATAAATAGCAGTTATGAAGCCTCAGCCTCAACAACGCGAGCGTCGCACGGTTATATATTGTTTGGGTTTGCCCCAATTGAGGCCCCGCGTGATCTGATATCGATTAATCCCACACCCGTGTATCTTCCATGCAACAATCGCCGGTTGACAACGACAGCGACTATGCCAGCATCGGTCAGTAAAATCATCAATGAAGCAGCTCAACGTCTGTCTGATTAACTGATTGCAAATCTGGCAATGGGAAGCGGATTACGGTTGCTCGCAAAAGGTATTAGACGTAAACACTGGCTCAATTCAAAGATGTATCCGATCCCGCATTTGGCATGGATGCGCCTTTTTTGCGAGATCGAAGCAAGCAAACTTACCAATTATACTCGTACGAGGCTAGGGATCCAGACGCGCATGGGTCAATAGAATTTCAGGTTCATGACACATCTCGGTATTTTCTTCCGTGTGAGGCATTCTTGGAAGTCCAAGGAAAGCTTGTACAACACAATAATAATCCATACGGCGCCAACGATAAAGTCGGGTTTATCAACAACGGCATCATGGCGTTGTTCAACAGCGCACGTTATTTCATCGACGGAAAGGAAATCGAAGCAGTTCTTGACAACGTCGACGTCGTTACAACAATTATAGGACTCGCCCGTTACAGTGACGATTACGCAAGGTCTGCTGGTCCGTCTATGATGTTTATCAAATACACAAACGATCATCCTGATCATGTACAGTATGTAAGGAGACAACCTCAAAATCAAGCAGGCAATGCTGCCGCAGATGAAGAAAACATACTCATTAACGTCAATCCTAATTTCAACGGTGGATTTGCACAGCGTCGAGCCCAGCTTAACGCGCTCGGGGAGTTTTCCGGCACGATTCCACTCCCACACCTATTTGGGTTTTGTAGAGATTTTCATAAGGTTATTTTCGGGGCCAAACACACAGTTATGTTAAACAAAAAGGGCAACGCCTATGATGCAATTTGGCGTGATAATACCGTCACTCCCAATGCGGGTAAAGTTGTGTTATCCAAATTTACACTTTGGATGCCATCAACGAGTCCATCAGTGGCCACAGACGCACGTTTAGCATCATTTATGATTTCTGACAGAACATCTATAATTTCATTTCTCGTGATGACCACAGACTCTAAGCAAACTGACATCCGAGGAGAATTCTCATGGCAAATAAGTACTCAACAAGTTGTCAGTGCACCAATGCACGTGTTTATAGCATTTCAAATGGTAGACAATCTAAACAACCAACTGGAAAGTCCACTGATATTTTCACCACTGGCAGTGACTGAGGTCTCGCTAAGGTGAAACGGCCACCAAAAACCTACCGAAAATATTTTGCTCAACTTTGGCAACTACCAAGTCGCTCGTGTGTATCATCTACTGTTGAAATAACTGGATCGAGACCAAAATGTTGACACAGGCTTGCAGATTTCCCAGCACGACTTTTGTACCTTGTACCCGATTTATTACTTTAACCTCGGGCATCTGGACCTGTTTAAGCAGTCCGTGGTGGACAATTACTTTAAAGCACGTGTGACCAGATAATAGATGTATTGCTGTAATCCTCCGACAAAGACTGTTGTTGCAGGGCTTGAATGGCCGAATGAGGGTTATTGATGCGTCTGTAGCGAACTTGTAATTCAACCTGTTACATTTGTAAATAATAATGTCCTATCTCGAAATTAAGGTTGGCCTTAGCCCAAAGCAGCTTGCAAAAATAAAGAGCGCAATACGAAACGAATGTGGGCTCACAATGAGGCTTTCTCCGAGAAAGTTAACTGAAATTATCCCCGTGTAGTTGACCTAAAGGCAACTTAATCAGATTAATGCAGCCAAACGAAAGAACACCTCAGTGACATTGAAATTATCCAAGTCAGAGGTGACACAAATGCAAAAAACCGGTGGAATAGTTCCATTCCTCACAGCCATTCCAGCATCATTAGCGGCTACGGCTCCTGCGGTTGCAAAAGCGGCTGCGTTAGGGGGTGTCGAAACTGCATCCGGGATGAGTCTCAAAAAGGTGTTAGGAGACGGAGCCTCACTGGGACGAATAAAAAAAGGAAAAGGTCTTCGATTATCCAGGCGTGGGAGCCACTTGAAGTTGTTAATTATTTACACAGACAACAAAGTCGTCTACTGCTGTTTTATTCAATGCTGCTGTTTCAAACTCAGCTGGACGGCCCAATATGCGGACATCTTGTTGTTAAAGCATTGCGTGCACTCGAGAGTTCACCAACCCCGCAAACGCTTATTGACTTTACCTTGTCACTTAGAAAGCACGCTTAATAGAATACAAAATGAATATTGATATTTACAGACGCTCAACCGCCCGACGACGCGGCCCTGATGTGGATCTGACCAGGTTTGTCACCAAAGCGGAATTGACTGAGTTTACCCGCCGGTTTGTTGTTGGCGTCGACCCGGGCGAGCTTGTGATTTTTTAAGATCGAACTTGAAAATAGCACACGTCAAACGTGGACATTCAAAATGTTGTTGTGAAGCTGCAAGGCGCCGTCGCGAAAAATTTTGCCGAAATCAACGGGGAATGAAAGACTCTGGTATATCGGTTGCGTTTATCAAAACATACGTCGATACTGTTAATGCAGAAATGAAACAATACGTGGATGTAAAGATCGCAGAGGTGCCCTCGCCACCACGCGTAGTAACTTCATGTAGCACATTTAGCGGAATATTAATTAGCAAAACACAGGAACAACCTGACGTGTTAACCTTAGCAGATGGCCGACTTGTTTTCAGCTCTCTTGACAATGGCTTTGATAGACCTAAATGTCACATCTTAAAAATGCGCGAGTCCGGATCATACTTGTTTATCTTAACGGAAATAATGGCGGGTAGAGTCAAATAGCGATGTTAATAAATTATCAGCGGTATCGTTATTTGCTACCATACATATCACATATGAACAAAACCGGCATTAGTGTTCGTGCAGAACCTTTCACATTTACAGTATCAACATCATTAATCGCCGGAGATGAATTTCTGTTTGAAGTAATCAACATCTATCCGGGCGGATACTTAACCGTCTTTGGTGTTTGCTTTTAGGATTAGATTTATCATTATATATAACTGATGGATTCTGACCGAGGTGATGAGGTTCCGGAATTTACAAATGAGGCGGTGGAGCGGCTGACACGGGATTTATGGCAATTTTGTGCCGCTTATTGATGAATATTTGCTTCAAAACTATGAGAGTAAAAAACCCTCGTACACTCTGAAGTGTAACCATTTTAAGGGCCAAATAGAAATCGATAGTTCGGACCACCCTGATGATGTACCAATACCAACTCGAAGCCACGCGAAAACGCTCAGTCGTTGACTGCAAAGCCAAGCATAAAAACACTCACGGATTGTTTCAATAACGATGAAGTAATTTTCACCGACAAATCCACCCCGGTTGCATTCCCAGTTAATTATGTTGCGCCAACATTGACTCAGCTAAGAAGAGAAACAACTCGACTTGTCCGTGTAACAGTTCCTCGGCGAAGACGAGCACAATCGTTTCAGACAAAAAACAAGGGCGTAATCAGCACGGTGTCCCAGAACGCACAATTGTTGGAGATGTAAATATTCCGCAGGAAGATATTTTCTATGATTGTATGGCAGTTGTACCAGTAAAAAAGGCTAATTGGTTAGAAGTGCGTGTGCGTGTTGCACCTGGGCATGATGAGTCTGGACAGGGTCTGTCTGTTGAGCAATTATACAACGCGATCACATTATTAATAGAAAAACTTTTTTAGATCCTCAAACTTACCGACGCGAAAAAATAATCGAAGCGGAAAAACAACTACATGATGAAATTGCCAAAAGAACCGTGTTGCTCATGAAATACAACGCATGTGTAACGTTGTAGACGCTATTTGTGGAATCGCCGCGGAAACCACCGTTTGTCTGGGTGTTGCTGGAATTGCAACTACGGCGACTATCATAGGTACACCAATCGGATTTCTTGTCGGTGGTGTATCCATAGTAACCGGTGTCGCTGGCGGCGCTGGTAAAAATAATCTCGTTACAGCTGCATTGGCGGATACATGTCTATTCAGAACTTCTCGCGGCAGCACAAAGCAGTCTCAGTACAATTAGTAAACTGTACTCGGTGGCTATCGAGGATAAAATAATTAGCATGGTGGAGTTCGAGACTGTGTTGGCGTAAATGGAAAACCATCGGTGACTCCGAGCACAGATATAAAACCGGAGCATTAACGACGCTGATTTGCAGGCAGCAAAAATCGAGTAAATGTTTGCCAGTTTGCCAGTACACTTATGGTTTCAGGATTTGGAGCCATAATCATCACTCGTATGATTTCGCAATCGAGTGATTGATAATAGTAGTATGATAATAGTTGTTTTGTTGGTTACTGATCTAGGTTGAAGTCTTAACCCCCACATAACTATCCTCTTGCATGGGCGCTTGTTGGTAACGTTCGCGGATTACAATCTTGGTTCGCGCGTGGGTTCATGTGAGGACAAATTCATGGGGGGTCGAAAGCTTTGACCTAGATCAGTACCAATAATGAAGAAAAATACAAAATCTCTATTATCATGCAACTGGGTAGAGATCTTGCGTATACTGGTATACCGTTGATGTAGAGTTTATCGACCACTAACCTGCATGGAAAACAAGAGCTTTCTGGGATCTTCGATCTCTCTGGGGAATTTCTAATTCGCTCTATATGTTTCATCCTTCACTGTATTTGATGCTTTCTTTCTAATCTCTTTTTTTGTCCTTGTATTTCAAACATTTGGCGACTAAATGACAAGGTTTTCGACCGTGCCTCACACCCATACGATGCGCTTTTTCCATCTCCTGGAGAGTGACAACATTCATTTCCTTTTTCAAAAATTTCCTAAGAAAATCTTCCTATCGCTTATGAAGAATTATACCGTCTTTAGAGATCTGTGGCTCTTTGGGAATGCATCGAAACACCAAATTGTTTCGCATGGAACTTACTTGCGTCTACAACACACTTTCTCACAAAAGATGGATGTCCGACTAAACAGTTTTGCTGAATGTCACAAAGTCATTAATCCGTGTAATGACTTATTTCGTGTAGTCATAATCCGTGTAATGATTTATTTCGTGTAGTCATAATCCGTGTAATGACTTATTTCGTGTAGTCATAATCCTTCTTTATCTTGTAATACCCAGCACTGATGAAATGACAACTTTTTAAAGAAATGTCCATACGCATCCTAAATTGGGACATTTCAGTTTCCAGTTTAATAACAGTTGTAGCCAGTTAATACTGTCTAATTTGCTTAATTTACAATCTAAAGAACTAAAATGGTCATCTTGCTTGTGTTCAATTTGATTTAATTAATCCAATGAACATTAGGCTGTACATTTACTTTCGGTGCTATCGGTACTGCAGAAATGGTGGGTATGAGGTGTCGGGTGGATTAGCGCTTCTTACATGAACTTGTAATTGGGAAAGGGGTTGTCCCACAGAATTTGGAATGTATATCTAAGCCATAGGGTTTGATTCCTTGGTGAAATAATTTAATTCAGGGCTGAAATTACAGTATCAATGTGCATTCGTTTCTCATCACTAATTGCTTTAGACAGAGCGCCTGTGCTACTCAGTTGTTTAGATTCACCTCCTACCTTTATTGGCGTTCTTTACAGTTGCATTCGGGCTTTTCTTTTTCTTGTTAGGTGTTTTGCCCATTTTTAACACATCTATGTACCCTAATCCAAACGACACACTTGTGAATATAAAGAAGGAAGTAGCGATTTTTATTATTATTATTATTACTATTATTATTATATAATTTTTTTTTTTTTTTTTGTTTCTTATTGTTTTAATTCACATCTGTTATTATCCACCATTTGGCTGGCGCACCACCTATATTATAGGAAATGCATCTTTTTACAATGAAATCCTATCCACATGATAATTTATTGGTTATTGCTGTATGATTGTTAGCAATATAAATTAACATCCCGGTAAGAATGTTATATGTCGAGGGATTGTATCTGAAGCTAACAAATAACACACGATTGACTGGTTACCTGTACTTTAAAAAAAAAGGTTACCTGTACTTTAAAAAAAATACCCTCCGTTTCACTGACTCTTGTTAAATGCTAAAATGCTAGCAACTAAGCATAAACAATGGTTTTGTTTTCTTTTAATGGAGGGGTTTAAAACTGGTCGTGCGAGATCCTCGTTGGAAATTATATGCACACATAAGTCACCAATTCAAACATGAACAATGGACTTGCAAGCACATGCAAAACATTCACATCATACGCCTAGCTAAAGTACATACGGGTAGGATTGCGACCGGAACTTAGAATGGAACACAAACCTTAGTACACTCAGGTCACATATGTGAGGCCATTACATTCAACTGCATAAGATGGTAAGCGACAAAGTTACAACGCGATATTGTACAAATCATCCACCATACAGATGCATTATAGTCCGCAAACATCAACCAAACTATGCTTCTCTTCATTTATTTGTTTTCATTAGTAACATCATCGATATAGATTTTGTTCTTTTTACAAATTTTTCATTGTTGATTGAATCTGATTCACCGTGACCTGTTCTTCTAGGGCACTTTAAGGACGTTGAATGCTAAATTATTTTCCAAAAATAATGTATAATCTGTACCCGTCAAATGTATTATATTTTGCAAAAACGTATAGAATTTATTTAGAGCAAGATTATCTTGACTATCTAAACCATGTTTTCCGTCAAGAAATTTATTAAACCTTATACTTTTGCACCAATAAACAGATAATCAGCTGTAAGACTATTTTAAGAAAAAATCTATATGTTATGTATTTTGTCTTTTGAATATACGCAGATGAGAAAGTGACCCCTTTAATGTGAGGTATTCTGCACCCATCTCTAGAAGTATTTCTTCACAATTATTATTATTATTAGTAGTAGTAGTAGTATTATAATATATATATATATATATATATATATATATATATATATATATATATATATATATATATATATATATATATACTCGCTACTAAGTCGAGTCCAAGTGCAACCAGCATTTATCCTAACCTGTCGTCGCATGATGCGCCGGCGGATCAGGGTCTATGTTGTTTGTTCTACTGATTACTCCCAACAAACTGCACAGACCCAGATCTTCTGGCGCATTATGCGACTGCACATCTGGATCTGTTCAGTTTCTCCTGGTAATATTGTTGGCAATGGCACTGCAAACTTCATCATAATCCACATGATAACATGCCCGTATTGCGTCATCATAATCCACATGATAACATGCCCGTATTGCCATCCTGGCATTCTTGCTATTCATCCTGACACAACAAAAGAAAAATGAATAATGAAACATTTGTACACGTCATGTTACAGTGACGCTCGTGGGGCCAATTTCACATTAGCTTGGGTGTCGAGAGACGACAGATGCTCGGTTCTTTTTAAACTATGAACAACACAAGAACGTGTGTGTGTTGGCATAACCACAGACCCTTTCACAAAGGGTGCCGAATGTAAGAAAATTTTTCCTTATAACGGTAATAACGGAACATATAATTGGACACTGATAATCTCATCACTTGAATGTGCCATATACCGTTGTCAATTGTCCTTTGTGGAGCACACCACGGGAACATCTGTCGCGTGGCGTACAATGTGTCATTGTAATGTGTCCGTCCCTCAAGTAGTATTAATTAAATGCAAATGCAAAGGCTAACTGAATAGGTGAATGTTGTTTTCTATCGTCTTTTGCGAATGCTATGAAACACTGAAGCTGATTTCGTTTCTTGAAGATAAAAATTGCTTAGTAACTTGCTGAAAGATCTCTAACGTTATGAGCCGCAAAAATTGATAGACGAAAAAAAAAAAAAAAAAATAAGAAATTTCACCATAAGGCGTGCGAAAGATCATTTACTTCTGAAAAACATACTTTGTAAGATACCTGCACGTAGTACCATCAGTCTGTATGCTTTGACTGGCAAAATATTGCCTATCTCACATGTTTTTTTATTCCGACGCTTTAGCTGGCGATATTGTTATACCCTCCGTCCGTCCGTATGTCCATCCGCCCGTAACCACACCTCCTCCTGAACCGCTCGGTAGAAATTCACCAAATTTTTGGTACATTGATTGCCCATGTGATAACCATCTGAGAGAGAGGTATAGTTTTTGGGCCTCTCGCATTAGATTCCTAGGAGGAAGTCAAAGGTCAAATATACAAGGATTGCATTTACCGTTACATTTTTTAAATATTTTTGACCAAACGTTAAATATACAGTCACCTCACAAAGATACGTCATATATCTAACGGGTTTGGGGTTACAACTCGTGAGTAAGGTTTTGGGGAGGGGGTGAGATCGGGGAGGGGGTATGGGGAGATATCTAATAAAAAGCGCGGGGATTTGTCATTACAATCCATTGTAGTTGCTCAAGTTTAAAATTGCATTCAGGTAGTTTTATATAGCTTGATCAAAGCTTTTTACCGAGATGCTAAAGGCTAAAGTATCTTCATTCCCCAAACCAACATGTCATAAGGTGTGTGTTGTTTTGACTTTCGAGAAGTGAAAATGAAAATCCTCAAATACAAGTTGTATCCCGACCAAGACCCCAGTTTACAAAGACGTTCTTCCTAATGTAGACCAGTATTCTCGTCGTTTTACACATTTCTTACTTTAACTTTGCACGATCTGCTCTTCGTAAAACAAAAAATCAACTAGTTTAAAAGAAAATAATACACGATAAAATCGTTTTAGACAAACTCTAATTTATCGTGAAATTAAAATCTGTTATCATTTGTTTTAAGACAAAAGGTGTGAGACTATAAGGGAGGTCTTATGTGCGAAATGCGGCACGAAACGAGACAAAATGCCTGTTTCGCGCTAATTTTCGGATCAAACTTTCTTTTATTGTGGTATGGAAATACACCTTGGCCTGACCTTGTCTAATTCTCGTACGCGACATAAAGCACTTTTAATAATGTGGATCAGAAATACATATATGTGTTGTTCAATTGTCTATATTTAAACATAAATTATAAATATAAATACCCGCATATCATATATCCAATTAGTGTACATGCATATCTTATGTCTAATTGCAAACATACTATTATTTTCTATCAACATCAATAAAAATCCATCAACAAACGGAAGTCAAATCAAAAACATAATTTCTTTACAGCTGCATATTCCTTTGAAACCAATTTTCAAATGATGAATAAGTTGTATGTTGTGCCTTGCAACTCTTAGTGGTAATCTTAACTGTGTAATCCGCAGATAGTCCAGTATAGTCTATTTATGTGTGAACAGGAACCCATACGTTGTTTATTACGGGAACCCATACGTTGTTTATTACGGGAAAACCCCATACGTTGTTTATTACGGGAAAAGCCCATACGTAGTTTATTAACAATACGTTAATAAAGTAGCAGAAGACTCGGTTATGAGATTATAAAAAAATATTCCCACGCCCAGATTAAAACTCAATTCAAAATTCTCAGGTTGGATTTGACGTTAGCAAATCAGACGTCAGAAACTCGATCTAAGTCCAAGTTTGAGAGTTAGGATTTTCGTAATTTTAAGCCAAGTATTTAGGGGGAGGGAGTACCCAAAAATGACCTCAATCTTTATCGTATTTTTATTTTTTTCTTTTCACAATGACTTTTGGAATCTAAAATCAGACGATAATGACATTTGTTTGTTTAACTTTCATTAGAATAGATATTAAGGTCGGGTCCATTCCAGGAAAAAGTATTGAGGTATGAATATATTGTGCACGCTGGATGCGCACGAGAAAAGCAGTTCATATAATGCAAGCAATATTTCTCTCACACCTGTGTATGTCTGTTTTATGAGTGGACTAGACCCTTATGAATATTCCTACGAAAGGTCAAACAGACAGGTCATTCTTGTCGGCTTATACCACTGTCAATATTTTGCATAATACTATGCATGTCTGTGCAAGAATGTGTAGATATACTGTCAGCAAAATTTACTGGAACAGACACTTACAATTACTTGCACGTGATATTATTGCGTGCATGGTTCGTCATTTACCTTCGGCACCTTTACAAATAGTATAACGTATTAGTGGTCTCATTCAGCGCATGAAACCTGGTCCTTCTTGCAAATGATCTACATATATTAAAAAATCCAATTTAACATTTTTGAAAAACACGTGTGTACATTTCGACAAAATTGTTTAATGGGTGAAGCCAAACAGTTATTTGTGCATTTTTCTGAATTTCATCATAAATAGTCATTGACAATCCAATTTTATAGCCTTCTGTGAATTTATTCCATCTCTTTTCATGTTATATAATATAGCCTTCTGTGAATTTATTCCATCTCTTTTCATGTTATATAATAAATATAGCCTTCTGTGAATTTATTCCATCTCTTTTCATGTTATATAATATAGCCTTCTGTGAATTTATTCCATCTCTTTTCATGTTATATAATATAGCCGCTTTGGAAACCTTTGGTGTTTAAAAAGTTTAAAACTGCATTTCTTTGGAATAAAGAATCAAAAACAAATAAAAGCATAGCTATGATGGTCGTAGCTGTAGGGAATTGTTCGTGATAATCTTGCTTTCGAAATCCACCTTCATTGTAAAGTTTTATTTATTTATTTATTTATTTATTTATTTATTTATTTATTTATTTATTGCTAACGGTAACTCCGTGTGCTTTAAAAAATGTATTTTACAATATCAGTGGCAAAGCATTGCGAATATTTTACACTGTTGTATGTCAGAAGGAAAGAAAAACTTTCATGAAGAAGTATTACAACCACAATATATAAAGAGATGCATGATACAAAATCATATGCACGAGAATTTTGCATTTAGCTTACCTTCGTCTGTGTCGGTCTTTTTCAAAAATAGATTGTAAAGACTTTAAAGGGTTGTATTTTTAAAAATCTGTCTTCAATACAATGTTTAGCTGAATTTTCATGCAGATTATTTGCATTTTATTGTAACAAACAAAAAAACATGATGGCCATTTTTGTAAAGTTGTCGGGAAAGTGTTTCACGAGGAGAGTCACTGAATCCTCATAACCGTTGGTAAAAAAAGAAGAAAGTACTTGCCAAAAACACGCAGTTTTAAAGTATTTGTCACAGCATTTAAAGAATTTGTCACATCATTGAAAGAATTAATTGAAATATGCATGGGTTTATATTCATTTAAATCTTTCATCAATTTACAATTCACGATTTGTTTTCAAGCACAATTATTGATACAAGGAACCTTTTTTATTAAGAAATTAAGAAGTAAATATTCAACCAAAATGATATGTCACGGATATATTTCTCATTTGTTACCTAGTGACAGTGTGCATTGGCCTCGGAAATTTGAATATTCATATTTTATGCAAATTCCATCCCTCTTTGTTAACTTTGTTGCCAGGGTAATATAAGGTATTGGCAGAGGCATAGAACACTAAGTTATAGATGTCTCTGGTGATGGTATGGTCTGTTAAGGTCACGTGCAGCATTGATTCCCAGCTGTTGTGAATAATTAACGGTACCCCATGTATCGTATTCACCCAGCTTTGGGTCAACTGCTTTGGAATATCCTAAATAATCAATCAATAGTTGTATCCTTTCCCTAGTGATTTACGCAAAATTGTAATATTACATCATTGCATCGAAGTAATCTGGAGCAGAAAACGATGGTTAAAGAAGGAAAGAAAGACATACAGAAAGTGAGCGCAAACAATGGGGATGTGCAAGATCAACAAGCGTCCTCGTACCATATTAAGGCTTGCTAGATATTGAAAACATGTACGTTCGAGGAATGAATGAGATGCTTATTTAATTATTAGGATATATATATATATATATATATATATATATATATATATATATATATATATATATATGACTCCCAGCAAGTAAAAAAAAAGTGTGCATTATTAGACTTCCAGCAAGCAATAACACTGAAGAAAAGAAAGATTACAAGCTTATCTTTAACCGTTGAGTCTGAGGAAGGGATTACTTTATGGGTAAAGGTGTATTTAAAGCCACTGTACACAACGCACCTGCCGTTTGGAACGACAATTAAGGTCCAATCAGCCACTCAGGTGTCTCGGGGGCACGCGTCGAGTGCAATCCTCGCAAACAATGAATGCCAAGTCGACAGCTGTTTCCAACGTTTACACTATGAACATAATTTGATCAACACAATATAATAGGGCCGATGAACAGTAAATCGGGTACTACCCCAATAATAGTTCGAAATTGACAGTAAGCAAGAGAGATTAAATACAACAAAGAGATCGACGGAGAGAGGTATTTGTTTGATTTTTTTTTTTTTTTTTTCTCCCCACATTGATATAGAACAGTTTTGGCACCTTGTCAATTACACATTTACTTACATTTTTAGAAAATTAGTTCCACTTCTTTTTGGAATGCTTGCATAAGATATATACCTAATACTTTAGAACTAAGCCAAATATGTCTAATTCACTGAATTTGTATCGAGATTGTCATCATAAACTTGAGTAGCTACGAGGTGTGTTTGAAAAGTTCTGATCATTTTGTTGTAACTTTTTTCTTTCTTTGAAGCTGTCAATAAATGTAACACCCATCGATAGCCAAAATAACGTTCTATAAAAGGGCATGCAGTTGCACGTGCAGCACCCAGGACACCTGCAGATATATACGTGTGATGAATGATAGGTAAATCACATTGACGTAAAAATGTAAAAGAAAGAGAATAATTCTGCAACTGAGCATTGGCGACGCGAGGGTTTTGAGGCGCCCTGGGGCAATGTTCTTGAGTGACGCTACTACTTTACCACAGAGAGCAGTTTTTATGTCAGTTGCCAACCTCCCCCCCCCCCCCCCCCATCTAAGACCTGAAACCGGGGGCTTATGGGGGGGAGCAAAATAAGCTCCCGGCGTAACCCCCACCCTTCGCCCAATGCCCAGAGGCAATTGCCCCCCCCCCCCACACACACACACACACATACACTCCCTCGCGCCACCACTGCAACTGAGCAAAGAACATACTGTAAAATTCAGGCGCTCTTAGAGTACTCTCCCACTTTTATCAAGGCCGACTTAGACAAAGTTCACATATGTAATTCTCTGTCAAAAAATACAATTATGAGGTGTTTTAAAGTTGGTCATGAATCCACTGAAGATGACTCACGTTCTGGAAGACAATTGTCTGCAATTGGTTAGCGGGAAGGACTGTTGCGAAGGGGGCAATTGATGAAGATGCACGATACACAGTGGAAGATATTTCTATTATCACGGGCATTACAGCTGTTTTTAATATATGAAAGAATCATTTGAATGTCAGAAACGTTTGTGCAAAATGGGTCCCGCATTTGTTGACGGCTGATCAAAATCAGACTCGGGTTGAAATCGCCGAACAGCTACTCACCAGATATGAAAAGAGTATTGAGAGACGTTTGAATGAGATTGTCTCAGGTGATGAAATATGTATTAACTTTTTTGAACCCGACTGAAGATAAAATAATAAAGTTTGGTTGGGAGAAAACGGGCAGAGAAGACAAAATCATCCAACGTAGTCGGACTATCAAAAGTTTTATACGTATTATTTTTCCATGCAAAAAGGCCTAGTCGTCCAGGTGTCTGTGTCTGACACTGCTAGTGTCACGGGGCATTTTTTATGCCTCCACAATGTTGCCAAAAGTTGTTGAACACTACCGAACCACCCGTCTGCGTACCGATACCCAAGGTATCCATCTACTCCATGACATCACACCTGCGCATAAATCCGCCGTCATGACAGACTTCCCGAAGGAGCACAGCATCCAAACTTTCTCCCACATTCTCCATACAGCCCTTATTTAGTTCCAAGTTATTTTTGGCTGAATCCCGTTATCAAAGATTCGTTGAAGGGTAGACGATTTGTAAGCCACCATGTGGTTGTGCAGCTTTCCAGTGTATGAACAACATACCAAAAAGTGAATGCAACAAAATGGCATTTAATAATTGGATAATAAGACAGAAAAAGTGTGTAGAGGTGCATGGAGAGTACTTTGAGTGGATGCACTGACGTACTGTTCACTAACAAAGAACTTGTATGTACAACGCACTAATAGTAAGAACTTTGTAAATATCCCTCGCACGTTTATAAAGTTTTCATATTAAGAAATAATTTCTTACACCCTTCTTGACTGAAGTTTGTGATGACTTAATCTTTAAATTTGCCTTCATTGTTAGAATTAATAACTACTACATATATTATTGGTTGAAACGTTAAGCACCAATATATTTCTGACTTGCTGATTGTTTTTTGTTTTTATTTACTTTCTGTGCCAGTTGTGGAGAGATATGCCATGAATGTAGCTGGCTATGATAAATTTAAATGAATTAGATCATGAATTCTATATAGGTAGTTTCTTTATCCATTACATACTGTGTTTGCTTAATATATATTTACCCCAAAGACCAGTTGGTCTAAAGTGAAATAAACTTTCTTCTTACAAACTTTACAACGTTTATCACTCGAAGAAAACTGTATAGATTATATAAGCACAGGTATTGAAGTTCAAAGGTCATTTCCATTTTCTAAAAGAAAATAAAAATAGGTAATCATCCGCATGTATGATTAAATAATCATTAGAAACATATTTTATGAACATTTTAAAGTGCTTTGAACTGATGAACACTACAGTGTGAAGGCACCTGTGCATGAGCTCTCGTGTACGTTTACAGGGGTTGTTTCAAAATACTTCTGAAATGTTTTGGACTTTGTCATTTTCTGGTTCGGTTCTTGCCAGAAATAATTTTTTTCCATATAAATTTACAACACCTGCATCCTCTCGTCGATTCATTGTCAAGTATGACTGCATAATTTGGTTGATTGCTCTTGCGTTAAAGGGACCTTGACATTACTTGAGATTACAATGTATGTGAAAATGCGGTGCACCTTAAATCCATGGAGACTCTTTCACTATGTCTACCGATTGAATTGCTTCTGGGACTCGTGCCCTTTCTTTTCAATCTAAGGGTTGCAGTGAGGTTAATTGAACCACGTAATTAAAGTGATTTGGACTTATCTCACGCAAAACTGATAGTTGTCCCCAGAGATTGAAAGACGAGAGAGAGAGAGAGAGAAAGCAGATGGGTTTTGTTAAACTTTTTGATCAAGGTAAAAGGTTAAATGTTAAAGACATATCCACATGCAAAATAGTTACATTTATTATATACTTTAGTGTGAAATATAGAAACTTATTGGCGAAATAATTTTCATATTTTTTCATTCCTATATTTTCACATGTGAAAAATATATCCTTGTATTTTCACATGTGAAAATATAAGATTTCCCATCATGCCATGCGACGCTGCATTGTGTGTGCCTACAGAAGTTATACCTGACGCAACAAAAACGAGCATTTTGTGATCTAGAATAAATAAATAGAAACTGCATTACATTTGAGACATGGAAATTAATTTTTGCTGACGAAATTTTAGTCGACGCCGTTCGCGTTTCTATAAAGTTATTTCCCCTTACTTCCTTGACAACAATGATAAACCCGCTGTGATGCATTGATGAATCGGACTTGCTTTGTGGTCAAATATGATCAAATAGTTTACAAAATGTCAAAAATATAATTTACTGCGACAGATTAGGTCAACCCAATCATACCGCTATCTTAAGTCACTGATATTTATATTACCAGTCTATGAAAGTGAGGTGGGAGGTAGAGTGTGGTGCTGAATAGTGAGTTTAATCTTCTAAGCTTCGATTCTGGAGAAACATTGGTATATAATAAAAAGAAAATTTTCTTTTCTTGCGTTAATACCGGATATATTTCATCTTGTGGTACCAAAAACGGCATATTTTAACTCGTGGCTTCGCCACTCGTTAAACTATCACGTTTTTTGTACCACACGATGAAATATATCCGGTATTAACGTAGGGAAAGAAAATATCCTCCATATGTCTTGAAATATTTCTTGTTAAAAAATCAAATTTCAACACTTTGATACTTGATGCGTCATAACCAGAAAATATGAGAGGAAATTACAAACCGCTTTAATACGTCTATTACCGGAAAACAGGTAGGGAAATGAAGAAAAAAAAAAACAGGATTTAAATAGAATCGTAACGAACAACTTAGAGATTCATTTTAAAATAAATGTAAATGAGTATGGATTTTATGGAGGCAACAATCATTTGCATGTATGTTTCAGTGACATTGAACCATATTTGAATAAGATCATCAGTAGAACAAATTCGTCAAATTTCGTTCTGTAAAAGCGCAAATAGAATTAACGATCAGCCTTATGTAGAGATCCATTCATGAAGCTGAGTCTAAAACTTTTTACCATAGAACAAGGTCTCTAATCTTATTGAATAGAGTTGAAATGGATAATGTAATTGAACGTTTATTTGACATTTTACTTAAGAAATGTGGACAGGAAACAAACGAAAGTACAAGCTGGATGTTCACAGGATCAGATATTTAAACTTTGCAGATAGATATCAACCACTCAGAAGAAGCACACATATAGATTTGCATGAATGAATTGAAAAAGCTTGTATCAATGTTAAAAATACGGATAATAAATGTTTTATATTCTGCTGAGTCAATTTTAAATACTCCCCCCCCCAAAAAAAAAAAAAAAAAAAAAAAATATATATATATATCCCCAGATACCACCAAAACACAGTTTGGAGAGATACAGTCGTTGATATATCTGTAGATGTTTATGAAATAGTTGAACCATCGTACAGCAAACTGTTTAGAACAATAGAAATAGAAAGACATAGACATATTGACATGTTAATTATATTTCTATATGGTGGTATCAATGATTACAAATATGGGAAGTATCACTAACATGGTAAAAAATAAATAGTGTCATCACAGATAACAGACATCACGGAAATAAGCATGTGTAAAAAATAAATAGTGTCATCACAGATAACAGACATCACGGAAATGTGTAAAAAATAAATAGTGTCATCACAGATAACAGACATCACGGAAATGTGTAAAATATAAATAGTGTCATCACAGATAACAGACATCACGGAAATAAGCATGTGTAAAAAATAAATAGTGTCATCACAGATAACAGACATCACGGAAATAAGCATGTGTAAAATATAAATAGTGTCATCACAGATAACAGACATCACGGAAATGTGTAAAATATAAACGCTTTAAGCTTTTTATAAACCTAAATATCTTCAGAACACAGAAGATTAAGTAACAATGTAGACAAATCCCTGAGTAAGGTTAGCAGTAAAATTCAAACACTATCAACACCAATTAAAAGTTCCGTATGTTATTTATTATGATTTTGAAAGCACCATTGCAAATCTTAAAAGCGATATTGACACCCCACGGTAAGGCCTCTACGAGGCAGAACATAATATATTATTATGGAAAATTAAAACAGCCACAACCCATCAGGATTTTGTATTCAACAGGGTTTTGTATTTACTGCAAATCAGCCCACAAGAGATATAAACCAATAGTTTCCGGAGGAACAAACCGTGTTGAAGTATTTGATGATGCGTAAGGTAAGATTGCCGAACTAATCTACAAAGAAATTAGACCGATAAAAGCAAAACCTCTGGTGTTCGCAGACAAAGATGAAGAACATTTCAACTCAACAATATATGCCACATCTGTGAGAAAGAAATAATTAAAAATAAAGTTAAAGGCCATGATCACTCAACGGGTAAAAGATAGAGGCACAGCACATAACGAATACAATTTGAAAGGCAAATATCCAAAATACATACCACTATTAATTGATAACTTGTTCGGTTATGACAGTCACCTTATCATCAAAACGCTATTTAAAAATGATCGAGATGAAGAGGCAAAAATCATACCCAAACAGGGACGAGACGTATATCTCATTCAGCAAGTATTTCAAAGTTGATATGTTCATGAAAGACTAGATAGAAATAACAGTTAAACGGAAAATCAATTTTGCATATAGCTTTAGATTCGTGGAACAATCTATAAAACAGCTTGCTGAAATTATGAGTGATGAAAATTTACAGATACACTGAAACATTTTAGAGACATGTAATCTTAATTTTTGAGGAAAGGTATTTATCCATACGAATTGGTGGACATTTTTGAAACGTTCAGTGAAACAGCTATATCACACAAAGAGTTGTGTCATACATCCAACACCAGTAACGTCTTTGTTGTCACCATTTGCAGTCAGTACCTCTTTGACTTTTTTCATGTGCGTCTCAAGGCTGTAATATCCATCAAAAATTAAATAGTCTTGGTTTAATTTTTCTAGATTATATTGATGATGTTTTTGAGGTCATGGAAGCGATTGTGGTAGCCAACAACAAAATTTACTCTCTGTAACGATATTGATTGATTACCAGTTCTGTTGTCAATTGGATTGTTAAAATAGACTTCTTTCTCAGGGAATCCGTCTTTCTTCGGAAGATCGATTGTAATAAAACTTTCCATTAGTGAAAGAGAATTCATGAGATAAACAACCTTTGTTATAAGCTTCTCCGAAATCTAGTTTACCTTCAATTCTTCTCTAATCTAGAAAAATATTTTTTTTAAATAATTTCTCTATGTTTTGTGTATTGTTTATTTTCTTCTTGAGTTCATTTATTTTACCTCTTTGTACCTGTTGTACTCGTTCGTGATTAAATAAATTCTTCATGACTGACTTCAACTTACTGATTGCTGAAGTTCTATTTCATCATCTTTTAAAGCCTTGCTGTAGATCAACTCTTCCTTGAAAGTTTTTGCAACAAATCCTATCAATATTGCACCAAAACCGAAGAAAAACACCACCAACAACAACAAAGGAACACCGCCTAATCCAGCTGCTGTTCATCCCCACCTGAAACTGCGGCCTTGCTTACCTCAACCCAGTTCAAAACTTTGTGTGCCACTTTGTATTTCTTTCAACAAATCGTTTATAATCGCGTTTGTCCTTTGCAACCTGAAATTAATACCAATGTCGTGTAGGGCAGTCAGGTCTATTGGGGTAGCCCTGAGAGACAAGCTATCTGCAGTGTAAATGAAGGAAACGTTGTACCAGGCCCACGTGCTACTTTTTCTCGTAATGCAGTGATACTTATATATATCTATATATATATATATATATATATATATATATATATATATATATATATATATATATATATATATATATTGTTATGTATGATGTTTATATAATATTATAAATATTTTAGGAAATTATAAATGTTTCTTCACTTTAATATTTGCTTAAATCTTAATGTTATCAGGAAAAACATGTTTAACTAGTGTCCTTGAATTAGGTTGTTTTGATCAATATGTTTTCTCAATTTGAAGGTCAAGGTTGAATTTTTGTTTACAAGCAAAAATTCAATTAAGATGACTCATATTCTAGAACATTCTGTCATGTGACCAATCTAGAACATTCTGTCATGTGACCAATCTTTATATATGCCATGTTTGGTGGACATTTATTCAGTTTTGACATTACCATCAGTCTTGTAAAGAGCTATTACAGTTGTGAAAATTCATTCCAAATTCTAAGAGAGGAATTATTTTAAATATTCAATGGATTATAACAGTGCTCATAAACTTTTGGATTTTGGATTTTTAATTGATGATTTTGGAATTTATGTGAACTTATTCAGAGATTTTGGATTACTTCATTTTGACATCAGCACATCAAAGATTACTAGTACATCAGGACTTTGGAGACCATTAGCACATCATAACATTCAAGGACACAGCCGTGAATTTGGAACATTCTATATTTAGGACTTGTGATTAGAACAATCATTCTTATTGGATTATTAGGATTTCAAAACACATTACTGTAAGTGACTTTTTGATTTTTCATTTTAATTATCTAGTAATAAATTGCTTGTTGATTTTTACTTGATTTGTTGGTTTCACTTTCTTTCTGTTACATTTTTTTTAGACCATAGAGTCGTAACAGAAATTGGGGGCTCGTCGTTCCGGGATTGAATTTCTTTAAAGCATATTAGAGATATTAAATTTATCTTTGAAATTCATATTGATTTTGTCTCGGAGAATTTTTTTTGTCTTTGGCAAAGATTTTAAATAGAGAAATTTTTTTGTGTGAAACCAACAAGCATTTACAATGGCATCTAATGTTCAGAATTTCATTTCAAAACCTACCCAGGAGGGGTTAGAGTGCATGAGAAAGGATGAGTTGCTCGAGCTTGCCAGAAAATACAGTCTATCTGAGGCAAAAGTATCATTGACAAAACAGGAGATAAAGATTATTTTGATTCAGTATTTAGTAGGAAAGGGAATTTTTGATAGCAGTGCTTTATGTTTGAAGAGAAAGCCTGTATCTGGTTCTGACAGGAAATTAAGGGAATTAGAGTTAAAGAACCAGATGGATTTAGAATTGGCAAAGCTTCAGATTCAGAGAGAGAGAGAGAAAGAAGAGAGGCAGATACAAATGCAGAAGGAAGAGAGGCAGATACAAATGCAGAAAGAAGAGAGGCAGATACAGATGGAGAGAGAAAAAGAAGAGACGCAGATGGAGAGAGAGAAAGAAGAGAGGCAAATGCAGATGGAGAGAGAGAAAGAAGAGAGGCAAATGCAGATGGAGAGAGAGAGAGAGAAAGAAGATAGACAAATACAAATGCAGATGCAGATGCAAAGAGAAGAAAGGGAAATGCAATTTAAATTAAGAGAATTAGAACTGGCAAACAGAGCACACTCCACTCCTTTAAACACAAGTTCAGGTTTTGATGTTACTAGATATATTAGGTTAGTACCCCCTTTTCAGGAAAAAGAAGTAGATAAATACTTTCTTCATTTCGAGAAAATAGCTGAAAACTTGAAATGGCCCAGAGAGCATTGGACTTTGTTATTACAAAGTGTACTTATTGGCAAAGCTCGTGAAGTCTACACTTCACTGTCAGTACAACAAAGCAATGATTATGATGTGGTTAGGGAGTACATCTTGAAAGCTTATGAGTTGGTACCAGAGGCATATCGACAAAGGTTTAGGAATTGTAGAAAAGAAACTGGACAAACTCATGTCGAATTTGCAAGGGATAAAGAACAACTATTTGATAGGTGGTGCTCAGCCAAGAAAGTTGATCAAGCTTATGATAACCTCAGACAGCTCGTATTAATTGAAGAGTTCAAGAGGTGCATCCATAGTGATGTTAAAACCTATCTTGACGAGCAGAATGTGGAAACTTTGGAAAATGCTGCTCGTATGGCTGATGATTATTCCTTGACTCACAAAATTTCATTTGGCAATAAGTCGTCCTCTCAGCAGTTTTCTGGTAAAAAACCATTTCAAACTCATTCGAGTACTTCCAAATTTCACAACAACACAACTGTTAGGAATCAAACATCTGATAAGACTGATCAGAAATCCTTATCTCTTCCTACGTGCACTTATTGTAAAAAGAAAGGACACGTTATTTCTGATTGCTTCAAGTTGAAAAATAAGCAACAGAGTAAAGACAGAGCTTTTCCAAATGCTCTTTTTTCTACGAGGTCAAGGTCACGGTCTTGTATTGAAAGCAATACATTTGTTGGGTCAAACAAACCCCAGTCTGATTCTATTTTGGAGGCTTATGAACCATTCATGTCAGAAGGTTCTATATCACTTATTGGTGATTCTGCCAAACCTATCCCAATTAAAATATTAAGGGACACTGGAGCTTCTCAGAGTCTTTTATTATCAGGTACTTTGCCTTTGTCTGAGGAGTCTTCTTCAAGTGAAAGTGTTCTTGTTCAGGGAGTAGAGTGCGGCTTTGTAAATGTTCCTCTCCATTGTGTAAATTTGGCATCAGACTTAGTTTCTGGACCTGTGACTGTTGGGGCAGTGACTTCTTTACCCATAGAGGGTGTTCATTTATTACTAGGCAATGACCTAGCTGGAGATAAGGTTGTGGTTAATCCACTTGTAACTGACAAGCCTTGTTTGGATCAGAAAGTTGATCCTGTCGAAACTGAAATCCCTGATTTGTACCCTGCTTGTGCAGTTACTAGAGCTATGGCAAAAAGAGCTCTTGAGAGTGATGTTGATCAGGATATTATTCCTTTAGCTGACAATGTATTGGTCAGTTTTTTGATGAGGTCACTTTTTCCTCAGGTATTGATCAATCAAATGGTATTGATCACAGTGATCCTCTTTTGGCAACTCATTCTCTTTGTCCTACTCAGGGTGACAAACGACAATCCCTTGTCGTTGAACAGGAGCAAGATCCCGAGATATCTTGTTTGTTTCAGAGGGCTATTAGTGAAACTGAAGCCACACAAGTTCCAGTGTGTTACTTTGTGAAAAATGGGGTCCTTATGAGAAAATGGAGACCACCTGATGTACCCGCTGGTGACGAGTGGTCAGTGAGCTATCAAATTGTTGTTCCTAAGTCATATCGACAGGAAATTCTTAATCTAGCCCATGAAACTCCTTTGGCTGGTCATTTAGGAGTCCGTAAGACTTATCACAAGATCTTGAATCATTTTTATTGGCCGAAACTCAAAAGTGATGTTTCTAAATACTGCAGATCTTGTCACACTTGCCAAATGGTAGGAAAACCCAATCAGAAGATACCTAAGGCTCATCTGCAACCTATTCCTGCATTTGATGAACCATTTAGTAGAATAATGGTAGACTGTGTTGGTCCTTTACCTAAAACCAAGTCAGGCAACCAATACTTGTTGACCATCATGTGTACATCTACAAGATTTCCAGAGGCAATTCCTCTGAGAAATATAAAAACTAAAACTATTGTGAAAGCTTTGGTGAAGTTTTTTACACTTGTTGGCCTTCCCAAATCTGTCCAGTCAGATCAAGGGTCAAATTTTATGTCTGGAATTTTCCAACAAGTTATACATGAATTAGGCATCCAACAGTTTAAATCTTCTGCCTATCACCCTGAAAGTCAAGGTGCTTTGGAAACATTTCATCAAACTTTGAAGAATATGATTCGATCATATTGCTTTGATACAGAAAAGGATTGGGATGAGGGTGTTCATTTGTTGTTGTTTGTTGTTAGGGAATCAGTTCAAGAGTCGTTGGGTTTTAGTCCCTTTGAACTAGTTTTTGGTCATTCTGTCCGTGGACCATTGAAATTATTGAAAGAAAAACTTCTTTCAAATGAAGACTCAAAGATTAATCTTCTTGATTATGTTTCTGATTTCAAATACAAGTTGTCAAAGGCCTGTGAAGTAGCAAGAACTAATCTTCACACTACCCAGTCAAAAATGAAATTAAGGTATGACAGAAATTCACAGGAAAGGAGTTTTAAACCTGGTGACAAAGTTCTGGCTCTCTTTCCCATAACTCAAAATCCTCTTCAGGCTAAATTTTATGGTCCTTATACCGTTGAAAAGAAAGTAAATGACTTAAATTATATCATTAACACTCCTGGGAGACGGAAACAGAAACAACTTTGTCATATAAATATGTTAAAGGAATATTTTGACAGAGATAGCTCAGCTAATTATTCTGTTAATTTAGTTGTACCTGTCCCACACAGTGAAGATATCAACGATGGAGTACGATCAGACTATAGTGACTCTGGTATAACCAATCTTCGGAATTCAGAAATATTGAACAACCTAGACCAGAAACTTTCACATCTACAACAACAGGAAAGAAATGAACTAAAACAGCTATTACATGACTATGAGCACTTGTTTCCTGATGTTCCAACACGAACAAGTAAAATTTATCATGACGTTGACATTGTAGATTCTGCGCCTGTGAAACAGCATCCTTATAGGATGAATCCTCTCAAACAGAACTATCTGAAGAAAGAAATTCAGTATCTACTGGAGAATGATTTCATAGAACCAAGTAAAAGTAACTGGAGTTCACCATGTATTCTTGTTCCCAAGCCAGATAATACATTCCGTATGTGTACTGACTATAGAAAAGTCAACAGTGTCACCAAAACTGATTCATTTCCAATCCCAAGAATGGACGATTGCATTGATAAAATTGGAAATGCGGAATATGTCACCAAGTTTGACCTTTTAAAAGGATTCTGGCAAATTCCACTGACGGAAAGGGCAAAAGAAATTTCAGCATTTGCAACTCCAGATGGCCTTTATCAATATAAAGTCATGCCGTTTGGAATGAAAAATTCGCCTGCAACGTTTCAACGTCTGATGAACATGGTAACATCTGGTCTTGATAATTGTGACGCTTATATCGATGACGTCATTATCTACAACAACACCTGGGAAGATCATTTGGAAACCATTCGAAAATTCTTTGATCGACTCAGCGATGCGAATCTGACAATTAATTTGAGCAAAAGTGAGTTTTGCCATGCTTGTGTCACATTTTTAGGACATATTGTGGGACAAGGTCAAGTTAAACCTATAGAAGCTAAGGTCAAAGCTATCTCTGAATTTCAAGTTCCAATTTGTAAAAAGCAACTGATGCAAAATTGCTGAACCTTTGACAAGTTTATTGAGTAAGAAAACCAAATTTCATTGGTCTGACAAGTGTCAGGAATCTTTTGACAAGTTAAAAGCCATGCTTAAGAATGCACCAGTTCTTTCTGCACCAAATTTTAGCCAATCATTTAAATTATCTGTTGATGCAAGTGATGTAGGGGTTGGTGGAGTATTGATTCAGGAAGACAAAAGTGGTGTGGATCACCCTGTGTGTTATGTTTCTAAAAAACTAAACAAGCACCAGAAAAATTATTCCACAATTGAGAAGGAATGTTTGGCTTTGATATTGGCTTTACAGCATTTTGAAGTGTATGTTACCTCAGCTCTTTCTCCAATTATTGTGTACAGTGATCACAATCCCCTTACTTTCATCAACAAAATGAAAGATAAAAATCGGAGATTGTTGAGATGGAGTTTGATATTGCAAGAATATAACATTGACATCACACACATCAGGGGAAAAGACAATGTGATTGCAGATGCACTCTCACGTGCCTAGAAATGTAATATTGCTTGATGTAATTAAGTCCAGTATCATAAAACATGTTCTTATGTAATTTTGGTTATTATAGTATTAGATGTATATTCAAAAGAAAGCTTTATTATATAAATCTTTCTTTTTCTTTATGAGGGGAGGTGTTATGTATGATGTTTATATAATATTATAAATATTTTAGGAAATTATAAATGTTTCTTCACTTTAATATTTGCTTAAATCTTAATGTTATCAGGAAAAACATGTTTAACTAGTGTCCTTGAATTAGGTTGTTTTGATCAATATGTTTTCTCAATTTGAAGGTCAAGGTTGAATTTTTGTTTACAAGTAAAAATTCCATTAAGATGACTCATATTCTAGAACATTCTGTCATGTGACCAATCTAGAACATTCTGTCATGTGACCAATCTTTATATATGCCATGTTTGGTGGACATTTATTCAGTTTTGACATTACCATCAGTCTTGTAAAGAGCTATTACAGTTGTGAAAATTCATTCCAAATTCTAAGAGAGGAATTATTTTAAATATTCATTGGATTATAACAGTGCTCATAAACGTTTGGATTTTGGATTTTTAATTGATGATTTTGGAATTTATGTGAACTTATTCAGAGATTTTGGATTACTTCATTTTGACATCAGCACATCAAAGATTACTAGTACATCAGGACTTTGGAGACCATTAGCACATCATAACATTCAAGGACACAGCCGTGAATTCGGAACATTCTATATTTAGGACTTGTGATTAGAACAATCATTCTTATTGGATTATTAGGATTTCAAAACACATTACTGTAAGTGACTTTTTGATTTTTCATTTTAATTATCTAGTAATAAATTGCTTGTTGATTTTTACTTGATTTGTTGGTTTCACTTTCTTTCTGTTACATTTTTTTTAGACCATAGAGTCGTAACAATATATATATATATATATATATATATATATATATATATATATATATATATATGTGTGTGTGTGTTTGTGTGTGTGTGTGTGTGTGTGTGTGTGAAAGAAAGGGACATATTAAACCCAGAAGCACTCATTTTGCTTTGCAAAACATTTAATGTTTAACAGGTTTATCTGGTAGTAGCTCATGAACTATGGGGTAGTTTATTGTTAACTGGCTAAATGAAACAAGAATAATTAGCTTTACAACTTTCTTCAAAATACATGTTTGACGAATGAACAATTGTAAACCTCAATAGATTCTTCAAAAGCATGGTGCGGGAAACAAAAAGAGCAGAGTTTCATGTTGCATGGTAAATTGGTTTCATAATATATTTTGTTTCAGTCAACATTTGTCTGCATGTAAACACAACGCTACTCAAGGGCCAAAAACGTTAAAGCATTTATTGGATTGCGTTGTAGTGTTTTTTAAATTATCATGTGTCATCGTGCCGGAGACAACTTAAACTCGAGAGTCGTGCTCTACACGTGCGTGTGCCGAAGGCACAATTTTGTCACTGACAACATGCGCCAGAGGAACGGCAGTCATTTCGAACCATAGCATCATCATCATCATATGTCTTATTCTCTACATATTTGTCTTCACTTTATCTTCATTTTGTTCTCTACACTCTCTTCACGTATTGTCACAGATTGTGTATCAGTCTTTGCAATATAATCCTTATCTATATCGCTATTAATGGTATGGTTTAATTCAAGATTAAACAAGTCACTGGATTTCTGTCAATTGTTGTTGTGTCCAGTGATACTATCCATTTTCATGACCATGTCACTTGGCAACAAAAATGCCACGTTACCACCAGTACACATAGTCCAATTTCACTCTTGACGCTTTTATGCAGTTTTGGAATTTTAATATAATGTTTTCATTTGTCTCGTTACCTTGCACTCCTAAAACCAAGACCTCTCTTTAATTTTTTTAGGTGTGTGTTGAACAGTTGAAACAGACTGTATACTAGATGTTCTGTTTCCAACTTGTGGATCTAATTTTTCAGGAATTATGAAATTTTTGTCATCAAAACCTTGTACAAAAATGCTAACATCTATTTGAAATCTTTGTCATCAAAACCTTGTACAAAGATGCTAACATCTGTTTGAAATCTTTGTCATCAAAACCTTGTACAAAGATGCTAACATATGTTTGATATCTTTGTCATCAAAACCTTGTACAAAGATGCTAACATTTGCTTGAAATCTTTGTCATCAAAACCTTGCACAAAGATGCTAACATTTGTTTGAAATCTTTGTCATCAAAACCTTGTACAAAGATGCTAACATTTCTTTGAAATCTTTGTCATCAAAACCTTGTACAAAGATGCTAACATTTGTTTGAAATCTTTGTCATCAACAAAGATGCTAACATTTGTTTGAAATCTTTGTCATCGAAACCTTGTACAAAGATGCTAACATTTGTTTGAAATCTTTGTCATCAAAAGCTTGTACAAAGATGCTAACATTTGTTTGAAATCTTTATCATCAAAATCTTGCACAAAGATGCAAACATTTATTTGAAATCTTTGTCATCAAAAGCTTGTACAAAGATGCTAATATTTATTTGAAATCTTTGTCATCAAAAGAATGTACAAAGATGCTAACATTTATAATCGGTTTACTCTTACCCTTGAGATATATACAGTCATGGTTTAGTGGTATGTTAAAATTGTTGCAGATCGACGAGATATATAGAGTCATGGTTTGGTGGTATGTTAAAATTGTTGCAGATCGACGAGATATATAGAGTCATGGTTTGGTGGTATGTTAAAATTGATGAAGATCAAATTAAATTGTTTTAGATCTATGATATTGCTACTTGGATTAAATTGTTTTTCTCCAGGTTTATTTTATTTTACATTCATGCAATAGTTTTCGTATTTGAAGGTAAATATGAAATGTATAAATTGATTTCACCAGCTGTGGTCACTTTGATCTGCTAAATAGCTAGTAGGAAATCCCACAACCAGTTGTTGCCATCCACACTGCCAATTCTATTGATTTTGCCATCCACACTGCCAATTCTATTGATTTTGCCATAATACCATGTAATACTATTCTTTGTATCTAGATGCTTCGTCCTTTGTTGTCATCTTCATATATAAGCATAAAAACTGTTTAATAGTTTGCATGAACTTTAATCTTGTTCAGTGCAGTAAGTTTATATCTCATCGAATACTTAAAGCAATCTGATATCGTAGCTGGGAACGAGTAAGGTGGTGTGCTCGTTAGAAGTAGGGTTAATTTCTTCAGAAGTTGAGGCTATTACTGTAGGACGGCAGTACTGGAGTTCTCCAATATTGCTCTAGGGTATACCAATGAAATACTTTGACTCTGTCTGTATCTATGTGTGTACGTAATGTATATTATTTATAACAAATATTTTAATCTTATTGACTTTACACATTCTTTACATATGTGGCATTTTGTATATTGATTTCCATTTCCTCTGTCAGTTATTTTCTGCTACATTTCTGACATTTTAAAACTGATTGTATTTGTGTAGATAAATTTCATTTACTACTAACTGTCAAACAATTGTGAAAATTGTATCTTCAAAACCTGTATTTCTACACACTGTAAAAAATGAACTGGTTTTTACTTCATCTATGTGATGTAAAAATTCTTCCCAAATGAACTAGATTTGGTTCATTTTATGGCAATGTTATGTAACAGAGTTTTACAGATGCGTTAAAATCAGTGGCGTAGCGAGGCAAAGTGCCGCCCAGGGCCAACTACCAAAATTACGCCCCCACTCCGTCTGTATTATTTATGATATATACGGTACTCTTACCAAATTGCCGCCCCCTACTAGTAAGTGCCGCCCGGGGCCACAGCCACCTTCGCCCTCCCCCCCCCAACCCCAACCCCCCCCCCCCCGCTACGCCACTGGTTAAAATTGCACATGGTATAAACATTCTCCAGGAGATGTGCATAGTTGATTGTGTATCTTTTTTCAATAAAATTCGAGAAACATTTAAATATTCTCATAAGTGCAACAACATACTGTTATTTTCATTACCCCTTATTTCTTAAAAATCTTATCGACTAGCTTGTAGTCTTTTATGCTGTATATGTTGTTTGAACATTTTAGAGACGTAGTTTGAACTTCATATTTTTTAATGTTATCTCTTTTTATTTCTTCAGTAATGCCATGTATTAGCCTCATAGGACATTATCAACATTGTGATCGATTCATTAATACCATGTTATGTTTTACCTACGACGTTTTGGAATGTTCTTTCTTTTTTTTTCCCCTTATATTTTATTATCAACACAAATTTGAAAGCCACGAGTTTTAACTCCTTCGTTTTCAAATGCGCTTGTTTCCCCACATCTCACACCTTAAAAAACTTATTTATCAAAAACTCAGAGTGTCTATGCTGCTTAATACTTTAATCTGTGTAACGTGCTTCCTCCATTTATTTTAAAGGCATAATGTTTTCAGGTTGTTCCCAATTGTCAAACGATTCATCATATCCTTTCCCTTTCACAAGTAAAACATACCCTCCATTTCCTCTTCCTTTAGGTCTTCCAGTTCGTAATCGACCGGATACATAAATTTCCTTGCTTGATTTTCAATATTTCTTCGGAAATTTTAAAAGGTACCCCTTTTCATAAAATGTTTAATATTTTAAAATTTTAAGTTTAGATACCTAGTTCCAGAATTCGCAAAAAAAAAATTGACGTAGAATATATCCATTTTAGGGCCTGAGCCAGCAGCTCTAGTACTGTGATGTTTAATTTTTAAACTTTACACGTGCAAATTAAGCGAAAACATTACTTTAATGACAATTTACAAGGAGACTGACCCCGGTAACGGTATATGCAGACAGTGCCGTTGTTCACTAACGTCATATAGGGAAGAGATTAGATTGCCGTCTTCTTAGACTGCAGCGACATTTCCAAAATAGTCGCCTCGTTCATACGTTCAATGTGTATTTTCCGTCCCGGAAATACCCCAAAAAGTTTCGCTTGGCATTTGTTTATATTACGTCATCGTTTGACATCAAGGAAATAATAGGCCGGAAAGATTGTGGAGTGACGGATTACCAGGCTCCTTCATAAACATTGTAATTCATTTCGTATATCGACTTATTAAGAAGCCAATCATGTTTTAATTTTTATGTCCGCGACGAGAAATTAGCAATTGTCGATTTCAACTAGATAATTCTCTCTATACATTGTAGCTTAGATTTTTTAGCTTCTGTGTTCAGCGATTACTTTATGCGCTACCCATTCTCTTACTACCATCGGCGAATCATCGTACTTTTTTTAAAAAAATGGTTATTCAAGGTACGAAGAATAAACCAATTGTATAGGAGAAAGTGCGCAACCGTTCGGTGTCTTTCAAAAGGAACTGAGCTCTGAATTCCTCCCGCAAAATAACCAATCCAGTATCTATTACGGGGTGGGGAGATCGGAATAAACTAGAGCTATTTCAAGATTTAAGTCTTTGATCCTTTCTTGTTACTGTGCAAGGAAAAAAAAACTTCACAGTTAAATTTAGATACTGGAATAACTTTAGAAGAACAACACGTATGTGTGTATATGTGTATATTATACTTTTCGCTGATGATACTTTTATTTCTTTCCGAATTCATCAAAGGAATGCAAGCATGTGCTGACAATTTACATTCTTATTGGAAACACTGACAAAATCATGTCTTTCAAAAGGGAGGCAGTATATCTTTTTTTTATTATCCAGAAATAAAAATATGCCATGTTTTCACAAGCAGTGGATTTTGTTGTACTACTGTTGCTTAAGAAAAGACTTAAAGGCAATACATGCATACTGATACAGAACAGAACTTTATTGATTTAACGTATTCAAAAAAGCACACAGTCAATACAATACATAATTGATATACAATACACACTTGCATAAATGAATGAATAGCACACAAAACACACATAATTTAAATGGTCTGGTGGATATAACTGTAAAAGATCCCTCCCGTGGTATTCTAAATAAACAGTAAATGCTTGTTGCCGCGACGGAGGTTCATCCCACACCCGGGTTTTTTTGGGGTTGTTTTTTTTTTTGTGTACTTATAACATGCCCGTAATCACCGGGGGCAACGCTATGGATACAATGACTACGCGCCGAATACGCACAAATTACGCGCGAAATACAGTCAATAAACATGGCTATATGCTCGACAAATGTAAGTTTTGCCCATTTTCTCCTTTATGTTTCTAAATTCAAGAAATTTTGTAGCCCACGGAACACTATAATCTATCTGAAAAATCAGTTACTTCAGATACGATGTGTTTTACAATTCCTTAAACACTTTGTGGCTAGGGTGTGCATTATATAACTTGACTGCGTTATTTCATCAACATTCTCACTTAATATGCATAAATAACTAACTTTTAAAGGCATATCAGATCTGTCAAGAATATTTTGTATGTAGTGGACGTATTTTTAAAATATTCGTAGCGATTGGGTAGAAGTGTTTACGAGAAAAGAACGTGCACAGGGCATTTTCTGAGTGTGTGTGTGTGTACATTCAACACGCACGCATTTTTATAATGTAGTATTGGGCCTTCTTAAAATTTAAGTTAATTTAGTACATTTGAATGATCCTATCACTTTAATTTTTAAGAAATGATTATCCATATCGCGTGGTAATTTCATTTATTCAATTTGTGTGTGCTGTTGGAGCTTTAATGTTACTCCTATGAATATTATTGAACTTTGCTAGAGAATTGTTTGTGATCCCCACAATTTTTCATACACGTGTTTGAGACTGTTGGTCATTATGACATGTCATGAATTAGAGAGAACATAGTAAGAAAACATGAAAATTATGTTGCATTCATCTTTTTATTGACAAATACAATATGTTATGGTTTGAATACATTGTTTTTCTTTATCATTAAGAGTTTCTGTCATCTATGTACATGGAAAAATAAATAGTGCATTAACTTATAAGTAGTTAATATAACAGTCATCATTTCTATGGCATTTCTTCTGTTTTCGGACGACTTTCTGTAAACATCACGTAATTATAATGCAACCAATTCAAGGTTACAATTAAAGGATTATTAAGTCCTTAAGCGACAAGTAACTTGCTATATGCGAGTAAGCTAGCGCTGGAAATTAAACCCGAACTAGCATGGTAGAATATAATAATAATTGAATATTAAGACACACAGACACACACATACAGAGAGAGAGAGAGAGAGAGAGAGAGAGAGAGAGAGAGAGAGAGAGAGAGAGATAGAGAATCTTTCTTCGTTACTGCCACCTTCACTTTAAAATTACCAGTTTGAAAATGAGACATGCCCAAATTAGGCATTCGTAAGTATGCACCCACAACAGAGGGAACTTGCCGGATATACGACTAAATACAGATTGATAGGTTTTATTGTATAATAAATAAACTTTAATTAATTTATACTTTAGGACTCCTGAAAATTTAATTACTTTCGCCACATTATTACATATTCCAATATCAATTATCTCTCATAAAAATGTGGACCAATAAGTAGGCAAAGTTGCCGATTTGAACAGTTTGTATTACACATTACGGATAACATTATTCACGAGTCTCCATAGTCTGTATCAATGAAAGTATATTTGATGAAGGTTATCTATGATTTTATCATAATTTAAGACTGTCTGAAATACAATAAATCTCTGTTTAAGCTTAAGCAAGTTTTTAACAAAATTGACGATATTGTCAGTAAGCAGGAACTAAACTTCTAGGTAACTATTAAAAAAATGTATACTTTACAGGTCTGAAATACGTTTGAACGTCGGTTATAGTCAGTGTGTGTGTGTGTGTGTGTGTGTGTGTGTGTGTGTGTGTGTGTGTGTGTGTGTGTGTTATGGGAGAAATTGTTATGAAATTCAAATTCAACATTTAAAATTCTTTATTTCTGGTATAACTTTTCTTAAAGGCATATGACTTAAAGGACGAAATAAACAAAACTTACCTTTAACGAGCATTTAACCCGCGCTTTGAACGTATTTCGCGCGTAATTGAAGCGTATTCCTGGCGTAGTCATTGTACATGGAGCGTTATAGTTATCCCAGGTAGTAATACTCAGTCTACAACAGTTAGCAGTAATTGGATATTTACGTATAATTAGGTGCTCGCTCAAATTACAAATGATGGCAAACTGTATTCGTTTGAAAGTTTATCGTATTATATATTATTGAATCATGAGGAAAGCAGTTATGAAAACTGCATGGTGTATGATGTTAAAAAGCATTCTACATATGTAATGATTACTGGACCATGACCCAGTATATGTGATTCTAAATCCATGACAAATATTATGTTTTTTCCGCTATGGCTGCAACGCAAATAAATTTATCGTAAAAAAAAAATTAAAAAAATACTTGAAAATTTTATTGATGCATTGTGAAAATAATTTGATTCAGCAGACTTTATCGCATATATGTGCAGAGTTCTACATCACGGGGAAAATATTTTGTTATTTTCTATGGGGGGTTTTTTTTCTTTTTTTTTTTCTTTTATTTTCCTAAGGGAGTTCGAGTTTTAAAAAAGGGCGGTTCGTTTTGCATAAAATGACTAAATTTCTTGGCTTTTACACTGAGAACTGTATTGGCGTCTTACCAGTTCTCGTCAATAAAACAAACATTATTTCACTTTTCAAAATCAGCTTTCAGTATATTTTCAATACATTAACATTAAAATTAGTTTACTTCTATCTCTTCAAGAATCTATTGCCTAAACGGATCCCAAACCCCATGTCTCTATCTCTGTTATCACATACAACGGATCCCAAACCCCATGTCTCTATCTCTGTTATCACATACAACATATCATTGGACATTTTATTACATTTTGTGTTTTACAGCAGAGCATCCAGTAGGTTATTTAGTACTGAGGCAAATGGAGTAAAGTGATTTGCCCAAGGACACACTACATTTACCAAACTGGGCGTATCCAATGGTAGGATTCGAACCCGTACCTTTCGGTCGCGAGTCCTGCATGCTAACCTGTGAGCAACCGCGACTCCTCTATCATGGGACCTTACTTATCGTTAACTCAGCTTACACCTTGCAAATATATTGACACAGGAAAGAACGCATCATTTTGGAAAATGCATTTCTTCTGCTAAAATAAATTAGTTGTAAAGATTTTCTATGCTGGCATGACCCGCGTACGTTTAAAAGTAAAAATCACCCATTCTTTCACAGTTCTGATGCTACGAACTAATGCTACAAACTTTTGGGGAAAGTATGAACCATGAATTAAAAGTTAAGATTTTTTATTTTTAATGTATTTCTGTGGTGTGTGTGTGTGTGTGTGTGTCTGTGTGTGTCTGTGTCTGTGTCTCTGTGTCTGTGTGTGTTTGTGTCTGTGTGTGTAGGGGGGTAAGTATATGCTTACAATTAATCTTACACGTAGCGCTATGCTGATGAATAGATTTGTTCGAACATTTGTCACTTTCAGTGAAATAGGCAATTAATCGATTACAATTCCTTGGAAATTAAGTTTTGCGCAATATCTCCGCTGTTTCAGTCTTCAGGCAATTTGAAAAAAGCCCCGGGTTCGGTAAGACATAATGTAGAGGAATTAATCGATTAATAATTGATCATCAATCCATTAGCAGACATTGATAATCGATCATGGTATTTCATTCGGTTCCCAACACTGCTTACAGGTCACTATACCGTCTCCCTTGTATGATCGATGAAGTGTCAGCGATACATACAACTTTTGAGACCCAGAGTTTTGTTTAGTTTTACAAGGATGTGGTGGGGTGGGGAACATGGACAGTTACATTCAGGAAAAAGGTAACAATGATGATATTTTAAGAAAACAAAGTGCAGATGTTAAGACGCATTTTAGGAAACACTTGATTTTATTTTTTGGGAATTAGGCAACAAAGACCAATGTCTTTAGGAAACCTGACAATACGGACCCTTCCTGGGAGATCTCATTTTTAATAACATCCAAAAACGGTAGATTTACATTATGCAAACTGAAAAATCTTCAGAAAGGAATGAGTAAAGTGCAGTGCAATGCAAGACAGATTTGATTGTTTCATGAGATGTCACTGAAATTTCTCTGCTGATTCTTCTGGTTCTTACCTTGGATTTTGTCTTGAAAAAAAGTATAATAAAACTCCATCTATTATTATGAAGGTGAATGATTAGTACAAATTATGCGCTCAAGACTTCGACTAATTGTAATTTAGTAAACGATGATCTTTATTAAAACGTTTGTCATTTAACAATAGATGTTCATACGGTGAACCAGAAAATGCAAAGCATTTTCTCTTAGACTGTAAAAAAATATCTTACCATTAGAAACCGAACAATAGGAAATTCCTCCATAATATAGATACAACTTTGATAAAAATGGGCAACCCTTTGAAATCACTTGAGATCAACGAGGAAATTTTTTAATGTGGTCCAAATGTATATAATTGCAACAAAGAGATTTGTTTAAGCACTACTTATGCCTTCCCGCTAAGCTGTAATATTTCTGGTACGTATCTAGTTACTACATACATACGACCTGAGCTGAAGTTAAAAGTTCTTTACCTAACAGCCCCCACCATCAACACCAACATCTTCATATTTTTTTTTTAAATTCTCAATTTTTTAATAAATTTTTTTAATATTAATCTTATTATTATTATTATTATTATTATTATTATTATTTTCTTCCTTTCAACTATACGGTAACATGTTTCTGCTATAATGTTTATAAGGTGCTGTTTGATATTATTACAATATTGTATGTAAAATTTTCTTTTAATATCTCATTAGCATGTTGCAATGTTTGCAATCCTAAGCCTGCATTGCTTACGTCAGTCACATTATTAAAGTAAATATTATTGTTACTGAGGAGAGAGCTCAAAATAAGTTTGTACTTGTTGCTCAGTCCTTTATATCTCTTGCTCGATTGTATGTACTTTCCATGATGACTTATGCAAACAAATACTCTTTAAATCAAAAACGATGTTCAATAAAACTGAGAAGAATAATCAGCCCACTACTTTGTTTTATTAGAATAAGGAGATAGAGAAACACTTTATGTATAGACAGACGTGCAAAATGACACATACAAATACATCAAAAACAGAACATTGCGATATGTGTAAAATTGTTGGATACAGGCTACCCTGTATGTCAATAAATTACTATACAAACAATATTTGTGACACATTAAGTATCTTAATTAAATCGAAGTCTTATTGGTGCTTTATTGTACAAGCAGAATGATATACAATATGTCAAGCTTTGATCAATAAGAGTCTTATCACCTATGTATCAAGATATCTAAACATGTCTGACCATTTGTACAAGAATTTTCTACTGGACTGATTTACCTTTGGAATATATTTTCAGCTTTAAAATATCTACTAAAATTCTTAATCAAAACTTCACAATTTAAAGCTGATTTCGAAAATTTTGATCTACTAATAAAATGTTTTGTTACAATAGTAAGAAAGTAAATAACATTTGGAATATCAGTTCCAAATATTATAATTTTGTCAAAATTTGTATGAATATTAAAATTATCTTTCATCCACAGTTCTAACTCGATCCATAAATGATTTACTTTTCTACATCCAAATAATACATGTGCAACTGACTCATTCTCAAATTCACAAAAACTACATTTATCATTATCTCGTATTCTGGCTTTATGTCAAAATGAATTTGCACACAAATTTTATGCAATACTATAAGCTGAAAATCCCTCAATTTCATATCATCAATGTGAGCAAGTAGAGAAAAATATTGAATTCTTTTATCTAATTGTATAATATCAAACTCTTTATTCCATTTCTCCTGTAGACTCGTGTATACTATTTAGATAAAGCTAAAGATTTAAATAACGCAATTTTTCCATACAGAGTATTTATTTTCTCCTTGGACAACTATTAAGAGTTACTTTTATCTTCTTGATTATCTCATGCGAATTTAAATCCCAAATATCATATACTAGATTTGAAAAAATTACGCCTAAAATCTAAAAGCTCTTGATCCCAATCAAAATTAAACTCATGACACTATCTTACATTTCATTTCCATAATGCCCCAATTCAAACTGCCCTAGTCTTTTCTACATTGATTTTTAGTCCTGACATTCCATTCAATTTTTGTAACACCTCTAATGTAGCTCTAAGAGATATTTCACTATGATCTAAAAATATTTCAGTATCATCAGCATATTGACTTAATTTATTTTCGGTATTATTAATAGTAATTCCTTTAATTGTTTCTTATAATTTTGCCAAGAACATCAACACACAAAATAAATATGTATGGAGAAATTGTATCTCCTTGTCTGCAACCTAGTTTTACATTAAAAAAGACTGACATATATCCATTTTGCAATTTACATGAATTAGCTCCCTTATAAAATAGTTGAATCCATTTAATCCCCAAAATGAAAGTATCTAAAGTTTTATCAATAAATTTCCAATAAATTATCAATAAATTTCCAATGAATTATCAATAAATTTCCAATAAATTATCAAATACCTTTTCAAAATCTATGGATAAAATTAGACCAAGGATATCTTCCTTTCTTGCTTGAAATAAAATATAAAATATAATACTAATATGTTCTCCAATAAATCTACCAGAAATAAATCCCTTTTGGTCTTCATGTATTAAATTATCCAAAACACTTTTTATTCTATTTGTAATACAACCTGAAACCATTTTGTAAATTACATTCAATAATGATATTGGTCGCCAATTCCTTAAAAAGGATTTTTGTAATTTTTGGTTTTGGTATGCATGTTATGATACCAATAACTGATAATGAACCTGATTTATATCCACGATTTATTGATCTCAATATCAATATCCCTACATCTTTCAATTTTTTTTAAAACTCTAGGGCAAAACAATCTAAACCTGGACTTTTATCATAATGCGTATCTTTAACTACCTTTGTTAATTCTTGGTAAGTAATTTCACCTTCTAAATTTGTGACATATTATTAGTAAGGTTGCATTCATTTGGACCTAATTCATCTTCAAGTTCTCTCTCCTCCGAAACACTAGTTTCATAATATAAATTGTTATAATCATTGTTTTATTGATGTTGTTGTTGTTGCTGTTCTAAAATATATTTTGTATCTGCATGTTCAATTCCAAATTCGCCTATCAACTTTGATATGATTTTATTAGTATAATTTGTATTTTCTCAATTAAAAAAATGTATTGTTGACTTTTCTCCTATATCCAAGTATTTTGCTTTTGATGTTAGCATCACCCCTTGCATTTTCTTATTTCTCATTGATTGCAATTGTTCCTTTTGTATTCCTTAAGTCTTGTATTTTTTCGCTACTTATGCTATTGTAATCTTAATATATTGATTTATTGTAATCTTAATATATTGATTTATTGTAATCTTAATATATTGATTTATTGTAATCTTAATATATTGATTTATTTGTAATCTTAATATATTGATTTATTGTAATCTTAATATATTGATTTATTGTAATCTTAATATATTGATTTATTGTAATCTTAATATATTGATTTATTGTAATCTTAATATATTGATTTATTGTAATCTTAATATATTGATTTATTGTAATCTTAATATATTGATTTTCCAAACATTTAATGTCCATTTCATGTTCGTTTTCTTCAAAACTTTCCTTTGTGTTCTTATATGAATCAAATTTTATAGTGTTTCCTATAATTATATGAATCAAATTTTATAGTGTTTCCTATAATTATATGAATCAAATTTTATAGTGTTTCCTATAATTATATGAATCAAATTTTATAGTGTTTCCTATAATTATATGAATCAAATTTTATAGTGTTTCCTATAATTATATGAATCATATTTTATAGTGTTTCCTATAATTATATGAATCATATTTTATAGTGTTTCCTATAATTATAAGTAATACAGTCTCTAAAAATAATCTATCATGTATATTGAATTTTAAGTTTCTTATATGTAATGTCTTTTACATCAATTTCACCTGTTTCAATTATATAAGTTTTCTTTACTTCATATATTCTGTCATTTACTATTTTAATATACTCTTCATCCTTAATAAAGAATTATTCATCTTCTAATAGCCCCTACCTGTAACATTCTCTTCATATTTAATTTATAATTACTCTTCCCTTGAACTGTCAGGTCAACTATCAAATAATTTCCCATTTTATCTCCTTTCTATCAATTTACATTCTTTTATAATCAAAATTATTGTTGAATAGAATTACCACCCCTACTATTATTCTTATACAAACTGAAAATATAATCGAATTCACATTCAGCTTTAACATTTAACTCTTGTTCTTTAGATATATGAATATTTTTTGTAGACAGATTTATATTCTATTTTTTTTCCACTTACATAATGAAAAACATCATTCCCTCTCTTACTATTGGCTAAACTCTTACAGTTTTGTGAAAATATTCTTATATGACTATCCATAAATAGTAAATCTTGATCTAAAATCAGTATACCAGTTACAAGTCTGTATCACAGACAAAAGATCGAGGTGAATACATGTATTTATCTTATTCTCATGAAGACCCAATGGCGCCCGGGGCGACGATGATGGCCCAAATGGCCAGAATACGAAGCCCGAATTTTTATCAGCTGTTGTGGCGCCCCAAGACCTCTGGCGCTCGGAGCAACCGTCCGGCCGCCCCGCCCCCACCCCGCCCTTTGTACGCTACAGTAAAGACCCATATCAAAATCAAGAAATAAATGAATATCAACACATACAAGCTGAACATTTTGTGAAAAGATCTTAATTTGATAATCCATGAATTAAAATCCAAATATATAATTGCCATCGTCCCACTGTTAGCACAGGTACTTATTTTAAAATCGGCGTTTCTGTGACAAGCGGCATAGGACACACACCCCCTCCCCAGCCTCTTTGCCAAAACCTAATACAAAAATCCTTGTCGTACTCCATGTTCGATTGTCTCCGACAATTCAAAAGTAATTGCCCCAATTCGTGCTCAACCTACATGTAATTGGACTACGGCAATTGTTCGTGTAGAACCCGCACCCAACTACCAGCAGTGTGATCCGCCGTGGCATAATGTTCTCTTCAGATTTTGTATTAGATAAAGCATGAGTGAGAGGGTATTTTCCCAATAATGTCACAGGCGTAAGAAAAGGTACATAATGGGGAAAATGCCCTCCCACGAATGTTTTATCTTGCATAAAATTTACGCCAAAATATGGAATTTTAAAATATTACCCCTTGACGTTGATAATGCCCCGGTATGTGAATCACGTGCAGGCATGGGTTCTGCAGTGTAATTTACTGTTTTGTGAATCTCGTGCAGGCACTGGTTCTGCAACTTAGAAGCGCTTGATAAATCCTCAGTTATTTGTTAGCCGTAAGTCTCCTGTTACAATCCCCGATAAGTGAGTTCAGTACAGATCGCAGGACATTCTCTCAATAATGCACTGCTGGAAACAATAAAGATACATTTTATTTAAGTAGAAGAAACAGTGCAGACAATTATCTGTAGGTGCATTATGCGATAGTTGATATTGTATTTATTCTGTTTACAGTTGGAGAATCGCTAACCTGGAGCAAATAAGGTATCTTGATTTATGGCGATAAAGCATCGATATATTGAGAACGTCCGCTTCCAGGCAGATTTCATGAACCCGGATTTTACTCTGAATTAAAACCTCTGCGGAACAGTTGCTTCAAGGACAACGAAAATTGACTTTGTTAGTCTTTGATATCCAACGAAAGCAACGCCAATCTATTTGCATACAATAAAAAGATAATGATCTTAATATACCACACTAATTAATGGTACTTCCGTCATGTATGACGATCTTTGCGAACAAAATGTTATGCTGATGACGGGTACTTCAGGGAAGTCTGTGGGAAATTTAACGACAACATTTTTATTTCCCATTCACCATATTGTAAGCAAACCATGTCGATCATTATTATGTCCCCAAAGCGTTATTATATCAAACGACATGACATTATGTCGATTTGGGTGCTTAATAGTATTTGAACGCTGGACGAGTCATATATATATATATATATATATATATATATATATATATATATATATATATATATATATATATATATATATATATATATATATATGTGTGTGTGTGTGTGTGTGTGTGTGTGTGTGTGTGTGTGTGTGTGTGCGTGCGTGATTACTAACCCATAATTAGCATATTTTAAATTTAGTACAAAAGCGTAAATTGACAAGAGTCCCTCGAAGGGACTGATGCTCTACAGCCAGAATATAATTTATAGGTATGCAAGATAAAACCGTTTCTTCTTTTTAATTGCTATGTGTTGAAACCATCTCTGATATTCTGAGCGATAACAAGACTTTCAAATTAGCCGCTGTGGCGGCCATATTGGATATAAGATCGTTCATTTAGGACCAACTAAACATCATAAGAAGTCTTCTGCTGAAAACCCCATGCCAATATGGCCATTCGTTCAGAAGGAGCAGCGATAACAAGATTTTTAAGATGGCCGTAGTAGCAGCCATAATGGATATAAGATTGGGACCATTTTCATTTAGAACCAACTAAATATCATAAGAAGTCTTCTGGTGAAAACCCCATGTCGACATGGCCATCAATTCAGGAGAAGTAGCAATTACAAGAATTTCAAGATGGCCGCCACGGAGGCCATATTGGATATCAGATCGGCATTATTTTCATTCAGGACCAACTAGACGCCATAAGAAGTCTTCTGGTGAAAACTCCATGTCAATATGACTTTCCATTTAGGAGTAGCGATAATAAGATTTTCAAAATAGCTGCTTTTTGCAACTATATTGGAGATTAGATGGGTACTATTTGCATTAAGAACCCACTAGACACGATAAGAGGTCTTCTGGTGAAAACCCCATGTCGATATGACTTTTCGTTTAGGAGGAGTAGCGTTAACAAGATTTTCAAAATGGCTACCATGATGACCATATCGGATATTAGATCGTCACCATTTGCATTTAAGACCAACTAAACATCGTAAGAAGTCTTGTTTTGTGAACCCCATGTCAACATGACTTTCAGTTCAGAAGGGGTGGCGATAACAAGATTTTTAAGATATTCGCTGTGATGGCCATATTGGATGTTCGAGCGGCACCATTTTTATTTAGAACCAACTAGACATTAAAAGTCTTGCAGTGAAAACCCCATGGCAACATGAGTTTCCATTCAGGAGGAGTAGCGATAACAAGATTTTTTTTTCAAGATGTCCTTGTCACATTAGATGTCCGAGCGGCACCAGTTTATATCTGTATGTTTGTCTCTATGTCCATTTCGTTCCGCTGTCAGTCTGTCTGTCTGAGTATGTCTGTGTATTTATTTATAAATGCTGAATTTACTGGCTATAATGTCATGTTTTCATTTTGGTATTACAACACAACTATTGACACAAATGCAACATCAAGAATTACAATGCAGTGCAAGATTTTCTCAAGGACACTGTTCACATGCCAGTTTTAGGTGGGCACTCATCTGTGGTCACTGATCCAATGAACTAGCTTGTCGCCTGCGGTCACTGATCTTAACAACTGGCTGTACGCGACATGGAGTGCCAGAAACATGAGATTGCAACAATTATAAACTTTCCAAAAAGGCTTGACTACCGCTATCATTTATTTCATTTATTTCAGTGGTTTGTACGTTCGACTGAGCAAGAACAAGGAAAAGGAGAACACGCCATATTTTTTTTATTTAAATCTCCGTCCACACGCAGGTAGCATATGATAAAAAAAAATCATTTAAAAAAGATGACAAATTGTTTTTCGAATATGATGAATACGAAGCATTTTAAGATGCAAACAGAAAACGTGTATATGCACTATTTGCAAAAAAGAATTTATAGAAACTTATCACATCAATTATTCCTGATATTTTAGTTTTTCAATCTGTCAATCGCAGTGTACATAGTATGACAGATAGGTAGCAAATTCATACTGAAGAACAATTAAATATTATATAATCTTTAACATAACATAATGTTTCTTAAATGAGGTAAAAATACATTTAAACGTCGCTTTATATGCATTTGCATAGATATAGCAAGGAAGTCCTAATTACTTTCTGGGTTACTGATCTTGCTACAGTTGCCTACATGTCACTGAATATATTTGCGGCATGTTCTCTTTTAGGCGCTAAAGTAAAGTGCTCCAAATACCTTTCTAGTTTTAGTGGCAACCAACTTGAAACTTTTAGCGACCATTTCAAATTTTAGATCGCAAAGTCCTAATATTTTGGTCGCCATCGAAATTGAGAACAGAAATCAATTGAGCGGAAAATTAAAAGTAGATGATGTTAAAGCAAATTAAGGGCAATTATTTTAAAAAAGTATGTTATTTGTAATAGTTCATAGATCTGTCTGACAGAACTGTCAATCAACAGTAATATTCTAATAATATTCCTAGCTATATAAGCCTTTGTAAGATACCACCCTGTATACATTTTAATGCCAAGCTATTTACAGTACAACCACCAATATCTGAATCTAAATATTTAGTATCATTGTCGGGATTTTTCACAGCACTTCGTGTTTCTAATGACGTATTATAAAGTAAAGCAACCGTATCACAAGCACGAGTTCAGATTCTGCTCCTACTCAGAATAAGTGATGTATAACTACTTGGATACATAAGGTACGAAACCGTTAACGGAGCCGACACGATATCTCTGAAGGCAATGGATCGCTTGAACCTTGATAACCCAGTGAAGCTGAGATATACACAATAACGTGTCAGAGCTTTATGACACTCTAGCCAGGAGCTCGGCACATATTGACAGGTGTTCCTCTGAGTGCTGATTGCGAATGATAGACGGTCTAATAGGCAAATTTGACACATTGAACGCCTGAGCTGTTTTAATTGGTCTGTTTTGAATACATGAGGTTGAAACTACATTATATGCATTCCTTATGTTGTGCATTTATTAGTATATGCTGTACATTGTGTAGTATATGCTGTACATTGTGTAGTATGTGCTGTACATTGTGTAGTATATGATGTGGATTTTGTATTATATGCTGTACATTGTGTAGTATATGATGTGGATTTTGTATTATATGCTGTCTACGTTTAACTAAATCATGTATATGTATTATTATATGATATGTAAGTTTATTATATGACGTGCATTACTTAATATATGATGTGTATATTTTATTATACGATGTACACTTTTAAATTTATGATGTACATGTTGTTACTATATTCTGTGCATTTCTTATTAAATCATATCTTTTTGCTATTATATGCTATGCATTATTTATTACATGATGTGCATTTCTAATTATACGCTGTGTATTTTTAATTATATGTTTTACATTCATTATCATTAGATGTACATTTGTTACTTATGATGTGGCGAAATAAAAACTTTATTTGCTGTGCGGACTTCATTATGTGATGTGGATGTTTTATTATATGCTGTGCATTTTTCATTATATGATGTGCAAACTTCTTTATGATGAGGATCAAATTGAAAACGCCCTCAACAGTGAGAATTTATTGATGCACTTGTTTTAGGACGGAAAACGCTTTCCAGTCCGGTCAATACTATCTTGTTCCAGTGGTTAAATTACAATTACATGGTAGCACTGTATTAGCTGAGGTTACCGAAGCTCTTCAATTCCCTTGCTACTTATAAACCCATTCAGATGATGTCATCGGCAGCCATATTGGAAGACAAATTATACATTTTAGTGAGGCTTATATTGCGAGTCAAACAACAATAAGACCTCGCGACTATTTTTTCGGTTATAATTCAAGAATATATTTATTATATACTTTGCACTCAATAAAGACGTTTAAAAACGCCAATATACTCGTCCTCATTTTTATGTTCAGGACATAATGTTGCTAGTAAAAATTAAATAAGTACGGTCCATCTTCAAACGGATGAATTTCACCAAATTCTTCAATCGTGCATTCACAGTGAGTTATTCCATTATTGGATTAAACAATCATGGTTGGGTATTTATCTAAGTGCAAATTTTACCTAATCACACAGAAAGTAGAAAAAATCCGAATGAGTTTATGTTAACTTTGTCGGTGATTAGGCAATATGTCCACTCCGATAAATGACCAACCAAGATCATTTAATCCGTATAATTCCAACTTTCCCCTTCGACAAAAAAATGTAATGTTAGGTAGCATGTAGTTTTCTCATAAGCTTCTTGATCTGAAGCCAGAATACAAAGCCCCGTCTTCGCTAGCCATAGGTGGTCAATCCACTTGTAGCCATAGGTGGTCAATCCACTTGTAGCCATAGGTGGTCAATCCACTTGTAGCCATAGGTGGTCAATCCACTTGTAGCCATAGGTGGTCAATCCACTTCGTTCATCGTGGAAGTGGAAAAAAGTGAATCAACTACCTTTAGCCACGGAAGATGAAGAACCCCACCAGAATTAACACAACAGGTCACGAGGGTTACAATGATTTTTTATTGAGCAAATATCATTTACATGTTTATAATTCATTGCTGTTGCATTCTAAGTTTTTCGATCTTTGATCTGAAGCCACGAGCTTGAGGATAAAGAGTTGATACATACCAAGCTTGACCGAAAAGTACATTGGAAACCGAATGGGAACCGAAAGCAGTCCCCAGAATTTAACAATGTGTATCAACAACAACAACAACTATTCAGATCTGTATCACGTGACCGTTAAAAGCCAATTACTTGGCAGAAAAATCAGTCCATTCAAAACAATTGGAATTATGAATTCCTACTAGCTAATGAAGGTCACATATTAACAATGATGTAAATGAAAATGCTATGTCACGTTTTCGGTGAAGTTTTCAAAAAAGCGAAAATAAAAAAAATCGTTACGCGTCGAGATACAATCCCAATATCTGTTATATTGATGCCCCACAGTTGCTTGAACGCATTTCTTTGTATTTAAATAAAAAAAAAAATACCTCTTGATTGTATTTAAATAGAAAAAAAATAGCTCTTGATTGTACTTAAATAGAAAAAATAGCTCTTGATTGTATTTAAATAGAAAAAAAATAGCTCTTGATTGTATTTAAATAAAAAAAATAGCTCTTGATTGTATTTAAATAGAAAAAAAAATAGCTCTTGATTGTATTTAAATAGAAAAAAATAGCTCTTGATTGTATTTAAATAGAAAAAAAAATAGCTCTTGATTGTATTTAAATAGAAAAAATAGCTCTTGATTGTATTTAAATAAAAAAATAGCTCTTGATTGTATTTAAATAGAAAAATAGCTCTTGATTGTATTTAAATAGAAAAAATAGCTCTTGATTGTATTTAAATAGAAAAAAATAGCTCTTGATTGTATTTAAATAGAAAAATAGCTCTTGATTGTATTTAAATAGAAAAAAATAGCTCTTGATTGTATTTAAATAGAAAAAAAAATAGCTCTTGATTGTATTTAAATAGAAAAAATAGCTCTTGATTGTATTTAAATAAAAAAATAGCTCTTGATTGTATTTAAATAGAAAAATAGCTCTTGATTGTATTTAAATAGAAAAATAGCTCTTGATTGTATTTAAATAAAAAAATAGCTCTTGATTGTATTTAAATAGAAAAAATAGCTCTTGATTGTATTTAAATAAAAAAATAGCTCTTGATTGTATTTAAATTAAAAAAAATAGCTCTTGATTGTATTTAAATAGAAAAATAGCTCTTGATTGTATTTAAATAGAAAAAATAGCTCTTGATTGTATTTAAATAGAAAAAATACCTCTTGATTGTATTTAAATAGAAAAATAGCTCTTGATTGTATTTAAATAGAAAAAAATAGCTCTTGATTGTATTTAAATAGAAAAAAAAATAGCTCTTGATTGTATTTAAATAGAAAAAATAGCTCTTGATTGTATTTAAATAAAAAAATAGCTCTTGATTGTATTTAAATAAAAAAATAGCTCTTGATTGTATTTAAATAGAAAAAATAGCTCTTGATTGTATTTAAATAAAAAAATAGCTCTTGATTGTATTTAAATTAAAAAAAATAGCTCTTGATTGTATTTAAATAGAAAAAAAATAGCTCTTGATTGTATTTAAATAGAAAAAAATAGCTCTTGATTGTATTTAAATAGAAAAAAAAATAGCTCTTGATTGTATTTAAATAGAAAAAAAAATAGCTCTTGATTGTATTTAAATAGAAAAAAATAGCTCTTGATTGTATTTAAATAGAAAAAAAAATAGCTCTTGATTGTATTTAAATAGAAAAAAATAGCTCTTGATTGTATTTAAATAGAAAAAAAAATAGCTCTTGATTGTATTTAAATAGAAAAAAAAATAGCTCTTGATTGTATTTAAATAGAAAAAAATAGCTCTTGATTGTATTTAAATAGAAAAAAAAATAGCTCTTGATTGTATTTAAATAGAAAAAATACCTCTTGATTGTATTTTAATAGAAGAAAAAAATAGCTCTTGATTGTATTTAAATAAAAAAAAAATAGCTCCTGATTTTATTTAAATAGAAAAATAGCTCTTGATTGTATTTAAATAATAAAAAAATAGCTCTTGATTGTATTTAAATATAAAAAAAAAATAGCTCTTGATTGTATTTAAATAGAAAAAATAGCTCTTGGTTGTATTTAAATAGAAAAAATAGCTCTTGATTGTATTTAAATAGAAAAAAAAATAGCTCTTGGTTGTATTTAAATAGAAAAAAAATAGCTCTTGATTGTATTTAAAAAGAAAAAAAATAGCTCTTGATTGTATTTAAATAGAAAAAAAATAGCTCTTGATTGTATTTAAATAAAAAAAAATAGCTCTTGATTGTATTTAAATAGAAAAAAAATAGCTCTTGATTGTACTTAAATAGAAAAAATAGCTCTTGATTGTATTTAAATAGAAAAAAAATAGCTCTTGATTGTATTTAAATAGAAAAAAAATAGCTCTTGATTGTATTTAAATAGAAAAAATAGCTCTTGATTGTATTTAAATAGAAAAAATAGCTCTTGATTGTATTTAAATAGAAAAAATAGCTCTTGATTGTATTTAAATAGAAAAAATAGCTCTTGATTGTATTTAAATAGAAAAAATAGCTCTTGATTGTATTTAAATAAAAAAATAGCTCTTGATTGTATTTAAATAGAAAAAATAGCTCTTGATTGTATTTAAATAAAAAAAATAGCTCTTGATTGTATTTAAATAGAAAAAAAAATAGCTCTTGATTGTATTTAAATAGAAAAAAATAGCTCTTGATTGTATTTAAATAGAAAAAAAAATAGCTCTTGATTGTATTTAAATAGAAAAAATAGCTCTTGATTGTATTTTAATAGAAGAAAAAAATAGCTCTTGATTGTATTTAAATAGAAAAAATAGCTCTTGATTGTATTTAAATAAAATAAATAGCTCTTGATTGTATTTAAATAAAAAAAATAGCTCTTGATTGTATTTAAATAGAAAAAAAAATAGCTCTTGATTGTATTTAAATAGAAAAAAATAGCTCTTGATTGTATTTAAATAGAAAAAAAAATAGCTCTTGATTGTATTTAAATAGAAAAAATAGCTCTTGATTGTATTTAAATAGAAAAAATAGCTCTTGATTGTATTTAAATAAAATAAATAGCTCTTGATTGTATTTAAATAAAAAAAATAGCTCTTGATTGTATTTAAATAGAAAAAAAAATAGCTCTTGATTGTATTTAAATAGAAAAAAATAGCTCTTGATTGTATTTAAATAGAAAAAAAAATAGCTCTTGATTGTATTTAAATAGAAAAAATAGCTCTTGATTGTATTTAAATAAAAAAATAGCTCTTGATTGTATTTAAATAAAAAAAAATAGCTCTTGATTGTATTTAAATAGAAAAAAAAAATAGCTCTTGATTGTATTTAAATAGAAAAAAATAGCTCTTGATTGTATTTAAATAGAAAAAAAAATAGCTCTTGATTGTATTTAAATAGAAAAAATAGCTCTTGATTGTATTTTAATAGAAGAAAAAAATAGCTCTTGATTGTATTTAAATAGAAAAAATAGCTCTTGATTGTATTTAAATAGAAAAAAAATAGCTCTTGATTGTATTTAAATAGAAAAAAAATAGCTCCTGATTGTATTTAAATAGAAAAAATAGCTCTTGATTGTATTTAAATAAAAAAAAAATAGCTCTTGATTGTATTTAAATAGAAAAAAAAATAGCTCTTGATTGTATTTAAATAGAAAAAATAGCTCTTGGTTGTATTTAAATAGAAAAAAAATAGCTCTTGGTTGTATTTAAATAGAAAAAAATAGCTCTTGATTGTATTTAAATAAAAAAATAGCTCTTGATTGTATTTAAATAGAAAAAAAATAGCTCTTGGTTGTATTTAAATAGAAAAAAATAGCTCTTGATTCTATTTAAATAAAAAAATAGCTCTTGATTGTATTTAAATAAAAAAAAAGCTCTTGATTGTATTTAAATAAAAAAAAAATAGCTCCTGATTTTATTTAAATAAAAAAATAGCTCTTGATTGTATTTAAATAATAAAAAAATAACTCCTGATTGTATTTAAATAGAAAAAAAAATAGCTCTTGATTGTATTTAAATAGAAAAAATAGCTCTTGGTTGTATTTAAATAGAAAAAAAATAGCTCTTGGTTGTATTTAAATAGAAAAAAATAGCTCTTGATTGTATTTAAATAGAAAAAAAAATAGCTCTTGGTTGTATTTAAATAGAAAAAAAATAGCTCTTGATTGTATTTAAATAGAAAAAAAAATAGCTCTTGGTTGTATTTAAATAGAAAAAAAATAGCTCTTGATTGTATTTAAATAGAAAAAAAATAGCTCTTGATTGTATTTAAATAGAAAAAAAATAGCTCTTGATTGTATTTAAATAGAAAAAAAATAGCTCTTGATTGTATTTAAATAAAAAAAAATAGCTCTTGATTGTATTTAAATAGAAAAAAAATAGCTCTTGGTTGTATTTAAATAGAAAAAAAATAGCTCTTGGTTGTATTTAAATAGAAAAAAAATAGCTCTTGATTGTATTTAAATAGAAAAAAAATAGCTCTTGATTGTATTTAAATAGAAAAAAAATAGCTCTTGATTGTATTTAAATAGAAAAAAAATAGCTCTTGATTGTATTTAAATAGAAAAAATAGCTCTTGATTGTATTTAAATAAAAAAAATAGCTCTTGATTGTATTTAAATAAAAAAAATAGCTCTTGATTGTATTTAAATAAAAAAAATAGCTCTTGATTGTATTTAAATAGAAAAAAAAATAGCTCTTGATTGTATTTAAATAGAAAAAAATAGCTCTTGATTGTATTTAAATAGAAAAAAAAATAGCTCTTGATTGTATTTAAATAAAAAAAAATAGCTCTTGATTGTATTTAAATAGAAAAAAAAATAGCTCTTGATTGTATTTAAATAAAAAAAAATAGCTCTTGATTGTATTTAAATAGAAAAAAAAATAGCTCTTGATTGTATTTAAATAGAAAAAAATAGCTCTTGATTGTATTTAAATAGAAAAAAAAAATAGCTCTTGATTGTATTTAAATAGAAAAAATAGCTCTTGATTGTATTTTAATAGAAGAAAAAAATAGCTCTTGATTGTATTTAAATAAAAAAATAGCTCTTGATTGTATTTAAATAAAAAAATAGCTCTTGATTGTATTTAAATAAAAAAAATAGCTCTTGATTGTATTTAAATAGAAAAAATAGCTCTTGATTGTATTTAAATAAAAAAATAGCTCTTGATTGTATTTAAATAACAAAATAGCTCTTGATTGTATTTAAATAAAAAAAATAGCTCTTGATTGTATTTAAATAAAAAAAAAATAGCTCCTGATTGTATTTAAATAAAAAAAAAGCTCTTGATTGTATTTAAATAGAAAAAATAGCTCTTGATTGTATTTAAATAGAAAAAATACCTCTTGATTGTATTTAAATAGAAAAAATAGCTCTTGATTGTATTTAAATAGAAAAAATAGCTCCTGATTGTATTTAAATAAAAAAAAAGCTCTTGATTGTATTTAAATTAAAAAAAAGCTCTTGATTGTATTTAAATAGAAAAAATAGCTCCTGATTGTATTTAAATAGAAAAAAAATAGCTCTTGATTGTATTTAAATAAAAAAAATAGCTCTTGATTGTATTTAAATAAAAAAAAAGCTCTTGATTGTATTTAAATAGAAAAAATAGCTCTTGATTGTATTTAAATAGAAAAAAAATAGCTCTTGATTGTATTTAAATAAACAAAAATAGCTCTTGATTGTATTTAAATAGAAAAAAAATAGCTCTTGATTGTATTTAAATAGAAAAAATAGCTCTTGATTGTATTTAAATAAAAAAATAGCTCTTGATTGTATTTAAATAAAAAAAAGGCTCTTGATTGTATTTAAATAGAAAAAAAATAGCTCTTGATTGTATTTAAATAAAAAAAATAGCTCTTGATTGTATTTAAATAAAAAAATAGCTCTTGATTGTATTTAAATAAAAAAAATAGCTCTTGATTGTATTTAAATAAAAAAATAGCTCTTGATTGTATTTAAATAAAAAAATAGCTCTTGATTGTATTTAAATAGAAAAAAAAATAGCTCTTGATTGTATTTAAATAGAAAAAATAGCTCTTGATTGTATTTAAATAGAAAAAATAGCTCTTGATTGTATTTAAATAACAAAATAGCTCTTGATTGTATTTAAATAACAAAATAGCTCTTGATTGTATTTAAATAGAAAAAATAGCTCTTGATTGTATTTAAATAAAAAAATAGCTCTTGATTGTATTTAAATAAAAAAAATAGCTCTTGATTGTATTTAAATAGAAAAAATAGCTCTTGATTGTATTTAAATAACAAAATAGCTCTTGATTGTATTTAAATAACAAAATAGCTCTTGATTGTATTTAAATAAAAAAATAGCTCTTGATTGTATTTAAATAAAAAAATAGCTCTTGATTGTATTTAAATAAAAAAATAGCTCTTGATTGTATTTAAATAACAAAATAGCTCTTGATTGTATTTAAATAGAAAAAATAGCTCTTGATTGTATTTAAATAACAAAATAGCTCTTGATTGTATTTAAATAAAAAAATAGCTCTTGATTGTATTTAAATAAAAAAATAGCTCTTGATTGTATTTAAATAAAAAAATAGCTCTTGATTGTATTTAAATAACAAAATAGCTCTTGATTGTATTTAAATAGAAAAAATAGCTCTTGATTGTATTTAAATAACAAAATAGCTCTTGATTGTATTTAAATAACAAAATAGCTCTTGATTGTATTTAAATAACAAAATAGCTCTTGATTGTATTTAAATAACAAAATAGCTCTTGATTGTATTTAAATAAAAAAAAGCTCTTGATTGTATTTAAATAAAAAAATAGCTCTTGATTGTATTTAAATAAAAAAATAGCTCTTGATTGTATTTAAATAAAAAAATAGCTCTTGATTGTATTTAAATAACAAAATAGCTCTTGATTGTATTTAAATAAAAGAATAGCTCTTGATTGTATTTAAATAAAAAAAAAGCTCTTGATTGTATTTAAATTAAAAAAAAATAGCTCCTGATTTTATTTAAATAAAAAAATAGCTCTTGATTGTATTTAAATAGAAAAAATAGCTCTTGGTTGTATTTAAATAGAAAAAAAATAGCTCTTGATTGTATTTAAATAATAAAAAAATAGCTCTTGATTGTATTTAAATAGAAAAAAAAATAGCTCTTGATTGTATTTAAATAGAAAAAAAAATAGCTCTTGGTTGTATTTAAATAGAAAAAAAATAGCTCTTGGTTGTATTTAAATAGAAAAAAAATAGCTCTTGATTGTATTTAAATAGAAAAAAAAATAGCTCTTGGTTGTATTTAAATAGAAAAAAAATAGCTCTTGATTGTATTTAAATAGAAAAAAAAATAGCTCTTGGTTGTATTTAAATAGAAAAAAAATAGCTCTTGATTGTATTTAAATAAAAAAAAATAGCTCTTGATTGTATTTAAATAAAAAAAAATAGCTCTTGATTGTATTTAAATAAAAAAAATAGCTCTTGATTGTATTTAAATTAAAAAAATAGCTCTTGGTTGTATTTAAATAGAAAAAAAATAGCTCTTGATTGTATTTAAATAGAAAAAAAAATAGCTCTTGGTTGTATTTAAATAGAAAAAAAATAGCTCTTGATTGTATTTAAATAGAAAAAAAATAGCTCTTGATTGTATTTAAATAGAAAAAAAAATAGCTCTTGGTTGTATTTAAATAGAAAAAAAATAGCTCTTGATTGTATTTAAATAGAAAAAAAAATAGCTCTTGGTTGTATTTAAATAGAAAAAAAATAGCTCTTGATTGTATTTAAATAGAAAAAAAATAGCTCTTGATTGTATTTAAATAGAAAAAAAAATAGCTCTTGGTTGTATTTAAATAGAAAAAAAATAGCTCTTGATTGTATTTAAATAGAAAAAAAAATAGCTCTTGATTGTATTTAAATAGAAAAAATAGCTCTTGGTTGTATTTAAATAGAAAAAAAATAGCTCTTGGTTGTATTTAAATAGAAAAAAAATAGCTCTTGATTGTATTTAAATAGAAAAAAAAATAGCTCTTGGTTGTATTTAAATAGAAAAAAAATAGCTCTTGATTGTATTTAAATAGAAAAAAAAATAGCTCTTGGTTGTATTTAAATAGAAAAAAAATAGCTCTTGATTGTATTTAAATAAAAAAAAATAGCTCTTGATTGTATTTAAATAAAAAAAAATAGCTCTTGATTGTATTTAAATAAAAAAAATAGCTCTTGATTGTATTTAAATTAAAAAAATAGCTCTTGGTTGTATTTAAATAGAAAAAAAATAGCTCTTGATTGTATTTAAATAGAAAAAAAAATAGCTCTTGGTTGTATTTAAATAGAAAAAAAATAGCTCTTGATTGTATTTAAATAGAAAAAAAATAGCTCTTGATTGTATTTAAATAGAAAAAAAATAGCTCTTGGTTGTATTTAAATAGAAAAAAATAGCTCTTGATTGTATTTAAATAAAAAAAAATAGCTCTTGATTGTATTTAAATAGAAAAAAAATAGCTCTTGGTTGTATCTAAATAGAAAAAAAATAGCTCTTGGTTGTATTTAAATAGAAAAAAAATAGCTCTTGATTGTATTTAAATAGAAAAAAAATAGCTCTTGATTGTATTTAAATAAAAAAAAATAGCTCTTGATTGTATTTAAATAGAAAAAAAATAGCTCTTGGTTGTATTTAAATAGAAAAAAAATAGCTCTTGATTGTATTTAAATAAAAAAAAATAGCTCTTGATTGTATTTAAATAGAAAAAAGTAGCTCTTGATTGTATTTAAATAAAAAAAATAGCTCTTGATTTTATTTAAATAGAAAAAAAAATAGCTCTTGATTGTATTTAAATAGAAAAAAAAATAGCTCTTGATTGTATTTAAATAGAAAAAAAATAGCTCTTGATTGTATTTAAATAGAAAAAAAAATAGCTCTTGATTGTATTTAAATAGAAAAAAAAATAGCTCTTGATTGTATTTAAATAGAAAAAAATATAGCTCTTGATTGTATTTAAATAGAAAAAAAATAGCTCTTGATTTTATTTAAATAGAAAAAATAGCTCTTGATTGTATTTAAATAGAAAAAAAATAGCTCTTGATTGTATTTAAATAGAAGAAAAAAATAGCTCTTGATTGTATTTAAATAAAAAAATAGCTCTTGATTGTATTTAAATAGAAAAAAAAATAGCTCTTGATTTTATTTAAATAGAAAAAAAAATAGCTCTTGATTGTATTTAAATAGAAAAAAAAATAGCTCTTGATTGTATTTAAATAGAAAAAAAATAGCTCTTGATTGTATTTAAATAGAAAAAAAAATAGCTCTTGATTGTATTTAAATAGAAAAAAAAATAGCTCTTGATTGTATTTAAATAGAAAAAAATATAGCTCTTGATTGTATTTAAATAGAAGAAAAATAGCTCTTGATTTTATTTAAATAGAAAAAATAGCTCTTGATTGTATTTAAATAGAAAAAAAAATAGCTCTTGATTGTATTTAAATAGAAGAAAAAAATAGCTCTTGATTGTATTTAAATAAAAAAATAGCTCTTGATTGTATTTAAATAAAAAAAATAGCTCTTGATTGTATTTAAATAAAAAAAATAGCTCTTGATTGTATTTAAATAAAAAAAATAGCTCCTGATTGTATTTAAATAGAAAAAATAGCTCTTGATTGTATTTAAATAAAAAAATAGCTCTTGATTGTATTTAAATAAAAAAATAGCTCTTGATTGTATTTAAATAAAAAAATAGCTCTTGATTGTATTTAAATAAAAAAATAGCTCTTGATTGTATTTAAATAAAAAAATAGCTCTTGATTGTATTTAAATAAAAAAATAGCTCTTGATTGTATTTAAATAAAAAAAATAGCTCTTGATTGTATTTAAATAAAAAAAATAGCTCCTGATTGTATTTAAATAGAAAAAAAATAGCTCTTGATTGTATTTAAATAAACAAAAATAGCTCTTGATTGTATTTAAATAGAAAAAAAAATAGCTCCTGATTGTATTTAAATAGAAAAAAAAATAGCTCTTGATTGTATTTAAATAGAAAAAAAATAGCTCTTGATTGTATTTAAATAGAAAAAAAAATAGCTCTTGATTGTATTTAAATAAAAAAAAATAGCTCTTGATTGTATTTAAATAAAAAAAATAGCTCCTGATTGTATTTAAATAGAAAAAAAAATAGCTCTTGATTGTATTTAAATAGAAAAAAAATAGCTCTTGATTGTATTTAAATAGAAAAAAAAATAGCTCTTGATTGTATTTAAATAGAAAAAAAATAGCTCTTGATTGTATTTAAATAGAAAAAAAATAGCTCCTGATTGTATTTAAATAGAAAAAAAAATAGCTCTTGATTGTACTTAAATAGAAAAAATAGCTCCTGATTGTATTTAAATAGAAAAAAAATAGCTCTTGATTGTATTTAAATAGAAAAAAAATAGCTCTTGATTGTATTTAAATAGAAAAAAAATAGCTCTTGATTGTATTTAAATAGAAAAAAAATAGCTCTTGATTTTATTTAAATAGAAAAAATAGCTCTTGATTGTATTTAAATAGAAAAAAAAATAGCTCTTGATTGTATTTAAATAGAAGAAAAAAATAGCTCTTGATTGTATTTAAATAAAAAAATAGCTCTTGATTGTATTTAAATAAAAAAAATAGCTCTTGATTGTATTTAAATAAAAAAAATAGCTCTTGATTGTATTTAAATAGAAAAAAAATAGCTCTTGATTGTATTTAAATAAAAAAATAGCTCTTGATTGTATTTAAATAAAAAAAATAGCTCTTGATTGTATTTAAATGAAAAAAATAGCTCTTGATTGTATTTAAATAGAAAAAAAATAGCTCTTGATTGTATTTAAATAAAAAAAATAGCTCTTGATTGTATTTAAATAAAAAAAATAGCTCCTGATTGTATTTAAATAAAAAAAATAGCTCCTGATTGTATTTAAATAGAAAAAATAGCTCTTGATTGTATTTAAATAAAAAAATAGCTCTTTATTGTATTTAAATAAAAAAATAGCTCTTGATTGTATTTAAATAAAAAAATAGCTCTTGATTGTATTTAAATAAAAAAAAAAATAGCTCTTGATTTTAATTAAATAGAAAAAAAAAATAGCTCTTGATTGTACTTAAATAGAAAAAATATAGCTCTTGATTGTATTTAAATAAAAAGAAAATAGCTCTTGATTGTATTTAAATTAAAAAAATAGCTCTTGATTTTAATTAAATAGAAAAAAAAATAGCTCCTGATTGTATTTAAATAGAAAAAAAATAGCTCTTGATTGTATTTAAATAAAAAGAAAATAGCTCTTGATTGTATTTAAATTAAAAAAATAGCTCTTGATTTTAATTAAATAGAAAAAAAAAATAGCTCTTGATACAAAATTCAACTCTAGATTGTACAAAAAAGTTTCTGTCCATTCAAATGTCAGTTTAATCCATTACACGATTTCGATTCCTTGACAGCAAGAATGAAACTCGATGGTCGTTTAGTCGTTGGACACTAGTATCTGCTTTATTACCCCCAACAAGTGCATTTAAATTTTCACATGAAATCTCAAAATTCTAGTCCTTGGAACACTTCAAATTTTTTTTTTTTTTTTTTTTTGCAGGGGGGGGGGGGCGGCGCCTCTATTTTCTTCCAATTTTCCTACGGCTTTATGCATAAGTTGCTACCTTTTTCTTCCGCTAATAGATCAATTGTTATCTCAGAATACCACGAAAAGATCTGCCATTGTCCATGGTAAGCAAACCAATCGACGATGATGCAACACATATGTAAAAATAACTTTTTTTTAAATCACTTTTTTAAAAGCTTTCGGTGTTTTTAATTTTGGACTGTTGACTCCGCGCTCCTTGTTGAACTGTAACAAATTATTGCATATAATATGATCAGATAATATTGTTTTGCCCACTTTAATTATAAGTATTATTTTTTTGTTCATTTCTCACGACCTTTGTTTTCGCTGACTACTATGTCACATTTCAGATGGTCGTGAGATCGCAGATAACCAACAACTACCATCTTTGAACAAAGTAAAAAATTCCGTACTATTTTCCAGTCATGCAAAATGCGGATTTAAAACTACCAACCAATCACATCAATTCAGGGAGTAATTTACAAACTTTAATCAGACTCGCGGCTATGCAGATGACGTTTTTAATGCGTGAATGACGTCACTGACTAACCGATGCAGAAATTTTCCTAGGCACCGGCTTATGTTACAGGCTTACCAACTTTGGTACCAGAAAAAAAAAAAAAAAATTTATTGACTGGTGATACGTTTTTGGGAAACTGATACTGACCTTTAGTGGGATTGGCTCTAGAAAATGTGCAGATGGCGGAAGGTGAACAAGCTAGAAAATACAGTCTAAACTTTAGCCGTTTCGGGTGAATAACTCAGTGGCGGTGGCGGGTATTCAGTAGCCGGATTTGAAATAAATGCAGTCTCGACCTGCGTCTCCAGATTACAGATTGGAGAGATAACACTAATATTGCGCCCCCACTGGACTTGTTGACATCGATGGGATATACTTTGATTTTATCCCTCGAGAAAGTGTTGAAGTCATCCTATATATGGCGTAATAGTGGTAACGACGCCAAACTACTTAAAACTAAACTGCTCTTAATAATTGGTGCATTGTACTTTATTTCACATTTCTTTATTAACTTTCCGTCGTAAGGGCTTACAGCACCGTCTATTATCTTAAATTATGTGGCGCCTCGTTTTCGTTTCTTTTCATATTTTTCCCATACCCTGATTTGGGTGTCTATTTCACAGCGCTGAAAGACCAATGCTAATGAAATGGACCTTATCGGAAATTCGCAAAGCATCATGGATACAAAATGTGGAAGACAAATTGACGCCATTCTTGTTTAATCCAATACACATGGTGATATGCTTCACGGTTTGAAATCTTAAATGTCAGGCGGCTGATGACAGCCTGGTTTACAAATATGTGCAAACTGCAAAAAGAGATTTCAGAGGGGTAAATTGTGCAAAGGGATCAATCACTGTGACATGACGGATTAAGCGTCCAGTACTAACAACCATTCATCCAGGTCCAAGACAAATTTAGTTCTGATTAATTGCATGGCATAATCAAACAAAAATACATACCATAATGGTGTTTATATATTCGTGTACTTGAATGTGTGTGTGTGTGTGAATGTATGTGTGTGTGAGAGAGAGAGAGAGAGAGAAATGGAAATTGCCAAGCAGCAAACATTATGTATTAAATAAATATAATTAATTATTAAAGTATATATTGTATTTAAACAAGAGTCTGATCCGTACTTCTGGAGCACTTTGATATATTTGGGTTGATTTATGTTTTCACTAGACAAATACGAGTTATAGTTAAAAGCGATCAAATTAAATTCCTCCATGAACCACGCTGATCTAAAGTTGTTACTGACACAAGTCCACAACAAGCGATCACGACAGCTTCATTGTTCAAAATCAGCTTCACACTCCTAAAGCCACGAAACAAACTTATAAAATTGGTTGAGCAGTTTCATTTCATAATTGGATTCCTGTATTGCAGCTGATACACTTCCAATATATCGCACTAAAGTACATAATGACGGGGGAAAATGAACAGAAATTGTTGATTGTTACAGATTTAGAAAATGCGTGCTCAATTTCTCAAAATACCATTGTGGCATTTCACGTCACCCTGAGGAGCGCTATATGCTTTATAATAGGAAAGGCGTTCGATGAGACGTATTGATGTTAAATCATAGAAAAAAGGGAAAAGTGTACCTCCTAATTAAATCCTATAGCGTAACTACATTGTGTGTCTTATTATTTCTGTTTTACTATAATGCTGTGGGCGAGCACGAGACTCGTGTGTGTGTGGGAGGGGGTGGAGGGGTAAGCTCTTAAACAGTGGCGGCGCGAGGGTTTGAGGCGCCCAGGGGCAATGTTCCTTACTGGCGCCCCCCCCCCCCCCCCACGAGGCGCCTGGGGGTAATGTTCTTTAGTGGTGCCCCTATTTTGCCACAGAGAACAGTTTTTATGTCAAGCCCTGAAACCAGGGGCTTAGATGGGGGTGGGGGTGGCAAAAAAGCTCCCGACGCCCCCCCCCCTCCTCGTGCCGCCACTCCTCTAAAAGACTGCATAATGATTTAATGAGCAAGACTAGTGTCACGGCGTCGACCATCAGATCGTTTCTTTCTTTTATTTAATCATTATTTCTTTCATCACTTTGATCAGTATATTTATAGCAAATCATATACGTAGGAATATGACCAAATATAAAGTTACATGGAAGTGGTAGTACGTACCATATAGACACATTACAATACATGTATTTTAGTGAATTGGCCTGAAAGCAGTCGTGACTGCGTAATTTTAACCATACCAAAATTTCACCAACAGACCTAAGTCTGTAATTAAACTTAAGTCTACATTCCACTAATCAGGCCCCAATTTAACCAAAAGGTCTTAAAACGTGAATGGTCAAATTTAAGTCAGACTTATATTTCATCCAATGAGATTTCTTAATTTTAAATTAAGTTTAAGTGTAGAGCATGGTTCTCTTGGTGAAACATGGGCCGGATTGACTGACATTTAAGCCTGACTTAAAATTGAATATTAAATGTCTTCAGTCTATATCTAAATTTAAGACCTATATTGGTAAAACTGGCGCCAGAAGACATCACGTGACTTGTGCATGTTCAAGGTTCGTACCAAAACTGTTATATTACCTTCAGACATATGAAATTATGTTATTTCTTTTTAACCGACATGATGTCAATTTCCAAATTTCATGATAAACGATAACAAATTATTTCTTCTGATTAAATCTTAACTCGAACTTACTGTAACATAGTTGTATTGAAATTCTTATGGTGATAATCATTGGTACTATGTCAGTCTAACTTACAGTTTATTAAAAGTATATTTATTGATCGAAACGGATGTTCACACAGTCTTCTCCAGATGAAAATTCTTGACTGTGTAAATTCCTGTCATAGTTTCCTTTTTCCGCGTATATGATCTGAAATATACCTGGTTTGATCATATATAATTCGTTTAATAAAGCCGGTGGGACGTTTTGTCATTTAATATCTGGATAGGGCTTGCAAAACAGGTAAGACATTATCAATCTCGTTTCCAAAACTTCATACAAAATGAGCACTTATGTTAGACAAGTTAATAGATCAGTATCGTATGCAGAGATAGATCAGCTGTTATATAAGACGGTTAATAAAATCAGCATCGTAAGCAGAGATAGATCAGCAGTTATATAAGACAGTTATTAGATCAGCATCGTAAGCAGAGATAGATCAGCAGTTATATAAGACGGTTTATAGATCAGTATCGTAAGCAGAAATATGTGCATTTTGAAATGACCACCAAATCATCATGTACATGTACTGCGAGAAGAGTACGCACAAATGCACAGGCCCCGTAGTCTCGAAACTAGATGACCACAAAATCTTATCTAAGTCTCGAAACTAAAATATTAAAAGTCATGATTATTGTTTCTTAATATCGTTTAAATTTGATGTGTATGCTGAAATATAAATAACATGAACCTTGAAATGTATATGTTCTAGCCTCACCCCGATTTATGCCGTTACAGACATACAAATAATAAGATATTGAAATTTGTATGATTCTAACCTCACCCCGATTTATGTCGTTAAACTTTCTACATGAGTTTAATTGTTTGTGCCTGCAGGGCCTAGTCTGGACCAGGTCATATAATTTCCTTTATTAACTTAATAAAAAAAATTTAAACTGCAACTATATGTACTGATAACATGAGAAGGTTCAACTAGGAAGTCATTTACTGCAAGAAGCACGACACGTCAGTTTACTAAATGATGGCATATACTTGCGTGATAATATGAGATGGCACGCATAAAGCGTGGGTAAAAAAGATTATTCTGAGGGGATGTTGTGAAGATATTCGGGTCAAATCAAACTTTTGGAAAAATTTCGGATTAAACAAAAGAAAAAAAGATGCCATTTTTTGGTTTGTTATCAACTAGCATATGTTAATTTGTTAAGTACATGCATTCCTGTGTAAGACCGAGAATCATCCTAAGATTTTCAGCAGAGCAGTTGTTTTCTGTTTGAATTTTACGTCATTTCTCTAGCCACTAAATATTTTCTCGTTTGTTGAGTCAGTGTGTTTTATGTTTACTGGCCCTCTCTGATAAATATATCTTGCCCGTGTGTAGGCATCCCACTCAAAGTTTCCATGCCTATTATATCCATAGTGTAGCTAGTACATTGTAGGCTTTAGTGTCAACTGTTCCTATTTGTTTCGACAAGCTCTCTAACGTCACACACATTTTTTTTCAGGGTGTCAGCTATGGTGTAAACTTAATCATCCCACTTTACTTACAATTTATAGATGACAATTTATACAACAATTAACATACACATAGCAAATGCATCTATTCTAAGGAACAGGTAACTGCTCGATGTTCCAAAGGTTCATTTGTCAGAAGGTTGATAAGTCCGAACTATTTTTGTACAAGAGCTCTAATTTCCGAACATTTTAGCCCAACGTTCCATTGTTCTGAAGGTTTGCATGTTCGAAAAATATAGGGGTCAATAGTCCGAAGGTTCATTGATCCGAGGGTTCGTAACTTAAAAGGAAAAGGTTCAAAGGTTGACAAGTCCGAAGATTTGTTATACCGAAGGTTTTTGACAACATGGGGTCCATTGGCCCGAAGGGTCATTAGTCCGAAAATATTTGAAAAATCGGTTCACAATTACGAAGTTGGTCCGAAGGTATTTGAAAATGGATTCATTGGTTCGAACATTAAATATTTCGAATATATTTCTATTGGTCCGGACAAACGCACTTTCGGGCTACTGGACCTTCGGACTATTGAACCCTTCTTTCAGACCCATCAACCTTCGGATTAACACACCTTCGGACCACTGAACCTTAGAGCTAGTGAACCCCTCATTCGGACTGACAACCCTTCGAATGAATGAACCTTCGAATCAGTTAACCTTTCTTTCGTGCCATAGAACTTTCGGACCAATAATCCTTCGGACTATCGAAATGTAACCTACGGTACTGACCATTTAATTTTCGGGGGGAGGGGGCTGCGATTTTCTTTCGAGCAGAGATATTTTATTTTCTTTTATCTCAAGATAATATTTTTTTCCAAATAATATATTGGATATAATATGTAGTTATTATATTTTTCAAGCTATTTGAGAGCAGGAAATTTGAAGAAAAAAATCCCAGGCCACTGCTCCATAAAATTAAATTGTTGGTCCCTAATATAATTGCGGTATACCGTGGTACGTATTACGGTATATTCAGAAATACGGTACACACAGAAATACGCGGTACAAAATGTTTCGTGGTACCCAACTCTACTAAGAGACGTGCAACAACAAGTAAGGGGTAATGCTGTATGGACGTGAGAATTGGAACATTTCATATCATTCAGGGAAAACATTCCAGCAATTCCTGTAACAGGTTTGCCAGTTACATGTTATGCTGTAGGTCAGGCCGTGGGCAAAGTACTTCTATTGCAGTTCAAACGCGATTTTGTTACTATTTTAAGCAGGAGAGAGAGAGAGAGAATAACAGTAGTTACGATAAAGACAATAGTGTTCGAGTAATAAATGCTTCTTGTTAACAATGGACTTTGTCTAAAATTTCATACGAAAATCAAATAATCAAATATACATCGACCATCTCCCGAATAGAATATATGCCCCAGTTTAATTTCTGTCCTTGATTTTTTCAAACTTCCCATAAACTCCAGATCTGAGAAAGGAATCTATTAGTGTATTTTTATGTTAAATCTGTTGTATTTTACAGGTTGAACAATGATCCTTTATATTTTCTTTATTGGCAGAATTTTAGGAGTTGAATTTTGGAGTATGAATGTTCGTGGTACAAAAATAAATGGTAATATTTCCATATTCTTGCCACAACATACAACAGATAATTTATTATTCTTCGTATCATCAATTCCACCATTTTTATCAATCGAACGATCCGATTAACTGTACAATCTCTTGACTTGATCTGAGAAAAAGTTTCCAAAAATATTTTGGGGACCCGTGGCATCCAAATACGAGTGGGCACTTAAAATTGTCGATATGGTTCTTTTCCTTCATTATATCTTCGACTCATCAGAGGCAACATTTTAGAAAAAGCACGGCGCGAGACTGGCGGAAGTCATATGTCCTTTGTCGTGTACTGGTATATTTGAGAATCTATGATTCGTGTGGACTGCAAAACAATAGATTTCTAGTTCAAACCTATTCTTCAAATTTTTCAATCCTGCTAGAAATGTACAAATTTAGGAACACGAAACTATGTATATTTACATGGCATCTTACGCCTTAAAAAAAATGTGATTGCCTAACCAAAATATAACACAGTTTTGAATTTCGAGCATCAGGGATTAAATGCATGTATTCTAACATAACAGTATGTACTTAAATTTTCTTATGCAAGTGCTGTCAGAGCTGTTGTTTCATCCTTTCCTATCTGAAAGACGAAACCTTCCATGTCCTCATCATTAAAGACGAGATATAAACAGTAAACAACCAGGCCTGGATGTCAACAACGGATCTTAATGTGAACTTAAAATAGTCTTAGAATCCAGTGATCTGATTGTCTTAAATTTAATTCTGACTTAATATTAACTGACTTAATATTGACTGATCTTATCTCTTAAGTCAAGACCTAACTTCAAGATTTTCTTGGTGAAATTGAGGTCAGGTTCCAGGTTTAAATTGAGCCCAGGCGCGTGCTGCATGTGTACAATATGTTGGGTATACGCTATTTTTTTCCTGGCCTGAATTTAAGCCAACAAAGTGGACCCGATCCACCAACAAAATGCACGAGTTATTGACTTGCAAGACCACTAATAATAAAAAAGTATCGTCACGCTACATGTATCACTATCGTGATGGAGAGGAATGTACCTTTATTCCAATTCTACTGGATTTGTAGTTTTATGTGCAGCAATAAAATATGTTTAAACTAAATATTGTATGTAGCAATCAGAGAAAACACTGAAAACCATCATAGTGTGTCATCATCATAGTGTGTCATCATCATAGTGTGTCATCATTTCTAGGAGTGTAATGCATTACAACTGTAGTCAATGATATTTCTTGTAAACATGTTGATCAATGTGCCCCGGGTTTTCACTAATAGTTATGCAGCTAAGCGATGATCTGTTGCACGGACGTGACAACTGGAAAATTTCAGATCATACAGTGAAAATATTCGAGAAAATATCGTTTCAGGTAATACGTCATGCTGCAGGTCAGGCCGTGGAGAAATTAGCGGTATAGCAGTTTAAACTCGATTTTTTAAATTTTTTTTTACTGTTTTGAGAGAGAGAATATAATGATTTTTTAAAATGTGAAACAGGCCAGAATTAAAGATTGTATGAAGTAACTATTTATCTAAATTGTGAAAAAGTTTCGCATTTGTATTTCTATGTGTCACTCTTATTAAAAAGGGATCTTTAATATAAATTTACCAAAATTACTCAGTGATATCATGAAAAGAGGTTTATCCTCATACCAAACCCCATCAACACTTCAAACCGTGTCTTCGCAATGATTAATTTAAATTTGAGCAATTGTCAGATGCTTGGTACATATAGGACCTGTTTCAATCAGAAGTCTTCGGTTTTCAGGACTCTTCTTTGCCCCAACGTGTCTGTCCATTCGGAACAACTCTGATATTCCTGCGAGAGACAAATATACTTCGGATGTATGTGGGCGCAGTACTTTACAAAACAATCATACATTTTGTTGCCGCAAAAAAGATACAGCAAACTATTCAGACTACCTCGGATATTATTTCTACGATTGTATTGACCGAGAAGTTGCTAATGAAAAAAATAGTTCCGTGCATTTGCAACTTCTCGGTTTCCTTGTTTCATAAATAGTCTAGATGGTCCGAATGGCAGCTATCAGCATACATTCGAAGAATGATCTGTAGGATTGGCCTCAAAGTTGCGAATGCGTTTCTGTCATGAGCCTTGCAGATTCATCCTCAATAGTGATGGTGAGAATTGTGTTGGAAATTGATGATGAAGGATTAGAGGTGCAGGTGGATTAGGGAATTCGAGCCAAAGAGTTTTTCCCGGATATATAATAAAATTGATTATATTGATATTTTCAAATGCCTACAGCTATCGTATCCCTCTGACCAGAATTCTCCATTGGTTGAATACTCAATAGACCCTTGTCAGTTACATAGGTGGCACATGATTTTAAAGCTACTTGGTCAGAAATTTACCTGTGTGGAGTACAAGCTGATTGGTGAAAGTCGACTAAAATTTGCTATTATTCAACAAACCATACTGAGAGCAAGTTATCACAAATAATTAATATAGACATTGACAGAAAACCTCCCTTCTGCCCTTTTTATTGATGTATTTTATTTTTCCTTCATATTCATGGAATTTCCAATGTCATAATTCCCGTATTTATCAAAAGTAAAATTTATCATCTGCAATCCATTAATGTCGCTTAAAACGTCATTCTGGAGCTACCAAAAATAGATACGAGGACGTCCTTTATTCAACATATAAGAATATTATAGAAAGCTAATAAACAATGACGCATAAAAAAATGGTATCATCAAAGTTCAACCGACGAGATATCTTTAATTAGAGCGACAGTATAAAAGAAACACTTGCAAATTTTCATGACATTTTTGCCAAATTTATCGTAAGATATAAACAGACTAAATGTATTTTCAGATACAATAAGTGCATCGAAGATTTTAATAAAGTTTAAAGAAAGACATTTTAATTCTATTTACTTATAATTAAATTGAGCAGTAAATTCAAATGAAAAAGGAACATCGACGAGAATACAATGCTCGTTAATATTCTAGACTTTGCCAGCAAACTCAAATCACGTCCGTTTAAATTTAATCTGACTGTTCCGTTTTAGTGCATGACCACTCTCGTGTTACAGCTGACACTATCTCTGTTTTCATAAGTTAGGTTTATATATAACACTATATTTAGCTGAAAAGAACTAGTGATACTGTTACTCTATACCCAGGTCTATTGTAGCACTGACGCAGTTTCCGGTCACGAAACTTCATCCACAAATATTTAAATGAACTTCATGTGCGTCATATTCGACCCGTTTTCTACCTGGGCACGACTAAATACAATAGGGTGTACATATTTTGTCATCTGTGAATCTGCCTGCTGCGGTGAGGTAAAGGTAAACCTGGGGCAAATTGCTGAAAGGTTACCTTGAATCGTCAGGAAAGTTTTACCTGTAATCCAGATATTGACTCGAGATTCAGTGTTTGCATGAGCACTTCTACTTGAGTAGATATAAAACTTCGTAACTTTACGTCGATTGTATTGAGTAGATATAAAACTTCGTAACTTTACGTCGATTGTATTGAGTAGATATAAAACTTCGTAACTTTACGTCGATTGTATAGAGTAGATATAAAACTTCGTAACTTTATGTCGATTGTATTGAGTAGATATAAAACTTCGTAACTTTACGTCGATTGTATAGAGTAGATATAAAACTTCGTAATTTTACGTCGATTGTATTGAGCAGATATAAAACTTCGTAACTTTACGTCGATTGTATAAAGTAGATATAAAACTTCGTAACTTTACGTCGATTGTATAGAGTAGATATAAAACTTCGTAACTTTACGTCGATTGTATAGAGTAGATATAAAACTTCGTAACTTGACGTCGATTGTATAGAGTAGATATAAAACTTCGTAACTTTACATCGATTGTATAGAGTAGATATAAAACTTCGTAACTTTACGTCGATTGTATAGAGTAGATATAAAACTTCGTAACTTTATGTCGATTGTATTGAGTAGATATAAAACTTCGTAACTTTATGTCGATTGTATGATAAGTTATTACAGTTTATGACGATTATTTAACATGCTCTTTCTAACTTGTATATATACTCTCTGCAACTCAGGAGAAAATTCTATGACGTCTTCCGATACAAGATTATATTAAGAAATTAAATGAAATCAGCAATTCTACCGAATCATGGCATCACATTTAAAGTAACTTTAAAGCCAGTTTAGTTCTCGCACAAATCATTATCACGCCATAAGATCGCGTACGTGTACGAAACATGGTGGCGAGCAGTGGGCGTAGGGTTTGAGAATCTTACCACATTGTTTTTGGAGACGTACAGGATCCTGCGTTGTGCGATTATCGAATTTAAGTTATGCGTCATTGAGATTTCCAGTTGAAATACCAAGGTAAAGAATCTTTCAGATATTCATGGTGTTGTAGAATAATTGATAACGTCACATCCTTACAGAATAAAGCATTTTTTTCTTCTTCTTTAACTTCATGACATATGCATAATTTTTATTTTATTACAAACAATGGAATTGGGATTGGCTAGAAAGTTATAACAATTTATTATCGCCTTTCCCATACAAAGAATACTTTCTAATCCAACATGATTAAGATAGCTGGCATATGTACAAAATTAATTCAGTCAATTAATTATTTGATTATTCAAATAATTTTTAATATATTAATTAATTACACTCTCTGAACTTGTTTCGTGAAGCTTATTAAAGGTGGATATTGCACAGATTTAGAAACTGATCATTAACATAAGAGTTTTCAGCCCTTTTTGCAGTTCAATTGTTACACTTTATAATATGTGAATCAGAATTTCTAAAATTGCTTCAGTATCGAGAGGCTAAACAAAATTGACAGTAACTCTGCCAGCCTCATACAACATGACTCCACTTTACAAAACGTCTCAAGTTTCAGAAATTCACTGGCCGAGAGATCGTAACACTTTCGTGTACGAATCTGAGGATGTGATTTTAGCTTCACCAATTAAATTGAAAATGACTTTAATAAAAATAATTTTATATAATCTAAAATGTTATATAATCTAAAATGTTATATATAATCTAAAATGTTATATAATCTAAAATGTTATATATATAATCTAAAATGTTATATAATCTAAAATGTTATATATATAATCTAAAATGTTATATATATATATAATCTAAAATGTTATATATATGATCTAAAATGTTATATAATCTAAAATGTTATATATATATAATCTAAAATGTTATATAATCTAAAATGTTTTATATATATAATCTAAAATGTATTATAATCTAAAATGTTATATATATAATCTAAAATGTTATATATATATATATATATATATATATATATATATATATATATATATATATATATATATATATAATCTAAAATGTTTTATAATCTAAAATGTTAGATATATATATAATCTAAAATGTTATATAATCTAAAATGTTATGTATATAATCTAAAATGTTATATAATATAAAAATGACTTTAATAAATTAATGTTATATAATCTAAAAATGGAAACTGAAGCTCAAAACTTCTTACTTTTTCTTTATGAACATTTTCAAGTAATATTTTGCACAAGAAAATGGTCAGCGCCTCCGACTGAATGGTTGCCAGAAAGGTAAAGGAATAAAAATGTACTCATTCTCCGGAATTTTTCACTAACCCAGAATTCCATGACTTCTCTTAGAATTATCTCTGGTACGTGTTTAAAATTAAATGCACTCTCTCGGAAATTTATTTAAAACTCATTAAAAATTAAACGACATCTATACGTATTGTCTCTATCACGTATACAGAGTTCTACACCTTCTCACTGAATTTCCTCTGACACTCATTCAAATTTCCTAGCTTTCTCTATGTTCTCTATTACACACAAACACACACACACACACACCACGTGTTTTCTTAAGGAATTTTCTCATACCCACATTCCCAATTCTGCGCCATAGGTCGGAAATTTCGGACATGCATATTCCAAATTCTGAATCATCTCAAGCGAACACATTTGGCTAACACACATTTAACGTTCTATGCCTTAAAATAGAATTTTCTCCGGCTCAAATTTTACCGTGGGTTATTCCAGGAAAAAGGGGCAACATTATGTTTAGCAGACTACTTCTAATTCAGTAAATGTGAGCAAAGAACTTAAGAAATATTTTTTTACCTGGTTAGATTGGTTCCAGCTGGTTGGACGTTTGCGATTTTGTGACTTGAACTGTACTCAAACATGAGAATTCCTCGTGTCGATTAAGAAGAGATTTTATTTTTTATGAAATTCTCATGTAAGTATTTCCACATATTTTATTTTTTTTAATTTGGCAACTGGTCATGCAAAAATATACCATACACAACCAACACCCCATCCCACCCCGCCCCCATCCTTGCGGCCATACACAACCAACACCCCATCCCACCCCGCCTCCATCCTTGCGGCCATACACAACCAACACCCCATCCCACCCCGCCCCCATCCTTGCGGCCATACACAACCAACACCCCATCCCACCCCGCCCCCATCCTTGCGGCCATACACAACCAACACCCCATCCCACCCCGCCCCCATCCTTGCGGCCACACACAACCAACACCCCATCCCACCCCGCCCCCATCCTTGCGGCCATACACAACCAACACCCCATCCCACCCCGCCCCCATCCTTGTGGAATCTGGGATTCAGAATAGGACCTATGCACCCTCCTCCATGTCGTAAGAGTCGTCTAATGGAGGCAGACTTTGAACCCTTGAGCTCTAATGCTTTCCATGTGCACCGACAAACGGATCAACCGTGGATGATCCCAGTTAGCAGTAGGCTATATTCATTTATGTTTTTTGGAAATCAATGGTCCTCCGGGGCCCCGGGTGGCCGAGTGGTCTTAGGCGCTCGCCTTTGCAGATCACTCATACATCTCACCACTGTCCGTGTGGGTTCGAGTCTCGGCTCCGGCTAACGTGGGTATGTGAGAAAGCTTGTAAGTAGCTTCCCATGGATCGGTGGTTCTTCCCAGGGGCTTCCCTGTTTCTTACTCCACCAAAAATACTGGCCGCCATGTATAGCCTGTCATGTGCTGAAAAATGGCGTTAAACCCAGAAAACACAAACACATCAGACACCGTATTTATAATAAATCATCTTCAAGTAGCCGTAATTTATCTCTGTTATTCACAGACTGTATCCATACTACATCATCAGCTTTTCCCCCTGTGACACCGCTGGGGGTTTGGTCCCACAGACCCCATGCCTAATTGTTTAGCCCCCCCCCCCCCCCAACACACACGCACACACACACACACACACTTTAAAGATTCCGATAAATTTCAGATCTGAGAGAAACGAATCTATTTGTATATATTTATTCTTTAAATCTATACGGGTTGAACAATGATCCTTTATATTTCTTTATTTGCAGAATTTTAGGAGTTTCATTTTGGAATGTGAATGATCATCGTACACAAATAATTAGTTTGTGTACATAGTAATATTTCAAGATTTTGATGGAACGATCCGAATGCCCCGATTAAGTAGACAATCTCTTGACTCTCTTTTGATCTGAGAAAAAGTTTCCAAAACATTTTTTGGGGACCCGTGGCATCGAAATACGCTTGGGCCCTTAAAATTATCCATATGGTCCGTTTACTTCGTTATATCGCAGACTCATTCACGGGGATATTTTAGTATAACCGCGGAAGTTATATGTCCTTTGTCGTGTACTCGTATATTTGATAATTTAAGAGCGGGGTCTAGCACGAAACAAAACCAAAGGTATTTACGTAGCAACTTCCGCTTAGAAAAACGTGACTACCTGACCGGAATATAACACAGTATTGAATTTAAAAATCAGGAAATAAAATGCAATAATGTAACATAACACTTGATGTACTTACATTTTCCTGCTCAAGTACTGCCAGAATTCTTGTTTCCTCTTTTCAATACGTTCTGTGTTCTCACAGAAGACGATATTCAAACTGTAAAAAACCGGACCTGCATGTCCTGCATGTCAACAACAGAATTTAATGTGGGCTTACTCTGAAGTCTTAGAATCCAGTGATCTGATTGTCTTAAATTTAAGTCTGACTTAAAATTGACCGATCATAGGTCTTAACTTTACGATTTTGTTGGTGAAATTGAGGCTAGGTTCCAGATTCAAATTGAGCCTATGTGCGTGCTGCGCGTGCACAATGTTTAAGGGTATACGCTAGTTTTTTCCTGGCCTAATTTTAAGCCCACAAAGTTGACCTGATCCACCACCAAAATGCATTAGTTATTAGCTTCCAAGAACAACCTTTCTTTCAACTTTAGCTCACGTGGATGTAAGGCCAAGCGAGTTTTTCGTATGGGCCTGCGTTGTCCGTCAACAGTAGATTGTTGCCACTCTGAAGATCATATTTCTGGTCATAATTTTTGGTCAAACTTGGAATATGGGCTTACATAATTAAAATCTTAAATCAGTTTGACAATGGGAAAGATCCACGCATATTAATTAGGTGATTTTGCGCCAGATTGGCTGAGCTTGTTACCACTCTGGAGACCATATTTCTGATCGCACTATGATCAAACTTCGAATATGGGTTAACATCATCAAGGTATCGAACTAGTCATATAATGAGCGAGAAGCTCGCATATTAAAGAGGTGATCTTGCATCAAATTTGATGAGCTTGTTACCACTCTACAGACTGTATATCTGATCCGATTGTGATCGAACTTAGTAAATATGTTTAACGCATCGAGATATTGTATTAGTACAATTATGGATGAGATTCATGCATATTAATGAGGTGATGTTGCAACTGACTGGCTGAGCTTGTCAAACACTTTAGTGACTCTATAAATTGTTATCAAACTTTTATCAAAGATCTCGGTTGATAACGTTGATGAGAAAGATTCGTGCAAAAAAATTATGTGATCTTGCATCTGATTGTCAACATTCTAAAAACTATATTTCTTATCTGATGTTGATCAAACTTGTGAAACAGTCTTATATCATCAAGTTTCGGATGAGTTTGATCATTATCAGCATCTATCCATATGTATGAGATAATCTTGTACCTGATTGTCTGAGCTTGTTATCACTCTCGACACCAAAGTTCGATCGGATTTGTCTCTGTTACGACTCTATGGTCTAAGAAAAATGTAACAGAAAGAAAGAGAAACCAACAAATCATGTAAAAAATCAACAAGCAATTTATTACTAGATAATTAAAAAGAAAAATCAAAAAGTCACTTACAGTAATGTGTTTTGAAATCCTAATAATTCAATAAGAATGATTGTTCTAATCACAAGTCCTAAATATAGAATGTTCCGAATTCACGGCTGTGTCCTTGAATGTTATTATGTGCCAATGGTCTCCAAAGTCCTGATGTACTAGAAATCTTGATGCGCTGATGTCAAAATGAAGTATTCCAAAATCTTTGAATAAGTTCACATAAATTCCAAAATCATCAATTAAAAATCCAAAATCCAAAAGTTTGTGAGCACTGTTATAATCCAATGAATATTTAAAATAATTCCTCTCTTAGAATTTGGAATGAATTTTCACAACTGTAATAGCTCTTTACAAGACTGATGGTAATGTCAAAACTGAATAAATGTCCACCAAACATGGTATATATAAAGATTGGTCACATGACAGAATGTTCTAGAATGTGTGTCATCTTAATGGAATTTTACTTGTAAACAAAATTCAACCTTGACCTTCAAATTGAGAAAACATATTGATCAAAACAACCTAATTCAAGGACACTAGTTAAACATGTTTTTCCTGATAAACATTAAGATTTAAGCAAATATTAAAGTGAAGAAACATTTATAATTTCCTAAAATATTTATAATATTATATAAACATCATACATAACAGTCTCCAACTTGGTATATAAACTTATATCATTGTTGTTTTAGACAGTATTTGTAATAAGTGAGATCTGAGTATATTAATGAAATGATCTCGCATCTAGTTGGCTGAGCTTGTTACCGCCCTAGATCTAGAGACTATATTTATCATCCAATTTCGATACAACTTGGTAAATATCTTTATATCATCAAGAACTTGGGTGAGTTTGATTAAGAGTAAAAAAAAACTATGCATATAAATTATGCCTTTATTTTTGGAAAGAAGTTATATCAGACTATAGTGAAATAGGTAAAATCGAGATGTTTGGGAGATAGCTCATAGAGTTGTGTTCTTACAGTACTACATAAACCTGATTAGGAAAAGGTTGACTGCTAAGTTACGTAAGCCAGCTGAGTGATATCAGGCCTACTTGTGCCTCTTGCTAAAAGCGAAGTATTCGTTTTATTTTGAAGCTTGGTGTTCAAAACGGTCTTTCTCTAAATCTAGGCGTAGGTAATACATCGGCTCGTCTTTTGGTAAATCAAGGCGTAGGTAATACATCGGCTCGTCTTTTGGTAAATCTAGAAGTAGGTAATACATCGGCTCGTCTTTTGGTAAATCTAGAAGTAGGTAATACCTCGGCTCGTCTTTGGTTTAATCTACAAGTAGGTAATACATCGGCTCGTCTTTTGGTAAATCTAGAAGTAGGTAATACCTCGGCTCGTCTTTTGGTAAATCTACAAGTAGGAAATACATTGGCTCGTCTTTTGGTAAATCTAGAAATAGGTAATACATCTGCTCGTCTTTCGGTAAATCTAGGAATAGGTAATACCTTGGCTCGTCTTTCGTTAAATCTAGGAATACCTCGGATCGTCAAAGCGATATTTCTATACCGACAGAAAAATTAGGTAGATCTTGTTTCACAGCCAGTGTCAGTTTTTACCATCAACTGAATGAGCCAGTTTTCTCGAAGCGACAGTTTAATAGTTTCTGTTCCAAAATTACCTCTGACATTCTGGTGAAATAAAAATAAACTCACTTGATACTATGAATATATAATGTTATCTGTTCCTAGAAACTGATCGATAATTGATCGATAATTGAATTATTAAGATTCTTTAGTAGGAAACTAATGTACAAGCATACTATCAAGTGTAAATACTGATTTCTCATGGATGGAGCTTGAAACGATGAAAAAACAAAACATTAAGGAATTGTGATGAATAATAGTTTGGTAAATATGATAGTGTAATAGCAAATATAACCTCGTAATGACCTTTCCAGAATTATGTGATAAATGTAACGATGTGACAGCATCAAATTATATAAGTACAAATAAATATTTTTGTAATCTTGCCATTATTTATACAAGTTTTCACTGAATTATTGAAAACGTTACTTGTGTTATGTTGGGTTTTGTAACTTACAGAAAACCTATTTCTGTCAACACTGCGTCTTTTGCCAATAAATATTGGAGATTGCTGCACCTGTTCGTTGTAGCTTAGCTGTATCTGTGTTTAAATTTGATATGTGAGCAATGATCAAGCCTGCATCATATGATAGTCGACACAGACGACAATATACTGAACCCTAACACATGATTCCCCTTACAATCAAAGACAGGTCAAATGCACAAACTGCTGCCCGACAAACTGGCAACATGTGATGGTATTCATCAAAGAGATACGATAAATTGTATACATATCTGTACAAATACTTGACACAGTATGACATAATAGTGACACATCGGCTAATCTACTAACTTACTTACTTACTTACTTACTTACTTACTTACTTACTCAAATTTTCGAAATTAAAACTGTTTGTATACAATTCTACCGATTACATAGAATTCGTGTCCAAAAAAGCCAGTGATATAACACGAGTCGTGCAAACACAGAATGGAGAGAAGACCGGATAGTCTTAATCCTGTTAAAAAAAATGAGTATAGCCTGATTTTTGTACGGATACGCTTGAAAATCTTACCTGCAGATGCTTGGCTCCATAAACAATCAGGGACTTAGATTTTGTCTAGGAGCACTTAGAAGTTCCCCATCATAATGCCTCTTTGTTGAGGCAAATTAACGATCACTTTATCTCACACGAATGAAATTAGCTTTTCAGTAAAATACCAAACTAGCCTGTAATCCAGCTAATCCCGTATATAATGTATTCTTTAGTCCCAAATATCAAACCTCGTAGGCTCAGAAACCAAATTTCATTCTATCTTTTGGAATACGAATTCTTCGTCATCTTAAAGCTGCAAAAATTAATCTTCCTAATACTGCAAAATTCTATGCTACCAAATCACCACCATGGTTATCAAAACCCCACAAAACAGTTTCTGACCTGTGCCAATTCAAGAAGTTCTCAACCAGTTCTGTCGTTTTCTATAGTCTTATATCGTGGACATACATTCGCGTATACACACGGTTCGAAAGATGTCTAGGATGTCAAGGCTACAGCTACCTTTGCAACACCTCGAGGCACGACCTCAAACCGTCTACCGGATAAAGCCTCCATTTTAACCTCAGAAATTACAACCCTACTCAAATCTTTGAACTACACTGAAACCTCTAAAAATACTAATATCATTACCTTTTCGACTTCCTTTTCCACACTGAAAACCTTGCAAAACCTTATATTTAAGAACCCGTTAATATGCCAGATCTTACTGAAACATGATTTGCTCATACAATCTAGAAACACAAGGATTCTATACTATTGGTTGCCTAATCACATTAAGGATAATGAAATGGCAGATAAAGCAGTCACCTGTTTTAGAATGGGAGATTCCATATATTTAACCTAATATATTATATAAGTCTGCATTTTCTATATACTTGGCAAACTATGTGGAATGAAAACACCACAAACAAGCTTTGAAACCTCAAACAAATGAGTGCAGAATGCCATCCATCGTGTAAATTTGCAGAGATGAGATGGTATTGTACCGCTTGTTTATAGACACATATACCTTACTCGCGCATACTTCCTAATTAGTTTCTAAACAATAAGTATCAATTGGACTCCTGTAATAATCACGTACACAATAGATGATAAACACCGCTTGAGACAAGATTTCCAGGTGGGCTAATAGCTAGAGACGAGTGCCTTTTATTTCCAAACAAACCTGTCAAAGAAATCTCTCGAGTTATATTATTAACAATTATCACCTAGTCACCTTGAATCGGCGACATGCATCAAAACAATCTTTGACTAGCTGGTTGTTTAGAGTCGGCAATCTCTGCACATTCTGAGCTCACAAACTGCCGTAGATAGGTTAAGGCTTTCAAGTAGGCGAATCTCGTCTACGTACAAATATTATGATTAAAATATAACCGATAAGTTAAAATATAAATATTGATTTCCTCTTTATCAAATCTTGCTTATATAGTAAATATTCATATTATCTATCCGCGCGAGAAAATGCGAGACTGACCTTGACATTGACTACAAGATGGAAATGACAGACTTTAACAGTATATCGTGTGAAATAAAGGATTGATAGATGAAAGAAACTGCTTGCAGTTATGCTACTAAAGAATACTGTACATATAAAGTGGAAATAAGGGTATTGATAAATGTACTGTGGCGAGATCGCAGAGTATAAAACTTACAGAACATAAAGGTATTTGAAACTGAACCCGACTCTCCCCCCTTCTCTCTCTCTCTCAATTTTGTGGACTTGCCCGTGAGCAAGAACCATACCTTACAAACTTGAGCTTACAAATTTGAGCTTGTCCCGGACGTCGGGTAAGTGGACTTGTAAAGTCCTGTTATAATATATATATATATATATATATATATATATATATATATATATATATATATATATATATATATTGATTACGGCGCAAATGCGAAACAGTTTCCCAACTTTTCGAGTTAAACAAGCTCTTCGTCAAAATTATGCACTCCTACATATTTGAATGACAGGAGGAATCTACAAACAAGAGTTTAAAAAATTGAAAATATAAAAAAGATAGAATTTAAAAATGGTCTTAAAACGGGTAAACTACATGTATATTTTGCGCTGCCGTCGGCCCAACATAGTTGTATAACAAAAATCAGAGAATAGATTATCGTGTCTATCTCACAGAGAACCAAAAATGTTTTGACCTAATTCCAGGTAAGGGACAAAGGTACAAAACGTTACATGGCGAAAAATCAACGCCATCTACAAAATTTATTGAAGAAATTATATCCCGGTAAAATTATGCGTGAAGGTACTAAAGGAAATGTGCCATGAAAATAGAGTAGCAGGATATGTTTGCATATTAGACAACGCTTGTCTTTGCAGCGGTATGTGATTGAATCTGTGGTCTTGTTTGAAGTTACCTTGGCACGTACCAGATGGTCCTTGAGATTTTTAGGTCTACGGTACGCAACAATAGTAACTTCTTGAAATATACCCTTCTGGGGTTTGGACGATTCAATATGGTGCCAATTCTTTCGAATGATCTGTTGTAGGTTTGGGGCATCGGGGTGGAAAGTTCCCACGAAGGGGATTCATTTGTTGGTTTTCTTGGTTTATAGTTCAGGAGGGCTCTTTTATCGAGGAGTCCAGTTTTGTCAATAGCCTCCTCAATGTAGTTCCTTCTGCATCCTCTCCTTCTAAGGTGCCCCTTGAGCTCTCCGGTCCTCTTTTCAAAGGTAGCATGTTATTGGTTCTACCGGGATATAATTTCTATTTAAAATTATGTAGATGGTGCTGATTTTTCAACACGCGTGGTTTCCGTCCTTTGTCCCCAGCCTGGAATTATAGGACTCACGGTACTAATTATATGGAACAACTGTGAACCAGTCTAGAAATGGGTGAAGATACAACAGGGTTTGGTGGTCAATAATTGGTTAATAATGAAAAGCAAAATTTTAGTGCATAATTTTTCTTGGCTTTTGTGTTCAGTGTTCTCTATTGTGGATGTAAGTTGTTTCTTCCCCTGAAGAAGAGCTTGTTTAGCTCCAGTAGCGTACTAACGGAGTGGGGGGGGGGGACGGACGAGGCTGTTGCCCCAGGCGCAAGAGGTCTTGGGGCGCCAGAACAGCTGATACAAATTATGGGCTCGTATTCTGGCCATTTGGACCATCATCGTCGCGCCCCGGGCGCCATTTATCCTTAGTACGCCACTGTTTAGCTCGAAACGTTGGGAAACTGTTTTGTATTTGCGCCGTTATCAATTTTTGTGTCATTATGTATATATGTATAGTAGAAGATAGCTTTAGGCAGGGATACACTTTGTATTTCGTCCTGAATAATTTGTCAGCATAGGTATATAAGATTATAAGGCCGTTTACAAGTCACCATTTTGTACCTTCGTCTGAATATTTTTTAAAGATATGTTCTGTGTATAACTACCCATGGTTGGGTTAAAATTACATAGAAATACAGAACTGCAAAGAATGATTTAGTATGATTCTGCAGATGTTGCATTTTCATATTCATCTATAATTATTCCATCATTTGTATTCTTCATTTTTTTTATTTTAAAGTGCTCTTTCCAGGTAAGTTTTTTAAGTTTAATTTAGATTCCACACGCGAAAATTTCGACAAAAATATAAATTTTAAGGGTCCTGGTTAAATTTGAAGTACATGATTCGGTTGATATCCACATTGATATCCATTTTTTTTTTTTTTTTTTGCATTATTCATCTTGCATCAACAATACTTTAATTCTTGTTTTTTTTTTTTGTTTTTTTTTAAAGTTACTTTGATGTCTATTTTATTCAGTTTGGGCAGGTGTAACTTTAACACTTAGTAGCAAGTAATTGTTACGTGTGTAGACTTCACCTGTCCATTTGCACCTACACCTACACTTGCGTACTTTGATCTCTACACCTGAATATGTGAGCCTGCCAGGTACAAATGCATTTATGACCCCAAATTTGTCAGTCTTTGCCATCGGATTTCAAATTGAAGTTTATTACACTTACAGAGGATCAAAGCGAGCACAAATTTCACTGTGCAGGAAAGATTTTGTGTACAACATTGGCACAGACTCGCTAATCATCCTTTGTCGATCCTTTTTTTCTTTTTGTGATTAGCCACCCATAACCTGTGAACATAATAAGTCTGGGCTATCCGTCAATGCATTCTTTCAAACAGAATTAGGTGGATTAGAGACGTCGGGTACATCCCCTATCTTTTTGGGATCCTGTTGATCCACTTTTTGATATCCTTACCTTAAGAGAAAAAATCCGGTCCGCCTACGCTACCGCGCCTTTCGCGTGACCTTGGATTTGTGACTTTTCTGGTGTAACAGATACAAGGAAGGAAGAGTACACTCCTCACAAAGAAAACGACAGAGCAGCAATATACGAGTAGTATTTTGATTTTGTTTCCGACTCTCCTGTAGCTCGTAACAGTGTTAAAACAGCATGTCTGCGGATCTAGAAATATGTACTGTATATTTTCACCCACAAAACTGCTATAACTTACGATATCATGGACTAAAATCTGATGTCAGATCATTAGGCGATTAATACGAGTCTAGTTATCAATGACAGACGGCACTACAGTGCACTAACCCTTGATTTGTTTCTACCACTCCCCCGACTTTCATATTTCAAGGATGGACAAAGGACGGAAATTTTGCTGAGAAGGTTATATTTGTGTAGGAAGGAAAAGTCCTCGTATTGAAAATAAAAAATTAAAAAATCAACATCCATTATAAATTCTACATAAATTTATCCCAAAATTCTATATGGGTAACTCATCTGGAAAATTATTTCCTAACTTCTATCCTCAACCCACACGAAAGTGTCCCTGTATCAGAATCTTTACAAATGATATAAATAGATATATTAGGGAATTACCATTTCATTTTTTATTTATATTTACTTCAAGATAAACAACAAAAATCAGCTAATATAATGGATATAATTAGATCTTTTTCTACAAATCAGAGCAAGAATTTCTTTTTCAAGCTATTTGGGGAACGGATATTTTTTTTTTTTTTTTTTTTTTTTTTTTACAAAGTATCAGAGACCCCCACCCCCACCCCGAAGTTTCTGATATGATTTATTTAAGGAGCAAACATTAACGCTGATCTTACACGATCATATCATTCTACGTGCACATTGTATAAATACATGAGAGATGAGAGAAAAATACATGAGAAATGAGAGATAAATACATGATAAACTTTTTCGGACACTTTCACTCCTTAATATCAAAGCAAACTTGAATACTGTCTTGTTTGGAAGTGACTTATAAGCTGCAGAACAAAATATAAAATAGAAAGGGAAATGCACAAGTTTATACACAATATAACAGTAGAAAGGGAAATACACAAGTTTGTACACAATATAACAGTAGAAAGGGAAATGCACAAGTTTGTACACAATATAACAGTAGAAAGGGAAATGCACAAGTTTGTAAAACAAAATAACAGTAGAAAGGGAAATGCACAAGTTTGTACACAATATAACAGTAGAAAGGGAAATGCACAAGTTTGTACACAATATAACAGTAGAAAGGGAAATGCACAAGTTTGTAAAACAAAATAACAGTAGAAAGGGAAATGCACAAGTTTGCACAAAATATAACAGTAGAAAGGGAAATGCACAAGTTTGTACAAAATATAACAGTAGAAAGGGAAATGCACAAGTTTGTACAAAATATATAATAGAAAGGGAAATGCACAAGTTTGCACAAAATATAACAGTAGAAATGGAATTGCACAAGTTTGTACAAAATATAACAGTAGAAAGGGAAATGCACAAGTTTGTACAAAATTTAACAGTAGAAAGAGAAATGCACAAGTTTGTACAAAATATAACAGCAGAAAGGGAAATGCACAAGTTTGTACAAAATATAACAGTAGAAAGGGAAATGCACAAGTTTGTACAAAATATAAAATAGAAAGGGAAATGCACAAGTTTGTACAAAAAGGAAGAGATTTGTAACTTTATAATCTTATAAAGTCCTTTATGTTCTAATTGAAATGCCTATTTATCTGCATTGCTATTTATAAATTTAATCATAGTTTTACCAAGCTCCCCACGCCGATGATCAATCTCTCTCTCTCTCTCTCTCTCTCTCTCTCTCTCTCTCTCTCTCTCTCTCTCTCTCTCTCTCTCTTATACAAAGTTTAATTTGACTTTATACATTTCCTGCATGCTAGATGTGTAATTTTGAAATGGTGACGAACTTGTAAGTTGTTGCAACTTGTTTCATTTCCTTTTGCCATGAATATTAGAATTTGGGGCAATACAAAATATGTTTAAACAAAACAAAACTATCTTTCTTTGATTTAATGAGTATGTCTTGAATGTTTCTAATATATTTGTTTTAAAAACATTAAAGATACATTCTTTTAAATATTTTATCAGTATTTATCAAAACGTGTCGAGAAGTTCGTAAGGTTATCCTCTACATCATATAAAATTCCCATTTCTATTTCAATTTTCAGTTTCCATTTATATTTAAATTTTATATGTATCAGTTTCCATTTATGTTTTAAGTGTGTGTGTGTGTGTGTGTGTGTGTGTGTGTGTGTGTGTGCAACGTTTAGAGTGCTATCAGTTTCCATTTCCATTTCAATTTTATATCTATCAGTTATTTGTTTTTGTCTTTTTTTTTTTTTTTTTTACTTAAACAGAAGCAGAAAAACCCAGACCTGTTCATATGCACTAGATCCCAGAGATCATGTTTGCCAATACAGTGATTAAAATTATTAAACAAACTGACAACATACATCACAAAACTAGTTTAAACTAGCTTTAGCGGCGCATTTGAAGCATACGCGTCTCTTTGTCGAAAGGCAAACCCTCACGAAATAACACAAACACAAAACATAACAATGAACACAGAAAGGAAAAAAATACATGAAAAACATTCCTACGCGATACTTGTGTGTGTATGCGTGTGTGCAGCGTTTAGAGTGCTATTAACCCTTAACTATGTCAATGACGATTGCAATTAGTACGTAACAAGAAAAAAAACGTGATTTTAAAAAATCATACTCAGGCCATTCATATATGGTATATGAGTACAGTACAATTAAAATTCCATTATATGAGAGGTCACCATGGTGTAATATAAATAGGAGAGAGAAGAGAGAAAACACAAACAGACGTACATGACGAGATTCGTCGCACACGTCTATAATTCAAATTCAGTCAGACAGAAAACACAAAGAGACAGACAATCAGAGAGAGAGAGAGAGAGAGAGAACATGGATTATCTAAACATTTCAAGTTCAATGAATATCTCAAAAAAGTTAGTACTATCAATGATTTCAATGAAAACACTTTTGATATATTTCACTTAATTAATTGTATGTCAAACGTTGACAACGAATTTATATATACACAATTACTTTAACATGTGGTCTGCGAATAATCGTCCGCTTCATTGATAGGCGAGTTACAAATGTCGTTTTATAGATAAAAGATATTCTATTTTCGTCTTTCTCCTTTCAGGTATCGGATGAACAACTCTTTATTAAATCTTTAACAGTAACAACATTTTATCACAATAACAAATGTGAGCATTCTCTTTTTGTCTTGCCTTTACAAGGAATACAATATAAGAGTTCTTATCAGTGTTAAGGTCCATTTTCGTGTCAACTTTTCACCATGTATCCAGAATATACTTAGGTAAACAAGCTGAAGCGTGCCCAAGAACAGGTTAAAAGGTGGAAAACTGATACAAATATTTCTATTTTGTTCTAAATTTGAGAAAGAGAAATACATAATAATATGCGAATATATCATATGAGCCTTTTGTTCGCGAAGTCTGCTTTGTCTGTGACAATTCTCAAATTAGTAGTCGTTACTAGGCAGAAAATTGATCTATACCTATATCCACAGGTATTCTTATCCGGATCTGGTGCCAGCAAGTACATATCCGCAAAATGACCCAGTTTACCTGTAATTGCACACCCAAACTTGTACGTCATTCTCAGCATTGTCAAGCAACGTCGTTGTTTTTTTTCTTTTGTTCGTCCATGTCATCTATTCACCAAGTCGCCATTCGATGTCACAGATCAAAGAGACTCATCCATGACCGCGCGTGAAAAAGGCGACTGTTTTGCATTTGTTAAAAATACTTCCTTTGTGCTAACTTAAAACTGATCGTAGTGAATCAGTCAGTATTTTAATATAGTTCATCTACTGCTTCAGTTACCCTTGTCTTACAGATTATCCCACTATACAATGCAAAAGATAGCATTGTAATGTTTCTACCAGAAGTGAAACCAGCACATGGTCTAAATCAGGGGTGTCAAACTCATTTGCTATGGCGGGCCAGATTTTATATAAATAATAATAATAAATAATGAGTCTGGCGGGCCGTATGTTTGACACCCCTGGTCTAAATGGCGATTCGAACTAGCTCGCGGCCAGGTCTGAATTTCGTTTTGTTTGTAATTCATTCTCCCTCTCCCACAACCACCACCACCACCACCTCTCTCTCTCTCTCTCTCTCTCTCTCTCTCTCTTGTATGTTCAATCCTTCCCTGTTTCTTTATTTTCTTTCTCTCTCCCTGTTTGTCTTCTTTCTTTCTTCAAATATGGTCCAATACAACACACTCGGAGCGTTTTGCAGAATAAGATGTTAGATAAATCCATCTAACCAAATATAGACACCTTAGACCGAGCTGTAAAAGACCAGACAACATAAACCAAGCTGTAATAGACAAGACAACATAAACCTAGCTGTAATGGACAAGACAACATAAACCTAGCTGTAATGGACAAGACAACATAAACCAAGCTGTAATAGACCAGACAACATAAATCCAGCTGTAACGGACAAGACAACATAAACCAAGCTGTAAAAGACCAGACAACATAAACCAAGCTGTAATAGACCAGACAACATAAACCTAGCTGTAATAGACCAGACAACATAAACCTAGCTGTAAAAGACCAGACAACATAAACCTAGCTATAAAAGACCAGACAACATAAACCAAGCTGTAATAGACCAGACAACATAAACCTAGCTGTAATGGACAAGACAACATAAACCTAGCTGTAATAGACAAGACAACATAAACCAAGCTGTAATAGACAAGAAAACATAAACCTAGCTGTAATAGACAAGACAACATAAACCAAGCTGTACTAGACAAGAAAGCATAAACCTAGCTGTATTGGACAAGACAACATAAATCCAGCTGTAATAGACCAGACAATATAAACCGATCTGTAATAGACCAGACAATATAAACCGATCTGTAATAGACAAGACAATATAAACCGAGCTGTAATAGACCAGACAACATAAACCAAGCTGTAATAGACAAGACAATATAAACCGAGCTGTAATAGACCAGACAATATAAACCAAGCTGTAATAGACCAGACAATATAAACCAAGCTGTAATAGACCAGACAATATAAACCTAGCTGTAATAGACCAGAATCCAAAGGTAAAAAAACAAATCCTGGAGAGACTCGGTAAACATGGAAGATATAAAGACACAGATGACAAAAAATAGTGATCTCTTAATTAATGTGCAGTTCTAATGTGTAGTGTGTGAAGCCTATTGCAAATTATGTCTTTTCTTCTTTTTTTTTTTTTTTTTTTTTTTTGGGGGGGGGGGGCAATTCTGCTATCCACGAATTTAAAACGCAGAAAGGAAGATTTATGAGTTCTATGAATAGCTTCCTATTGTAATTTTATGACAGATTTATCTTTGTCAACGTACAAACTTCTGATAAATGTAGTAAATCTGTTTATGAATATTACAATAAAAGTAGTTTATTTTTTCTTCATTTTTTTAAAATAAAAAAGTGGCACGAAGTGTTTATTCGTTGATGCCCCAACATCATTGTAATTATCAGTATACTGGATATGTACCTTATGTCAAAACATAGGAATCTGTAAATGTTCTGCATTTTCCGTCAATAACGATTAAAGAAAGGAAATGAAGTGATTTGTAGATAGTAAACCGAAAAGCGTTCCACATGGGTAACTCTATCAAAACTATTTTCTGCAAAGAACAAAAACTGCTGTGTTCTAAACTTGCGTAATTAACCACGATAGTATCGAACTTTGTAAAATCTGACTAGCTGGTAATCACAGTCATATACAAGATACAAATATGATTAATTTATAAAGATGCTGCTAAGGAAACTTCTTGAGGTAGTGGTTCTCATTTGATAAGTGTATTGTATATGTTTGACACATTAATTTTTGTTTAATTTGGTGTTCACCTTAACCTTCGGGTCTCTGTAGCAACTTCGAACAGACAGCAACGGTAATCTTTCACGTAAGAAACAGTGCTTACATTATTAAACTTACAAAAAGGAAAGCAAATATATATTATCAATAAATATGTGGTGTTAATACGTAAATAAAGTTAAACAAATATTTGAAAGTGTAGGTGTCATGATTTTTTTTTTCAATCTGGAAAATAGTTAATGAGAACATAGCAATGGTTAATACTAGCAGTAAAAAGACTTATGATACAAGTAACTATGGTCAGTACTTGCAGTCAAAAGACTTATGATACAAGTAACTATGGTCAGTACTTGCAGTCAAAAGACTTATGATACAAGTAACTATGGTCAGTACTTGCAGTCAAAAGACTTATGATACAAGTAACTATGCAGTACTTGCAGTCAAAAGACTTATGATACAAGCAACAATGGTCAGTACTTGCAGTAAAAAGACTTATGATGCAAGCAAAAAAGATAAGCCGAACTTAAGATACATTTTTTTTTTTTTTTTTTTTTTTTGCAAATCCATTGATGTATCTCTCTATATTGGTTTTGTTTTTGTTTCTTTATATGCAAAGTCATTGATGTATCTCTCTATATTGGTTTTGTTGTTGTTTCTTTATATGCAAAGTCATTGATGTATCTCGCTATATTGGTTTTGTTTTTGTTTCTTTATATGCAAAGTCATTGATGTATCTCTCTATATTGGTTTTGTTTTTGTTTCTTTATATGCAAAGTCATTGATGTATCTCTCTATATTGGTTTTGTTTTAGTTTCTTTATATGCAAAGTCATTGATGTATCTCTCTATATTGGTTTTGTCTTTGTTTCTTTATATGCAAAGTCATTGATGTATCTCTCTATGGTTTTGCTTTTGTTTCTTTATATGCAAAGTCATTGATGTATCTCTCTATATTGGTTTTGTTTTTGTTTCTTTATATGCAAAGTCATTGATGTATCTCTCTGTGTTGTTTTTGTTTCTTTATATGCAAAGTCATTGATGTATCTCGCTATATTGGTTTTGTTTTTGTTTCTTTATATGCAAAATCATTGATGTATCTCTCTATATTGGTTTTGTTTTTGTTTCTTATATGCAAAGTCATTGATGTATTTCGCAATATTGTTTTTGTTTTTGTTTCTTTATATGCAAAGTCATTGATGTATCTCTCTGTATTGCTTTTGTTTTTGTTTCTTTATATGCAAAGTCATTGATGTATCTCGCTATATTGGTTTGGTTTTTGTTTCTTTATATGCAAAGTCATTGATGTATCTCTCTATATTGGTTTTGTTTTTGTTTCTTTATATGCAAAGTCATTTTGGTATTACTTTTTGAAGCACAAATTATGTTGCATTTATATCCTGAATCATACAGGTCTGTCAGTCTGGCCCTTCCATAAGAAGTCTTTGTTTATTACTCATTTCAGGCATGTAGTAGCTACTTACACAGTCCATTGTGTCTTCACAGCACACTCGCACAATATCTTTCGCACCTCATGACACCACCAGAATCTGGTGTGTGCACTCGAATTTCACAGCAGTTGGCGGGACGGGGTGCTGAGCTTTCAAACTTTCTCGTCAAACCTCGTACCGGCGTCAGGTCAAACGTTATCTCGGTGCATATTTCCTGGCTTTGGAAATGGCGTGTTGTTTACTTCGTCTGACGCATGCAGCTGGCTCCAGATTCTTTATCTGTTATGCAAAGACGTATCCAGTTCAGACGATTGTTCTTAACCTTGAGTACAATTTATAATTATTATTAGTAGCTAAAAGTACTCAGTACTCAGTGAAATCAATTACACACTAGCCCAATTAACATGCTGGCTGCCAATGAAAGAGATCCAGTACAAAATAAAATGTTGAATAAGATGTTGAAGGAAGTACACGTTTTAAGTTGAACACGTCTATCTAATCATACGACACATTCTACAGGCCTTTGTTAAAACCTGAACTTTTACTATTTTAAATAGTATTGGGTGAGGCCGGATTAAGGGGGTAGGAGGCCCCATGCGCAACTTCGATATTTTATCAACTGCCACTTAAACAAGCAATTTAATTTTTTTTTAGTTTCTAAAACTTCACCAGAAAATTAGTCGAAAATATTTCAAAACAATTTTGATACAACCCCTATAAATGTACATGAGAGCACATTGCACATGTGTCTTCACACCATAGCATTTATCTATTCATACCATGGTGGTCACTGATCTTACGGATGAATAACTTCAACTTTAGAACTACAAGATCTGGATCTTTTGGACTTTCAATTTTTATCGTGAAGTTTTGTAAACTAACACAAAAAAATGTGCTTGTTCTAGTGGCAGTTGATTAACTATTTATACCTATTTTTAATTACAACAATGTAATCTAGGTACTCCTATCAATTAGAATTAATTACAGTGTATAGTTTCTGCTGTGCTGATGTGAAGTCATATGGCCAAAATACATGGTGTAATGACCAAGAAGGTTTGGTTGGTTTGGTTTGTGGGTTTAACACCATGTTTCAGCACATGATAGGCTATACATGACGGCCGGTATATCTGGTAGAGGAACCCGGGAAAACACTGGGAAGAACCACCGACCCACGGGAAGTTGGCAAGCTTTCTCACGTACCCCGTTGGCCTAGCCGATACTCGAACCCACGCTGACAGAGGTGAGATGTCAGTGATCTATAAAGGCGAGTGTCTTACGCCACCAGGCCACCCGGTGCTTCCGACCAAGAAGGGCACATAAACCTTAACACAAGGTGAGCTGATTTCGCCTGCACTATAATGCTGAAAACACAATTCATTTGTTTGTCGACTACAGTGGCATTCTGGTCATAAAATGTAAAGATATCCCACTTTATTGTGCATTTTTATTCCCATCATTTGAACTTTCGCGACACACATGAGGTGGGGTGGCACTATCAGCACAAACTTATCTTTTCTTGATGGAACAATGTGTCCTTAATTAATTAAGTAAAAGCTTTACACTTGTTCTCAATAGCAGACAATCGCACATTCCTATCTACCTTCCTACAAACTGACCCAAATTAATGCATAATACACACATACATGTGTGTGCGTGCGTATGTGTGTACGCACATACATGTATATTTACATTTAGTACATACATACATCAATGAACAAAAACACGCACATGCATACATACATGCATACATACATAATACATACATACATACATACATACATACATACATACATACATACATACATACATACATACATACATCTGGACACCAATTCAAAGCTCTTCCAATGCTGCTAACCAGGTGGATTTTATTCCACCCGGGTGCAACTACTTAGACGACACTTAATATTTACCCCACCCACCGAACCACCCACTTTCAAGGCAAAACAATGCGTGCAACCTGGCTGGCTTGCAGCATGTACCCTACCCATTATGACGATTTGGATCTTGACTTATGTGTGGATAGCTGCTATTAATTTTATTTCTTTTATTATTTTGAATTTTTATTTTTAATTTGAATGAGCATTCATATTATTTTGATCACTCTAAAGTACACATATATCAAGACTTGCCTCTCTTAAGATTATGCATTTTGAAGTGTCAAAGTCAATCCGTTCTGGCACCCGTATGAACGAGGACAAAGAACGATGGGCATTGTTTCGGTGTGTCTTGACTTGCCGGGTACGGTTCTCGGCTCTGACCGAATTCCTTACATACCACAGATATTTTTGTCGGTTATATCCTTCCGGTACAACTCCGCTTCATACATCGGTATTCGCTGAGTAGGCACGATAGTAGAATACTTTCATTCAATCATCATGTAACAGTTACTTCAACAATTGATGTTTTGTGAAGATGGGTGCATCAAATTTAGTCTGCAACCTACGTGTCGCATAGTTCAGTTTTCAAATAATTCCTATGATTATGTTGTAATCTGTTAACTTAGATAATGTCCTTCGAGTATTTGCCTTAAATCAAATTAGGATTACGATTTGACAGGAAACACAGCAACAGAAGCAAATCCGCGCAACATGGAAGATTTAAAAAGTAATTGCGGCGATCAAACCATAAATAAACCATCGATTTCCAAATAGGAAAAAAAAAGGTACAGAGATTACGGACGTTAAACACTGGTAGTTCAAAAACAGGATAATATTTGCAAACTCTATGTAATAACGTGTGAATATATGTTAACACCGGATGTGAACACATACAAGGGGACGGGATGGAGGGTCACAACACCATCGATTTTCCTATACATGTCTCGGAGCTATACCATACCCATGGAAACATTACAAACACATGAGAATTCCAGCGGGAAACGGTGCCAAAACATACCATTACACACACCAAGACTTGACAGCACTTGTCTGGCATATTTACATTTAACCGCTGATCAACATCTACCAGGGTCAAGGGTTCTGTTTAAGGGTCAGTCAAAACATAGGCGGTAACCGTACCACGCATTGACTTGTATATTCACTACCAGTAAATTACTTTCACGGCCACATTGAAATGCTCGTCAAAATATAAACTTATTCTTTCCCAATCTTCCCATGGTAAAAAAAAAACAGTTCCTTTTATTAATATTTCACATTGTAAGTCACGCCAAACAAAACCTCTAAAGTAAAATATGAACAACTTGCTAGATACTGATGCGATGTTATCCTGGTCTGACTACAACACACTTTGAAGAAAAATGCTAACTGAAGCAGACAAAATCAAAAGAGGACAGAAAAGAAATAATCTGCAATTTCCTGGATGATGTATACCTATTTAAAGTAAACAACACCAACAAGTATGGATGATGTATAATAGATTTAAGCATTCTCGAGATCTTCTATCGCAGTTCGGTGGTTGCTAACTTGCACGTCAACAGTGCGGAGATTTGAAAATGGCTCAAAATATCTCTCTGGTCGTATGAAATTTTAGGCGTAAATCAGATATTGGGAAAAATTTGAATCTTAGTTCAGTATACAATTATCACTTAAGTGACTATGTGATGCGTCTGCGTTTGACACTTGGATCAAATTGCTGGAAATCTGAAACAACAAATATAATAGCAAGACGTCAGTTACAGGAAGAAAAAGTGAAGGTTGTTTTCTTTTTATGCGCATGACAGTTGCTTCAAAGCACGCTCTTTTTCTCTTCACTCAATCCAGGTTTTATCATGAATGCGTCAGCCGGTATTACATCCCGCAAGCCAGACCAGACATATGCCAATTATTTTGGAAAGAATCTTTTTTAACAAAGCGCATTATCGATAAAATACATGTTTGTGTTGGGGGGGGGGGTAAGGACATTTTTCAGCACATGCTAGGGTATACATGACGGCCAGCATATTTGGGGGAGGAAGAACCCGGGAAAAACCCCGGAAGAACCACCGACCAACAGGAAGATGGAACTAAATTGTTTGAAAATTGTTTACCAAATTTTTACTTCTACTAAATGATTTTGTATGACTCAATAGTTGAAGATTACAGAAAATTATGATGACGTGATTCAAAATTGATCAGGATTAATGGTATATTGAGATTAAAATAATTTCCCTGACAACCACTTATTCTCCTTGTCGCATAAGCATAATTGCTCATTCGAATCCGCGTTGGCAGGTATAGTCATATATTTTTTTTTTTAAAGTCCCCCTTGCGGCAGTTGGTAACTTATTTACATATATATAATTTATTATTATTGATGACGTGTTTCAAAATTGATGTGGATGGTGTATACAAGATTAAAGTTCGGTTTCCCGATAAGCACTTATTACCCTGGCGTATTTGCATACCATATGCACTCGCGTACAGTACGAGTCCAAATGCAAACAACATAGACCCTGATCTGCCGTCGCATAATGCGCCGGCAGATCAGGGTCTATGTTGTTTGTTCAACTGATTAGTCCTTACAAACTGCACGACCCAGAATTGCCGGCGCATTATGCGACGGTAGATCTGGGTCTATGCAGTTTGCAGTTGGTATTGACTTGCACGCGAGTATAGACGGTAATTTGCTCATTCGAATGCCTGATTTGTTTGTTGTGAGGTATAGTCATACATTATTTTTGAAAAAGTCCCCTGACGGTAGTTTCGTTGGTAGAGCGTCGGCTTCATAATTTAAGGGACGCGGGTTAAATGCACGCCCATGCTAGCCCAGGTCGGCTGCCTCCCTGAGACTTAGATCCATTCCCTCCACAAGATACAGCCGATAACGTGTTACAAATACCGTTAAAAAACCAACCATTTTTATGTAACCATATATCCACTATTATGTTGAGATGCCGTTCAACGCTACAACGCTATTATTACCAACCCTAGGTGACAGACTCGATATAAATCCCACTGCAACGCTTTGAAAAAATGTAACCCTCTTTTAATAAAGTCTTTTCTTTTCTTCAGTTTCAAATACGATGGCATTGACATCGATATTTAATGCCTTTGCCACCCAGTGGCGGCGCGAGGGGGAGGGGCGTCGGGTGGGGGGCAATTGCTTCCGGGCGCCGGGCAGGGGGGCGTCAGGACCTTTTTTGCCTTGCAGATGGGGGGGGGGGGGGTGTTAGAGGTTGGCAACTGACATAAAAACTGTTCTCTGTGGCGCAAAGTAGGGGCGCCACTAACGAACATTGCCCCCCCCCCCCGGCGCCTCGAACCCTTGCGCCACCACTGTTGCCACCGCTCAAAGATGAAGAAAAGAAGAAAAAAATCCCCAAAACAAAAACAATACAAAGAAACTATTAATTGTTAAAATGCTGTGCATTTTCTATAATCTACGCAGGAAATAATTGTGAATAACATCTGGACGTCTGCTGCACTTTCACTCAGGCTGGTGTAAACAGTGGGCTGTTCTGGACAGCTCATTGCGTCACTGGATTTGCAACTTTAGTGCGCTAAGGTCAGTGAACGCAAAATTAAGCAGACATGGCTTCCGTTTCGAGGAATTGCTAGGTCACCGTCAGCCTTTTCTACAAAAGCCAGGCAGATATGTTGTAGAAGGATCACGGAGAAAAAGAGAGACAGTTGGAGGAGGGGGGAGGGCTTTGATATCATGCAGCAAATATTCAAGGCATTCATCTTTGCAACGAATAAGTTTAATGTAAAAATACAAGTATCACTTCACTAAACAGAAAAAAAGTGTTCGTCAGAAGCGAAAAATTAAAACCTAATTTTAAAAAGCTTTCTTTTCCTGTTTTTTGTTGTTGTTGTTGTCTTTCCTTTCTTATATTTCAAACAGCATTTCAAAATAACTGACGCTCTACAGAAGACAATATGCGGGTATATAGCCACCGACTCCCATCATGGCGCCAATACACGGAATCCAACATAGGACAGAAAACCAGACTGGGACATCCGGTAGACAACGGGACAGCAGACGATTGATCCGGTGTGACAGACGAACATACTGTCAACGAGTCACATACAGTGGAAGACAACGTGGCAACATGGATTCAACGAAGACTGTAAGAACACCATGGCATAGAAGAATTTCACACAAAGAACAAATTTCATTGATGTCACGAAGTCCTTTGTAAAACAAAGATTGTAAGTCATTTATCAGCAAATTGTGTGGTACTAACATTGTTATTTCAGTCTTTAGTTAGATCACATGTCAGCCTTAGGGAACTAATTTAAAATAGTCATTTTCTTCCAGATTTGATGAACGAAACTATCCAGTCTGCTGCCTACATAGTATGATGCATAGAGCTATTCGCACGCTCAGTGACGACACAGCATATTTTATCCTTCAAGAAACCAGTGATGTCAAATCAGCGCGAGACTGCACTGCTGATTGAGTAAAATCATCCCTTATGCATCTGAAAATTAAATTAAATAAAAACTTAATTGTGTTCATCAGCAATCATGTACAAAAATTCTTGTGTCTTCAACCTAACTTTATATGTTTATGTAATTAAATAGATATTTTCATTTGGTCGAGATGTAGCATAGTTGTTTTATCTAGACTTACTGAAAAACTTATTATATTATGTGGAAAAGGCATAATTCAATTCAATTCAACAGTTTATTCTCATAAGCATAAATATGCTTACAGAGTACATACTACAAATATTGTGTGGTTTTCAAATGCTGCTATATGTACAAATTTAAACATAAGATGATGTGACACAAAATTTCTTTCAACAATCGAAGATAAAAGACTAAAGAATCATTATATATTTCTTCATTACAAAAATTTAAAAAAGAGAACTTTTGCCAAATAATCCCATGATACACACCTTGCGTGAGGGCTGCAGCAGCATATGTCAACCGCTTCAAACATTTTATTGGCTGGTCATGACAGGCCCCAATATATCCATGGTAACAGCTAGCCCATGCTGTGGTCGTTTGTAAATAAGGCAACACCTCTTGAAATGGACATCCTTTGTGTGGTCAGTGCTTTCTGGGTTGGGTGCACTGAAAAATTGGAAACGTCACTTTTCAGGTATGGTACAAGCAGTGGTTTAAAATTTGCAAGTTATGAAACTGTATTACAAATCCTTCCGTATAATCATCAAACTATCGGAGAAAGGACTAAAATCAATACTATATGTCTAATATTGTTGTATTTACCTCCCAAAAATGGCATGGAAAAATTTGGAAAAATTAAATTATATATTTCAATAAATGTGTAGAAACAAAAGCTGGTGGAAGAGAGAGAATAATATGACAAATGAAGGAAGGATAGAAGGAAGAAAGAAAGAAACGTGTATCAACTATTTTACACTAACCTGTACTTTAGTCCACGAAGAATTTATTGGAAGACTTCAAACAGGAATTTGAACAGTGGCGGGGTAGGCAAGTCCGCCAAGTAAGAAATTTTCACAGTATTCTGCAACGAACTCCTCCTCTGGGCTCAAAATATTTGAACACCGGACCAAAACACAGTTGAAATCCAGTCTTTCCAGACTGTGGCATGATTCCATTTTCGACTTGACACTAGAACTAATTACGGACAATTTCTGGCAACTGTCAGTCTGCAAAAGAAACAGATGCACATATCTATAAGAGACTGTACTCAAATTATTCACAAAATACTAAGATCTCTGATTTTGGATCAAAGCTGATCGAGTTTGTTCAGGCCCGCCGACAGAAATTCCGGGCCCCTGAGCAGAGTAGTCATGGGCTCCAAAACCACTTTCATTTTTTGTACTGAAAAACCTGTCACGCGACCCCTTAGTGCATCCAGATGCTATCTGCAATTGACGTCAATTGCAGATAGCACCTTGATGCACTAAGGGGTCGCAGTGTGTACAGTTTTGCATATAAAACCTGTAGTAATATACCATAACTTAGTCTCTTGCAGGGAACAAATTTTAATATGTACTGCAAAGATTAATTTATTTTTTATAACAGAGTTGACTACGGGCCCCTGGGCAATTGCCACCCCCTCCCCACAAAAAAAAGTTATAAGGAGTGGTTATTCTGTGGAAAATGATCAAATTATTTATGTCCACGACGATTACCTTTCTCAGAAAGAGACTGCATATCAGATTTTTACCACTAACACGTTACAAACCACGTGGATTTGTTTACGTATTAGGAGACCCGACAGTTCTCATCATATGACTTATCCTGTTTAAAATAGCAAGATCCGTGACGCTTGGTGGAGCTTTTCACTGAATGGTGCTATCTGTTTACTCGTTACCGTATCAACTACTATACACAAACTAAGTTCAATATTGAGTATGTCCAATCGTTAGCTAACAAGTTTACGTAATTTTTTTACTTGTCAAGGTCAAACAGTCGATTGGCTTCGGTCGAGGTTTCATTAATAAACATTACAAGCGATTATAGATTATTTATTACCAATAAGGAGTGGCGGCGCGACGGGGGGGGGGGGGGGGGGGGGGGGGGGCAATTGTCCCCGGGCGCCCAGCAATGGGTGGATTTGGGGGTTAAAGGTTGGAAACTCACATAACAACTGTTCTCTGTGGCAAAGTAGGGGCGCCACTAGAGACCATTGGCCCGTGCGCCTCGGTAGGTGTGCCACTAAAGACCATTGCCCCCGGGCGCCTCAAACCCTCGCGCCGCCGCTGCCAATAAGTAAATCTGATCGATCGTGATAACGATATTAGTCCTAGTATTTGCACTTGTAAAATAAAATTGATCAATCTACCTTTACAAATTTGATCTCGTGCTCTCTGCAATATGCTTCGAACAATGTGTGCTGGATTCGAACAGCGACGTCCTGTGACTTGTCCTCTGATAGAATGCAAATAAGCACTCCCTTTGGATCACTGAAATAAGAAAAACATATCTTAAAAGCTCTTATCCACAATCAATATATATATATATATATATATATATATATATATATATATATATATATATATATATATATATATATATATAAGTACTGTTTGTTTTAGATTGTATACCTCAAATAATTATGATATCTAACTTTATTTGCATCAGTAGGATCACACAGTAGAAGGATCAGTCCTTACAACATTGGAATTAATCTACTTACGCCTCAAGATACTGGGCACATTCAAAGACGCCACACATGGCTCGATCCTCTGCAAAAGCTTGCTTTAACACTTCACCTAGCGCTCTTCCAATGGTCATTGTACTTCTGCAAAACAAAAGAAAAAAGAAACCTATTATTTACGTCAGTGCAATACGTTAACTTGTATGTGTATTCAGTTGCTGTAAAGGCGTATCAAGTCTTATACAACGCGAGAGGTCAAGAAAACAGCCAGTTCCGCTCCCTCATGAACAGCTAATTGAACCGGGTTAGAACTTAGCAGGGTCAAATTATGTGCCTCCGCAAGCACGCATTATCTCTGAACAGCTGTGTCCTTATGAAGGTGGGCGTACAACATTTTGTAAATGGCAAGGGTACATCTTATTTAAACTCGTCTTGGAAATTTACAGTAAACATGACGTGGCATGCGTTAAAAATATAACCATCACCTACATAAATTATGCATGAAATCGACATTTGACAAATCGACTCGTGGCAGCGTAGTTATTTAGCTGACATGTATTGTGATACAGAAACAATCTAACTAATATAATCATACAGAATCAAAGACTTAAGCTCATATACTAACATGCAATATATGCTAATTTTACTTTGTATTCTTGCCAGTGGTAAGATGCGCTGATTACATGTTGAAGCATGATCATATTAGACAAAGAAATCAAAGTCAAGTCACGCGTCGGGCTATCGTCCCATTACAGTTAATTTTGCGAACAAAGTCCATTCTAAATATATTCCACTATATCCAGATACTATCTAGATGATTTTGTATATGCACCAATTTTATGATCAAAACCTTTGATATTTATAATCTTACAAAGTCCATGCGCATTCTCAAAAGGTAAGAACAACGTGGAAGAGGTTGATGCCAAGTATGACGTAACAGCCACGTTGTCCAGATTTTTTTACATCCGTATTGTACAAAACGCATATACATTCTCTTCATGAAAAGAATCTACATTCAGAATTGTTTATGCACCTAAGTGGTCAGTATATATATATATATATATATATATATATATATATATATATATATATATATATGTTGTTGCATTAAATTGATGATTTTTTCAATTACATTTGCACTAATGCATGTCTGCGTCAGAAAAGAGCACTTTAGTAAGTTTATTAATAGATATATTCCCACATAAAGTCGTCTTGAAACTGCCTACAGACTGAACTAACAACTTGTTTGTAAACTTGCAGGTTGTTCAAAATGCTAGAAAACCAAATAGTGCAACATCTTTTGCATGAACTAATGGGGAAGTGCATACAAGGGATTATTTCAAGACAGTGGCATTTATAGTACAGTCCATGAAAAAAATTCAAATGAGAAAAATACTTACGTTTCTTCAATCTCAGCTAAATCCCTTACTTTTGGAAGAGTCATGCTTCCGTTTTAAATCCAAACAATAGAGAGATACAATTGTTCTGTGTAGTACTTACAGTCCCTCTTTGGTAGCGTGTATGATAGACAATATGACTGAATTTGAATTATAGACGTGTGCGACGAATCTCGTCATGTACGTCTGATAGACAATATACATTCTCACTCTGTATTTATACGTCTATTATTAGAGGCTCCTCCCACCTTTCATTTGATTGGATAACTCTTACTATCTACCTCTGCATGATTCAGGGTTTAAACTGACATTTTATTTCATCTAGAAAGTTTAAAGGCAAAATTTGTATGTAAAACTATGATTCATTTGATGCACTGAATGGAATTTTTCTATTACAGACTTGGCAATGATCGAAATTTATTGAACAATAGAACGGAAACCCCAATGGTTTTATGTCTGTTTCTCATAACGTGATAGGGCTAATGCCCGCTATTTCGGACACGTAAAGGCGAGATCACTGAACTGTCACGTAGCAGTATAAAATATCGATACTTTATGTATTGTTACCATCGGTCATTAACCTAGATGTGATAAAAAAAAGTATATAAAAATGAGATTGGATATACGTGTATCTTGTAAGCTTCTGACGTTAATACCATCAAAAGTATAAACATAATATTGTGTATCATACTGCAAATTCACTATTCGCACGGTACCAATTTTCGCGGATTTGTTGGTTGCTACATACCACAAATGTTAAGGACCAGCAAACAATTAAAAGACCCTCTTTCCTAAACCACCAGTATAAGTAACGACGAAAAGGTAATGTTTTGCAAAACCACGAAAATTCATACCCACACAAAAAAACTTTATTACAACTTGAATACCTATTTCTTGTCGCAAAATGTAGTGTCAGTATGTATGTATGTATGTATGTATGTATGTATGTATGTATGTATGTATGTATGTAACCGATAATGAGGAGGAGGCAACTAATAATAAAGTTAAACCAGATTCACATTGCTCATACAGGGAGAGACTGATAAGAAGAAGAAAAGAAAGAGAAAGAGGGGATGATTGGGAAAGAAGCTTAACAAATTGCATGTAAACAGTATTTACCTTTGCAGTTAAATATTTGACAGAAAAAATCAAAAAGAAAGCATGAACTTCAAACTCATACAGCCCTTATCTCTATCTCAGAAGCAAAGAATAATTAAGGAGGGTTAGTATATTGCTAAACCTATGTTTTATTTCTTGTTTTTTGTGTGTACTAGTCCCAGTGACGGCGCTAGGGGGGTCGAGGGGGTCAACTGCCCCTAAGGAGGAGGGGGGGCGCCGTCAGGAGTTTTTTTCTTTTTTACAGCCAAAATTTGCCTAGTATTTCTCACCTGACCTTAGTGTAACTGGGGTTTCGGGGGGGGGGGGGGGGGAGATGGAGATTCTCAACTGACATAAAAACTGTTTTCTGTGGCAAAGTAGGGGCGCCACTTAAGAACAATGCCCCGAGCGCCTCGAACCCTCGAGCCGCCACTGATGCGTCCTTTTATAATTGCTGCGGATAGAAAAAATTAAACTTTGAGAGGTTGACTTTCTTTTTATCGACTGGCAGTGTTAAATGGTTCGCTTACAGCAACGTAGCCGTTATCTTTTAATGTGACTTCCGCGATATTTTTGTACAAAGTCAAGACGGAAGAGCGATATAGTGGAATAAAAAAAATACTGTTGGGATAAAGGACGGAGATCATATATTAGCGGTTTGGTGAGGTAAAATAGATAATCAGGTACAAGGCCATTGACCGTTTTGTACATCATACAACCTTTTTACAAGTTAACACGTTCTTAAAAGATTAACCAATTTAATATCGAAAACATTTCAGAAGATGGTGTGAAAATATCAGTTTTTAGCATTATTCGGGCAGCTCGTTTTTGCAATTTAGTGATCTTATCAGTTTGAGCGGTACTGCAGTTATCCCAAATGGTGCACTCATAATCTAAGATTTGCAAAATATAGCTATTTTAGTTTCGTTTATGAAAAAATCAGATGCGTAATTAGAACAAATTTTCCTAATTGTAGTCCCTTTACTCAGTAAAAGACTAATGTGTTGAAATTGGGTGTTTCAAAGACCATTGTTAATCTATGAAGATATCTGACAAAATTTGAGAGTATACAGAGGCGAGCTAAATGTCAATGAGCATAAGTTTGAGTACAGGAATTGTATATAGTTTCTGAGTGTCAATGTCAAGTAGCATAAGTCTGAGTACAGGAATTGTCTATAGTTTCTGAGTGTCAATATCAATGAGTATAAGTTTGAGTACAGGAATTGTCTATAGTTTCTGAGTATCAGTGTCAATGAGCATAATTTTTGAGTACAGGAATTGTCTATTGTTTCTGAGTGTCAATGTCAATGAGCATAAGTTTGAGTACATGAATTGTCTATAGTTTCTGAGTGGAGCCAATATTTATACAAGTAGTTTTTGACAGATCTATGTGCATTTTATTTTGTGTACACCACTTTTGAACAGATTGAATATCCTGTTGATAATAATAATAATAATAATAATAATAATAATAATAATAAGATAATTAAATTGCAAAAACGAATAAAAATAAGACTTATATGTTTATGCCATCTTGTAAAATCTTTTCGCGTGGGTAAATGCGTGGCAGTTCTTGGGTCGAATTGATCCGAGTCCATATTGTATCATGCGATTCTGACGCCGGATTAAAAATAGGCATACACTGTCGATGTTTCTCAAAAGTGTGAATGTACCACTGTAACAAATACGTATTTTGTCTCTGAGAAACAGAGACATTGGGACCTCCCTTGAAGCTAGTTGAAACGAGTTATCATTAACTACATAGCTGATGTTCAATTGCCTCCATACCTCTATTAGAGTGGAATCAAAACGTTTAACATCTATATCAGGTCGAAGAATTAGACCCGATACAATTGTCGAATGTATGAGAAGGAGATAATAAAACAACGATTCATATTTTAATCTCCGGGGCCCAGGGTGACCGAGTGGTCTAAGGCGCTCGCCTTTACAGATCATGCACACATCTGACCTCTGTCGGCGTGAGTTCGAGTCTCGGCTCAACCAACGTGGGTATGTGAGAAAGCTTTCCAGTAGATTCCAGTGAGTCGGTGGTTCTTCCCCGGTTCTTCCTCTACCAAATATACTGGCCGCTATGTATAGCCTATCATGTGCTGGTAAATGGTGTTGAACCCCACAAAACCAAACCAACATGGTTTAAACGTACATGGTTGCTAGCATCATTGCCACCCACGTGCAAAATGACTGTATGATATGTACTCAGATCCATTCGACCCAGGTTTTAATGAAGACTGTCAATAGTTGCGCCTGAAAGTCCCAACTTTAACATTCTTGTCAAGAATTGCCAAACGTATACCCTTCAACCTTGTGTTGATTTTCCTCAAAAGAAACGTCTGGGTGATTAACAGTTTATGTGGCCTCTGTAATCTGACGTGGTACAGTATGGAGCTTGTTGACTTTAGTTTTTCAAGCATTGACTTTGTTTTGTTTCACATGGCAGCTGTTTTGTGTGATCTGTTGTGTTTGCTAGTGTTTGTATTCTGTTCTATCTCATTCAAAAATGCTGTTTCAAAGGAGTCAATATATTTCATTTGTTCTGAAACGGTAGATATTGGATAATACACTGAATGTATTTTGATTTCATACAATGACTGCATTTTGATCAATTTGTTGCATTATTTGGTCTGAGTTTGTACATTTCTTACTACAGTTAGAATGCAGTTTACTGTTTTAGAAAGACGTGTATATTCTTGACATATCTATCACTGTATTTCATTCATTTTTCTTAGCTCCTACACACTCATGATGATATCAAATGATGCAGAGATTACATTGTATCATTTTCAGCTTTGCTTTTAATTTACCAGTAATATTGATATGTTTGTTTTATCGTGTTTTTTATTTACCAAGTCATCACGTTTTGATACAGTTTGTTTTATCGTGTTTTTTATTTACCAAGTCATCACGTTTTGATACAGTTTGGTTTATCGTGTTTTTTATTTACCAAGTCATCACGTTTTGATACAGTTTGGTTTATCGTGTTTTTTATTTACCAAGTCATCACGTTTTGATACAGTTTGGTTTATCGTGTTTTTTATTTACCAAGTCATCACGTTTTGATACAGTTTGGTTTATCGTGTTTTTTATTTACCAAGTCATCACGTTTTGATACAGTTTGGTTTATCGTGTTTTTTATTTACGAAGTCATCACGTTTTGATACAGTTTGGTTTAATTTGGCAGCTGCAGTTTCTTTAATTTCTGTTATAATGTCACCACATTGGTTTCCATCGGCTGCTACGTCTCAGAGTTGTTCACTTCTGTTGTCTGCTTTTGTGTTGCCCGTTTGAAGATCTTGGCGTGATATTTGGTGGTACATCTGACGTATCTTGTGTGTTTGTTTTTTATGCATTTGGACGATGATATTTTCTTTTGCTTCAACGAAGGCTTTATGTGCATTTGGACGATGATATTGTCTTTTGCTTCCACAACGGCTTTTTTATGCATTTGGACGATGATATTGTCTTTTGCTTCCACGAAGGTTTTTTGTGCATTTGGACGATGATATTGTCTTTTGCCTCAACGAAAGCGAATCGCTTCATTGTTGGTGTTTTTTTTTTTTTTTTTTTTTTTTTTTTTTGTGCTTGTACTTTGAAAATGATTCATTTGTACTAACTCATTATCACTTTTTGTTTGTGCTTGTACTTTGAAAATGTTTCATTTGTACTTAACTCATTATCACTTTTTGTTTGTATGTCCTGCTCTGAATAAGTATATAAATTCATTACTGCGATAATACCTTTCAAATCCTATATTATATAGTTTTTAAAATTATTGACAACTTGATTAATTAATGCAGTGGCAAAATTTGTATGCATTGGTATGGAACTCAAGAAAAGCGATATTTCATAGATCGTAGATAAATACTGATATGTTTCTACAAGAAAAATATGGCACTGTACTTTTCTTTCAAGCATTGCTTTGAATCAGTGATTGAATATAAAAGCATATGCCACATGCGACCTTTTTTCCATGTTCTTGTTATTTGTTTGTTTATTGCTCTTCTTGATGTACACACACTTGTAAGTTGGTTAAGTTATGTCGACAAGCCAACATTGTGCTTTCCCATTAAAGAACTTAAACTTGAGCCTTGAAAATTCTCTCGCCTACGTTCTCATGGTTACCCACAACTAGTGGCGTACTAAGGGTAAATGGCGCCCTGGGCGACGATGATGGCCCAAAGGGCCAGAATACGAAGCCCGAATTTTTATCAGCTGTTTAGGCGCCCCAAGATTACTGGCGCCCGGGGCAAACGCCTCGTTCGCCCCACCGTTAGTACGCTACTGCCCACAACCAAAGCTGAATTTTTACGCTTTCAGGTGCAAGATTGATGAAAGGTCTTTTGGATACGAATGAGAAAACTTTTGCTTCCTTTCCAATGGATATTGTTTTTCTCATGAAGAAAAAAACATAACTGTCGATGATTCCATGTTTCATCACACATGGAAAAAATGTTTACCTAATTAATGTTTCATCGTGGAATATAGCAAATATAATACATCTTGACTGACATCGATCTAGAAAAAAAAAACACACCGAAGAAGGTTGTTTAGTGAACAAAGCAGAAAAATAGACTAGCTTATCGTAAGACAGTCGAAGAGTTCCACGCCACGACAACATATTATATCATCATATTTGATCTGTCGTAGCGCGGACTTTTTGGTAATTGTAATTTACCCCTCCCCTCCAATAAAAAACATGTTATCATGTTATTTTCTAACTTGTTGAGTATTAATTCCTGTTTCTATTCATTGCGTACGTTGTTGTGTTGTTTTTTGTTGTTGCTGTTTTTTTTTTTTTTTTTTACAATTAAAGATCAATAAGTTGTAATGCCACCTCTCTACCTGTATACCTGTACAAACACCACCACCACCCCTCCACCCTTTATTACCAACACAAGTCACCGACGTGTTGTGTGCACTCGGTCGCACCAGGGTGTTTCAGATCGATAAATAAATCCAGATTGACAATAAGTCTCTTTACAATAAGGATTACCACCTGGTCAGGGGATATTTCAGGCATTGGGATAGTGTCCTTGTAGGGGTCAGTTGATTTTTGTGACGTTTCGCCATATGTCAGTCAAACCCTAACACGTGTGCGCATGTCTATAAACCGCAGACCAATACTATCAATGGCAAAGGTGTGTGGCTGCACGTGATTTACAGGAAGATTGTCGGACAATCAGACCTAAAGTCAGTCACCGCTCCAACTGCCACTATATATGATGTACAAATTTCAAATTGTAATAACTTCAAACAAATGTTACCATTTGTCATGGAATGTTCAATATATCCTTAACAACTACCACTAATTCACATTGGTAAGTGTCAACATAAAATACCCTGATTTTATATCCTATGGTATGCAAACAAGTAGGCGTGGTTATATCTACTATGGCGATAGGTTAATTTGCACGTTTGTTACAAACAAAACAAAAACCGATGCCGGTATCGTAATATTATATTCGCAAGTAACGGTCAATATAACAGTGAGTACGTTTGTTCCAAATAATCTTTCTTTGTTAAGTGAGTATTTCGTTCAAACCAATGTCGAATTCATCTTATTCTTGTAGGTGTGCAAACACCTTGGAGATTCTAAATGTATGAGCAATCAGGTATGAGCTACAGTCTTTCAGGCATGCAACATTCTGGAATTCTCTCCCAAACAACTTTCAAACAACCAGGTATTTTTTAACAATGTCAAATGTCTCTTTAAAACCTGATCTGGGAGCAATTTATGGAAATGTTCCATATGTAAACCAAAGTAAAGAAGTTGTTACTGCTGTTGCTGCCATAATGTGATGTATAAATATTGCTTTTCTTTGTAGTTGCCGTCAGTATTGGCTTATCCTGTTGAGATGTTTTCTTGTCTGGATTTTCCTCACCTGTTTTACATAATAAAATATAATAATAATAACTTTATTTTCTGAGGATAATACATTCGGTTCAGAATCAACCAATCTTACATATAGTCCTCAAATAATAGAATATAAAACCTAAAAATGCAACGCATATGTACATATAAAACTCCTATTTAACACAGTGTTAGACACACTCACATGTAATGATATAATATATATACACAAACATACACGCATACACATATATATTGAGACCCACATACATATACACATATGGTCACAGACAACTATTTAGTTTATGAGCTACGGAACCAGCCGTTGTGCGGTGGTATCTTAAATACCGTATTTAAAAGAATGAAGGGGTGGCTGATTGGCTGAAAATAATTACCCGAAAAAAATTAACGTAATTTTTCAGAAGAAGCCTGCGTATGGGTACTTTATACGCATTAGTAGCCTTGAAACGAAAAAACTATTTTTATTTATCGCCGTCGCCGCACATGTACTACTGCATGTAAACGAAGAGATCTCACCGGGCTGGATTTTTATAGTGGGCTCTGCCTATAACGGAATCTGTATCAGAAACGAGGCGCGCAGTATATCATTTTCATCGTTTTAATAATTTCCTCATGGATAGATCGTTCATAAGATGTAAGCGTGAATGGCCTATGGGAATTGAATTAATTGTGTGTGCCCATATAGAGGTCCCATTCCACACGCATACTTACATGTACACACACACACATACACACACACATTTTCATGATGAATGAATGAAGTTTCTTGCATAAAGTCAGTTGGCTATGGCTAGTTCACATTCAACATTTTAATATACATAGAATTGGATGGTGGCACAGAAATCTAGTAAATGGGTGAAATGCATATACATGTTTATAGATCTACATCTGCATTATTCAATGTGGAGAAGATCTTATGTGTAACATGCATTGTTGTTGTTGTTGTTGTTATTATTGTTGTTGTTGTTATTGTACATACCATAAGTCATTATTGATTGCAGTTTTCTGATGAAATGGACATCATTCAACAATATATATGATTATATAAAATCCAATATAGATTTTGCAATATATTAATGGTTATATTGCCTAATATTCATTGCAACATATTAATGGTTATATTGCCTAGTATCCATTGCAACATATTAATGGTTATATTGCCTAGTATCCATTGCAACATATTAATGGTTATATTGCCTAGTATCCATTGCAACATATTAATGGTTATATTGCCTAGTATTCATTGCAACATATTAATGGTTATATTGCCTAGTATTCATTGCAACATATTAATGGTTATATTGCCTAGTATTCATTGCAACATATTAATGGTTATATTGCCTAGTATTCATTGCAACATATTAATGGTTATATTGCCTAGTATTCATTAAGTCAGACCTTTAGATAAATACTTACTATATATGTATATTAACTATTGTAGTTCCACTGCATGTATAGTGTTTACGTTCTGTAGATTTGCTTGTAGCTTTTAGCTGCTTTAGTCCTGGCTGTTTTGCTTGTAACTTTTTGTTGCTTTAATTCTGAATGTTTTGCCTGTAGCTTTTAGTTGCTTTATTTTTGTAGTTTTGCGTCTAGCTTCAGCTGCTTTCAATTCCTGTGTCTTGTTCTCATATGTTTTCATGTATATTCTGCTAATTGTTCCTTATTCCAGTGTCTTACTCTCATGTGTTTTCATGCATATTCTGCTAATTGTTCCTTATTCCAGTGTCTTACTCTCATGTGTTTTCATGTATATTCTGCTAATTGTTCCTTATTCCAGTGTCTTACTCTCATGTGTTTTCATGTATATTCTGCTAATTGTTCCTTATTCCAGTGTCTTACTCTCATGTGTTTTCATGCATATTCTGCTAATTGTTCCTTATTCCAGTGTCTTACTCTCATGTGTTTTCATGCATATTCTGCTAATTGTTCCTTATTCCAGTGTCTTACTCTCATGTGTTTTCATGTATATTCTGCTAATTGTTCCTTATTCCAGTGTCTTACTCTCATGTGTTTTCATGTATATTCTGCTAATTGTTCCTTATTCCAGTGTCTTACTCTCATGTGTTTTCATGCATATTCTGCTAATTGTTCCTTATTCCAGTGTCTTACTCTCATGTGTTTTCATGCATATTCTGCTAATTGTTCCTTATTCCAGTGTCTTACTCTCATGTGTTTTCATGTATATTCTGTTAATTGCTCTTAACTCCTGTGTCTTACTCTCACGTGTTTTCATGTATATTCTGTTAATTGCTCTTAATTCCTGTGTCTATTCTGTTAATTGCTCTTAATTCCTGTGTCTTACTCTCACGTGTTTTCATGTACATTCTGTTAATTGCTCTTAATTCCTGTGTCTTGTGGTATATGCTCCAACTCTATTTTACATCAATATTATATGTGCTTTCTACAGATCTGTGACATCGATGACTTTTTGGTAATTGTCCTTTACCCAAAAAAGTTTTTATTTTCAAACTTGTTATGTATTCATTTCTGTTTCCATTTATTGTGTAGGTTGTGTGTGTGTGTGTGTGTGTATATATATATATATATATATATATATATATATATATATATATATATATATATATATATATATATATATATATATATATATAACAGTAAATGATCCATAAATTGTAATGACACATATCCACCTGTACAAACAAGAAGGGACGTATAATGTATAGTAGAGTCAATTTAAATAACTACCCTTTTGTAAAATACCTGATGTTTTGCTTAAGGCATACACTTTTATTTCTGGTAACAAAAAGAAGAAAAGGCATCGACGCGGAAATAAAGAGAATTTATTTTAAACAAGAGATCTGAAAAAATACCAGTAGCTTGTTATACGCGATTATGTCAAAACCTTCCCCAGCCCAATCCCAATTACCAACACATGGTATAAGACTTGTTGTGTGCACACAATCGCATCAGATTATTAAAAGTAGATATAAAAAAATCCAGATTGACAATTAGTCTCTGTACAATAATGATTAACACCTCGTCAGGGGATATTTCAGGCATCTGGATATTGTCCTAAGATCGGTCAGTTGATATATGTGACGTATCACCGTATGTCAGTCAAACCCTAACACCTGTGCCAGCCTATGGACCACCGACTTCGCTGACAAAGGTGTGGGACTTCACGTGACTTACAGGTGTACTGGAAGCTTGTCAGACAATCAGGCCTAATGTCCGTCACCTCGCTGACTGCCACTAAATATCATATACAAATTCCAATTGTCATCACTTTAACATTTTTCAACCATTTTACACGAAATCTTCAGCATGCACTAAAAATCAACACTAATTCACATGAGGTAGATGTCGACATTTAATACCCCGATTGTATATCATGTGCTATGCCAGTCAGTAAGCTACGTTATATCTGCTCTGGCGAAAGTTAATTTGCACATTTGTTAACAAAAAAATTTAAAAAATTAATATAAAAAAGCCAAAGAAAAACAAAACAAAACAAAACAAAACAAAAAAAAAAAAACATCATCCGTGTCGGAACTCGAATACTCGCATTTAACAGTGAATACGTTCTTTCTAACCGACTTTTTTGCCGTTATGTGAGTATTTCGTTCAAAGCCAAATCGAATTCCACTTATTATTGTACGTGTGCAAACACCATGGAGATTCTAAATGTAGGAACAACCAGGTATGAGCTACAGTCTTTCAGGTATGCAGCAGCAACATTCTGGAATTCTCTCCCAAACAACTTTCAAACAACCAGGTATTTTGTAACAATGTCAAATGTCTCTTTAAAACCTGATCTGTGAGCAACTCATGTAAATGCTTCGTATATAATCCCAAGTAAAGAAGTTGTTACTTCTGCCATAATCGGCTGCATGTTTAGTGTTTTTCTTTGTAGATGCCACCAGTATGGTTTACGGTGTTTAGATGTAGTCTTAGCTGGGTTTTCCTCCCCTATTTTAGATAATAATAATAATAATAATAATAATAATAATAATAATAATAATAATAATAATACCTTTATTTTCTGAGGATAATACATTTGGTCGAATCAACCAATTTTATTTGTAGTCCTCAAATAATGGAATATTAAACTCTAAATGCAACGTATATGTACATAGAAAAAACTCTTATTTACCACAGTGTCTGACACACTCACATGTTGCCCTTCAGCGAATCTTTGATAACGGAATTCAGACAAAAATCACTTGGAGCTAAATCAGAGCTGTATGGAGGAAGTGGCTAAGTTTGGATGCTGGGTTCCTTCAGGACGTCGGTGACGGTGGCGGATTTATGCGCCGGTGCGTTGTCATGGAGTAGATGGATACCTAGGGTACAGTTGCGCGGACGGGTAGTTCAGTAGTGTTCCACAACTTTTGGCAACACTGTGGAGGCATAAAAATGTCTAATGACTCTAGCAGAGTTAGACACAGGTATCTGGACGACAGAGCCTTTTGCATCGCAAAAAAAATGCGTATACAACTCTCTTGACAGTAGAAACAACATTTGAATGAAGGCGATTGAATGAATTTTCGTATCTATTATACGAAAATTCATTCATTCATCCTATTTGCAATTTAGTATTCATTATGTACAGTTTAATTATTTACAGTTATTTCATGAGGGATAGAAAAATAATTGGATGCTTTAATATCCTTGAAATGCTTCTGGATGAGCTTTATGTTGTTTTTACCAGAAATTAAACTAGAGTAATACTTTCTATTACATTCCTTAATAGGAGACGTTGTACTGAGGTCTTATAATTCTGCCAATCTGGTGATGGACGTCATGTAATTTACTCGCTATTTTTATATCATCAGTGTACCATTCCTGTTGTGTGTATCGCTCAACAATTTTGAATTTTAGTGGAGCCTGTGTATTAAGTAAGGATAAAAACCTGTTAGAGCAAACTTTTAACACATTGTCCGAATAGAGTGATAGAAATGATGAGTTCTCGAACGCTGAGGAGAGTTTATAAATGAACAAATCATTATCAAAAGGACTGAATGATTTATACTATTTTTATGGGTATTTTTTATGGTTTGACGAATTGATTTCGCGGCACGCAGGCTGGATAATGGTCACTTAGAGCTAAGCATGTTATAATGATTTCGCGGCACGCAGGCTGGATAATGGTCACTTAGAACTAAGCATGTTATAATGATTTCGGATATGGACTATGGATGAGTAATGTAAATATGATCAATCAAAGTATATGTTGACTTAGTTACTCTTGTTGGTTTATTGGCAAGCTGGGTAAGGTTATGAGAAACAATCATGTTCACCCATTTTTTATGATTTTGATTAACAAAAATCTATCACCGATTATAATAATTCCAAATTAGGTTTTGGAGATTGCCAATCCAAGCAGCAGGCAAGTTTGGGTAAACTGAGCAACAGAAAGAAAGGGTTTTGATTTACAGAGTGAAATCTCTAGCCATGTGGATTCTACGGTATCACTTTCTACTTTAAATGTCTGGAAATATATAGAGAATATATAGTTTTTTTTTTTAGTAGATATAAGGAAATATTTCGCGAGAGAAGTGGGAAACATTGTATTGTCACAAGTGGCGAAGCCACGAGTTATTACGTATTTTTAAAGGCAAAAATGGTGGATTTACATGGATCTTTTCTCCATTCTGTGCCAATGCGAATAACGGCTGCTTTACTACATCTATGTAGTTTGTAAGGACTAATCAGTACAACAAACAACATAGACCCTGATCTGCCGGTGTATTATGCGACGGCAGATCAGGGTCTATGTTCTTTGCATTTGGATTCGGGCTATATATACGGTAATTACTACCAGAGAGAGTTTAGTTCCCAGATCTTATATGCAAGATTGTGATTGGGTTACAGCTCACTAAATCCGAATATTATACAAATCATATATCACCAGACAATACATGTTCTTGGTTGAAGTAGAAACCTTCAAACTTTACCTCTGGGATTGTCCAAAATATACTGTTTGGAGAAATCGCACCATAGGAAATTTGCCAGACGTACGGACGTCATGATATATGTAATATAAAAAAAATGGAAATTTGCTTCTTGATACTAACATATTCTTACTCTTAATGGGTAGTCCCTTGCATGCAGTCCACACATTTATCATTTTTAATGGGTAGTCCCTTGCTAAAACAGGAGGCAAATGAGGAAATATTCAATGCAGTCCTCACATTTATCATTTTTAATGGGTAGTCCCTTGCTAAAACAGGAGGCAAATAAATATTCAATGCAGTCCTCACATTTATCATTCTTAAAGGGTAGTCCCTTGCTAAAACAGGAGGCAAATGAGGAAATATTCAATGTAGTCCTCACATTTATCATTTTTAATGGGTAGTCCCTTACTAAAACAGGAGGCAAATGAGGAAATATTCAATGCAGTCCACACATTTATCATTTGCAGTATAAGATTTATATAAAACATCACTGGTTTATTTTGTTCCTTTGTTATTTCCCAAGAGATTTACAAGACCATGAAAAACACTTTTTGTATACATATTTAATAGTGTGCATTCTTAAGACTCTATCATGCGTGTTTCTTTTCTCTCTTTTTCTGCTTTCTTCATTCAATTTCTGCCATTATCACCCCGTCATTTTCTCCAAATCTTTGAATTTTCAGTAATTTTTAATTTATATTTTGTCTCCTTTCGGTTATATTGCATTTACATTATACAATTTTGTAGCTTCAGTTCTACAGATTTTGATCATGTCAGTCAAAATGATATTATATCGATGCAATCAACATTTTCAGTCGAAGAGAACTTTAGATAAGCAAACTTGCTTGCTGCTCGAACCCGTATAAACCATACTTTGATTCTATTATGTTGTTCTTTTCTTTCTTTCTTTTTTTTTTTTTTTTTTGTTTTTTTTTATTTATTTTTATGACGATGTTGATGACGGTGCTCAATAAATACTGTTTAAACCAACCCAATACTGGTGGAAGGACGAAGCTGCCGTCGTCATGGCGAGATATTTCTATAGCATACGTGATCCAGACGACGTCATTTACGTCAACAAGACGAGTTAATGGTCGCTATATACTAGTATTGACATGATTAAGTAAGCACGATGACAAATGTATATATTTATATCAATATATCGACATGTTGCTACAATATAATAAACTTAGTATATAGATTTGTCATCACGTATAGATAATCATGTTAACATATATATTAAAGCTAATTTCCACGTTATGATAGATCTTTATCAAAGTCACGGAACTGGAAGCATAGTGAAATCCCTCTCAAAGCTTATACGACAGTTTCTTATGGCTAATATTTCAATCTGTGGATTGTATCGAAATATTATTATAAATCTTGTGAATATTTCGGAATTTAAAAAGAGAACCATTGGAAATTTCGATTCTTTGCCATCATATGAGAGGATAAATATCAAATATACAGAAGATGTGGTGGTTGCTTTATCAAAAGCATTTTCCCCAACATTAAGAATTATAACATAATGTAGAGATGAAGTAATGGCTGCTTTATCAACAGCATTTTTCAGCTATATTAATAATTATAACACTATCTACAGATGTTGCAGTGGCTGCCTTATCATAACATTTTTCCCTACATTAATAATTATAGTCACAATCAACAGAAGTATCAGTGGCTGCTTTACCAAATGTATATTTTCCCTACATTAATAATAATTAAATTAGTCACAATCTACAGAAGTTTTATCAAATGTATTTTCCCACTACAATAATAATTATAGTCACAAAAAGTGAAATTGTAATTCATTATATTTACCTTTTTTAATGCCGAAAAAAAATGAAAATTTGCAAAGGTTAATATTTTGTCTCCTCGGTTCTCGATGAAAAAAATCGAAAACTCGATACTCTGTATTTATTACTAATCATGTTGTACGGAGAAACGGGTAGGTTTCCTACGAGCATTTGTATCAAAATTAGAGCGGTTCTTTTTTGGTGGAGACTTGTTACTGAAAACACGAGTACAATTTCAAAATTTGTATACGACATTATGTTACATAATGCTGCTGTAGGTATATTCAATTTTTAATGACTTTCCTTAATCAAACAAATTATAATTTGTCTTCCCATATTGTTATGTATATCCAAAATATTGATCAGAAAATAACTCTTTCTACCATTATCTGTTTGTATCTTTCTCTATCCTCTATACCACCACCATCAATAAATTTCGTTTGTACGTAATCTCATATGTCTATTGTTAGATCTGAGTTGTCAAAAAGGTTCTGTTCTACCTGATCCTCGGGCTTTTGATCTCCGACCTGTTGAGGCTACGTAGAGTCTAGCACATATATGTAAGTGATTCAATGCCTATATAGTACTAATGGAGGATTAAACTAAACAGGTGGTATGGAAAGTTATTTCTCTCTCTCTCTCTCTCTCTCTCTCTCTCTCTCTCTCTCTCTCTCTCTATATATATATATATATATATATATATATATATATATATATATATATATATATATATATATATATATATATATATATACACGCGCGCGCGCATACAAATCAACTCCACTTATTTGCATATCGGTTATCTGCATAATTCGCTTATTGATATAAAATACCCATGCACAGATTCAACTCAGTCCACTAATTCTTTCGATTATATGCATGTTGTTTATTTGCATAATCTGCATATATACATAGATATTTGAGTGTAAATTGCCTCCAGTAAGCCTTTAATTGCATAATCAGAGACGACCAAACTGTGACCTGAACAATTGACCTGTATTTGCCTAGTAGTCTTAACCTGGTCGTGGCCAAGCAAGACGAAGCGGCTAAGCAGCTTTGATATGACCCGACTAAAAATTATAGAGTGTAGTATGTCAAAAGCCTATTCAATTACATTGATGACCTTTAATCTGATTAGTTCATTTTAGTTCATTATCATCTCACGCCAAATTTCTATCGTACCCGTATAAAATCTCTTATTTAAAAGTATCTGTGTTGTGTTAGCATTAATATCACTACCCATTTAGCATAATGAGTAAGAAGAAACAACTATTTATCCTTTTATGATAAAGTAAAGGTCATTAAATTACTTGAGCAGAATATTTCACAGAGTAACAAAGCTAAAAGTTTTTGGGTATTCTCAGTCTCAGATTTCCCAGATTTCAGCAAAAACTTATAGAATTTTGTTTGAATGGCAGAAAAATAGTCAACAAGAATGTAAATTCTTATAAATATTTACTGTCAAACATTGCAATTTATTATAGTTGCATACATTTTATTTTGTAGAAAGTGGATGGGAAATTTACCCAGAATATACATTATGATATTAGTGGCAAATCAAAATATAAATACAAAGTTGTATTAAGCGAACAACCTCTAAACATAATACGATCTATAGACAAATTATTGCACAATATGGGGCCAAAGGGGGGAAAATTATAAAAGCGTATATTTCACCACACACTGCCGGATTATTGCAACATATTGCTTTTTGATTGTTCGTCTGTATGTCCAATGGCATGAAAAAGATCTGTAAACGTGTCCGGATACGGTGATAAACAATGGTCAGGTTACAGTCCTAATCAAGTTAAGCTAGGCGAGCAAAACTAGCAAAACCTGTTTAAAGTTGATAATCCCCCGGTTCATAACTATAGCTTGGTTAATTACAATTTGTGTCGTTACGAGTATCTTGATTACCAGCCCACATAACTACTGTCTGTGTGAGTTAGTTTAAACAGTATTTATTTATTTGTACATCATGGAAAGTACATAAAAGTAGATAAAAGTACATAAAAGTAGATAAAAGTACATAAAAGTACATAAAAGTAGATAAAAGTACATAAAAGTACATAAAAGTAGATAAAAGTACATAAAAGTAGATAAAAGTACATAAAAGTACATAAAAGTAGATAAAAGTACATAAAAGTAGATAAAAGTACATAAAGGTACATAAAAGTAGATAAAAGTAGATAAAATCAAACAATATATATAGAGGATTAAGCAACCAGCATATTTCAAGCTCTCTCCTCATTAACAATAATATTTAATTTAATAATGAGGCTGATGTAAGTAATGAAGGCATAATATTGCAAACATTGAAATATGAGGTATTGAAAGAAAATTATACATACAATATTGTAATAATGTCAGACAGTAAGTAATACGCGTTTACAGGAGGAACATGACCATATACAGAAAATCTAAAAGAGAACAACACCCACAGCTTTTAATGAATGACACGGTTATTAGGAATATCACTTCGCATAAACATTTGGACCTAATTTTACATGAATCCGTATCTTGGCATATACATATACAGGAAATAATTACAATGGCATGGTACAAGTTAGCCATGCTATGAAGTTTGAAATGTAAACTTGATAGAAAGTCATTAGAACTTCCTTGGTTCACCTTTATAAGACCTCTTTTGGAGTATGGAGATATTATCTGGGATAATTGCACCCAGAATAAAAAAAGATGAAGTAGCAAAAATACAAGCTGAAGCAGGTTTAATCGTTTGTGGGGCAACAAAATCTACATCATATGTTAGAATTTTGGAGGAGCCGAAATGGGAAAGACTTTCAACAAGGCGCTACAAACACAGAATGATAACATTTTTTTAAAATGTAACATGACATGGCTCTAGGATATATGCGGGATTTGATTCCGCCAAGTGTCCAGCAGGTAAGTAATGGACAACTTCGGGATGGAATAAACAACCAAACGCCCTTCGCCAGGACTAATCTATATCAAAGTTAATTTTTACCAAAGTCTGTTGCTGAATAGAATCTTCTTTCTGTTGAAGTTCGAAACAATCCTTGGTTGCACTCTTTTAAACCACACCTAAATATGAACCGAGGAAAAATCCCAATCTATTACTATCAAGGAGAAAGAATAGCACAAATTATGCACACAAGACTTCGACTTGGTTGTAGTTTATTGAACGACGATCTTTTCAAAAACCATTTGTCATCTAGCAATAGATATTTATGCGGTGAATCAGAAACCGCTAAGCATTTTCTTTTAGACTGTACAAAATATGTTACTCTCAGAAACCGAACAATAGGATTATTGCCCCATATCACAGATATATCTTCGTTATTAATGGGTAATCCCTTGCACTCGGTTGAGGTCAACGAGGAGATGTTCATGGCGGTCCATAATTACATAATCACATCTAAGAGATTTGCCTGATCATTACTTATGTCCTCACTTTCAGCTGTATATCTCTGGTACGTATTTGGTTAATATAAATATATACCACCCGAGCTGAAGAAAAAAAATCCTTTGTCTACCCCCCCCCCCCTCCATCAATGCCAACATCTTTATACTTTTTTTCTTTCTCTTTTTTTTCCCCCTCATTATTTGCTGATCAACGCGTGAGTTCTAGTCTCGGTATGTGAGAAAGCTTGCCAGTAAGCCACCCTTGGGTCGGTGGTTCTTTCTGGGGTCTTTCCGGGGTCTTCCTCCACCAAATATACTGGCCGCCATGTATAGCCAGCCTGTCATGTGCTGTAAAAATGGCGTTAAACCCCACAAAGCCAAACCCAAAGATCCAGTTTGATCGTGTACACCACGTGGATGCCTCCGATGGTGAAATCAGGTCAACGCCTATGGTTATTTTTGGACGGTTTACGCTCTACAAGGAAGGGAGCAAGTCCCGCGTGCGTCATTTAGATCGAACAATAAATCTTATTGGATTAAATAATAGTTTGTACCTGAGACTAATCCGTTCCAAGAAACTCGCACCAATATACAAGAGGCACGGAAACAAGGTCTTCGGACTTAATTAATGGTGGATGAACTCGCTGTTGCGGAGGGAGCAACAAGTTCATTCTGGTGAATTACTGGACTCTATCACCAAATAAGAAATTAACATCGTAGTCCGACACATCGACCATTCGATTCGCAGACAGTCGGATCAAAATAGGGATGTCATGGAGAGAATTTTGCCATGACTTTTCCTCACCAAAACGTTAATGCAATACATATGTAACAAGTAATGTTGATATTAATAATGTAACTAATGAAATACGTTTTCTATTTTTGAATTTTTTTGTGTGTTACAAAACAGGTTACTGTCACAGTCCAGACTTTGTTAGTTTTATTCATACTTTTGATTTTTGCGGTTTTTCTGTGACAACATTGGATCATCTTGATGAAGTAGAAATTAAAAATTTAATCACATATATAAGCATAGGAAACAAATTGTTAGGCGACAATGAGGTGGTATTGCATATTTGTATGGTCAGAAATACTCTAATTTTGTCTCTGAGGTACCAACTACTAGTGAATATGTTCTTTGGCTTAAGCTCTCTAACACCTTATTTAGTGTATCAGGGAAGGATGTAATAATTGGTGTTTTTTTATGTACCTGATGAAAAGTTTTAGATTCCTAGGTGGTGATTTATATGAAGAAATGAAAGAAAAATTACTGATATGATGGCAAAATATACATTTGTCTGTCTGATTGGCGACATTAATGCTCGCACGGCAAACATTCCAGATTTTTTCTGATTCAAATTATGATGAGTTGAATATTTTTCAAATAGATGACAGTTTAAATTTCAAATAGATGACATTTCAAATAGATGACAGTTTCAATTTCAAATAGATGATAGTTTAAATTTAAAATAGATGACAGTTTTAATTTCAAATCAGTTTTTTTCCTTGTCATCGAAAATCAAGGAATACAAAGACTATCACATATAACCATAGAATAATTGAAATACGTAAATCCTATAATATATTCATCTTACGCGTACGTATAGCAATAATAATAATAATAATAATAATAATAATAATAATAATAATCTTTATTTAACGAGAATAAGACATTTTGGTTTTGAATGACCCATCTGCCACACGGTCCTCAAATTTATTAACAGGCTGTTATACAAAAGTCACTTACGCACACTTAGGTATACTCGCACCACCACTCACACAGATTTAAAATGGATTAATTTATATAACTATAGTGCTCAACAGGTACATATATGAAATAAAATACACACAGATTATTTCTTAAATATAAGTGATAGAGGTATAGGTCAATTCGCGTGTAAAAATGCATCAGTTATTAATTATGTTATGTCATCAGTTGAAGCCCTTGAGTACACCTCTAATTTCAAAGTTTATTAATTTTGACCATTATTTTCTGCTGTACATTCTTCAATTAGATTTTTGTTTTCTTACGAGATAAATAATTTTAATGACAAGAAAAACTGTGTCACAAGAATCTATATGGTGGGATAAAACACAAAGTAAAAAAGTTTTGTAAACAAAATATTGACGGAACAAAGATCAGACTTATTGAAGATTTAATAAATGATTTATTATGTGTTGATTCTCCCGACAAGGAGATGTTTGATAGAACTTGGGGTATGATTTCCGATGTATTTAAAGTATCGGCTCATGAAACTTTTGGTTTCAGAGAAATATCAAGTGAAATTAAGGACAGTATTATAAACGATTTGGTAACAAATGCAAAAGTCTCAGCCGTAAGTAATACAAAGCAACAAAACTGCATCGTTCAATACGAACATTACAATAAGAAACTGAAGTAAAACTTTTGGTTTCAGAGAAATATCAACTGTATAAGAAACAAAAAAAAAAACAAAAAAAACCCCACCAACAATACTTAAGTTCAGTAGCAAACACAAGGCTAAAATTAGTGATAAACTAAGAAAGCTATGTAAGTCAGACCCACAACAATAATGGAAAGTAATGAATAGTATATACATCGTTATCTGTATTTGACTCCAGTATCACGAGCGCAGCCATTAACCAATCACGTGATGAGTCAGCCATGACGATAGTGAAATGAACATCAAAATACCGCACGTGTCGCGATTAAGACAAGATCAGTCTTTTTGTATACATGTTATCATTGCTCGTTTTCTCTTAAAAATTGACACGGAAAGCGATGGAAAATATGAAAAAGGTGGAGGTAGTTCACGTTCCGTCAATGAATGTTCAAATAATCGTCGCAAATACAATTCATGGAAGAAATCAATGTGTGCAATATACGGACAAGAGCATGAAGACTGTGCGTGTTTGGTTCCATTTAAATTTCAGTCTATGCCGTCAGATGGGAATGCAAGATTTTCAATTCTTGAATTCCAGTTTTAGCAGATAAGTTGAAATCACTGATAATCGTACTTCCAAATAATTAGAGACTGTTGCCCGGAATTGTTAAAAGAAAACTTCCACTCACTACATGTATTATTGATTGTGCAGAAACATTTCTTCAGAGGCCAACTAATCTCTAATCTCAGAAGTAGAGGTGAGAATTACGGCAATTATAAATCGCAAAACACTGCCAAATATATGGTAGGAATATCTCCACATGGGCAAAAATTATGTTTATTTCAAAGGCATTTGGTGGACGGGCAAGTGATAAATTCATAGTTTAAGAAAAGCGAATTTTTACATTACCTTCTGTCTGGAGTGTTGTTAATCTAGATATGTAGCTAACGTTGTTTTGTGGGAAGGACTAGTGAAGATTCAGCAGGACAAGTAAATTTCTCAATCTACTAGTCCTTATTGCTACAAGTAAATTTCTCAATCTACTAGTCCTTATTGCTACAAGTAAATTTCTCAATCTACTAGTCCTTATTGCTACAAGTAAATTTCTCAATCTACTAGTCCTTATTGCTACAAGTAAATTTCTCAATCTACTAGTCCTTATTGCTACAAGTAAATTTCTCAATCTACTAGTCCTTATTGCTACAAGTAAATTTCTCAATCTACTAGTCCTTATTGCTACAAGTAAATTTCTCAATCTACTAGTCCTTATTGCTACAAGTAAATTTCTCAATCTACTAGTCCTTATTGCTACAAGTAAATTTCTCAATCTACTAGTCCTTATTGCTACAAGTAAATTTCTCAATCTACTAGTCCTTATTGCTACAAGGAAATTTATGTTATATTTTAGGCCGGAAGAAACTTTTTTTCTTATGAGTTAATGTTGTTTTTTTTTTTCACTTGACTAAAGGTGAAACTTGAACTGACACATAAAATAACTACATTTTATTTTCCCAAATCTGTAATTTAAACAAATGACACATTCATTAACATCATAACATGACACATTCATTAACATCATAACCTGACACATTCATTAACATCATAACATGATTAAGAAATTAGAACCAACATAAACTATAATTATATAAATTTATAGTCACAGACGCATAAATGACTTGAAAGTCTTACTGAACAATAAGCGAGCATCTGCAATTTCATCAACTATGCGTGATGTCATTTTCTCGGCATAACATGTATGTAGTCTCGTAACATGACATTTTACTCAATTTTCATCATACTGTACATTCACATTGTGGTCATCTGCACTAAGCCATACAAGAAGTTGACATTTCCTAAGACTAGTGCAAAACATTGTCATCTGTATTTGCATATAGAACCCTCGATTGCCTTTCTTCTTAATAATCAGACTGTAATTGCCACCAGTGGCGGCGCGAGAGTTCGAGTCTCCCGGGGGTAATGTTCTTTAGTGGCGCCCCTCTTTGACACAGAGAACAGTTTTTATGTCAGTTGTCAACCTCCAAACCCCTCATGAGTCCTCATGTGTTTTATGGATACTTCAAAGATCTTAATCAGTCTTTTGGTTCAAATGAAAATGACGATTTTAATGCAACATTATCTACTGAAAATGATATACTAAACATATCTATTACTGTTGAAGAAGTACACAACGCAATTCAAAACTTTAAAAATAATAAAGCTGCGGGGTATAGGCGATATCATTATTCTTCCACATCAATATTTGGAACCTATTTTTATATCTTTTATATATTTCCTTTTTAAATCTAGATTTAGACAGTGGTATTATCCCAGAGCCTTGGGTTATAGGATTAATATAAGCAATATATAAAATTAAAGGTGATACAAATCTTTCCTCGAAATACCAACCTATTACTCTGAGTTGTTAAGGTAAATTGTTCAGCTCAATTTTAAATGCATGACTTGTGGACTATTTTGAGACGTCCGATATTTTAACGGAAAATCAGTTTGATCTTAGAAATGGATATTCCACTCTAGATAATATTTTTCTCTACATGCACTAGCAGAAATTTTAAAAGCAAGAAAAAAGAAATTATTTTGTGTATTGGTCGGTTTCGAAAAGGCATTCGACACTGTATGGAGGGCATGACTTGGGGGGAATAAATGGTTGCAACTGGGCAGGCTTTGTAAACAAAATGATAAACTGCTGAATGTAATTAGAACTATGTGCTGTAAAATTATGTAATGCGTGCATAGCAATAAAGAATTTTCAGATTTATTTGTATAACAGTGTGGAATACGGCAAGGTAAAAATCTCTCGAACATCTTTTTTTTCGTTATATCTAAATTATTTAGAAGAGCTTTTGCAAAGAGTTTTAATGATGTGAATATTAAACACCAGGAAACTGAATGTATATTGTACTGAAAGGTACTTGTTATCCTTTATCATGACAGTAAGTCAGTGTATGTTGTAATGAAAGGTACTAGTTATCTTTTATCATGACAAAAGGGGGGGTATGTTGTACTGAAAGGTACTTGTTATCCTTTATGCTGACGATAAGTCAGTGTATGTTGTACTGAAAGGTACTTGTTATCCTTTATGCTGACGATAAGTTAGTGTATGTTGTACTGAAAGGTACTTGTTATCCTTTATGTTGACGATAAGTCAGTGTATATGTACTGAAAGGTACTTGTTATCCTTTATCATGACAATAAGTCAGTGTATGTCTTACTGAAAGGTACTTGTTATCCCTTATCATGACAATAAGTCAGTGTATGTTGTACTGAAAGGTACTTGTTATCCTTTATGCTCACGATAAGTCAATGTTGAGAACAAAAATATTTATATCTGGCTCGAAGCAATCTAACTGTTTCTCTTTTGAATTTGTTAACACATCACTGGAAATAGTCGATCATTATGTATATTTAGGGTTGCTGTTTTAAAACAACGGCTTATTTTATTCAGCAAAAAAGAGAATAACTGCACAATCTACAAAAGCCTTGTTTGTCCAATACAAGATAATAAGAAATTTGTTTTTACCATTGGATTTACTATTTAAACTTTTTGATGATATTATTTTGCCGATATTATTAAATGGATGCGAGATCTGGGATTCTAGTGATAATACCGTTATTGGACATGTACACACAGATTTTTTACGAATAGTTTGGGTTTTTTATAGTAAAGTACTCAACTATACATGTTGTATGGAGAACAAGGTAGTTTTCCTACGAGCATTTGTATCAAAATTAGAGCGGTTCTGTTTTATTCTATACTTGTTACTGAGAAGAAAAAACCCCAGTACAATTTCAAAATTTGTATTCAACATTATGTTACACAATGCTGCTGTTAGTATATTCAATTTTAAATGGCTTTCCTTAATCAAACAAATTATAATTTGTCTTCCCATTTTGTTATGTATATCCAAAATATTGATCAGAAAATAACTCTTTCTACCATTCTCTTTTGTACCTTTCTCTACCCTCTATACCACCACCATGAATAAATTTCGTTTGTACTTAATCTCATATGTCTATTGTTAGATCTGAGTTGGCAAAAAAGTTCTGTTCTCCCTGATCTTTAGGCTTCTGATCTCTGACCTGTTGAGACTATCAGTGGCGTATATTCTCAGTCTCAGATATTTACTGTCAAACATTACAATTTATTATATTTGCATACATTTTATTTTGTCAAATTCATGCTTGACTTTTTTTTCTTCCCACTGGTTCTTGTCACTGGTATGTCTATCTCTCTATCTATCATTTACACAAAGTTATAATAGAGGTTAGCTCCCTTTAATTCTGGTCGAATCAGTTTATTTGCAGAATCCGGTTAACTGCATTATATTCGTTGGCAAAAGATCTGTGCAAATCAGCTGAATTGACTAGTCTGCTGTTGGGTTGTGTCCCCCCCCCCCCCCCTCCCCGTGGCGTAGCGAGGCAAAGTGCCACCCAGGGCCAACTATCAAAATTACGCTCCCACTCCATTCGTATTATTTATGATATATACGGTACTCTTACCAAATTGCCGTTCCGTAGAAAGTGTCGCCCAGAGCCACCGCCCCCCGCCCCCCCCCCCCCCCGCCCCCCCCCCCCCCCCCCCCCCCCCTCGCTACGCCACTGGAGACTATGCGGGCTGTAGCACGTATAGGTAAGTGATTCGCGGCCGGTTTTAGACCGCTGGAGGATTAGACTAAATAGGTGTTATGGAAAGTTCCCCAAAACAAAACAAACAAATAATTGTTGTGCGGCTCTGATGCCCACCAATAAGTTTTTGAGGCTTTCGTTTTGTGTCCTTAGGTTTATCCTTATTGTCCAACAAAACATTTCAAAGTCTCCTGACAAAACACCGTAAATAGAAAACCAAAATGTTGTTGTGCGTTTCTGATGCACATCAATCAATAATTTTGTAGCCAAGACACTTTACTCTAATTGCCCAACAAAAACTAATCAAAGCCTCCTATTGGCAAAACACCTTAACTCAGATTGAACCCAAATCCCTCCGCCACCCCCACCCCACCCGACCCCCACAAATATTGTTGTGCGTCTCTGATGGACACCAATCAATTTTTGCTGGAGTCATATGCAGGAGTACCAGGTTCGATTCCCAAGCCAGGCCAGGTCAGGTTGACTGCCGTGTTGTGTCAAAACATTTTACTCTCATTGCCCAACAAAAACTAATCAAAGCCTCCTGGCAAAACACCTTAAAAGCAGGTTGAACCCAGCCACATCAATATTTTGTTGTGCGTCTCTGATGCACGCCAATAGGTTGTAAACACATTTAAATAAGTAAGTTTCTGGAATTGGAAGACATAAATGACTCAAACTTGATCAATGATGACCATCACCTGTAAAAACATGGAATATATGCCTGATGTCCTTATAATTGGGGGATAATTAGTAAAAAGTGACATTCAGATTCGATTCGATGTAAATTACAAAAATTACACAAGCTATTTTCAATAGTCATTGTAACCAGTTCAATTGTTAAAGAATGAGTCAGTTTTCAATCTAGTAAGAGCTGTACTAAAATATAGAGCCTGGATGTAAGACAATTAATTTTCAAGCGGAGAAACATTTTTTTTTTGTACATTTCGAATAATAAGAAAGTACATATAGTTAATTCATTCAGAGCACTGTTCCAAATCTGGATATACTGATCCAGAAGTTTTAGTTTATACCAGAAAAGTTTATATTTATGAAAAACTAATTTTCCCATATATAAACAAAACTCAAAGTATGTAGTAATGATTTAACTTGATATGCACAATTTTATTTTACAAATGTTATAAACATCAAACGAAAGTGTATATTGCTGTGTAATACTTTTTCATCCTATGTTTTAAAATACAAATTTTCATGCAAAACAAGTAATGTGCATTTGGCTCTCGACCTGGTTTTATCCGGTTATATTTACATCGTACCGGTACATTTTAAAATCGCTCTCCGACCCGCGCTCTGGAGGAAGCTGCACGTGCCTGATGTAAACAATTGGCGGATAGCGCCCTAATTCTTATTTTACGTATTTGTAATTACAATAATATAATATCAGTTATAATTAATTACTATGTATAATTTGTGATGTGCTCACTTGAAGTTATATGGCCCAAATACATGGTATAAGGACCAAAAAAATACATACACTAACAAAACTTACCAATTAGCGTCGGCACTCATGTGCAGACTATCTTAAAAGTGCCAAATAACTACTCTTGACGTTCAGCTGATTCCAGTAAAGTCAACCCGAAGGCAAACAAATTGCAGCATGTATATAAACCCAGGTCCGCCGACAGAAATTCCGGGCCACAGGGAATAGCAGTTATGGGCACCAAAACTGGTTTCATTTTTTTTAAAATATAAAACATATCATAGCAAATGGATTTGACACCCCTGGCTTAGACTCTTGCAAGAAACAAATTGTAACATTTACTGCAAAGATTCATTTATTTGTTATAACTGGGTTGACTGCGGGCCTCTAGAAATCGCCAGGCCCCTGGGCACTTACCCCCCCCCCTCCCTTCTTGGCGGGCCTGTATAATAAACCTTAATATAAAATACAAGTCGTTGTTTTCTCAAAGCCTGACACATCCTATAGCGTAGCTGTTTATATTGTCTTTTTTTTATCTTCACAAGCTACAGAACCTAACAGGGACGCAATGAAATACGAGCAGCGACAGAAATGGAAAAATTATTACCTCGCGGACAATCGCTATCGGCTGTCAACGTGTCCCGAATAGAATGGCAACAGTTTACGTCGCATAGTATCTATTAGTTACCATGCGGGGCTTTTTGCCTGGTTGGTGATTAAACTCTATGAATACAGAAAAATTCGAGGTGTAGATTTTGATCTGGAGATGGATATATTTGGCCTGCAAGTCTTTTTTAATTGTATCTTCAATATTTTGTTCTTTGTAGACGTGAAGCAAGAGATTTTATACGCATCTCGAATAAACAACTGTAGAGGTCACTGGCCTGGAGATCATACAACTATCAGCTTAAGTTCGAGATATAGCTTTCATACTCAGCCAATCAAAAGTGGCGTTGCAAAAGTAAAGAATTTGCGATTGGCTTATTTCCAGGTCAGATATGGGGGATATTTCTCCACCTTAATGATATATATATATATATATATATATATATATATATATATATATATATATATATATATATATATATATATATATATATATATATATATATATATATATTAAAATCACATACATCCAGTACAATGTCTGCCGCCAGCTGTGGAAGAAGCAACATTAGAGCACCAACGGAGAGAGTCACCAGATTGGAGAAGAGGGGACAGCTGGGAGCTGGGAGAATATTTGGTTAGGCCAGCGAGGCGATACCTAGGCACATCTAGTAGAAGCGAGAACCATCCAGCACAGCTTGGAGAGGCACGCCAGCCAGTAATACTAGAAGAGGCCAGTCATCCAGAAGGGCCTGGAGAGGGAACCATCCAGTTCGAACCGGGAATGAAAACAGCTGGTGGAATCCGACCAAATGATTCAGAAGTAGTTGAGCGAGTTCAAAGTGGAAAATATATAACAAACCCACCCCCAATCAGGCTAGCCAACAGGAAGACTATCAAAAAAAAAAAAAAAAAAACCTCGGGGAGGCAAGCCATCCAGAAAAGGAGAGGCTCGGACCCAGCAATTTGGAGGGAAAACCAGTTGGCAAACATCCAGGGTTCAGCGACCAGAGACTTCCGGCTGGAGTAGGAGCAGTGACGCCTGTGAATCAAGACGACTCACCGGACCCGCTGGCTCTGAAAACCCAGTCTCGATTATAACTCGTACGATCATTTTTGCCTGACTGACTGGGTGTTGATTTTGAATTTCAACTCCGGACATCTTATCACAAATATCCTCATATAGCTGCTTAAGATCACTAAAACAGTCAACGGCAACTTATGCCTACAGATTGGCATTTTATTTTTATATTTTTTTTTATTATTATTATTTTTTTAGGACAATATGTATGCTCAGTACCAAAATTCAGGTCCACTATGATAGGAAAATTAAACAACCTAATGCAATACGAATTCATGCGAAATACGCATTTACAAATAGGGACAGCCGCCCGAATATATGTAACTGATCAAAATTTGATGTAATATAGTGTGGCACAAAAATGGGGTAAGTTTCTACCCTGGGCTTTCAATCCGACCTTCCGAAAAAAAAAACGATTGGCATGCTGCCTAATGAACTAACGGCGTCGCGAAACCCAAATTGAGGTCACAAAAAATCAAACGGCTACTATAAGCCAACATCATTGGTGCACATTTTCGGAAAAACATACAAGTACGCATAGTACCCCCCCCCCCCCCCCAAAGAAACTACTTAGTAGGAAAATTGACAACTCAGAACCATTCGAATTGGATATGTGACAATCACATTTTTTAGCGTTAAGGTAGGGACCGCCCTACGAAAATATGCAACTGGGCATAGATTTGACAAAATAGTAATAAGGTGACAGCTGGTAGGCAGGGGGAAACGGACAAAGGGCTGGATGCAGGCAGTTAAGGCGCCCTTCTTCCTGCGGCTTGCTTGGATGGCATCTTTTTTTAACATACAATTAAATAGTGCGCAAACGCGCACATATTAAAGTAGCCGCACATGTCAAACGACGAAAAGCGACTTTAATCCAAAGAATAATAATAAATAGAGCATTTTAAGAAATCTTTTTGCTTACGTCGGTACAGTTTTATGGAATAGTTTGCAGCATGACAAGTGTCTAATGTATCAGCTTTTATGGAATAGTTTGCAGCATGACAAGTGTCTAATGTATCAGCTTTTATGAAACAATACCTCTATAGATATTTTAATCTCCAATCCCGATTTTATGGACGTATAACATTTGTAAAGGGTAGCAGTTATAAATCTATGTGAAAACATTATGTTAACCTTGTATAATTTGTATTTTGTTATATTTATTTTCTTTTATGCCAAGGGTGTCAACCATACGGCCCGAGAGCCGGATATGACCCGCGGGCCGGATACGGCCCGCCAGACTCATGATTTTCTTATTATTATTTATATCAAATCTGGCCCACCATAGCAAATGAGTTTGACACCCCTGTTTTATGCACTAGATGTTAACCGTGCAGATTTTTACTAATTGCACAAATATTTGTTTTATATTTGTTTTAATGCAGGGCCATAATGTAAATTATGTGTTAGCTAATTATGTCACCCTGGATAAATAAAGGATTGTTATTATTATTATTATTATTATTATTATTATTATTACCTTTCAACGTAGCACTGAAGATCAATGCAATCAGCTCCGAGGCTAGTGGTCAGCGAAACGGTGAGAGACATCACCGCCGCAAGCCCGCACTAAGCCTTGTCAGAATTAATCGAGTACAATTCCTAACTCTTTGGAGTTTTGCATGCATGTATACACGCATACTGACTACACTGTTATTGGAGATGCTTGGTAGTAGTCAATAAATTGTATTGGAACATGCATATACACATACAAATTACCAAAAATATGTATATAACATGGAAATTGTATATACACATACAAATTAGCAAAACAATGTATATAATATGGAACATGCATATACACATACAAATTACCAAAAATATGTATATAACATGGAAATTGTATATACACATACAAATTAGCAAAACAATGTATATAATATGGAACATGCATATACACATACAAATTACCAAAAATATGTATATAACATGGAAATTGTATATACACATACAAATTAGCAAAACAATGTATATAATATGGAACATGCATATACACATACAAATTACCAAAAATATGTATATAAGAAACTGGACATATATTCATTGTAGGTTCTGAAATATATGCTTGCAAAATTGGATCTATGTTGAAAATGTCTTACCGAATAAACATCAAAAACAATATCAATATTTCAGAGAATGGATTAATGCAATATTATTCTATCTACTAGTATGAAATATTTGTACACAACATTGATATTTGCATTTATTTTCCATAGTTGGTGGTCAATAGGTGCTTATTAATTTACGTCATGTGAAGAATATTGACAAGGTTTAAACTCCATCGCTATCTTTGACTCACAACTTGTATTTATCTTTCTTTTCTCATTTTTCTCTTTTTTCTTTCTTTTCTCTTTGATATATCCTAGTTTTTACGAATTGTTGTAAATGCTATGATGCCGTAGGCGTTTAATTACTAGCTGTTGCATCATTAGGGTTGCAAAAACTACGAAAATCTTTCAGCCATCATACATATTCAGTAAATCTGTAATAGGATTTCCGCTATATTCTGCCGTTTATTCTTCCAAAGGTAACCTAATAAAATCTTTGAATCTGTATTGAAAACTCGAAAAGAAGCACGAAACAATTAATTAACTGTAGGGGCAGCAATACCAAGTCAAACCCAAATCATCGAATCATTGATACATATTTCTATATTTCTAATTTCGTATTATATATATATATATATATATATATATATATATATATATATATATATATATAATGGATTTTGACGGGATGGCGGATAAGGGTCAAGATTTATGTACATCAGACGACAAAGTGACTGTAATTGTTGAACTGCAGTGATCGATAATACGTTAAGAAGTCTCACGCTCTCCTACAACAATAAAGCAATAAAGAAGTGAATATTCGAGATAATGTACAAAATATCTGTTTAACTGCAATGATCAATAATAAATAATACGTTAAAAAAAAAAAAAACCCACACAGGCCTACAACAAAAAGAAGTGAATATTTGATATAATGTACAAAACACAATTGTTTAATTGCAATGATAGACAATACATTAAAAAGCATCACACACACACACACAGAACAACAACAACAACAACAAGAAGAAAAAAGCGAATGTTGGATAAAATGTCCCCCCCCCAAAAAAAAAAAAAAAAAGCCTGCGCTAAATTTAAATTTAAATGTGAAAATGTGACATTACAAAGAAAAAGAAAAAAAATTGTGATTTACAAATTGAAATGGCATTTTTGATCCGAATATAAGCAATACGAACAATAGTTTTTAAAAAAAATCATAATTGGAAGACAAAAAGAATGCTGGTGGCAATATTTGCATAATTAGCTATGATACAAATTTGAAAGAAGTAAACAACACTCTCCATAGGGAACGTCCATTAATTATGTCAACAATTTTTAAGCAATTTTTTACACCCCCCCCCCCTTGTCAACAACTGTCAAACTTTCAGTGACCCCCCTAATAAAATTATCTCAAAAAAAATTTACCCCCCCCCCCCTACAAACTAACAATATTTTATGGAAATTAAAAGGTCAACAAATAAATTTTTATACATTTTTTTTACTTGTTTAACAGATTTCAAATTGACTATAACACTTTGAATTCATGAAAAAATCGAGACTTTATATTCTAGCTTCTATCATCTTCCCATGGGGAAGCCAAATGTTCCTCAATTGTTATAATGGGCATAATGGCTGATTCATTAATTTCTTGTGGAACCGATACACCCGACAAGTCAACATCATCTTCATCTAACCATTCTGCGCTTAACATCTCTCCATGAGCAATAATTGCTATCAGCTCTCTCTGTCTTTTGACAGCCACTCGCATTGGCCGAATTCTTTGCGGTTGAGGAGCATGTGGTAATTGCCTAGGCCCAAGATCGCGTTGTCGGTGCTGTTGAACATGCTTCTTCAACATGACTTGTGAAGCAACATAGAGGTGACAGATTTTGCAGATCCGTTCAAGCAACGACAACTGAATGGAAGGACAATATAGATCATATGGAAGAATTTTGAATGCCTTTGCCGATTGAGGTAGCATGTTATCAACTTTCAAAGACTGATTGAAGAAAAGAGATGGAAATCTGTGCAAGTCGCTCTCAGATGCATCTGGTGCCTTAAGGCCTTCACTAGTTTGGCAGACTGGAATTGGTGGTGGAATGAATCTATCGGCGATAATCTCAAAGTACGAGCTTCGAATCGGTTTGCAACAATTTACATCATGGCATTTTACAATTTGTAAAAAGTATTGACTTGTTCTTACATGGTTTTTGCACCAATCTTGATCCTTAGTTAGCAAATTTTCTGCCTCAAGCTCAGACACTTCAGGCACAATATACTCTGCCACTGTTGGAAAATTATCTATAGTTACTTGCGTCCATACTTCTGACAATGTTTCTCCAGCATATTTGAAATTTGATTTTTCCAATTCTTCATCAATTGTTCGACCTTGTGAGTCAAGGTGGCTTCCAAAATGCTCATGTGGTAAAATTAGGCCTGACAGTTCTCGACTCAAAGGAGCCATTCGCCTTTCTACTCGATTGAATGCACTCCTACCAGGTGCATTCGTTGCAACGAACAACGTATCGAGGTTCTGCTTCACAAAATGATGAATTGCCACATCAATAACTTTTTGATACCTCGGATTTTCATCCGGTCCACCATCCACAGACATAATAAGAACAGGCTTGACCAACTTGTTGCTTTGATCCTTTGTGATAATGTCGAACTCTTCCAATTCAAGCAGCCTTTCATAGTCCAGTCATGAGCATAGGCTGACGATGAGCAATGCTTGCCTGACCTGATGGCTATGTACGTTGGGCCTGAATAAGTTACAGCTTCAGGTTTACCCAGACCATCTTTTTGGATTTCAATGCCAGCATAAACAGACGGGATGAGTTTGTGTCTAGCTGCTACAACCCAGTCGTGATCTGGCAAAGTAACGCGGTATTCAACATGCATTAAAAGTGGAGCCTGCTTGTTAGCTGCTGTCAATCCAATAGGGACTCTGGCTTTGTCATCTTGGCTGATGAAGCATACTTCTCTCGGTCCCAACATAGAGGCAACTTCCTCAAGGTGATTCAGAGTAGCTGTACAAAATCGACCATCAATGTGCTTTGAGTGTGAATCATTTTGTGCTCGAATTAACTTCACTGGAACAGTTGTTATATGACGTTTCCCTTCCGATGATAAACTTCGTTTTGGCATGAGCTGAGTATAAACAGCACTTCTACTTATTTGAAAACCTTCATTTTTTAGTTGTTCTGTTAATTCATCGAGAGTTCTGACACTACGATAAATATCACTTTGTCTTTTCTTATGAGCAGCAAACCCATATAACGCAATGTCAACAATTGCTTTTAAAAGTAGTGGCTGATCTTCTTCAATTGTTGATCGGCCAGCTTTCTGTCGGATCTTCAATTTACTGCTGATGTCAGGATTCTCTGCACAAATTTGAGATAAAGTTTCTTTCTTCTTTTTTCTGAATATCTTCTGCTTTTCTTGGTCATATTTCTTCCTTTTCGTTTTTTTTTCTAGCTCATCAACCTTTAGTTTCTTTTCTTTAAGTTCCTTTTCCTGGTCTAAACTTAAAACACCACTGTCCTTTCGCTTATACAAGCCAATCAAGTCGCTCTTGAAGATGTTTATCTGACCCTGCAACTCGTCTTCGGCTTTTCTTTTGTACTTGACAGATTTTGCTTCACAAGAAGTACTGGATGGACCAGCTTCTAAGTCGATTTCATTCTGGTCTTGTTTATTAGTTTGTGTTTGATATTTCACAACTTCTTGTTCAATTGTTACATTTCTAGCCGATTTACAAGGATGTGCATCTTCATTCTTCAGAGCCTGACCTGCCCAGAAGCTCATCAATTTTCCCTTATTTTTCTGTGCTATGGCAGCATAACTTTTTAATAACGAATCTACTTTTGCTGGCAAATTATCCTCTTTCTTCAATTTATTCCAAATTTCGGTGACTTCCCTTTGACAATCCTGCTTACGCTTGTTAGGAAATGCCTTTACATAGGCTTCAAACAACAACTGGTGACAGTTTGGTTTGTCCATTCTTGATCTAATAAAAAATGCAAAATATTTTATTTAAAAAGTTTTTTAATTTTAAATTTTAATAATAAATTTGTTTTAGTTTATTAAAATAACACAATAACAATTTAACAATATTTAATAATTTTGAACATTCTGGACATTTACTGTATTTGTGAGATTTCAAATCAGTCCCAGATTATCTCCATTATTTATGTGCGGAACCAGCCCAATATTTGTAATCATATCTTTCGTCGGATTTTCGGCCGCCCGCTAGTAATTAATATATTTACATAGACTGAGATTTGTGTGTGGATGGTAAGTAAAATTCATCTTCTTTCCACTCAGAATTAAATCCTTCAGAACACCCACATTTTCTGTACTAATGCTTATTATCAGTCCATAACACCTGCGTCTCTATCGTCCGATGACCCTTTGTTAACTTTCTGACGCATGCGTGGAAGGCAGCATCACCCCGCTACTTCAAATGTAAAAAATCTACTTGTTGGTCAATTCAATAAGCAGGAGGAACTACAATCGACAAAACGACGGCCAATTCCTTTTTTAAAAATGTATCCAGATGAAATTGTTTGCTGAAATTTCAAAGAAAACATTACCTTTGAAGCACCGACTGTTATGAAAACGTACTAAGCAAATGTAAAAAAAAATCAGTCTCAATCATGCAATACAATCACTTGATGTTGCCGCCGCAATAAGAAACGGGCATTTGTTAGATTCTCTAAAGCTGGCCTTTAGCGGTGACTTCAATAACGCATGCACCTTTCATCAAAGAAAGCCGACTGCAATCTTCAATAAAAACAAAGAACTTTTCTTCAAAGAAGTCAGTACCAAACTTAAGTAAAAGCAATGGAATCTGATGGATTTTTTTATTTTCCAACGTGACTGGAACACGTTTACTGTGCAGTGAAAGTTTCCTTTCTTCAGGGAAAACGTGTGTGCTTACGAACGCTACGGCGGCTTAAAACGCTTAAGAACGCAACCAACTTTTACCGACTTTGAACGTACTGAAAAGTAAATGTGCTTCATCATTCGCTACGTGATTGTGCTATGTTTATCCACTGAATTCAGACCTATATGACCTGTGTCAAAATTATTGAATATTTTAAATGCGTGTGCATTTTTCCGATGGAATTACTTATATTGTGGATTCATTGTATGTGATGAGATTCGCGGGTGAGTACACGGCAGGGACGTCATTTCAACTTTTTTTTCGGGGGGGGGGGGGGGGGCGGCATTTGCCTGAAATGAACAAGAGTCTGTTATCAAAGTGTACAATATTTGTAAGGCATTAAGGTTACTGCATCTGGTTGAAGAAGTTATATGCTTGTGCAGGTTACATAATTTATTTTATGTATTATGTTAAAGATGACTGTATAATAGTCAAGCTCTCAAGTTTCCTAGGCTCAGTTATCCATCCTTGGAGGGATAGCTCATGGACTTCAATATATATAGCATCTATACATATAACATAGATGCTATTTAATAGAAGTCCATGGATAGCTATACTATTTAGATGTCTATGGCTCAGTGCAGTCTTTGAATTTAGTAACAGCTTCCCTTAAAAATCTGTCAGATGAATAACCACAATGGTATTAATCTTCAAATTAATACCATATGTGGTTAATCTGTCTACAGTCTACAATCTACATTGAATAAAAACAAAATATGATGATGCAAGACTATGACTTCCTTGGCAAGAGCTCAACCGGTTTAGGATTAAACTGGTAGGCTGTTTACGGGCGAGCGAGTGTGTGCCATACCAACGCACCGACTAATTTCCTATTTTTTGATTTATTAAATTTATTGTAAAAAATAACATTGTTGACGTCAATTTATCTTGAACTCCCCCCTCCCCCATGTCAACAATTGTCAAATTTCTTCAAACCCCTCCCCCCCCCCTATTTTGTTGACATAATTAATGGATGACCCCATATATAATTGAAGTTTAAGATGGATATGATTAGCATATACGAATAATGGTCGTCGTTGAGTGTACAAAAGTCATTAAAAATGCATTTGTAATGTATAATTTTAACACAAATCAAGAACAGGAGTTTGTTCTCATTATAAACGTGTCAAACTGTGACAGATTATGAAGAACTGTGCAGTTATGTGTAGAAATTAGCTTTTCCACTTCAACATCATTGAGTCTACAGTACTCAAAGGGCTTCAAAAGTCTTACTCTTTCATCTCCAAAAAGAGTCAAATAAAAAAATCATGGAACTCGTCTCTAATAACATTTTCGGTAATTACATTTTATTTCCTCGAGTGGTATTTTTTCCTATCAACCAATTTCAATGGGAAGCCTATGACTAGAAATCCTGAACGTTATCAGTGGTAGATATAAATTTGTAGGTTAATGCAGCAGAAAATCTTCAAAATGTAGACCCTTTTTTTAACTTAATACAATTTCAAATAAGGAAATAAGGTTACAGAGGCACGCCACTCAAAATATAAAGATCTTGTAAAGTTTCTGTAATCATGTGTTATGTTCCTTGAGGATTGTTTATAAATTCATAATTAAAAAAGATCTGGTCTTCAGAAAGAAATCAAAGTATTCTTGATATATTTCATCCATTTGTAAATGCTTAAATCAGCATTATCTTGGTAGAAAAGTGTTTCATAAAGAAGTCTGGACAATTTAGCCTGTTTGCTATTAATAATTGAAATCCCTAATCCTATTGTTACACGCAAGGGGTCTCACTACCAAGCGAATCAAACACCTGCGTGAGTCTGGCTTTGAGGCCCATTGTTTTCCCTATTTCCAAGGACCTCTAGACTACAGTCGTTGTCAACCGAAAGATTCTTAAACGCGCAAACACTACAATTAATTTTCCTCTAATCGCATAATAACCACACATCACGATATTCTATAATTTCACACATGCATGTTTTTTCTTGTTTCACATTTGTATGATTCATCAGTACCGCTTTCTAAGCCGAACATTAGTACTTCAAGCCATGCAATACCAAACACGACCCAAACACACAATACAAAGAATTATTCCTATCTCAAATTACTAAACACGTACGCCTAAAAATATCCAATAATTCCTTGTCTTAAGAAATTATCCATGCTGTCATAAAGTCTTGTGAATGCTGTACATTATGACGTTTGCTTCTAGAAATTGGCTAATTAGTCGGGTTGAGAAATATCTTCCCAACACCGACTCCCCATAGTAAAAAAATAATGACTAAAATCTAACAAACCTATAAACGGAGACGTAAATACAAATAGCACATACACTAGGTATATGACACTATCATTCAAGATTTGATAATGATATCTAATGGCTTCATCCCTAGTTCTAAGTAAAGCATATCAGTGGGTGTGCCTTTTCGCAATGTTTCTTAAAAAATACATTATGCAAGTTTTCAATGATATTTATATTTTCAAACCCCCCACACCTGCAAATTAATAGGTAGATTCAAATTTTGAATTTTTTGATTCGGTAGATGCGTAGCTTTCTCAGCATGATTAACGTTGTGTTGGAATATATTGCAAAATTTTCGGTACTTATAATCACGACAAATGTCAATCACGTGCTCACCAAGAGTGAACTCATGTCTAACGTCATTTCGTATTTTAAAAAAAAGCAGAAGTTTTGTTTCGTAAAGTTTATAGTCATTTTCCACAGCTATGCATATGTCCAAAATAGATTAAAATTATCCAGGAAAGGTTTTTCGTCAATTCCAAAAACAACAGTATCATCAGCATATAATAAAACAAGAATTTGTAGGCAAAATGTTGTCATACTGTCTGAAAATTAACGGTGTACACCAATGCAGATTATTTTCGTTAAGAAAACATTCTAAGTCTTTCAGAAACAATGAAAATAACATTAATGAGAGAAAACTCCCAATCTGATTAAAATCAGATATGCACAGTCCTACATGGAGATCTGATAGACACCGATAACAGTTCATGTTTTTGTGACTTTTGAAATTCCCAGTCCACTTCTTTTTAGTAGCCTATCAGATAAAACACTGCAAATTCGTGTTAGGGCGAGTTTTCGTTAAAAGCGATATGTTCCAAATGACGTGTGTCACTTTCAGAAATTTTAAACTTGTGATCTGATTGGTGAACTACAAGATTAACAGAACATGATCTCTTATTGGTGTCCATCAGATCTCCACATAAGACTGTGGAGATTTTATTTTAATCAGATTGAGAAAACTACCTTCCTCATTCACTTATTACACTGAAAGAAACTGGACTGTTCCCTTGCAAAGCTAACACAGGACTTATTACTTTGATACATGTTGTACACAATCCTGAAAATCTTCACTTTAATATTGTTACTTAGTAACTTCATCCACAGCCCTCCACCCGTCAAACAGAGTCAAAGGCTTTACTAAAGTCGATGAAGGCACAAGAAAGATTAATTCTCTTACTTTTTAATATTTTTTGACAGAGCGTTATGGACAAAAATATGATCTAACCTGGACTGGTTGCAGCTTAATTTTCCCTAAGAATCTCATGACAATCTATAAATTTGAGAAGCCTCTTATTACGAACAGATATGAAAAGTTTGCCAAAGTAGCTAAAAATTGTAAATGGTCTATAATGATCAGATATATTTGCATAGGCTTTCCCTTTATCTATAGGTCTAATTATTGCCTGAAGCCATGCTTCCGGAATCAGTGCCATGTAAAACATTAAACTGAGATATGAAACATGCAATGCTATCAGTAAGTCAGATTTGCATTTGATATATTCATTGAAAACTTTGTATTGAGATAGAGTTTTGTTACTTTTGTAGCACTTGATGCATTTGAGAATTTCCAACTCGGTGATTGCTGAAATAGAATATCATCATCGTCATTTATTGTAATATTTATTCCATTGTTATTTTTCATTGTTTTGATCCGCGTCAGATATATTTTAGTTTCTGAAAAGTTATAAAGTTCTTCAATTGTGATTTTTTTTTTTTTTTTCTAACCTATTTGGCATAGTTTTTTCTCCTTATTTATAGAAAATTCATTTCTCTTTTAAATACTTTGCTTGCATTAAAAATATTCGTCTTAGTCATTTGTGTGGAATTTTGATTGTGCATTTTTCTAGCTATATTATATTTTACAGGGGCATTTTGGCATATACTTCCGAATCAACGTTTATTATTTGCAATCCTTTTTTTTTTTTTTTTTTTTTCTAGACAACCCCTTGGAAAACATTATGAGGAAAAATCGTGATAACATGATGAATATATATTATTGATATGATTCCTATTTCTTGATTCTATGTTGTTACGTGCATCCAATATTGGCTTCAATATTTCTTGGACTTTACATCTATCAATGACATTCATGAAGTCAGCCTTGCCATTGTCCTGCCATCGCGGTTTGTGAGATAAGTTTCCACCTTTGGTTAATATAATTTGATATGGCTTGTACTGAAAATTAAGACTGGTAACCAGCAAAGAATGGCCGTCCGTAAAAGGTGAGTCAAGTACTAATATGTTAAAACCATTGAAATATTTCAAGGCCTGACACGAAACAATTGAATAATCAATTATACGAGTGTTTCTAAAAGCTGTGGCACCAACATTCATATAATTACCGTATCGTCTATTCAGTATAATAAGATTATTTCTGGATATATATATATATATATATATATATATATATATATATATATATATATATATATATATATATATATATATGCAGTTTTTTTCATTAAAATTAATAAAACCAAGAAAGAGTAAAAAAATGTCATGTATTTTATATAGATACTTAATAGGCAATTTACGATCTGACACCTTTGTAAATAAATGGATTTGTTGTATTAAAAATATCCTAGAAAACTTGGCACTTAATTATGTTTGCTTAACATATTTTCTTCTAATGACAAATCTTTTGTAAGACAATACAAACTATTTCTAATTTACCAATGTAGACAAACCTGAAAATCCGATATAAATAACTCATCAAAAGGGACAACTTATGCTTTATTTAAAATTGAATTGGAATTAGAAAATTATCCAGTAAGCTTGCCAAGAAAGTATATAAAGAACTTACAAAGTTTCTAATAAGTAATCATAGTTTTCCCGTAATAAAAGGGACGTTGGGAAGGAATACCTAGACATGATTGGAAATGTGTATCATGTAGTAGTGGAGAAATCGGTGATGAATGTCATTATTTGCTTTGATGTACATTTTTGATGAACAACGCAATTTGTCACTTGAAATAATGCTTGTGTACCAGACCAAATATAACATAATGTATAACACTTATAAGCTTGAAAAATGCTCATCTGAAAAGTGTATGTAGGTTTGTGCATAGTCTTCTAAATACTTTTTAGTCCTTGTTAATCCCTTATGTGTTCTTCCTTTAACCTTTTTATAACCACATGTACATGTATGTATAATGTCAAAGAAACTATCTTGTTTTTCCTCATATGTCACTGAGACCTGAAAGTGAAACCTGTTATTCCTCTTATTATTCTTGCTAGAGTGGTAACTGCATAATTCATGTTGTGCCAGGATGGAATGACTATATAAAAGACTAGCCTAGGAAAGAAAGGGATAGTATTTGTTATGTCGTGATAATGGCAAGCCGAGACAGGGTTTTCTGAGTGAGCTCATGAGGAAATCCTGGGTTCAGTTTAATTATACTCTAAGAGTATGTTAAGCTGAAGAAATGGATATAGGGCGGACTCATATGCTAAAATGGATATAGGGCGGACTCATATGCTAAAATGGATATAAGGCGGACTCATATGCTAAAATGGATATAGGGCGGACTCATATGCTAAAATGGATATAGGGCAGACTCATATGCTAAAATGGATATAGGGCGGACTCGTATGCTAAAATGGATATAGGATGGACTCATATGCTAAAATGGATATAGGGCAAACTTATGCTAAAATGGATATAGGGCGGATTCATATGCTAAAATGGATATAGGACGGACTCGTATGCTAAAATGGATATAGAACGGACTCATATGCTAAAATGGATATAGGGCAGACTTGTATGCTAAAATGGATATAGGGCGGACTCATATGCTAAAATGGATATAGGACGGACTCATATGCTAAAATGGATAAAGGACGGACTTATATGCTAAAATGGATATAGGGCGGACTTACATGCTAAAATGGATATAGGGCGGATTCATATGCTAAAATGGATATAGGGCGGATTCATATGCTAAAATGGATATAGGGCGGATTCAAATGCTAAAATGGATATAGGGCGGACTTACATGCTAAAATGGATATAGGGCAGACTTATATGCTAACATGGATATAGGACGGACTCGTATGCTAAAATGGATATAGGGCGGACTTACATGCTAAAATGGATATAGGGCAGACTTATATGCTAAAATGGATATAGGACGGACTCATATGCTAAAATGGATATAGGGCGGACTTACATGCTAAAATGGATATAGGGCAGACTTATATGCTAAAATGGATATAGGGCAGACTTACATGCTAAAATGGATATAGGACGGACTTGCATGCTAAAATGGATATAGGGCGGACTTACATGCTAAAATGGATATAGGGCAGACTTATATGCTAAAATGGATATAGGGCGGACTTACATGCTAAAATGGACATAAGGCGGACTCATATGCTAAACAGTTGTATTATTTTTCTAAGGATGTATGTCGTGAGACTAGAATACATTCTCTGCTTGCCAATTCAGTTGGCAAAACTAATGGTTAGCGCATTGTGCATATGTTGCAGAACCATTTCAGCAAGATTCTCAGTTCTGTTAAAGTGTCATGCCCAAGATAGTGTTCTGTTCGACTTGAAGAAGCAAACAGCGCTTGATAATATTAATTTTTTCAATATGCATGAGATCAATAAAACTATTGCTAAATTGAAATTGGGTGGTTCCCCGAGTGCAGATTCTCTTCTGGCCGAACGCCTGAAATATACCATCGATATGCTTGGTGTAAATCTTATGCTTTGCTTTAATTGCATGTTGTTCATAGGTTTGTTCCTTTAGATCTGACTAAGTGACCGTAATACCGATAATTAAGTCGAAGATGAATAATAACCAAAGTACAATCATTTAGAAACAACACGCTAACAGTGTTCGCTGAAAACTGCGTCACACTTTCGGTGCTTGTCATTCTTAGTGAAAGTTCGGGACACCGTACTTTTTCCCATGATGCACCGTGCTCATTAGTATTGTTCCCTGCTTCGTTTGCTTCCTGCTATGCACTCCGTTACACGACTAACTAATCGGCAATCACAGATTTTGCTAGTCACCGGCCTATGATATTGGTTTACTAAGTAAGTTCCGGTACCAGCGAAGTTGGTAATGGGGGATTTATTGGGTTGATTCGAGTGATAACCACATTTAACTTGAGACAATCTTGAAAAGGTCAGCATTGAACCTCTGTAATTCAGACAGCAGATACCCAGACGGACTTGTTGGTGATGTGAAATAGTTTCCGTTCCCCAAACATAGTTTGCAGAAATGTCTTAGGTGGGTCAAAGCTTGCAGTCGATCCCATGATCAGCTAAACGTCAAATTAGTCGATGGAAATGCATTACCATCCGTTTGAATGTACGAATAGTCCATTTAAAGCAGCAGAGAGAAGTGTACTTAAATGAATCTTTAAACATGCATTGTAACCTAATCAATTAGGGCTCTTTTTACTCATTAAGTTGATTGGTGTTTAACAACAAACTGACAAATCAGAACACAAAAATGTCTAGTGTTGAGGCAGTAAGATTCCATTTCCTTGTTCTGGGACACACCCTGGCAGCCGATCCAGGCTGAACACAGAGTCTTTAACATAATATTTCCTCATATATCACACATGGCTTTAAGCATAATTAAATGAATATTCAGCTGTTTGGTATATCTTATGCTTCGAGATTATTTTGTCAATTTTACTATAAATAGAGACATAAACAAGTACATAATGGCGTATATCCCTCAAAACCGAACCGTCGCTATACAGAAATCCCCGAATTTTTCCTTTTTTAATATCATCACTTTCTTTCCAGTAAACCGAAACCCCTCAACTCCGAAAACCGAAACAAATTTCGATCCCAAATTCTGAATTTTCACTAAGAAAACCTCATAAATCCAAAAACTCACTTCAAACTTGGAAATGTATTTTAGCTGCTAAATTCCTGACACACGCTGGGCCAGATTACTTATGGTTAGCAAATACTGTAGTAGGCTTATCATTTGTATAAATGAAAAAAATAAAATATCTGGGATTTGCCGAAGGAGACAGACAAAACAGTAATGTAAAATGTCTAATTAACTCAGTTGATTTATACAGGAGAAAAATCATTACAGACATGTATTTAAATAGCCATGACTGTCATTTGTCGCCGTTGAGATGTCAGAACGACTAGCTAAGCGTCGTAGGATTGAACTATCCTTTTCAGGATAAAATTAGTCTGATCAAAGAGTATGGATTTGTGCCAAAACCTACGCTAAAGAAACTAGGGGGACACTTTGGCATAGGAACATACTAGGGGGACACTTTAGCATAGGAACATACTAGGGGACACTTTGGCATAGGAACATACTAGGGGGACACTTTGGCATAGGAACATCTACTGTTTCAGATATTCTAAAGAAAACAGAATTCTACAAGAATGAATTTGAAAATAAAGCAATAGCGCCGTTTCAACAATGGCTGCAAATTTGACAACCTAAATGATCTTGGTGGCAATGGTTTTGTCAAAAAAATAATTACAATCTCAGACCCTATAATCGAAGAAAAGGCAACTGATTTTGCCAAAGTACTAGCAATTGTCAACTTTTAAAGGATCTAAATGATGGTTAGAACGTTGGAAAACGCGATACTCCATAGAGATTCAAAGTCAGCGGTGAAAGTGCTGGTGTCGATACGGAGATAGTGGAGGAATATCGTGAGAGAATACCATAAATTATTGGTGATTATACTTCTAATAACGTATTTAATTGTGATTAGACCGGACTCTTTTTCCGTGCATTTTCTGACAACACTTTGTCAGTGAAAAGAGAAGTTTCAAGAGGGTTTCGGAAAGAACGTACTTTGTTCAACTTATTTTTCATTTAATGTTAAAAAAACAAACTTCTTTCTAAACTTTTTGCACATTTAAACACAGACACATTATGTTCTTTCATAATTACATTCTCTCTATCTCTCTCTCTCTCTCTCTCTCTCTCTCTCTCTCTCTCTCTCTCTCTCTCTCTCTCTCTCTCTCTCGTCACATAAAGACATTTTTTCACATCTGCCATTTGCTCAGTAACCCGAAAACCTCTCAAAACCGAAAATTAAATTTGGTTCCAAGGGTTTTCGGGTTTGAGGGGCTTATATATATATATATATATATATATATATATATATATATATATATATATATATATATACTAATATGTATTATCTGTCAATTGTGTATGTTGAGAAACTTACTGACATGTATGTTTAAAAAAAGGCCCAGATGGAAATGTAGGAGCTCTTTATAAAAGTATGGTCACTACATTTTTTTCACAGTTAAACTTTGAAAAAGAGATAATGAAATAAATACATTAAACATAAAGTAATAATGCTATGCAAACTTACATATATACAAGAGAACAAATTCAAACGAGAGAGAGAGAGAGATTGGCGCTGGGGAGGTGGAGGGTCTTTTCAAATGTAAATGAATAAATCTAATCTCGGGTTTCAGTACATGTCAGAATTAAAGATCGACACAGTTACAATATGCTCCAGCGATTTTTCTGCTCGATGCTTGCACGGTCATGTGCACTATAAGTGGTTCCTCAGACGTGCACGGTCATGTGTACTCTAAGTGGTTCCTCGGACATGCACGGTCATGTGTACTCTAAGTGGTTCCTCAGACATGCACGGTCATGTGTACTCTAAGTGGTTCCTCAGACATGCACGGTCGTGTGTACTCTAAGTGGTTCCTCAGACGTGCACGGTCATGTGTACTCTATGCGGTTCCTCAGAGGTGCACGGTCATGTGTACTCTAAGTGGTTCCTCAGAGGTCCACGGTCATGTGTACTCTAAGTGGTTCCTCAGAGGTGCACGGTCATGTGTACTCTAAGTGGTTCCTCATAGGTGCACGGTCATGTGTACTCTAAGTGGTTCCTCAGAGATGCACGGCCATGTGTACTCTAAGTGGTTCCTCAGAGGTGCACGGTCATGTGTACTCTAAGTGGTTCCTCAGAGGTGCACGGTCATGTGTACTCTAAGTGGTTCCTCAGAGGTGCACGGTCATGTGTACTCTAAGTGGTTCCTCAGACGTGCGCTGAATGCGAAATATTCTTACAGAAATGTCGATCTGATTATCTCCATTTTACACATCCACCTGTATTAAAAGCTCTCCCTTTCTTGCACTGGCAAAGGGTTGCTTTATAAAGTATAAAATTCTCAGATAAATTGTCGGGAAGAGTGCAAATAGTGTCGCCGTGTTTGTCGAGTAGCTTGTCGTAGGTTTCAATTTAACTCGACCACGTGGTTAGTGGGCGGAATTATCTTTCGTTTTGCGTTTGGCTTCAGGCGAAATATGTTCACTGATACGTGTTTGTCTTCGTTCAAATAGGTGATTGATTATTATTATGAAGGAGATCTTTATTTGCATTCAGCCGATTTGCCATCAGATAGTATATATATATATATATATATATATATATATATATATATATATATATATATATATATATATATATATATACATATGCATTTAAGTTTGCTACAGAGATTGATGGTGGCACGTTTGATACATACAATAAAATCGAATGTATCACATGTACAAATATTCAATCAATACAATAGATATACATTTACATATACATACACAACATATACATACACACATCCACATACATATTCATGCATGCCTATATACACTCACCTATTCTATATGTATATACATATACACATACGCAAGCACATACATACATACATACATACATACATACATACATACATACATACATACATAAATGCATGCATGCACGCGTACATACATACATACATACAGACATACATATATATATATATATATATATATATATATATATATATATATATATATATATATAAGCACATACACATACATTCCTATATGCACATATATATTGAGTATGATGCAACATAACTATACAACACACTTGAATGTGTGACCTATAAAATACACCAAAAGATGTATCTTTAAGCAAACACGTGTATTTAAATACAAACTCTTTCGGAAGAAGACACAAAATGTGTCATCAGTATATTGGCAGTATTCAAAATCCCTCTCACAGTAGTACAAATAGGAACATTATACGTGAAATATAATAGACAGTAATGCATGTATTAAACAACGAAATGGATATGAGACGGGCCAGAAAGTATCAGCGAACGTAAGAACAAAATAATATGTTGATAATTGTACTCCAATTTATGTTTGTTTCTTAGATGCTAAGAAAGAATTTGTCAGATTTAATCCCTGGAACCTATTCAAAAAATGGTTACATGATATGTTGTCATTTATTGTCAGTTTACTACTGGTACAGCAAGCAGCAGTTTTGTGCGCAGTGGGGTCTAGTATTTTCTAAGCCTTTCCATGTGATTAATGGTGTGCGAAAAGGAAATGTGTTTTTCCCATTTCTATTTAATGTATTTGTTGATGACCTTAATCGCGACCTGATTAAATTAAATAAATGGTGTCTGTAATGTCAGCGTTTTATTTATGAATAATTTCAGTTTGCTTCGTCCATATACTGGTGGATTACGAAACTGTTTGCGTTTGAGAATAATATAGAGTACAATACAAAAAATGACTGTCTGTGTGTGTTTTAAGCCACAAAATTAAAGATTATATCTATACCGGAGGTAAAACTTTGTAGTGAGAAACTTGTATTTAGGTCATGTTATTTACTCTGATATGTTATATGGTGGTGATATACAGACATAAATATTTCTTTTTCTTTATGAGGAGAGGTGTTATGTATATTTAATCTATGATGTGTGTTTAAATCTTGTTCATGAAGGTGAGTTGTACTTAAATTCTGCTCCCTTGTAAACAGAATGCTTGCAAGCATTTGAGTTCAAGGCTAGTCTTGTTGCCAGTTAGACTGGTTTTATTTCAATTGTATTGCTTCACATCATGTTATATGTCAAGTGAAAATGTGTATAAATAGGGATTTGGTAGCCAAATATTTCATTCATATTTTAGATCAATCTATGGGAGTATATTTGAGATCAGATTTATAGTTTGTGTAGTTTTAATTAGATATAATTCGAGATGAATTATTTACTTAATATAATCATTGGAATTACTAAAGTACTCATTGACTTTTGAATTAATACATTACTTTGGACTTTTGTGAACTCATTCAAAGACATGGATTGTACCAATGTGCTATATCACGACATTCAAGACTATCGGAACGCATTTGGAACATTCTATATTTTTGTATTTGTGATTAGGATATTTAAGATTATTTGGAATTTGATTCACAATATTGTAAGTATCTATTGAATGTTACTTTGTATTATAGGAAAATAAATTGCTTGTTGATATTTCTTACATTGTTGGTTTCACTTTCTTTCTGTTACATATTTTTTAAGACCTAGAGTTGTAACAAACACAATATCGTTAACTCTGCTTAAAGGTGAACATGCTTTTAAGCTCATTCATATCATGCTGATGAAAACATTTGAATATTTAAGTTGTTACGACTCTATGGTCTAAGAAAAATGTAACAGAAAGAAAGTGAAACCAACAAATCAAGTAAAAAAATCAACAAGCAATTTATTACTAAATAATTAAAATGAAAAATCAAAAAGTCACTTACAGTAATGTGTTTATGTATCCTAATAATCCGATAAGAATGATTGTTCTAATCACAAGTCCTAAATATAGAATTCACGGCTGTGTTCTTGAATGTTATTATGTGCCAATGGTCTCCAAAGTCCTGATGTACTAGAAATCTGGATGTGCTGAAGTCAAAATGAAGTAATCCAAAATCTCTGAATAAGTTCACATAAATTCCAAAATTCTCAATCAAAATCCAAAAGTTTATGAGCACTGTTATAATCCAATGAATAATTAAAATAATTCCTCTCTTAGAATTTGGAATGAATTTTCACAACTGTAATAGCTCTTTACAAGACTGATGGTAATGTCGAACTGAACAAAATGTCTACCAAACATGGTATATATAAAGATTGGTCACATGACAGAATGTTCTAGAACATGAGTCATCTTAATGGAATTTTAACTGTAAACAAAATTAACCTTGACCTTCAAATTGAGAAAACATATTGATCAAAACAACCTAATTCAAGGACACTAGTTATACATGTTTTTCCTAACAAACATAAAGATTTAAGCAAATATTAAAGTGAAGAAACATTTATAACCTCCCAAAACACATATACAACATTATATAAACATCATACATAACACCTCCCCTCATAAAGAAAAAGAAAGATTTATGTAATAAAGCTTTCTTTTGAATATACATCTAATACTATAATAACCAAAATTACATAAGAACATGTTTTATGATACTGAACTTAATTACATCAAGCAATATTACATTTCTAGGCACGTGAGAGTGCATCTGCATTTGTCTCTCCTCTTTCTCTCTCTCCCTCTCCCTCTGCCTCTCTTCTTTCTCTCTCTCCATCTGCATTTGCATCTGCCTCTTCCTTCTGCATTTGTAGCTGCCTCTCTTCTTTCTCTCTCTCCATCTGTATCTGCCTCTCTTCTTTCTCTCTCTCCATCTGTATCTGCCTCTCTTCTTTCTCTCTCTCCATCTGTATCTGCCTCTCTTCTTTCTCTCTCTCCATCTGTATCTGCCTCTCTTCTTTCTCTCTCTCTCTCTGAATCTGAAGCTTTACCAATTCTAAATCAATCTGGTTCTTTAACTCTAATTCCCTTAATTTCCTGTCAGAACCAGATACAGGCTTTCTCTTCAAACTTAAAGCACTGCTATCAAAAATTCCCTTTCCTACTAAATACTGAATCAAAATAATCTTTATCTCCTGTTTTGTCAATGATACTTTTGCCTCAGATAGACTGTATTTTCTGGCAAGCTCGAGCAACTCATCCTTTCTCGTGCACTCTAACCCCTCCTGGGTAGGTTTTGAAATGAAATTCTGAACATTAGATGCCATAGTAAATGCTTGTTGGTTTCACACAAAACAAATTTCTTTATTTAAAATCTTTGCCAGAGACAAAAAAAAAATTCCAAAACAAAATCAATATGAATTTCAAAGATAAATTTAATATCTCTAATATGCTTTAAAGAAATTCAATCCCGGAACGACGAGCCCCCAATTTCTGTTACGACTCTATGGTCTAAGAAAAATGTAACAGAAAGAAAGTGAAACCAACAAATCAAGTAAAAAAATCAACAAGCAATTTATTACTAAATAATTAAAATGAAAAATCAAAAAGTCACTTACAGTAATGTGTTTATGTATCCTAATAATCCGATAAGAATGATTGTTCTAATCACAAGTCCTAAATATAGAATTCACGGCTGTGTTCTTGAATGTTATTATGTGCCAATGGTCTCCAAAGTCCTGATGTACTAGAAATCTGGATGTGCTGAAGTCAAAATGAAGTAATCCAAAATCTCTGAATAAGTTCACATAAATTCCAAAATTCTCAATCAAAATCCAAAAGTTTATGAGCACTGTTATAATCCAATGAATAATTAAAATAATTCCTCTCTTAGAATTTGGAATGAATTTTCACAACTGTAATAGCTCTTTACAAGACTGATGGTAATGTCGAACTGAACAAAATGTCTACCAAACATGGTATATATAAAGATTGGTCACATGACAGAATGTTCTAGAACATGAGTCATCTTAATGGAATTTTAACTGTAAACAAAATTAACCTTGACCTTCAAATTGAGAAAACATATTGATCAAAACAACCTAATTCAAGGACACTAGTTATACATGTTTTTCCTAACAAACATAAAGATTTAAGCAAATATTAAAGTGAAGAAACATTTATAACCTCCCAAAACACATATACAACATTATATAAACATCATACATAACAAAGTCATATTGTTTGAATTTGTATTGTGTTCCTCTGTGGACACGTTTTTCACGTAATACAGTGATGTTATTGGTTGTGTGTTACAAAAATGGCTTCCGTTTTCTAATGGAGTATGGGTGGCGCCACAGTACTTCGCGCATACTTGTCCATAACAATGTCGATAACCTTATTGTACTATTAAGGAAAAGGGTGTATTCTTTTCAAAATCGATGTTGATGGTTAAAATACAATTTTTAAAACGGTATATAGTTTTATTCATGTCTTGTCTCAACTCTCATATATCATTGGAACAAATTGTTGTATACTTTTTTTTCCGTCTAAACTCGTTTGCTTTTTATGTACTGTATATGGTCTGTTTTCTGAATTATTATTATTATTATTATTATTAAAGACCGTCAATTGGTTATAGTTATAGTTTGAAAAGGACTATATCGTACCTACATTGAGCGAATGGATTTCAGTCAACAGCCTGGGTCTTGATATTTCAATGCGTAATACATGGCTTGTTCGCATTAAATCGGCGTTCGCTGTAAATTTGCACATTTAATGACACATTGCACAACTTTTTCGTATAAAATTCTAGATCTCAACTTTTTATCGCTAATAACTTTAATATATGTTTTATTACTTTTAAGCCCAGGATTGCCAGTCCTAATGTGTTCACTGGCCCACCAGCCCTATACTGATTTCATGTCAGTGGTAATATGTTCATTGGCCCATGCGCCTTATATTGATTTTGTGTCAGTCCTAATATGTTTACTGGTCCATGCACCGTATACTGATTTCATGTCAGTCGTTATATGTTCATTCGCCCATGCGCCTTATACTAATTTCATCTCTGGTCCACGCGCCTTATACTGATTTCGTGTCAATCCTAATGTGTTTACTGGCCCATGCCCCTTAAACTGACTTTGTAAATTATACCAATTTATAGCCGAATTTTTATTAAATCAAATTGTCGTCGGGTGGTTGTGATGTTAAATTATTAACCAACTTCGCACAATATTAGTCATATATATATATATATATATATATATATATATATATATATATATATATATATATATATATATATATATATATAAAAAATCCTCCTTATATCAGAATTTACTGGACAGGGCATCTTTCTACATACATTACTTTGAATTAACCTTTGTGCAGACTACGCCAAGTTAGGAAATAATACTTAAAGTTGTGCAATTCATAGCTGTTAGACTTCCTCCGATTACTCTGCGTGATGGTCCCACTTGAGCTGTTTGTCGGAATTTTCTCTCACATCAAGGGCCCTATTAACTTCCTAGAAGGGAAGCTGAGATAATATGCAGCAATTTTAACGTGAAGCATATCACCTGTTGAATTTGGGTCTCCGTTAAGCTCTGAGACAGAGAAGATGCATGAAGATCAATCTCTTGCCTTTTTAGGCATGCATCTAAATCAAGGGTGTCAAACATTATTTATTATTATTATTATTATTATTATTATTATTATTTATTATTATTTATTATTATTTATCATTATTTATATCAAATTTATCCCGCCATAGAAAATGAGTTTGCACCCATGATCTAAATGAAGCGAGAAGAAAAACATGTAAAATGGATGAAGAAAGCTGTGGTATAAATTATTTTAAAGTCAAGCTATCAATTTAAATTCAGGTAGTTAGTCTATAATATGCATTGGTATGACTCAAATAGAAACCGCTAATTTAATGTAAATATATTGAAAATCGATTCAACATGTTTTTAGAAAGAAATTTAACACATTCAGATTTATGAAAAAATAGCCTCTTTCATGTATAACGAACGGCGTTTTACTGCAAACAAGCAATGTCCGACGTAATCAAAATATTACAACAATGTGACAGTCACTCGTCCTAAGATTTACAAACGCTATAGTATGTTGACAATCAACCCGTAACTGACTCTTGATATGTACAATGACATTTTAAACTCGTATTCCTGAAGAGTTAGAAGAGTGGAAATGATCGTAATACAGATAGAATCGTAACCTTCTCAATGTAATCATTTAAAAACATAAATTAAAAGTGTCCTTTTAAAGATCGGCAATCGGTTATATATATTGTTCCAAAATTGAACTATATCGGGCCTACACTGAGCGGATGGATCTCGGTCAACACCCTGACTGCATAATGCATTGGGTTGTTTGCAATAAGTCGCAGTAAGATGTATACATTTAGATGATTCTAAATATATATAAGAGAGGCACACACAAAAGTGACACGTGTAGTGTCTTCTAAGAAAAAGGCAAACGAGAAAGTTTCATCAAGGGTTCACTGGCTCATTTGTGTGTACTAATCCGATAAACAGACTGATTCAAGGCAAGTAACAGGAAAGCTACTGAATGATATGCAATTAGGTGACATGTTACATATCACCGTGTTCATTGTAGAGAAGGCAATTTTAACAGTCTATACAGTTTTGTAAATTTGAAGTCTACCCTTTTATAATAAACATAGTTTGTAACATTTCAAAATAATTCAGCTGTGAAATACATAATCGAACTTAGTACTATTTTTTATTATTATTATTATATCTTCCTGATTTTTGGTCAACCTCGAGGGGACCTAATTGTGGTCTGAGGACAGTCGTCCGTATACAGACTAAGGTGGCAGGGGATAGTCTCGTA